>LR991028.1:6572175-7772175 GCA_905163495.3 Cosmia trapezina
TATGAAATATTATTGATTTTATGCTTTGCCTAGGCATTCTATACAGTACCGAATTCGCAGCCGGCAATGTGTGTAATATACTATGTGCTCGCAATAGATAGCTTGTAGTTTTCTAGAGGAGCTCGTGGCTAAATAATAACAGCCGCACGGGTCGATCCTAGCTACGCTTGCCGCGGTTGGTCCGTGGATGAGTGACCATCTTTACATACCGAGACTCCTCTGTGCCTCGGAAAGGACGTTAAGCCGTTGGTCTCGGCTGTCATTCGTGGATCTTTGACCGTCGTTACGGGTGGTCAGCAGCCCGAAAGTCAGACAACCAGTATTACCAAGTGGTATCGCATTACCCAGTTACTGGGTTATGGAGGTCAGATAGGCAGTCGCTCCATGTAAAATACTGGTATTCAGCTGCATGCGGTTAGACTGGAAGTAGACTCCCACATGGTTGAGAAAAGGCTAGGCAGATATACGTCTTAAAAAAAACAGATGACGAACTTTATTATCAACTCCGAACAAAACAAGCTGTTGTAAAGACATTGCCATTGGCTTGTATTTGTTGTAGGTGCCTAGCCTGCCGCTAGCAAATTGAGAATCGCATCTTCTCCGGCGCTACGGGAAGTGCAGCCTCTTCGCCCTTGCGTAATAAGGCGCTAGCACCTACGCTCGCCTTATTGCCGCGGGCGGAGGCTGCTCTCTCTGCGCACCTACGGCTCTAAAAAACACTCTTGAGATAGTGCAAACAAGTACCACGTAGAGTCGGGGTTGACTAACTCGGTTCTGTGGCAGTTTTTGCACCTATTATCAATCCTAGGTAGATTGATAATAGGTGCAAAAACTGCCTTTTCCCAACTAAGTTGGGGTCGGCTTCCAGTCCAACCGGATGCAGCTGAATACCAGTATTTTACATGGAGCAACTGCCTATCTGACCTCCACAACCCAGTAACTGGGCAATACGATACCCCTAGTAAAGATGCACAAATGACAGCCGGGACCAACGGCTGAAAGAGCTTGCCGAGGCACGGAGGAGTCCGGAGACTCCTCCTGTAATCCTATGTAATCCACGGACCCACCCCGGCAAGCGTAGCTTAAACTGATGGATCGACCCGTGCGGCTGTTATAACTTAGCCACGAGCTCTTCCTAACTAAAACCGCTGGTCGGAGACAAAAAACAACTAACATTGAAAAATTCAGACCAAAACCTATTTACTTTACACATTGCCGGTGGACCAGCAGGTACTCTATACAATCCCTGGGAATTGTATACATTACCTAGGCAAAGTATGTAACGGACATTAATGTTCATAATATTTCATACATTGCCTGGACGCCCCAGGTATTCTATACATTGCCTAGGTATTGTATAGAATACCTGTATTATACAGATTGCCGGTAACTTAAACATAACATCACGGTCATTCCTTGTTTCCCCGAAGGGTTGGGCAG
The DNA here is from genome assembly GCA_905163495.3 of Cosmia trapezina. Lineage (NCBI taxonomy): Eukaryota > Metazoa > Arthropoda > Insecta > Lepidoptera > Noctuidae > Cosmia > Cosmia trapezina. The sequence goes on from LR991028.1 coordinate 6,573,616, forward strand.
AGGTATACCTTTAGTACACCCAGATTTCGTCAGTTATATTTAAGTTCCATGTAATAATCCCACGACTATAACTATTTACCAACAACTTCTGTTTATAATAGGTACCCGAGGTACCTATATCTTAAGTGTACCTAAGTTAGTGTCGAATATCGAACAAATAATGTCTAATGATTTATTTCAAGGGGAACTTGAAATAAATCATGGGAAGTATGGGTAAATGCTCCAAAAATAAAATGTACAAGTCGTTAACATTCACTACATACTACTTTAAACAATAGAGTATTGAGAATTTATTTATTTCCAATCTATGACGGTTTCATGTAGCTCTTCCACTTAACCTGTCGTGAATTATTAATGTTCTAACAAGAAAAACGATTTTCGGTTACATAACTTCTAAGTACCTACTTATAGATAAAAACATATATTCTGCCTTAAGCGCTATAACCTCGTGGGTGGGATGGGAGAATCCATATAAGGTAGTTGACCTATTAGCAATCACGCTAAGCGTATTCGCTTATTGACAATGGCTTTTGTGACATCTAAAAATGGTAGATTGTAATTGTAATGTTACATCATTTGGTTTTATAACGGCTTCTATGGTAGATCTTGTCTCATCAAAATTATGGCGTCGTTCAAAAATATGCTTCTTTATTTGTTGTCAGTGTTATATCACGTGGATTTTGATATTTCTTGATTTAAAATCTTACGTCTTTTTGTGGCTAACGGCATTACTCGCCTTCTGTAAGACGAAATGATTTTGATATTATTATAATATAGGTACGATGCTTTTGCATCATGTGGAAATCAGGTGGGCATAGGGTCAAAAAAACGAAACGACTGTGAGCAGATATAATCTCATCTTCCTTCTTCAACTGTTGGTAGTTTGTATCCATGTTAGTGACAGTAATCCTTATTTGTTTCAACATTTCAGGTTCCTACATCATACCAAAGAAGCTTCGTCGTATGGATAAGAGTAAAGGGCGATTGGACTGAATCTTTAGAGAAGTTGTTGTTAGAACGGAGACCCAGTGAACTAAGGTATCTCCTGACATTTTAAATATAATCCTGAATGTTGTCTTTTTCAAATACTTGACGACGATAGACGATGCAAAACACTGTCAAAATCTGTTGGGAGTCGACGCAGCTTGTCCTCCAACTTTATACGTATCATAATTATATGAGTATCTATCAGCCGTAATTTTATGTATTCACCACATTTCACTTCACTTTTTAAACATCATTCTTCTGTTTGAGTTAAATTCTCTCTCTCATTGTGCATTATTCTTAGTTTATTTGATTCTCTTTCTTTATTTTCAGTGTTCTCGTAGACGGACCGTTCTCAAGTCCTATGGAGGGCGTCTGTCGGAGTGATGTGGCAATCTGCGTGGCTGCTGGAGTCGGGATTACGCCGTTTGTAGCTGTTTTGCATGACATGTTGCTGTAAGTGTTCCTCTATTGATTTTTTAAAAGAAATTACCTTTTGTTAGTGTTAGTTGGTCCCCGTTCAAGTCAAAAGTCCTCCCACAATGAGTATTGTTCATCTGAATGTAACTTTTATTTGAAATAATTATCTAATGTAGGTACTTACGTCTATTGTTCCATGAAGACCTGATAGACGAGAGAGAAGAACTGTAAGGCTACTGAACTGTTAGCGTTTGAACTTTGGAAGCCTGAAGCTTCTTGAAAAATGTGAATCCATTCTTATGTTCAATTTGTTATGTTCTAGGAACCCACGCAACCGCCTGCCCGGTAGAATCCATCTTCTCTGGATAGTAAGACACGAAAAAGAGCTAACATGGCTCGCAGACCTAGCGAACAAAACTTTACTACAATTACGAAACGCAAACCGCCCAGATAGACTGCACATAGAATTTTACGTCACTAACAAACAAAATGACCTAAAGATCGATAGCAATAAAGCACATAATCCCGTAGCACACATGGTTGTGATTAACGAGAAAGGACTCAGCCACATTTTGAGTAGAGATAGAGATGATGAGAGAGTGACTTTGCTGACTCCGAATCTTAACAGGAATACTAATGAAGTGAAGTCAGGAGATGAAGACAATAATTATAATATAGCGAAGCAGTATCCTCTAATTGGATGTAGAGTTCGACGTGGGAGGCCGCATTGGGATCGAGTTTTTGGATATTGGGTGCACTTATATCCTGAGTAAGTTAATTGATTATGAATATATTTATTTTGTTTATAACTTCTTCAAGGTTTCTACAGAAAAAAAATCAATTTCAGATTTTTTGTGACCGTATAAAAGCCTTTGACTGTGTTCATGATGTCCCATTTACTGATAAACTTCGTAATTATTGTTTTATGGGATAAATATTCAATGTCTTTCTTAAATCTTAAAAGTAAACCTGACTCACGGATGCAGTTGGCTCAATTTATGAGTTCTGCTAGTACTAGAGAACCTTGGAGTGTCACAAGGTTTAATATTAGGTCCCTTTTAAAATAATAATTGCAATTATCATATTCCGTAAAAGTTACCTAGGTACTCTAATAGGTATGACTAGGTATTAACATGTGTTCGGTTTTTCTTTCAGGGATCATCTGAACCTATATTGCTGTGGACCAAAGAAATTAGTGAAATTATTGAGAAGCAACTGTAAAAATGCTTCAAAGACTAGTAAAACTAAGTTTACGTTTGTACACGAAGGTTTCTCTTAATCAGTGATATTGTAACTACTCATTATTATAAAAATACAATGCATTTATTAAGAAGGTATCTTTTATTTTCGTAGGTACACAAAAAAGTTCAAGTTGGGTAGATACAGCTATTCTAGTGGGAACTTGTACCTATACTGATGGTATATTATATTATACTAGCTGTGCCCCGCGGTTCACCCGTGTAGACTGGCATAAAAAGTAGCCTATGTGTTAATCCAGGGTATAAGCTATTTACATACCAAATTTCATCCAAATCGGTCCCGCCGTTTGAGCGTGAAGAAGTAACAAACGCACACACACACTCACAAACTTTTGCCTTTATATTATTAGTGTGATTAGTGTGATGTGATGGTCTCAAAACTTAGATTGTATACTACAGAAAAAAAACAGTGCGACTGGGATAGTCATCATAATCACTACCCCAGCAGCTCACTACAGCAGCAGTACAGTAGTCCTCTCCAGTGTGCAGTGGCGTCTCCAATCTTTCTTCATTTATCTCGATTCGCGGCAAATCTCATCTATTTGCCACCAGCCAACCTGCGGAAACTGTCGCTCCCATCTACATACCCATAAATTAAATAGTTATTTTCTGGTTAGCCTACATTGTGTATATGTCTCTCTTTTCATTTTAAAATAACAAAACTGGGAAACCAATGGGGAAGGCAACTGTCAAAATGGCGCTGTCGTAGCTGCAGGCGCAGCATACAAGGCGTGAGGTGGATTTATTTTATTTTTGCGAAAATTACGCGTTGTAAATACTTCAAGACTGTGGATTAAAGCTATTCGTAACGTTTTTAAAAAAATTAAACGGAGAACGAAACATTTTGAACAAAGTGATTATTATTGAGTATTAATTCCGACACTTTCCATGTCAAATACTTGATTAAAAATATTGAAATAACCGAAAGTAACGAAATAGTGAAATAAAACCAAATTCATGAATGAAAGAAATATCCATAATATAATAATATAGGCTTTAGGGACCTAGCTATGATCACGCCATCTACAATTAGCTTTGCCCGACCTTCCCCAGTAGGTAATTCTGATCTCCTTTTAACGCAGGTGTAGAAGAAATAGAAAAGATTTTTTTTACTTTCTCATGAGAGACTGTCAGATGTTATGTCAAAATAATGTCTGACAAATCTTGGACAAATCAAATTATTTGTGAAATGCTTTTACCATTACATTATCAATGAAAATTTATTACTTAGAAGACAACACATTATCAATACGAAGGAATGTCGCCTGGAATACCTGTAGCAAAGGAGAAAACAGTAAAAGAGAAAAAAACAAAGAAACAAAAGACCAAAGTAAGAGTATTAAAATCTGCTTGATTATCAACTCGGCGTATCCTAATCCACGGTTGGCAGTGGCGTAACTATACCGTTCGAGGCCCGTGGCAAATTCATCGGTTTTTTTACTAAATGTGTAATAATAAATGTTGGGAGTTGGGATTCTCCTCTGACCGGGGGCCCCTTCCGGCTGGGGGCCCGTGGCATTTTGCCGACTTGCCACCCTTTAGTTACGCCACTGACGGTTGGGCAAAAGCGTCGGCTCGTCAAAATTTATTATCCATGCTATAGAATTTCAATAAATTAGGAGTATGGTACAGACGTAGACGCCAGCAGGTCAAGCCACCCAAAACTGTAAAATTTTCCCAATCAACCCAATGATATATTACGTCATTGAATCAACCTTGAAAATAATACTTTAGCGTTATAGATGAAAATCTATTGAAGAAATTTGACAGATTGTAGTAGCTTGATGTGCTGGCGTACCTTAGTATTACCTACACCTTCTTCTTATGTATAGGTATTTATTGACATTCGAATTAATGTTATTTGCAGACAAAATCAAAACTTACACAACTTCTGCGAATCCGTTGTCCTATATGTTTTAACAACCTAGGCAAAGAGGCAGTTGTTGCGACGAGGTGTGGCCACGTGTTTTGCAGAACTTGTCTGAAGAAGGCGTTGTCACTAAAACCTATGTGCCCTACATGTCGGAGAAAGCTGACAGGCTCTCAGGGCTTTCACAGGTTGTACCTAGATGATTATGAATGACGACTCGGACGCTATCACTATCGGTCAACAAAATCAATTGAACAAACAGTTTGTATTTTGAGTGTGGTGTGACTATACAGCATATATAAAGCAAGATTAACAAATTATTTTGTGGCTCATTTTAAGTTTGTTAATATTTTTTGTATAAGTTTTGTTTTGTAGCTATTTAACAATGAATGTCACTAGCTATAGGTCTATGGTCACTAGGCACAGTTTTTATTGCCTGCAATAAACTAATTTAAAAAGCTGTACTTTTGTATTGCAATCCTCATTACTTGCGCGTTTATGGATTATCTTAACGCGGAGTTAACAGCGAACTTCACTCATAGTCCGGTCAAAATAGACATAAAAGTAGTGGTCAATTAACACAAATTCCGACAGAGCTAAGTGTTGGTGGAGACCTTGGGTATAACATTAGAAATGAAGTGTCAAAAGTCCCCATCGATCCCATGTGTGCTAAAAAAGTTATTGGTGGTCAAGTGTCAAAATTTGAGGTATTTTGAATTTTTCTCGTGAACGGTAAGTTATCAAAAAAATAGGTGAGACAAAATTGAAGATCATAAAATTGTCTTCAAAAATTGTCTGTATACTTTTTTTCTAAGAATCACCATTTCTGAGATATCGCGATTCTAAAAGTTGAAGGAGTCACGTTGTACATGATATGCACACATTTCCACATCACCTGGAGGTAGTGTACTTTGGCGTGTTTTTTTTAAGTGGTTTCCTCGGTAGGCCTACTCCACGAACTGTTATGACGGAATTTTCAGGGACAATAATCTTTTAACTGCATTATGATTATTGATATTGATATTGTTTACTGTCTGTAATTCTGATTTCTTTTGCTATTTCAATCTGATTCATATTCTTCAAAGTCGACTTCAACGGTCATGTCTTCTTCGATTTCTTCTTCTTATTCTTTCTCTTCTTCTTGCTGGATGTTCATAAATTGTTCAAATGAAGATGAATCAGCTGTCTATTCATCGAAATCACAATGAATCTTCGTCTGTTGTATTCAATTGGACATTTGAGCAAGACTGGCCTTGGTAATTAGTACCTACACGCTGAAGAACACAGTAACCCTATTCTTCTACAGCCACATTTCGCACTAAAACCTTTTTTGCAATAGCAAAAAATAATGTTTAGAAGTTTTTCCGGAGTAGGTGGGAGTAAAGTTTGAATTGGTCCCAAAGTATTATCTGTTAATTTCTAACCCAGAAGACTGAGGTTAGGAATTAACAGATAATACTTTTAGTTATTATAGTTATTAACAGATAATACGGGTTCAGTTGATTGCTTAGCCATGTCTGAACTTCATAGTATACTCGATACAAGCGTTGATTAGCAGAAGCCGATGTTGGAGGAAGACAAGATAGTTGAACTTGTTTCTTGTTTCCTGAACCCAGAAGGCTGGGGTTAGAAATAAGGTCTCCACCTTGTCTCCACCAAAATTTAGCTCTGTCGGAATTTTTGTTAATCGAAATGTCTATTTTGACCGGACTACAGGGTTAGTCAAATAATTCATTTTGCGCTGTCAAGAGTTAGAGCCATAGACTAGGTTAGAGCATGTAGTTTATCTTCATAGAAAACGGCCGAAACGACGCGCTTCGAAATTTAATTCAAGGTCACTGCCCAGATAAATTACTGTAGCTTTATTATTCTGTAGTTAGCGGTAAACCTAGAGTTACATGACTTCTCATTCTACACCTAGGATTGGCTCCAGATGAAGGAACTCCTCAACGGTCAACAGAACAGACACGAAATTTTATGTATGCTTTAACTATGATAGTCCGTTCGAAAGTCCAGCATGACCTGGCTACTACACCCAAGATTGGTTTCACACGAGGGAACTCCTCAACTGCCAATAGTACCGACACAAAATTTTAATTACGCTTTAATTATGATAGTCCATTAAGTCCACCATAGCCTGGCTGCTACACTCAGGATTGTCTCCAGACGAAGGAACTCTTCAACGGTACACAGTACAAACACAAAATTTTATATACCTCAGCTACTTTGTTCCGTGAAGGTAAATATGCTCCAAATTTTAAAAAAGATTATTTCAATCAAATTCTAAATCTAAAAGGTAATTGAAATATTTTTGAACGCATCCGATAAATACAATACATGATTGGCAACAATAAATTATACACATCCGATTGCCGCCATTTCTTTTCCTTGATACCAGCCACTTTTTGAAAGTTAGCAAGTTAGTCTGCAAAATCCACCTCCATCAACGAATCTACTTGGATAATTGGGTTAAAGAGGGTTTTATGTAATTGGGTATGTAATTAGCTAACGTTACCAGGTAATATTTATTTGATTTGTAGATTTATTTGGAATTTTCACCTCTTTTACTTTCACGTTCCTAATTTACGCCATGTCTGGGGGTATTTTGCTCCTGGAGCAAAGTTACAAATTATGTTTTTGAATAGGTACGCATTTAATTTCTGATAGTCCATTGTGAAGTCCACCATGACCTGGCTGCTGCACGCAGGATTGGCTTCTGATGAGGGAACTCCTGAACGGTCGACAGTACAGACACAACATTTCTCATATACTTACGCATTTCATTGTGATAGTCCGTTCTAAAGTCCACCATGACCTGCACCCTAATTGCGTAACACATTATCGATCGGAGTTGGTTTCATTTTGAAACAAATTGCTAATCCATTGCTTCATATGTTCGAAAAATTTGTCAGCTCGACAACGTAAATAACGCAATGAATGTTGTTGAACTGTCAAAATGAAACCAACTCCGATTGATAATGTGTTACGCAATTAGGGTGCTGGCTGCTGCACCCAGGATTGCCTTCACACGAGGGTACTCCTCATCGGTCAACAGTACCGACACGCACTCACTCTCTTTGAGTCGTCTTTTGCACTCATTAACCCTTACTTACCTCCCTTTAAAATATTTTAATCCTATTTAACATTAATCTTTAACCATGGATAGAATTATTTTCTTTGAACTTTTAAACAAAGCTGAGCTTGAATATGAAATTTATATACGTTTTAATTTCATAGTCCTTTCTAAAGTCGACCATGACCTGGCTGCTGCACCCAAGATTGGCTCCAGACGAGGGTACTCCTCAGCGGTCAACAGTACCGACATGAAATGTTATATACGCTTTAATTTCATAGTCCTTTCTAAAGCCGACCATGACCTGGCTGCTGCACCCAAGATTGGCTCCAGACGAGGGTACTCCTCAGCGGTCAACAGTACCGACATGAAATGTTATATACGCTTTAATTTCATAGTCCTTTCTAAAGCCGACCATGACCTGGCTGCTGCACCCAGGATTGCCTTCACACGAGGGTACTCCTCAGCGGTCAACAGTACCGACATGAAATGTTATATACGCTTTAATTTCATAGTCCTTTCTAAAGCCGACCATGACCTGGCTGCTGCACCCAGGATTGCCTTCACACCAGGGTACTCCTCAGCGGTCAACAGTACCGACATGAAATGTTATATACGCTTTAATTTCATAGTCCTTTCTAAAGCCGACCATGACCTGGCTGCTGCACCCAGGATTGCCTTCACACCAGGGTACTCCTCAGCGGTCAACAGTACCGACATGAAATGTTATATACGCTTTAATTTCATAGTCCTTTCTAAAGCCGACCATGACCTGGCTGCTGCACCCAGGATTGCCTTCACACCAGGGTACTCCTCAGCGGTCAACAGTACCGACATGAAATGTTATATACGCTTTAATTTCATAGTCCTTTCTAAAGCCGACCATGACCTGGCTGCTGCACCCAGGATTGCCTTCACACCAGGGTACTCCTCAGCGGTCAACAGTACCGACATGAAATGTTATATACGCTTTAATTTCATAGTCCTTTCTAAAGCCGACCATGACCTGGCTGCTGCACCCAGGATTGCCTTCACACGAGGGTACTCCTCAGCGGTCAACAGTACCGACATGAAATGTTATATACGCTTTAATTTCATAGTCCTTTCTAAAGCCGACCATGACCTGGCTGCTCCACTCAGGATTGCCTTCACACCAGGGTACTCCTCAGCGGTCAACAGTACCGACGTGAAATGTTATATACGCTTTAATTTCATAGTCCTTTCTAAAGCCGACCATGACCTGGCTGCTGCACCCAGGATTGCCTTCACACGAGGGTACTCCTCAGCGGTCAACAGTACCGACATGAAATGTTATATACGCTTTAATTTCATAGTCCTTTCTAAAGCCGACCATGACCTGGCTGCTGCACCCAGGATTGCCTTCACACGAGGGTACTCCTCAGCGGTCAACAGTACCGACATGAAATGTTATATACGCTTTAATTTCATAGTCCTTTCTAAAGCCGACCATGACCTGGCTGCTGCACCCAGGATTGCCTTCACACGAGGGTACTCCTCAGCGGTCAACAGTACCGACATGAAATGTTATATACGCTTTAATTTCATAGTCCTTTCTAAAGCCGACCATGACCTGGCTGCTGCACCCAGGATTGCCTTCACACCAGGGTACTCCTCAGCGGTCAACAGTACCGACATGAAATGTTATATACGCTTTAATTTCATAGTCCTTTCTAAAGCCGACCATGACCTGGCTGCTGCACCCAGGATTGGCTCCAGACGAGAGAACTTCTCGGTCATCAGTACAGACACTGAATTTTATATACGGTTTAATTATGAAGTCCACCATGATCTGGCTGCTACATCCAGAAACGGCTTCAGACGAGGGAACACCTCAACGGTCAATAGTAAAGATACGAAAATACACTTACACTTTATTTATGATAATCCGTTCTAAAGTCCACCATGACCTGGCTGCTGCACCCAGGATTTGCTCCAGATGTGCCAGCCGGAAGGTGGCCATCGGAATTCCTCAACCAAATAAGATAGCTCAATCGTGTTTGGACTCATTGGATATACATTGAAAAGTGCTTTTACACTAGGTGCTGTCCAGGGCCTGATACTGGAGCTGGAAGGTGGACAAAGGTGCTTTTATACTAGGTGCTGTCCAGGGTCTGATACTGGAGCTGAAAGGTGGCCAAAGGAACTCTTCAACCAAACAAGATTGTGTTTGCGGTCGTTGGTTTTGTCTTGCCAATTAAGATAGCCCAAGGTCCAGGGCCTCATGATAGATCCGGAAGGTCACCATATAAAAGATAAATAAAAAAATAAATACATTGTCACCTTAACTAGACAAGATAGCCCTGTTGTATTTCTACCATTTGGGTTTGTTTTAACAAGTAGGTACGTTAGCTCAAGGTGTAGTCTAGGATATGACGATGGAACCAGGCTGTAAAGACTTCTCAACTAAACAAGATAGTCCCGCTGTCTTCTGGCTTTTTGTGTAATTATGCCTTGAAAAGTCTTTCGTCTTTCGGCTATTTTGATTAATCTTGACAAGTAGGGTGAGGTGTTCAACAGTGAACCATGAAAAAGTTACACATGCACAGCTCAACTGTTTCTTAACATAATGACGTCTCATATATTAGGTCTTTACCTATGAAATTGCCGTTCTGCAGTACTGGCCATTTCAAATCAAAATAATTTTTGTTTGGCTAAGAATTCTAATGTCAAATTAATTTTATTTTAAAAACATGGATTTTTTTTTTCCAAAAGTAGTCATTTGTTTATTGATTTGTGTTACATTTTCATCGCATTTCAATCTTTTTCGTCATCATGGATACGTTAAAAATTCGAATAATTATGGAATATGAGTACCGTCGTGGCAGCAACGCGGCACAAGCGGCACGCAACATCAACGACGTTTACGGAGCTAACACTACAAACCAACGCACCACCTGTTATTGGTTTGCTCAAGCGAGCAAACCAATAACAGGTGGTGCGTTGGTTGGATTTCCAGAACGGAAGCCCGTTCTGGAAATTTCGACCTGAAAAATGAACCTCGCGGTCGTCCGAAGACTTTGGTCGACAATTACGAATTAAAGGCGATTGTGGAAGCTGATGATACACAATCTACGGCTGAATTAGCAGCAGCTTTCGACGTTAGCGTCAAAACAATATTGGTCCATTTGCGTCAAATTGGCAAGGTAAAAAAGCTTGACAAATGGGTGCCCCACGAACTCAATGATCGCCAGCGCGAAGTACGCGTCGAGACGTGCCTTGCACTGCTCAACAGACACACAAATGAAGGAATTTTGAACCGCATTGTTACCTGCGATGAAAAATGGATTCGGTTTGATAACCGCAAGCGCTCAGCAAGTTGGTTGGATCCTGGTTCAGCACCTAAACAATGCCCTAAACGAAAACTTACCCCTAGAAAAGTGATGGAAGCACCCTACCGATCTATGTGTGCGTGATTTGAGTACCTGCAAAGACGCCGTCGCTCGTGTAACGTAATGGCGGCCGGTAGACTTACTATGGTGTGAATGTGTGCGTGCTGGCTTGTAGACATTAGCGCACTGACTTACTATGGGTGCTTCAGTTATTGTTAAAGGAGACGGCGTCCGCCTTTTTTTTTAGGTCCATGATTTATAATAGCATTAGAATTTCATAAATTATCGGTTGTATAATTAATACTCATCAGGGCTATCTTATTTTGTTGAGGAGTTCCTGTGATCTCCTTCTGGCTCCACCATCACTCACTTCAACCAGGTCTACAGTAGGGTGAGATGTCCAACAGTGAACCAGTGGTACACATCGAGCCAACCTTCTTACTTTGTAAACGCGACGTTGCCAAACCGTGCCGTGGACACGAAAGTATTCAGTTTTTACCGCCTCGCCCGCTCCCCAGTCGCAAACGAGCTAGCGACAAAGACGCCCGTGTGAAGTACCGCATTATAATTTTCGACGACAAAACAAAATAAAACGTAAGCACAACCTTTTCTTAATACTTCTGTTATGTATAGTTTTTCTGTGTGACATTAAATTATACTTATTATAGTGTTTATTGAGGTATCGTATAAAACTGAAGTTAATACGTTAACTCTTTTCGTTTGTTTTACACTTATCCTCAAATGTTGAATGGTGGGTGTAATACACACTGAACCATAAACATATTTTGAACAGCGAACCGGTTCACTGTGTCCATCTCCATTATTGCTACTTTATGGGGGTAGGTTTTGAATTTTATACATAATTTATATTGGGTTGAAACATTAAATTGTATTATAATGTTATTGTTTCAGCATGGGGCGAATTAAAACAGCGCAAAGGAAAGTTGAAGATCATACGAAAGAACAAAACAAAGATTTTTGATGATTCTCCTGAAGCTGAATATGACTACTCCGTTTCGTATTTAAAATTAAAAAGCAAATTTTATCACACATTTTGTGAGCCTTTAGAGCCAGATATTGCAATGGTTACAAAAAATTATATAAAATATATATTACCGAACCCCAAGATAGACGGCAGCCGATCAGCAACTTTCAAATGTCCAGTTAATCTATCTCTTTTGAGCTTCCCTTTTTGATTTTTAGATGCTTTTTCTTTGTAATTTTCTTTTTTGTATATTTTATATAAGTTTTTCTTTCGTAAGAACAACAATTGCAATTATTAAGACTGATTAGTACTAAGCAGACTGAGCAATTGATCTCTGCGAGCCAAGATATTTGTTAAATTCTTTATGACAATAAATATTTTAAGCACATTGTTAAAAACATTGAGGTTTAATAAAGTTGATTACTTGGTAACATATACAAGACGTTTTATTGCTTTACCGTTAGTTTTGTAGCATATATATAACCGACTGTAAAATAAATAGTGTGGTTCACTGTGTACTTATTGGTTCACTGTTGACCTAGACTCGGTTCAGAGTGTCCCACACGGTGGACTCAGTGAGCCATTTCCCATCTTTTAAAAAAACTTAAATATATCCTATCCTGTTACGTTTGGGTCTAAAGTTAATATGCAAAATTAAAGTCAGATAATACGTCTTTACCTATGAAATTGCCGTTTTGTATGAAAAAATTTAAACGAATTTTTTTCATGTATTTTTTATTTGTATTAATCGAAGTAATCACCCATGCAATCAATGCATCTTTGCCAACGCAGTGGCAGTTTATTGATGCCCTTCTTAAAGAAATCAGCTGGTCGGGAGGCAACAAATTCTTCAAAGGCATTTTGTACTGCCTCTCGGGTATTGAATTTTTTTCCCGCCAAGAAGTTATCCAAATTCTGGAAAAAGTAGTAGGTAGTCTGTAGACGCAAGGTCTGGAGAGTAGGGCGGATGACGGAGAGCTTCCAACCCCAGTTCTTGCAACTTGGAGACCGTCTGCTGTGCAGTATGAGGTCGCGCGTTAACGTGCAGGAGCAGCGGAGACGAGCGATTGACCAATGCTGGTTGGAGATGTGCCAGCTTCTCCATCATTGTGTTCAGTTCTTCACAGTACACATCTGCAGTAATGCTCACCCCGTTTGGTAAGAAGCTGTGATGAATCACACCGGCGCTGGACCACCAAACAGTGACCATCACTTTTCTAGGGGTAAGTTTTCGTTTAGGGCATTGTTTAGGTGCTGAACCAGGATCCAACCAACTTGCTGAGCGCTTGCGGTTATCAAACCGAATCCATTTTTCATCGCAGGTAACAATGCGGTTCAAAATTCCTTCATTTGTGTGTCTGTTGAGCAGTGCAAGGCACGTCTCGACGCGTACTTCGCGCTGGCGATCATTGAGTTCGTGGGGCACCCATTTGTCAAGCTTTTTTACCTTGCCAATTTGACGCAAATGGACCAATATTGTTTTGACGCTAACGTCGAAAGCTGCTGCTAATTCAGCCGTAGATTGTGTATCATCAGCTTCCACAATCGCCTTTAATTCGTAATTGTCGACCAAAGTCTTCGGACGACCGCGAGGTTCATTTTTCAGGTCGAAATTTCCAGAACGGGCTTCCGTTCTGGAAATCCAACCAACGCACCACCTGTTATTGGTTTGCTCAAGCGAGCAAACCAATAACAGGTGGTACGTTAGCGTCAAAACAATATTGGTCCATTTGCGTCAAATTGGCAAGGTAAAAAAGCTTGACAAATGGGTGCCCCACGAACTCAATGATCGCCAGCGCGAAGTACGCGTCGAGACGTGCCTTGCACTGCTCAACAGACACACAAATGAAGGAATTTTGAACCGCATTGTTACCTGCGATGAAAAATGGATTCGGTTTGATAACCGCAAGCGCTCAGCAAGTTGGTTGGATCCTGGTTCAGCACCTAAACAATGCCCTAAACGAAAACTTACCCCTAGAAAAGTGATGGTCACTGTTTGGTGGTCCAGCGCCGGTGTGATTCATCACAGCTTCTTACCAAACGGGGTGAGCATTACTGCAGATGTGTACTGTGAAGAACTGAACACAATGATGGAGAAGCTGGCACATCTCCAACCAGCATTGGTCAATCGCTCGTCTCCGCTGCTCCTGCACGACAACGCGCGACCTCATACTGCACAGCAGACGGTCTCCAAGTTGCAAGAACTGGGGTTGGAAGCTCTCCGTCATCCGCCCTACTCTCCAGACCTTGCGTCTACAGACTACCTACTACTTTTTCCAGAATTTGGATAACTTCTTGGCGGGAAAAAAATTCAATACCCGAGAGGCAGTACAAAATGCCTTTGAAGAATTTGTTGCCTCCCGACCAGCTGATTTCTTTAAGAAGGGCATCAATAAACTGCCACTGCGTTGGCAAAGATGCATTGATTGCATGGGTGATTACTTCGATTAATACAAATAAAAAATACATGAAAAAAATTCGTTTAAATTTTTTCATACAAAACGGCAATTTCATAGGTAAAGACGTATTATCTGACTTTAATTTTGCATATTAACTTTAGACCCAAACGTAACAGGATAGGATATATTTAAGTTTTTTTAAAAGATGGGAAATGGCTCACTGAGTCCACCGTGTGGGACACTCTGAACCGAGTCTAGGTCAACAGTGAACCAATAAGTACACAGTGAACCACACTATTTATTTTACAGTCGGTTATATATATGCTACAAAACTAACGGTAAAGCAATAAAACGTCTTGTATATGTTACCAAGTAATCAACTTTATTAAACCTCAATGTTTTTAACAATGTGCTTAAAATATTTATTGTCATAAAGAATTTAACAAATATCTTGGCTCGCAGAGATCAATTGCTCAGTCTGCTTAGTACTAATCAGTCTTAATAATTGCAATTGTTGTTCTTACGAAAGAAAAACTTATATAAAATATACAAAAAAGAAAATTACAAAGAAAAAGCATCTAAAAATCAAAAAGGGAAGCTCAAAAGAGATAGATTAACTGGACATTTGAAAGTTGCTGATCGGCTGCCGTCTATCTTGGGGTTCGGTAATATATATTTTATATAATTTTTTGTAACCATTGCAATATCTGGCTCTAAAGGCTCACAAAATGTGTGATAAAATTTGCTTTTTAATTTTAAATACGAAACGGAGTAGTCATATTCAGCTTCAGGAGAATCATCAAAAATCTTTGTTTTGTTCTTTCGTATGATCTTCAACTTTCCTTTGCGCTGTTTTAATTCGCCCCATGCTGAAACAATAACATTATAATACAATTTAATGTTTCAACCCAATATAAATTATGTATAAAATTCAAAACCTACCCCCATAAAGTAGCAATAATGGAGATGGACACAGTGAACCGGTTCGCTGTTCAAAATATGTTTATGGTTCAGTGTGTATTACACCCACCATTCAACATTTGAGGATAAGTGTAAAACAAACGAAAAGAGTTAACGTATTAACTTCAGTTTTATACGATACCTCAATAAACACTATAATAAGTATAATTTAATGTCACACAGAAAAACTATACATAACAGAAGTATTAAGAAAAGGTTGTGCTTACGTTTTATTTTGTTTTGTCGTCGAAAATTATAATGCGGTACTTCACACGGGCGTCTTTGTCGCTAGCTCGTTTGCGACTGGGGAGCGGGCGAGGCGGTAAAAACTGAATACTTTCGTGTCCACGGCACGGTTTGGCAACGTCGCGTTTACAAAGTAAGAAGGTTGGCTCGATGTGTACCACTGGTTCACTGTTGGACATCTCACCCTACTGTAGACCTGGTTGAAGTGAGTGATGGTGGAGCCAGAAGGAGATCACAGGAACTCCTCAACAAAATAAGATAGCCCTGATGAGTATTAATTATACAACCGATAATTTATGAAATTCTAATGCTATTATAAATCATGGACCTAAAAAAAAAGGCGGACGCCGTCTCCTTTAACAATAACTGAAGCACCCATAGTAAGTCAGTGCGCTAATGTCTACAAGCCAGCACGCACACATTCACACCATAGTAAGTCTACCGGCCGCCATTACGTTACACGAGCGACGGCGTCTTTGCAGGTACTCAAATCACGCACACATAGATCGGTAGGGTGCTTCACTTTCGATATGCGTGGTGCGGAGTCCATCTTTTTTTATGAGTCTATGCTATTAATTAGCATTAGAATTTGATAAATTATCGGTTGTATCATCTTCACTGCCCATTTGTCTTGAATAATAAAATGGTACTTTACAAGTATTAATTATACAACCGATAATTTATGAAACTATAATACTAGTAGCATTGAATTTGATAAATTATCGGTTGTATCACCTTCACTTGTAAAGTACCAATGTATTATATATCAAGACAAATCCATCGAGTCCAACACAACAGGGCTATCTCATAAAGTTGAGGTGTTCCTGTGGCCACCTTCCGGCACTATCATCAGGCCCTCCCTGGGGCTACACCTTGGGCTATAGTTTTTGTCAAGACAAAACCAACGATCCAATACTCATCAGGGCTATCTTATTTAGTTGAGGAGTTCCGTGACGTGAGTAGTTGAAAAACATGTTCACCCATATATTTCAACTGTAAATTAAGTTTGTGCTCACAATATGATGACTATACTAACTACTATGACTTATGATTATGATAGACGGACAGACGTACACACGAGTGATCCTACGGTCCCATTTTTTCTTTTGAGGTACGGAACCCTAACAAGCTTTTAATGAACTAAAAAGTAATAAGTAAATAAAACTGACTAGCAATAGAACTTTAAATTTTTCCTAAAAGTTGAGGCGTGAACGCTACACTCCTTAAGCTTTTAAGAAAATATTAAAGTTCTATGTTAACGTAAGTTTTATTTAAGTAGTATTCTACTTTCATGTTCATTAAAAGTTTGTTTTTAATTAAAAATGTTTTTACCTACTTCAATTTTATTTTTTCATTTTAGCATGAAAGACTGTCAGATGTTATGTCAAAATAATGTCTGACAAATCAAATTATTTGTAAAATGACTTTGCAGTAACAATGAAAATATATTTAACTTACTTCTAAGATAACACATTATCAGTACAAAGGAATGCCGCCTGGAATACCTGAAGCAAAGGAGAAAACAGTAAAAGAGAAAAAAACAAAGAAAAAAAAGACCAAAGTAAGGGGATTTTCTTGATCATCAACTCGGCCTATCCCAATCCACGGTTGGGCAATAGCGTCATCTCGTCAATTAGGTATTCATCCATGATAATTATAGAACTTCAATAAAATATGGGTATAATACCTTAGTTTGCTACACCTTTTTCTTATGTATAGGTATTTATTGACATTCGAATTAATGTTATTTGCAGGCAAAATCAAAACGTAAACAACTGCTGCGAATCCGTTGTCCTATATGTTTTAACAACTTGGGAAAAGAATCAGTTGTTTCGACGAAGTGTGGCCACGTGTTTTGCAGAACTTGTCTGGAAAAGGCGTTGTCACTAAAACCTATGTGCCCTACATGTCGGAGAAAGTTGACAGGCTCTCAGGGCTTTCATACTTTGTTCCTAGACAACAATGTAAATGACGATTTGGACCAAACTCCGACGATATCACTATCAGTCAATAAAATCAATTGAAGAAACAGTTTGTATTTCGAGTGTGGTGTGACTAGTTGTAGCAAGATTAACAAATTATTTTGTGGCTCATTTTAGGTTTTTTAATATTTTTTGTATAAGTTTTGTTTTGTATTTAATTAAGAAGTACTTAAAAAAAATATTAACAAACATAAATTGTTAGTATTTTTTGTAAGTACTTTTAAGTTTTATTTTTGTAGGTATTATTTAAAAATGAATGTCACTAGTCACTACTTAGTTTTTTATTGCCTGCAAATAAACTACCTACTTTAAAAAAAGCGGCCAAGTGCTTGTCGGACCACGCACAATGAAATGTTCCTTAGTTGGGATGAATTTACCCCAAGAACAAACTTACTTACTTACATTGTAGTTGAAAAAAATATTCTCCCTATACATTCCAACAGTAAAAAAGTTTATATTTAAAGTTTATAAATATTGAGAGATGTACCATGTTATTTTTTAAGTCCACAGACTTCTTATACTTAGGTTTTTCTGTA
The DNA here is from genome assembly GCA_905163495.3 of Cosmia trapezina. NCBI lineage: Eukaryota > Metazoa > Arthropoda > Insecta > Lepidoptera > Noctuidae > Cosmia > Cosmia trapezina. Next base: position 6,591,680 of record LR991028.1, read on the forward strand.
TTTTTTTTCAAAATTTTAGGTTCAGTAGTTTCAGAGATAAGGGGGGGTGATGGTCAATTTTCGTCTATTTTCTTAAATAACATTTTATTTTAAAACTAAGTATAAAACATATATTTGAAGTAGGTAGGTAGGTACTTAGAGCACCCTGTGAAATGCTACCTTTTGTATGGACCCTTGGCATCATTTTTTTTTCTTTCGCCAGTAATGAAACTTAGATCAATAATAAAGAACTATCTGAGAATTACCTACATAGAAAAAAAACCGAAGTTTCTAAACCGGTACCTACCGGCGGTTGCCATTTTGTTTTTCAGGCGTTACTTTTTATGAAAGCAATTTGGAAATATTTATTGATTTTCGTTTACCATGAGTTCAACGACTATTAACTGTTCTTATCTTTATCGACACTATGGAGGTTTTAACGAAACTGTTGTAAAAATAAGTTTTTTAATTTACACTACTTACTACTTACATTACCTACTACACTTAGTTACTTACTTTCTTTTTTCTTTGACTTTACTTTTTTACTTGGCAGTAATTGTTGCCTATCCTTTTCCCAACTTTCGGCTAATCTCAACTACTTGTGGCGGCATCTACATCGCCACATATGAACCACGCATCAATGACATGACGTCACGCAAACCTGCATCGCGCAATTAGAGTTTACCACACGATTAGCATATATACAACGTCCCGACATCAACCATCGGGCAGTAGCCCACCAGACACGACACTGACGACACCCGTCTGGTCGGAGGATCCTCCCTTTTCTATGGAGGATGAGTGAACTTTACACCCTGTTCCTCATGCCTCTATACTGGTGACCCCGAGCATGAACGTCAGCGCAGCCTTCGTGCAACTACATCAGCGTGACGTCATCATCATCACTTCCTCAAGCTTTCGAGCGGCGAGTCACACAGACAGCCAGCATCCACGGCTTCAACAGGTATCCTGACCACCAGCATGCAGCGAACGCGCATTCCTGGTCATCACCTTTAGCCTCAACCCAGTGCTGTACACTCCCGACTCACTGGAGCATAACGCAGCGCCACCCCGACTCACTGGGGTATCACCGCAGACAGTTCCGACACACCGAGAACTATGCGGCACCCGGTTCCGACTCACTGGAACCACAACTGGCACTCGCAAGCATCGCAAGATACACGACTCAGCCCACTATCGACCTCCGGTCTCCGGAGGGGAGTGATGTGGCCGGCATCTACATCGCCACATATGAACCACGCATCAATGACATGACGTCACGCAAACCTGCATCGCGCAATTAGAGTTTACCACGCGATTAGCATATTATATCTGTGACTGAATATAACAAAGTTAGATAAACGGATACAAACGAAAACGAAGCATAATAATATTCGAACATAACATAGAGTCTGTCAAGAAAGCATTGAATTTCTAGATTCTGATTTTAGTTCTAATTGTGACAGATAATTAAAATTTTTATTTATCCCAAAGAATTATTTTATCTACAAAAATTCAAGTATCAAACATGTTTCAGCGTACTATATCAGTGTTGACACCTGTAAGATTTTTGAATTTGCCGCCTTTTTCATGGGACACGACTCGCTTGCTAGCTCAAATCGATTACAAATTACAATGCAATCCGGAAAGCACCCGTAGTCTGCGGGTGGTGACAGTGACAGCCAAGTGACAGCTGTGAGCCTGTGACAGATATGTGAGTTGTGACAGATGTGAATTGTGAGATGAGCGAACGAACAGAAGAGATGACAGGTCAGTCACAAAAGTTTTCAAAATAAAAATTCATATTGCTTTACTTATTGAACTATCTAAACTGCAAATAACGCTATGAACATGAGAGCAGAGAGAGAATTGAGTACTAATGCGTACAGCAAGCTATTTCTTCAGAAATTAGACAGCCCGGACGCAATATTCCAGAATTATGTGAAAGTTCTAGCCAAGCATTATTTTACTGTGAAAAACATAATTCAGGTAATAATAAATTATGAATGATAAATAAAATGATAACAATTTATTGATGTACCAATGCCCAGTGTTATTTCAAATGTCTTGTATAACGGAGACAACAAAATACTTGTAAATTCACGAGTATTTCAACAAAATATTTTCTCCTTCCCTTTGCATATCTAATGATGTGATTCTTAAACTAGCTTTGTTTGTTGAAGATTTATAGAATCTCCCACAATTCCCACCTCATTGCAAACAACTGACGTAGAAGGAACACCACAAATCATCAATAAAAAAAAACTATAAGTACAGTGTTCCAATATCATTGCATTTCGAAGATTGGTTGTAATGTTGTTAAAATTATTTACAGGAAATCTTAGCATGCCGAGACTCAATGGAAAGTCTAAACAAGCTCAACGAAAAAGGAAGGGCAGCTATATCAGTATTAAGGGATGAGATGGAAAATTTTGAACTGTATGGAAAAGATACCGGGGACATGAAATACGCCAGCGAAGTTGACTCCCAGAGGCATCAGCTAGCTTGGTAAGTGGTATATTAATTTACCTTCCAATTAATGAAATATCATTTGTTTATTTTATTTAAATATGTTGTAAAAAAGACTTTCACATATCAAAAATAAATCATGTTAGACGAAGTTGGTCAATGGGCATTATTCTGGGCAAAATATAAATAAACATTTCTCTTTCATTCATTACGCACATTCTGTCCTATTGTTAATTTTTTTCAATGGTCAACTAAGTACTGATTGACTCCCTTTAACAGACTCTTGTCTCTGCTGGGTTTCCCAGCAGTGGGAGTGCAGGGCCGATGATGTTATGTTATATTGTTAAATTTTGTAATATTAGTTTGAAAAAAAAAAACAATCTTGATAGCCTTGTTGTCAGCAGATCTAATAGGTACTATTGTATTTTACAGTCTTCTAAAAGAATTCAAGGATGCCAACATAACAAGCATGTTTGCCATAGAGAAAGCTCAAAGGGATGAATTGTTAAAATCTGGCGAAGGAGATGATTCTGGCATCAGGAACAGAAACACTAAGGTTGAGAGAGATGGACTGCTGAAAATGTCTTCAGGTAGTGTTTTGATCTATATTCATACTGTTTTGTTAGTTATATTTATTTAGTTTATGGTCCTTATCCAATCCGTTCAATCAGATCTACTGTAAATTGCCCCACACAGTATACAGTCCGCCGGCAGCCAGCAGGCGGTCCACTCGTAAAAACTGGAGGACCATTTTTTGTGAGTGGACTGCTTGTCGGCTGACTGCCGGCAGACTGTAAATGTGTGGGCCCCTTAACACCTTTGGATGGCCTGAAAGCATCAAAGCTATCAAACATAAATGTCCTAAGTCCATAAAATATTTCTTACTACTGTCTTGTCACCGTAAAATGTGGAAACTTAAAACACAATGGCCATTCATTTGGAATTAAGTCATGTTATTTGTGCCTATCTTTTGTATACACAATCTGAAGTACTTAAATCAAAATCAATAAATGACTGAGGAATTCAAGTACCAATTGCCACAATACAATGTTATTGAGTACTGAGTGATGACAATAATTTGTATCTTTAAATAAGCAGCATGTGTACTGGCAGTTTGCCATTAATAAGTAGAACAAAGAAGATTATTGTTACAGGCTTGGGACTGTTCAAAGTAGGACAGCTATGTTCATAATTATGCTTTGTTTGTATCTAACTTTGTTATATTCAGTCACAGATATTGGTGCTAATTTAACTAACTGACGTATCTGACATTTGGACTAAGCCGATAGCCAACCTAACTATAGTAATTTGATACATTTTCCAAGTCGAATCGATCTGTTTAACCGGCGTATCTGTACCTATGCCTTACGGTCCCCATGATAATGCAAAAATCGAGACCGAAGTATCTACAGTTTATAAAAAAAAAAGAAAAATAGCTTGCCCTGTAAAATGTGCTTCGAATCAGTTACGTCACTTAGATTAGCGACGATATCTCTCTATATCTGTGTATTCAGTAGTTGAGATTAGCCCAAAGTTGGGAAATGGCTAGGACAATAATTACTGCCTAGTAAAGAAGGCAAAAAGTTAAATCAAAGAAAAAAGAAAAGTAAGTAATGTAGTAGTGTAAGTAGTAAGTAGTGTAACTTAAATCCCATTAGTAAATATCTTAACACATAGATTAAAAATAGAGGGTGGTTAGGTACTTAGGTAAGGACACACATAACAACAGCTCTTGTATAAAGATCTGGTTACTTAATTATTTTTTAAATTTCCGTTTTCACTATAATTAGTTTATTTGTAACAGCTTTTTATACCTACCATATCCTACACAGGAAAAGTTTTTAAGCAGTGCGCAAATTTTCACAGGGTGCTCTACCCATGAATATGAACAACTTTCACAGTGGGACCAATTCTGAAATTACGAAAAAAAAATCAGCTGTTTCATAGATTTTGGTCAAGTAGGTATTGAACTTTTGTATAAAGCATTTGATTTTTTAAATTGTTATTTCTTTTAATACAGGTGTGACTGAACAGTTGCTATCAATCAGCAGACAACTAGCAGACACCGCACAGAGGAGTCAAGATACACTGGATAGCTTGGTCTCTTCCAGTTCTACTGTGCATGTAAGTGTTTTGTAAACTTATGGGTTTTTATTAGCTGACCAGACGTTTAGCTGTCAAAATTTCAATTTATTTTTTTCATTTTTTTTTTTATTTTAAACCACCCCAATAAAGAGGAGAATAAAACAAAAAAAAAAAAACCGGTCAAGCCGTTCTCAAGTTATGGCGTGAACAAGGGAAATAGGTATTCATTTTTATATGCAGGCTGAATTTTTCAAGTGGGCGTGGATGGCCTAATCCGAAACTATAAGTAATAGCGAAAAGTACTCAAAGGAGTCTCGGGCTCGAGTTTAAGGAAAACTAAAACTGCATCATTGTATTTTTGAAAAATGAATATTTCTAGCCAGGAATCGAACCCGTTGATTTTGAAAAAAAAAAATCACTGTATTATTACACCATTCGATAGTGTCGCTAATAAAGATCGAAATACGGCAAACTAAAGAAAAGAGCTCATTTTTAACAAAATATTTTTTTTATTTTACTTATGAAACCTACCTATTAAACCTCTGATTAACTGTTCATAATGATGACCATTGTTTTCAATACATAGGTTGATTCGACGTCTCAAGGATTGTACTGCATTCAGCATTTCAATATTCCTCATAGTTTCGAATTTGGCCATCTACGCCCACTTGAAAAATTCTTCCTGTATCTAAAGAGTAGCGACCGGGCGGGTCGCTACTCTTTAGATACTGCACATTCTCAAACTATTTTTTATGTTTTTTTAGGCCGCATAGTTTTCGACTTTTGATGTAAAATGTAAAAAAAAATACCGTTCCCCCCCTTATCTCCGAAGTTTGCAAAGCAAAAAATCTGAAATTATTCTGTGTGATAGAAGTTTATGTAAAGATTACATGAAAAATAAAACGATGTCTCTAAGTAGCACACTTTTTCAGAAATCGGAACGGAACCCTCGGTGCGCGAGTCCGACTCGCTCTTGACCGGTTTTTTTAATATTCGTAATAATAATTATATAGATATCTATACAACGTGTAACGTTAAATGCGCAAAACCTCTTAAGAGGTCATTGTACTCATCATTATGAACAACTTTTACTATGGGACGAAACATGAATTCGCAAAAAAAAATCAGCTGTTCAGTACATTTTGACGAATTATGCGAACATAAATGTACTGAACAGCTGATTGTTTTTTCGCGATTTCAGGTTTGGTCCCATAGTAAAAGTTGTTCATAATGATGAGTACAATGACCCCTTAACAGGTTTTGCGCATTTAACGTTACACGTTGTATATATAAGAAAGTCGTGTTAATTACACTATTTATAACTCAAGAACGGCTGAACCGATTTGGCTGAAAATTGGTGGGGAGGTAGCTTAGAACCAGGAGAAGGACATAGGATACTTTTATATACATATATAATTCTTCTGTACTTGTGTTTGTCACCTAAATCCTCCTAAACGGCTGGACCGATTTGTATGAAATTCTGTGTGTATATTTGAATGGGTTCCTGGATGGTTTGAAAACACAATTGGACACGGTAGATGGCGCTGCAGTCGGGTTTTAGGATCGTTCAGACAGGACAAAGTCTTTCGGGTCCGCTAGTGTTAATATAATTATATATTTCAATATACCACCCAATATATTATTTCAGAATACCAGCGCTGCGACACTTATGTTAAGTGCCGCAGCATCATGCTGAGATAGGGACCTTTTGGCCTCGTATAGGACTTTTTGTTTTTAATTACTTCATTTTATTTTTTTATATAATTTTGTTCCTATAATTTTGTTTTCAACTTTTATTTTGTGTTTTAGTTTTAGTTCTGTGCGAGCCACAATAAATACTTTTTCTTTCTTTCTTTCTAATAACTACAACAATGAATGAGCATAGTTGTGCCTAGATGCATTGGATTCCATTGATGTGATGGTACCTATTGTTTATTGTTGAAAACCAAAACAAACTTGTGTTGTTGCTCCTTATCTTGTGGATTTATTTACTTGGATATTCAATTAATTATTGTCCCTAATATGTTTCAGGGTACTAAATCAGAGCTACAGAATACAGCCAGCACAATATCGGAATCTGGCAAACTTCTAAAGAAATATGGCCGACGAGAGTTTACTGACAAAGTCATCATGTTCTTCGCATTCCTATTCTTTTTGGCTGTTTGCCTGTACATTGTACAAAAAAGATTTTAATTATTGTAATGATCATTTCAATAATTTTTTGTATAGAACAATATTTATAATGGATTATGTTAATGAATTGTAATTAATATATAATTAAATTACTTCGAATTGCATCAAATTTGGTATTTTTAATCTTTATCTCCATAGCTTCCCGTTTTATTTAAAAAATGTAAACAACGCCATCTATCGGTAATGTTGAGTAATTACAAGTCAAAGTAAGTTGAATAAGTTACATGTTTGTTGTGATAGATGTCGTTGCAATCGTTACCTTCACGCCTGTAATCCTCCAAAAGGTTGGCAGAGATACTCATCATTGCAGCTTCTTGATGGCATTGCTGTATTGTACTTGGCACTATTATGAAATGGGATGAAACTTAGACGGTCTGAGAATGTCTTAACAGAAAGTTGGAAAATACTGTGTGATGTGAGATTGTGGGCGAAAAATTGGAGAGAAGTACTATGGGTATCTAGATCTCATGTTTGGCTGTCGCGCCTGGCAACAGTGACAAATAAACAATTGGGAACATTACAATCTTTCCCTAAAATTATTTTATTTGGGTCGTAGCGTAGAGTATCAGATATAGTTAACTAATTTGGTACGTCTTCCTTACTCGTAACTATACCTATTTCGGAAACAAAACAGTACCTAAAGGACTACCTAAGCGGAAAAGGTCAAGGTTCGAGGTCACTATTCTGTCCACAACCTTAGCATCCAGTTAGTTTTCAGGGTTTCTATCTCACTTAGCACCGTTTGTTCTATTGTTTGTTCCTGTTCCCTTCGCCTGGGAATACTGTGGACGTATAGAAACATATTAATATTGATTGTGAAGTGACGTGTTGGGAAGGCCGTCTGATCGTATGGCCGTGGATAACGACCCATAGTATACTACTGGAGTACCTACTGACATAGATACCTATGTATGTACACTGTACATTCACGAACACTAATAGGTATAATCACACTTCACACTAGTATTATAAAGGCGAAAGTTTGAGCGTGTGTGTGTGTTTTTATGTTTGTTACTTCTTAACGCTCAAACGGCTGGACCGATTTGGATGAAATTTGGTATGTAGATAGCTTATTACCCTGGATTAACACATAGGCTACTTTTATCCCGGGTGAAACCGCAGGGCGTAGCTAGTATTGTAATAAATGTTATAAATAAACATTTAAGTGATTTTTAATCGACTTAAAAAAAGGAGGTTATGCAAATTCGGTGATTTTTTTCTTTCAAGTTGGTAAGGTAAGTATGTAGGTAGGCATGGGCGTACCCAGCTTTTGGCCCAGGGGGGGGCAAACCAGAAATTTCTTAAGCCGGGTCCCCCACATGTTTTTTTTTTCGCCTCATCAGTCTGCTGTCCTCGGTAAAATCTTTGAGAGACTTATTTATAAACGCCTCAAAGATTATGCCGAGGCCTAATTCCTAACGAGCAGTTTGGCTGTCGAACCCAACACTCTTGCGTACCAAGTCCACCACATAAGCGTTGGTTTCTAACGTGGTTCGATGACGGGTGCTGTTTTCTTCGATAAAGCGAAAGCGTTTGACAAAGTCTAGAACAACGGTTTATTATAATAAGCTTTACAAACTCGGTGTGCCAGACCTTCTCGTGCTCATCTTACGAAACGTTTTGTCTTTCCGCACTTTTCGCTATCATATCGAAGGAGCGCTATCGCTCGCACTCTCCAAACCGCAGTCGATAAACTCGGCGCGTGGTTTCGAAAGTGGAGAATCGAAGTCAATCCCGACAAAAGTCAAGCGGTTCTCTTTTTGAAACCGCGTCTCAATCGATCTCCCCCCACCGACCAATCACCATGTTTAGCAAGCCGATCCCTTCTGAGAAGCGATCCAATCCAAAAAAATCAAATATCCAGGTGTGACCTTGATGAGACCTCTAAGCACATAATGAAGTCTCGTTCTGAATGCACGTAGCAAATTGTCACTTAAGTGCAAGTTGCGCATCTATACAGCGTGTACATTCTCCCAATCATGACCTATGCGGGTTCAGTATTTCCAACCGCAAAGTCCCGAAACATCCATATGATGCAGACCATACAAAATCGTTTCCTCCGAACGGCTACGGGATCCCCTTGGATCGTTCGGAATGAAATCCTCCAACTAGACCTTAAAATCCCAACTATCAATCAATTCTTGAAACGCAATTCCAAGCGTTTCTTCGATACCCCCGCGAAACATCGCACCCCTCTGGTCGTATCCGATAGTTATATCCCCTCTAAAATCAGTAAAATCCGCCGTCCAAGGCATGTTCTCACCGACCCCGATGACCCCTAAACCCTCTTCCAGGAGAAAAATAGGGCCACCAGTACAGTTTACAAACACAAAAATTCATTCCGACCTCGCCGCCGAGGTCCTTTGCGATGACAACCGCCACGTAATTCCCCCGACCCTTGACCGGTGAAGGAGTGCCAGCTGGTGGCGTAGCTGAGCCTGTAGCAAGCACATAATAATTATCCAGCCTGTTCCTCCTTGCTGTACTCCCCCCAGTGAAGCCCTAAGCCGAAGTACGTACCCCTGTGGGGTACGTACTTCGGCTGCCCTTAGCATGCAGTCGCTTAATTCATAGACGAATAAAGGCAGGTTTATGGCCGCGCAGCGCGGTTTTTTCTAAAATTAATGCTTCATATTGTACTTAATTGTAAAGTAAGTACACGACAACGACGACGACAACGTGACGTGGCTCTAAAATAACTTCTTCTTCTTTTTCGACAACATTACTTAGGCATACAAGATCCAGGGGGGGGCAGCTGCCCTCCCCTGCCCCCCCCTGGGTACGCCCATGTAGGTAGGTACTATCGATAAAACGAACGCCTATACGCCTTAAAGTTGCTTTTTGATGTTACCGGCCAAACCCGATTTCAGGACTGTCCTATGACAAACCGGTTTATCCTAGGCGTGTCATATATTTAGCTAGTTTAGCCTAGGCTAAACTGATTGAATCATTGCTTGTGACAAAATAAACACAGGTTAAACTGAGTAATTAATGGTTATTTATGTCGCAGCAGCTTATGTAGCCTTTGAAGTATGGAATCCTAAAAACTGCCACAGAACCGAGTTAGCCAACCCTGACTCCACATGGTAGGCAGGTACTTGTTTGCCCTGTTAAAGAGTGTTTTTCAGAGCCGGAGGCGCGTAGGGAAGGCAGCCTCCATCCGCTGTAATAAGGCGCACTCACCATGCGAGCCGGAGCGGCCAGCGGCCGAGACTGGTCGCCAGAAAGCCGAGTTTGCGGAGACGAGCATAGGTACTTTCGTCTTATTACGTAAGGCCGAAGAGGCTGTACTTCCCGTAGCCCCGGAAAGATGCGATTCTCAACTGATAATCCAAACACTGCCTACAACGCATTTAGGGCGAGCGCGCACTCCGGTGCGTTTTTCTACCGCATAATCTGTGAAGTATGGAATGTCTTTGAAGTGCGCGCACTGCGGTCATGCGTTTTGTTACTGTAGGCCCCGCCCAGGGCGGCAGAACTAACGGAAACGCACCGCAATGCGCGCTCGCCCTTACAGATACATTTTTAATGCTGTATAATTTATGTTTCCCTTTCAAACAAATAACTGTTAGATCTAAAATAAAATCACAATGGGTATCGCGTGGAATAAAAATATGTAGCAAAAAAAAGAGGAAATTAATGTGGAATTATAGATTACATCGTAACGAATTAAACAAAACAGTATTTAAAAAAATAGCAAAACTCTATAAAAATATTATTAAATTAACGCAGCGAGCTCAAAACAACATAATATTAAAACATCATCTAAGAAAATCTAAAGCTACATGGGCAATCATTAATAGATCTAAAATGAATATACCAAGAGATACGATCACTTCCATAAAAGTGGAGAATAAAACCATAATTTGTCTACAGGAGATAACAAACACCTTCAATAATTTCTTTGTACACAAAATAAAACCTAAACCAGGTTCAGTGAACAAGGTAACTACAAATATTGACAAAACAAATCAGTCTATGTTTATGTCACCAAGTATACCAAGCGACATACTTCAAATCATAAGATCACTAAAAAACACTGAAAGTGTTGGGTATGATGATGGTATCTCCACTAAGGTTATAAAGTAGGTATGTTGCTTATTATATTTGTGAGCATCTAAGTCATACAGGGTGTAAGGGACAGCCCTCCGCAAACTGATAGGGTGAATTCAGTATGTCATACTAAGATGACCGGTACATGAAATTTTTTCAGGAACGTTATGGGAATCCAATAAAGAGATTTGTTTGTGTTTTTGTGCACAAATCGGAGCGTCTATTACTGGTTGGGAGGGGTAGGCAATAGGTATGCGGTGAATTCGATGAACTCTGTAGCTAGACAGAAAGTGAACAGCTGATTTCACGCGTCGTTAGTTACAGTATTTCTACATCCATCCCATTGCTGGTTTTTTTATTTCACAATGTAATTTTACATTGAAATAATGAAAATGTAACTGAAAAAATTATTAAAAAAAATAAAATTTTCCTGAGAAAATTTCCGGTGGAATATGATTCAAAATGAGGAGCTGAATACACTCTGTTAGTTTGATGAGGGCTGTCCCTTACACCCTGTATAGTGAACATGTGTATAAGCACGGGAATCTACCCAGAAAAGCTAAAAAAATGAATACTAAAACCAGTATTTAAAAAAGACGACAAACAAAGCATGAATTGTTACAGACCCATTGCGCTTATACCTATACTCTGTCTAAAGTCTTTGAAAAATACTTTTATCTACAAATATACGATTACTTTGAAAAGTTAAATATTCTTACAAAAAAGAACAAAAAGGTTTCCGAAAAACAAAACCATAAATTTGGCTATTTTTGATTTTGCTAGGGAAGTTATGGTTAATGTAGACAAAAGGAAACCGGTTTGTGCCATTTACTGTGACATGACACAGGCCTTTGACTATGTTGACCATGACATTTTACTTGACAAATTAGAAGCTTATGGCATTAGAGGAAATATTTTAAAACTCATAGTCTTATCTGAAAAACCGTAAGCAATACACAGAAATGGCAAAAATAGACATAGCTACTAAAAGGGAAATATTATGCACATCTGGTGAAAGACTAGTAAAATATGGAGTCCCACAAGGGAGTGTACTGGGGCCTCTGTTATTCATTGTCAAAAGTAACAAATTTTGCAATGTCACTTTTTGCTGATGATAGTACGGTCATTATACTGAGGAGCTCGTGGCTAAGTAATAACAGCCGCACGGGTCGATCCGTCAGGTTAAGCTACGCTTGCCGGGGTTGGTCAGTGGATGGGTGACCATCTTTACATATCGAGATTCCTCCGTGCCTCGGAAAGCACGTTAAGCCGTTGGTCCCGGCTGTTATTCGTGGATATTTGACAGTCGTTACGGGTCGTCAGAAGCCCGAAAGTCTGACAACCAGTCTTACCAAGGGGTATCGTATTACCCAGTTACTGGGTTGTGGAGGTCAGACAGGCAGTCGCTCCATGTAAAATACTGGTATTCAGCTGCATCCGGTTAGACTGGAAGCCGACCCCAACATAGTTGGGAAAAGGCTAGGCAGATTGATTGAGTACGGTCATTATACATTCTAGAGGTAATGGGACATATGAAAGTGATATTAACAATACTATCACATCAATAATCAACTGGTTATATAATAACAATTTGAAAATTAACCTTGAAAAGAATAAAATTATGTTTTTCAGCCAACACGTAGCCGCACCAAAAATTAACGTCTACTATCAAGGGGCAGTACTAGACAAAGTTGACTCAACAAAATTTCTAGGGGGACAATTGATAAAAATCTTAATTGGAAAGCACATACAGAAGAGTTTAATAAGAAAATGAGTTCTTCGGCTTATGCACTTTATAAACTAGCACCCATTATAAGTACAGATGCATTCTTACTGCATATCATGGCATAGTTGGCTCAATGATAAGATATGGCGTAATATTCTGGGGAAACTCGACCAATAAAGAAACCATTTTTAAATCTCAAAAAATGTACATTAGAGCCATGTTTGGTCTAAAGATGACCGAAAGCTGTAAACCATATTCCATTAAGCATAAAATATTAAGTCTTCCCTCTTTGTTTATATATGAAGCCGCTAATTTCGTTAAAAGTAATCATACTATTACTTTTTATTATTTTTTAATTCCATCCACAATGCAACTTACTCATGTTTTTTACAAAATAAAAATATCTTTATCTTTATCAACGTGTTGATAAGTCCTTTTTTTCATAGTAGGTACCCCGTTTCGTATCCTCTGACCATTTTAGCCTAGGACAAACTATAGTTAAGCCTAAAGTGTTTAGGCCAAACTAGATTGTCCTAGGCTAAACTAGGATAAACCGGTTCGGCCTAGGACAAAATAGTTTGGCCTGAAATCAAGTTTGGCCGGTAACGTAAACACTGATTCATTGAAAAAACTCTACCCCTATGGTCTTTTGTTATCCCTTGTTTATAATAGTAGATTATTAACCAAGGGGATAAAGCAGTGTCTTGTCTCGCGGGTGACGATTTAAATCGCGAGCGTAACGAAGTACTCGAGGTTTACTCCCGAGCGTAGCGAGGGTGTTAAAAACTTAAATCACGAGCGAAGCGAGGGATTTAAGACGAGTCCTGAGTGTAGCGAGCGATTTAAGTTCACCCAAGACTAAGACAGCTTTATCACCGAGGAAAATACTCTACTTTTCGTACCATTTGCGAAAAAATTAACACAATAATAATACGAGATAAGCATTTATTAAAAATAATGACAATTAAAAGTAAAAGTTAACATTCGAAACATTGGTACAATTATTGATAGAGTTTTTAACGTTTATGTATTTGAAGAAAACAAAAACGCGGCAAATTCCTAGACTAATATTTTTTTGTCGGAATAGCAAAGGCATCAAGCTCATACGGCCTCGTCGGTTTTCGTAATTTTATAACTGCATAATAAATGCGTATTCCTTTTTCAAAAAGATGTATAATGCTTTATATACAAACTCAATGGTGTAAACACATGTAGTTCAGTATAAATTTCGGTAAGTATTCCAAATTGAAATCACATTCTCCCCCTAGAGGATGAATGAAATTCAGTACATTTTCTTTCCCTGTTTTTAACAGATTAAAAATGACTATTGTTATGTTCGCTTTTTGTGGCATAGAATGTCACTTTTTTGAGCAAGTGGTACGAAAAAACTTTATGGTACCTACTTAATTTCCTATTAAATTAAGTACTTATATCTATTGATAACGGTGGATGTTTTATGCTCTTACCTTTACCTACTCTCAGAACATTATTGACGCCTGCATAGTTTTCCTTATTCGGTAGTAAGCAGTGCCAGGTTCAAAGGTGTCAATAGTGCATAGGCCGGCTTCCTTACACGTAGGTACATTTTCGATAACCCCATAAACTTAGGTATCTACCTACATAGGAGGGAATTATAGGTAGGTACTTAAGTTCATTATAATCGTGATAGGTCATCACTGCATTGCCAATATTGCCGATAAAGCATTGGAAATAGCTCTAGAGCTTTCGAGTTTCGAATGATGATAGAATCTAGGCTTCACACGTAATCGAAGATCTTTTATCTGTTTGATAATATAATGAGGAAACGATCTTTCATAAATCTTATGTAAATGAATAATAAAATAATATGATTATACCTTCTTAATCTTGTGTGAAATGTCCAAGGATATTTATTTATTTTTATTTATTTAGAATGTACCTACCTTCGAGTGATTTCTGTACAGAAGACTGTTAGATATCTAAGTGAGAATGCATCTACTTAGCAATATTTTAGGATGTTTTTTGTTTGTTTTTTTTTTTTTTGTCATTGATGACTTGTTGATGACTCTACTAAAATATGTGTAGTAGGTAACACTAGTTTAGTAACTAAATTAATGAGTACCTAACTAAACTAGGTAAGGAAGGTTGTAGGAATTTGGTTATTTGAGTCCTGACTGTACCTAAGTTGAATTTAGAGGTAGGTAACACTTAGGCGCTAAGACCAACGCTAAGACCGTTAGGCGCTAAGACCAACGCTAAGGCACTAAGATCATTAGGTACAAAAGTTCAAAGTTTTGTTTTTATAGCCCGTGCGCGTCAACATGGCACCTGGCTCGAATGAATAAAATTACGATTATAGAATTGAGTACAAAAAATTTTTGAGTTTTATTTTAGTTTTTTGAATATCAACATTTAATTTGCGCGGAGTAGTTTCTCATAACATAGGTACTAATTTACAATGCTATAGACGTGACAAAACATAGTGTTTAGACACAATTTTTTTTTCGAGGCCTAGGTCCTAGGTGCCATGTTTACGCGCACGGGATAGACTTATGTAACACAGGATAGTAGGTACCTACCTACTCGGTTAGATATTCTTGGAATTAGCTAAAAAAAAACTTGAAAAAGCATTTATTTGTAGTGACATCCTATCAAAAAGCTTTAGGTACTTCTGCCAAACTGCAACAATTTTATATTATATCTTGTAGGTATGAATATTATGAAATAGTCGTAAGTCTTCTAACGAGAAAAACTAATTAATAGAATAGATTTATTAAATATTGAGAGTAAGACAGGGAGGAAAATTAAAATAATAGGTAGGTAGGTACTAACATTTATTGGTACAATTTTATACTTAGTTATAATTAAGTAGGTATTACGTTAATTATAGCTCCGATAGCAATATATTTACAACATATTTCTGCGTATTTCAATACATAAGCCTTCAGTAATTGGAACGCAATGATAACTCGAACAGTTCAAGGGTAATAATTATGTACAAGGAATTGATCAAATGGGACTGCAGGATGTAATACTTAGATACCTATTGATAAACAATGCAGCATGAAGACCTCATCATTCTGGGAATTTCTTGCAGCACTTTGCTTGCCGCGTGGCCTCAGGAGGTATCGATGTACCTGCCTATCAATGTGATAAAAAAATACCTGGGAATACGTTCGAGATACAGGGTATAATTAAATTAGACATGATAGAATCACTACATAGTATAAAACAAAGTCGCTTCCCGCTGTCTGTCCCTATGTATGCTTAGATCTTTAAAACTTCGCAACGGATTTTGATGCGGTTTTTTTAAATAGATATAGTGATTTAAAAGAAAGGTTTATATGTATAATAAACGCGGGCTAAACCGCGGGCAAAAGCAAGTAAAAAATAAATTAATTTGACTATGTTTTTTTTGGGGTTCATCAACCGCTATTGTATTTTATCCTATAGGTACAGTCAGCAACAAAAGTCGATTAAGGTCAGTCGGGGCAAGCGCGCCGACGGGGTAAGTGCATCTACCATAAAAATATCGAAAACTACAGATATTATACAACTAATGACATCTTACATCCATGCAACAAACTAAAACACAGTTCCGCTTCACAATCACAGATGTCTCTGTTCACCATAACTTGATATATCCGCCATTTTAGTTTTATTGTCATTTAAACCTGTTATCAGAGATGAGCACATGTTATGAATCCCTTAAATCTTAAAATATTTTACGTGTTGCGGGAAACCAATGAGGTGAGTACAGAATTTAGATGTTTTTCTTTAAATTTATGTTTGTATTTTACTCCTAGATAGTGAAATTAATGTTTTTTATAGAATTTAAAATCTTGACCTCGAAAAAGTCAAGTGAGCCAAGTGCGCCTAAGTTGTTGGTAGTATGGCGCACTTCCCCCGAGACAAAAGTTGTCAAAATTTATTATTCAGATGTTTTCTTATCCGACTGCCCCTGAAAAATGGTAAGGGATTTTTATTGAGAACTTACTGTCTGGATGTGCTTAGGGTCTTGTGATGGAGACGGAGGATGAGAAGTCGTTGGGTGACGGGTTTAGTAAAAGCCTGGTATTTAGTGCTACGATTTTGAAGTACTTAATTTGATTTTTATTACAGTAAAACCATCGTATTTGTCATTTCCTTTGTTCTTTACTTTATGGGCGCCTACAGCCCACCTAAGCACTTTGGCGCGATCAGTCCATGGATGGGTGGCCGGTAAACCATCGGTCCCGGCTGTTATCATTCAACATCTACATACCCGGTTGCCCACAGACCTCTCGACAAGAAGCAATTGGACAGCTGCCGTAAAGTCCACACCCAGACGAGTCCATACTTACCATAATTAGTCCTGAAATTATTGTCTTTTCAGATGTTCGTGAGTACCATTCACTAGATTCTAAGTATTTGTGCCCTATCGCGTCGATGGAAAAATTGTTACCTACTTTTGTATTTTTTTAAATAAATAAAAGTAATATAATAACAGTCTAATTTGGTTTATTATTAAAGATATCTATTATTCCAGCCAAACTAACCATTTTTACATAAATACAACAGTTTTCACTTTGTATAAAAAAACCGGTCAAGTGCGAGTCGGACTCGCGCACGAAGGGTTCCGTACCATATTACATGTTTAACAATCGCAAAGATAACTTTTTACTTATTTTATAATGATACTGTGAATTACAAGGTTATTTTTTGCAGTTGCAGAAAATCACCCATGTTTAAACAAAATACCTTATGAATCGCCGTTTTCAGTATTGTTGATTAAATACAGTATTCATGGTACTTACATGGTATAAAGAAGTTCCAAATTCCTAATTTGTTGAATTGCTGCGCTAGAGCTCGTACAAAAATGGTCTAAAATTTACAACTTTTACGGCCCCCTCTTTCTTAACTTTAAAAGATAAAAAAAAATATGTTTGTACTCTACTCAATGAGTTCTAGACGATGACACCCCACATAACACATAATCAGCCTATAATGTTTCCACTGCTGGAACACAGGCCTCCTCTCGGTGAGAGGGAGTGGACTTAAATGGCCGTAATCCACCACGCGGGCCCAGTGCGGGTTGGTAGATGTCACATGTCTTCGAATTTTTGGTTCTAGTACATGCCGGTTTCCTCACGATGTTTTCCTTCACCGTTTTTAAGAGCAGCCGTGATGAAATAATGACACCCCACATGCTAGATTAAAATTTTTATTTTTTTTTCAAAATGAAAAGTTTATTGTATGGGGACCGACCCCTTAAATTTTTAACTTTGATTTATTTTTATTATTTGTTGTTATAGCCGTAATAGACAGCGGAGGCTTAGTAAGTTTGTACTGGGCTGTACGTGGTTGTCTGATTTCATGGATTTTAATTTTCTTGCGCGGAACCCTAATTATTTTTCTAAAATAAAAATAGCCTAAGCTACTCCTTAAAACATCAGCTATATGCCGTCAAAATCGGTGAAAATTCGTTTGGCAAGTTTCCTAACTTGACTCATAGTACCATTTTTTTTAATCGGACTGCGCTTTAAAATTCTTCTATACAAACTTTAACATCCCTAAACCTCATTCGAGGCGTAGTTTTGATACTTATGCAAGTATTTGTGATAAGTTTCAAGTTCATTAACCAAATTAATAAGATTTTTCATATAAACTGTATCTCTGTTTTCACGAACACAGGTACCTAAAGAATTTCAAAAATCGTCTGGTATGTTTCCATAACTTGACTCAAACATTATTTACACCAATTTTAGAGTTAATCAAGCCCCCAATAAAATCCTCCGCTATAAAATTAACTTTTCACCCCTTAGGGGTAGATTTTTGGAAAACCCTAATACACGTTAGTCTAAATTTTTGGTCTCAAGTATAAAAACTGAGTTTTGAGTTAATCGGACCGCGTGTTAAAGTTCCTCCATACAAACTTTGACACCCCCAATCCCTCCTTAGGGGGTAGTTTAGAAAAACTAAAAATGATAAACTTTATAATTTACTTAGATGAATATTCGTGCTAAGTTTCAAGTCTAAACTCAAGGGATAGGATTTTTCATACAAACTTTCATCCCCTGTTTTACCCCCTTAGGGATGGAATTTCCAAAAATCCTTCCTTAGTGGATGTTTACATTATATAAGGTATCTATGTGCAAAATTTCAAGTCTCTAGGTCCATTGGTTTGGGCTGTGCGTTGGTATATTAGTCAGTGACTCAGTCAGGACTTTGATTTTTTTACATATATAGATTTACCATGTTATTTTAAGACCACAGACTTCTTATGGGTTTTCCTGTAATCTACAGGTATAGAACTAATTTCTATATTTTTTTCAAAATTTTAGGCTCAGTAGTTTCGGAGATAAGGGGGGGGAATGGTCAATTTCGTCTATTTTCTTAAATAACTTTAAAACAATAAATTTTAAAATTATAAAAAAAATATATTTGAGACCCTCATAGTAAGCCCTTTCATTTGATATGTCACTCGGTACAGTTTACAAAACTTTTTTTTTGAATTTTAATATTTTCCCCCTAAAGGTGACTCTCATATTCATAATTCATATATTTACTTTAGCTGTACGTGTTTGGGTCACAGAAATCCATACGTGTACTAAATTTTAACTTAATCGGTCCATTAGATTCGGAGCAAATTGGCTGTGACAGACGGACAGACGGACAGACAGACAGACACACGAGTGATCCTATAAGGGTTCCGTTTTTTCCTTTTGAGGTACGGAACCCTAAAAATGCCAAAAAAGGTTTAGAACCCCTGAAAAATATTGCTAATCTATGGCGCACTTGCCCCAAATTTCTTATGGAAGCTGCAGTAGCCTATAGGACGAGTAAATTAAAAAAAAACCAAGAGTAATGCATTTAGTTGTTTATGCCCTATTGAATAAATTATCTATTTTTCTGGTAACGTACGATTTTATCGTTTTTTTAGGGTTCCGTACCTCAAAAGGAAAAAACGGAACCCTTATAGGATCACTCGTGTGTCTGTCTGTCTGTCCGTCTGTCCGTCTGTCACAGTCAATTTGCTCCAAATCTAATGGACCGATTAAGTTAAAATTTGGTACACATATGGATTTCTGTGACCCAAACACGTACAGCTAAAGTAAATATATGAATTTTGAATAAGAGAGTCACTTTTAGGGGGAAAATAAGAAAATTTCAAAAAAAAGTTTAGTAAACTGTACCGTGTGACATATCAAATGAAAGGTCTTACTATAAGAATCTCATATATATTTTTATTATAATTTTAAAATATATTGTTTTAAAGTTATTTAAGAAAATAGACGAAAATTGACCATTCCCCCCCCTTATCTCCGAAACTACTGAGCCTAAAATTTTGAAAAAAATATAGAAAATACTTCTATACCTGTAGATTACAGGAAAACCTATAAGAAGTCTGTGGTCTTAAAATAACATGGTAAATCTATATATATAAAAAATCAAAGTCCTGACTGAGTCACTGACTAATATATCAACGCACAGGCCAAACCAATGGACCTAGAGACTTGAAATTTTGCTTGATCTTATATAGTGTAAACATCCACTATGGAAGGATTTTTGGAAATTACATCCCTAAGGGGGTAAAATAGGGGATGAAAGTTTGTATGAAAAATCCTATCCCTTATCATCTAAGTAAATTATAAAGTTTATCATTTTTAGTTTTCCTAAACTACCCCCTAAGGAGGGATTGGGTGTGTCAAAGTTTGTATGGAGGAATTTTAACACGCGGTCCGATTAACTCAAAACTCAGTTTTTATACTTGAGACCAAAAATTAAGACTAACGTGTATCAGGGTTTTCCAAAAATCTACCCCTAAGGGGTGAAAAGTTAATTTTATAGCGTAAGATTTTATTGGGGCCTTGATTAACTCTAAAATTGGTGTAAATAATGTTTGAGTCAAGTTATTGAAACATACCAGACGATTTTTGAAATTCTGTATCTGGGTTCGTGAAAACAGAGATACAGTTTATATGAAAAATTTAACTTAGCACAAATACTTGCATAAGTAAGTAATAATGTTTGTCATTATTAGTTTTTCAAAATGACGCCTCAAATGAGGTTTAGGGATGTTAAAGTCTGTATAGAAGAATTTTAAAGCGCAGTCCGATTAAAAAAATGGTACTTTGAGTCAAGTTAGGAAACTTGCTCAACGAATTTTCACCGATTTTGACGGCATATAGCTGATGTTTTAAGGAGTAACTTAGGCTATTTTTATTTTAGAAAAATAATTAGGGTTCCGCGCAAGAAAATTAAAATCCATGAAATCAGACAACCACGTACAGTCCAGTACAAACTTACTAAGCCTCCGCTGTCTATTACGGCTATAACAACAAATAATAAAAATAAAGCAAAGTTAAAAATTTAAGGGTCGGTCCCCATAAAATAAACTTTTCATTTTGAAAAAAAAAATAAAAAGTTTAATCTAGCATGTGGGGTGTCATCGTCTAGAACTCATCGAGTAGAGTACAAACATATTTTTTTTTATCTTCTAAAATTAAAAAATAGGGGGCCGCAAAAGTTGTAAATTTTAGACCATTTTTGTACGAGCTCTAGCGCAACAATTCAACAAATTAGCAATTTGAAACTTCTTTGTACCATGTAGGTACCATAAATACTGTATTTAATCAACAATACTGAAAACGGTGATTCATAAGGTATTTTCTTTAAACATGGGTGATTTTCTGCAACTGCAAAAAATAACCTTGTAATTCACCGTATCATTATAAAATAAGTAAAAAGTTATCTTTGCGATTATTAAACATGTAATATGGTACGGAACCCTTCGTACGCGAGTCCGACTCGCACTTGACCGGTTTTTTTATATAGGCGCGCGCCGTTTCCAGGGGCAAGTGCGCCTATATCCATGTCTCCGAATTTCTTATAAAATATCGTAAAATTATTGATAGATTTGCTTGAATCGACGTTTTTTGCAGCTACAAAATACCAAATTTATATTATTTAATAAATGTACTCATAAGTCTGCATTAAAAAAAAAAAAATAGCATCGAAGTCATCTATGCAAAAAGTATGGCGCACTTGCCCCGACTGACCTTAACACTTGTGTTTTCTAAATCTTAATTATTGAGAAAAATACTTCATTAAAATCGGAACAGATGTAAATTTTAAAGAAAATTAACTCTAATACATAAATGAAATGCTAAAAAGCAGGTTATCGTTTGATTTTGTGTTAATTTAGATGATGTCAAAAAGTAGCAGTGTTAAGCGACTTCTGTTGCTGACCGTACTTACCTAGTTACTTAAAAAACAGTTTTTTTTTGTGTAAACTTCACACACGTGTTGGTATATCGATATCTCAACACGATAAAACAGATTTTATCAATCCTACTTCAAGTCCACAAAAAAATCAAATCATTTTTATTTTGTCGTGTACCTTTATAACCTTACCTACCTACCCCTTACCTACCG
The DNA here is from genome assembly GCA_905163495.3 of Cosmia trapezina. Lineage (NCBI taxonomy): Eukaryota > Metazoa > Arthropoda > Insecta > Lepidoptera > Noctuidae > Cosmia > Cosmia trapezina. The sequence goes on from LR991028.1 coordinate 6,613,581, forward strand.
TACCTACCTTACCCTACCTACCTTATCTTTACCTTTTTAGGGTTCCGTACCAAAATGGTAAAAAAGGAACCCTTATGGTGTCACTCAGTCTGTCTGTCTGTCTGTGTGTCACAGCTGGATATCTCAAGAACTACTAATGCTATCAACTTGAAATTTAGACTAGTTTTAGATGACGTTGACCCAACTATTTTGCAAATAAGAAAGAATTTAAAATATGTATTTTTTTTTTGCAACAGGGACTAAAAGGGCGTCTGTAACGCGACAGCCTTGCTCCTCGGCGCATCAAAGCTTGCATGCCATGCGCGAAAGACGCGCATGCGTATGACAGAAGGCGATGTGTCAGAAAGGCGGCGACGTTTGATTGCGTGACGTTGGTTTTATTCATTGTAAACCCTTTTAATAAATTTCTGTAAGTGCTTACGTGATTTTATTAAGTGTAAGCCTTTTACACTGGCGCTCAACTAGTGGCCACGAATCATCGACGACGCCAGTCGCCATTCTCATGAGTTCTTCGTTCGAACTTGACCTAAGCGATCACCAATTGTTTTGCTGAAGTGCGACGCTGCTATTCCTTCATCATGCCGTTCGTGCCGAGACGAGCCGCAGGCCGTCATCACGCCCGCGCCGATGACCAGGAGCAGAGCAACACGGACGACGAGGCCCGTGAAGTCGCCAGCGCCGAAGCGCCTGGTGAGGCGCCGACGCAGCAACAGCCGCCACCAGCGGCGGGACCATCGCAGGTCGTCAACGAGCTCACAATATTTATGGAAGCCTTCGCCAGGTCTCAGGCGGAGGCCAACAGAAAGCTAATAGAGACGCTTCTTTCTTCGTCCTTCGCGCGATCGTCTGCGCCGATGACTGCCGATGGATGCGCCGCAACGAGCTTGGGGGCCAACCCCTTACATGGAGGAGGTAACTTCAGTACGTGTTCGGCCCGCTTCGACGGCGCGACGAGAAAAGTCGAGGTTTTGGATGCGTTTATTGACGCGGTGCAGGTGTTTAAGGACTGCGCCGGGGTCAGCGACGAGCACGCTCTGCGTGGACTACCCATGCTACTCGCCGGCGAGGCGGCGGTATGGTGGCAGGGCATCAAGAAGAGCGTACGAGACTGGGACGATGCCATCAAGCATCTACGTGGGATGTACGGTATCGTCAAACCCGCGTACAAAGTGCTGCGCGAAATATTTGCCGAGGAGCACGTGGTTCCTCAGCGTAGTGAGGTGTTCGCATGTAAAATTAGGGCACTTATTAGTACCTTACCATATACATTGTGCGATGAAGCCAAAGTGGACATAGTGTACGGACTATTAGATCGTAAAATTCGCAAGCGTCTGCCACGGGAGTCAGTTAGTACTCTCGACGATATGGTATGCAGGCTGCGACACGTCGAGGAGTGCATGGCGGAGGTAGAGGTAGTACAACCTACTAAAACCGTAAGTAAGCATACTAAAACTAGTAACGTCTTACCACACGATGCCCCCACTAGTTCAAACACTATTCCCAATATACATTCGAACGCTAGTAATAAAAATACTAAAAACAATAACAAAGGTTTGTTTTGTTATGGTTGCGGCCAACAAGGCGTTGTAAGGTCAAAATGCGATAAATGCTCGCAAAGTAGTAAAAGCATTAAAACTAAAGGTACGTCATCATTTAATTCGATTGAAATTAATAGCTATCTGCCTATCCACGAACGAGATTGTGAGTCGCATTATTTTCATTCCGAACATTCTTTTGATAGGCCATATTTTAGTCATTTTGACAAAGAGGCGTATTCTGGAAAACGTCCCTATTCTGGTTACTCGGAAATAATGTCGAATACCATGAAAAAGTCGAATTCGACATTTTCCGAATCCGATAGTTTTGATCGGGTCGAATATTTATCGAGTTATGTGTCGAATCACAGGGGGTCGGCAGAGCCTGTAGCTATTTTTGGTGTGGGTATTGTCCCCGACCAGTGTTGGCCCTTGGTTAACATAACTGTAGGAAATTCCGAGGGTGTAGTTTTTATTGACACCGGTGCTTCGCATTGCCTTGCCAGCCCGTCGCTTCATCGAGTATTGATGGATGCTGGTACCGAGTTTGTAGAAACTCAACGCCCCGTCACTCTGGGCGATGGATCGAGAACTGCGCGCACGGTTCTCAGCGGTAAGTGTAACGTGAAGATACAGGGGCGCGATGTGTTGACCACGTTCTTAACTATTGTTGGGGCAGATTCGAGAACTCTTTTGGGTCGTGACTTTATTACTGATGCTGGTATTGTACTTAACTTGCCTCAGTTGTGTTGGAGTTTTGTTGATGATCCCAAAAGCAGGTACGATTTTGTTCAAACTCATAGTCATGTGTCGTCGAATTATGCGGAAGCTCCATGCATGGAGGCAACTCAGCTGTTTTTGAGAGAGGACGAGGGTATGCAATTGTCAGCCGAGCAGCGTACTCAGCTGAACAATCTGATTGCTAAGAAAGCCGACCGCTTCGCTGCTGACGGCGAGCCTACGATTTTCGCGACACATCATATCAAGGTAGGAGAGAAACAAGAACCAATAGCTTCTCCCCCCTACCGTTTGTCACCAGCCAAAAGGCTGATATTAGAGAAGGAGTTAGACAAGCTGTTGGGTACTGACGTGATAGAAGAGTGTGAGTCTCCATGGGCAGCCAACGTAGTCTTGGTGACCAAAAAGGACGGAGGTATGCGACTTTGCATTGTCTACCGTAAATTGAATGCAGTCACAGAGCCAGATAGATATCCACTTCCGAGGATAGACGATGTTCTCCACGCGGCCAAAACCAGCAACTTCATGTCAACTTTTGACCTTCGATCAGGTTACTTCCAGGTTGCCGTAGCTCCAGAGGATCGGGACAAGACTGCGTTTGTCACACCGTTCGGCACATACCGTTTTAAGCGGATGCCGATGGGCCTACGTAATTCTGGCGCCACCTTTCAGCGGATGATGGATAGGTTCAGGTCAAATCTTCAAGACGTGTCCCTCCTATGTTATTTAGATGATCTGATCATCCTGTCAGACAGCTTTGATCAGCATCTTAAGGACCTTGAAGCTGTGTTTGACCGGCTTGAACTATTTAACTTAAGGATCAATCGCGAGAAAAGTTATTTCGCCCGGGATTCTGTAAAGTTCTTAGGGCATCTCATTGTTCCCGGTGGTATCCAGGTTGATCCTGGTAAGACGGCTGCCATTAACAATATGCCTGCCCCTAAGAATCACACTCATTTAAAGTGCTTCCTGCAGACTTCTAGTTGGTTCAGGCGTTTCATGCCTAACTATGCCGAAATAGCGAGGCCATTGACTTCACTTTTAAAGAAGAATAGTACTTGGCATTGGTCCTGTGATCAGCAGTCTGCGTTTGACAGTATAAAGCAACTGCTTGTGTCTGCACCTATATTACGTCAGGCTGACGAGACCCTACCGTTTGCCCTCAGGACAGACAGTAGTGGCTATTGTCTTGGGGCAGTTCTAATGCAGGGGGAGGGGCCCGATGAGCGCCCCATCGAATATGCTAGCCGTCTGTTAAACCAAGCTGAACGGAACTACTCCACTACAGAGAGGGAAGCCTTAGCGGTAGTGTGGGCGGTAACCAAATTCCGCGGCTACATAGAAGGCGATGTGTCAGAAAGGCGGCGACGTTGGATTGCGTGACGTTGGTTTTATTCATTGTAAACCTTTTCTTTAAATAAATGTTTGAAGGTGCTTACGTGAATTTATTAAATGTAAGCCTTTTACACTGTCGGATCATCAGCCATTGAAGTGGTTGATGAACGTCAAATCACCGAATGGACGCTTGACCAGGTGGGCATTGACTCTACAGTCATATAACTTACGCATTGAGTACACCCCTGGTAAGTCCAACGTGATCGCCGATACCCTCTCGCGACCAGCCTGTACTATCGAAGCAGATTGCGACCTTTGCCGAACTGTAGTTGACGTTCCGACTAGAGGTGCTCGTGATTATCGTGCGACCCAGTTGGAGGACCCCGATGTCCGCAAGATTATAAACGATCTTGAGGCATTGGACGAACCATTTAGGGGGAGAGCGTGGGCCGATCGCGGCTACGTCATCTCCGACGGTGTACTTTATAGGTATGGACCGGAGTCGAGTGAAAACGACGATGCTTGTCTAGTGGTACCGTCAAGTGAACGAAGCAAGGTTCTCGCTGACTACCACGACGCTCCCACTGCCGGTCACCTAGGCGTCGAGCGTACCTTGCAGCGTATCGTTTCACGATATTACTGGCCGGGTATGAGGACGTTCGTCACCGATTATATTAAGGAATGTGTCCCTTGTCAAAGGTACAAAGTAGACACTCGTAAACCGTCTGGGCTGGTTCAGTCACCGGCCGTGACGCAGCGGTTCGAAGTCGTTGCTGTAGACCTTTTCGGACCACTTCCACAGACTAAGTCAGGTAACAAGTGGATCCTGATTGTTGAAGACGTTTGTTCACGTTGGGTGGAATTATTCCCTTTGAAGAGCGCAACTAGTCTGGACTGCGCAGAAACCCTGGTAAATGAGGTTTTCTTGCGATACGGTGTTCCTCGGAGAATGATCAGCGACAACGGGGTACAGTTCATAAGTGAAATTATGCAGCAGGTGTGTTTCGTCTTTGGTATCGACCAAGCGCTGACTCCATATTATCACCCTGAAGCGAACCCCGTTGAACGCAAAAATCGTGACCTGAAACCGCAGATTGCCATCCACGTAGGTAAGGAACACTCAACGTGGGATATTCACCTGGCGGCCGTAAGGTTTGCCATGAATTCTGCCGTGACTAATAGCACAGGTTATTCGCCTGCTATGATAACATTCGGGCGTGAATTGCGTGCGCCCGCAGATGTCGTTAACGACATGCGCGCTATTGTAGATAGTGATAAGTTTATAGCTAACGTGACGCCTTTTCTTAAGCGTCTATCAAATGTTCTAATAGATGCAAGGGACGTACATGAGAAGGCGCAGGAGACTCAGAAGAAGTACGCGGACGAGCATCGCCGGACTGCACCCGATTATAAGGTGGGTGATTTGGTTTTACTCAAAACCCAAGGGTCTAATGATACTGGTCGAGGGCAAACTCCCAAATTTATTCCTAGGCGTGACGGACCGTACAAGATACGCGAAATCTTAAGTAGTACGACTTATAGTCTTGAGCGTGTCAATGGGGAGATATTAGGAAAATATCATGCCTCTCAACTTACGCCTTTTATCGGGCAGATGCAAAACCCTTTGCAAGAAAAGCGGAAGAGAGGCCGCCCGCGTAAGTCTTAAAATTCTCAGAGTTATAGTTTCGTTTTAGTTTTTGTTTTGTCCTAGTCCAAACGCGAGGACGTAGTGTTTGAACTAGAGGGGGAGCCTGTAACGCGACAGCCTTGCTCCTCGGCGCATCAAAGCTTGCATGCCATGCGCGAAAGACGCGCATGCGTATGACAGAAGGCGATGTGTCAGAAAGGCGGCGACGTTTGATTGCGTGACGTTGGTTTTATTCATTGTAAACCCTTTTAATAAATTTCTGTAAGTGCTTACGTGATTTTATTAAGTGTAAGCCTTTTACACGTCTTAAAAAATAAAAGTGAGGCTACTAGGGCATGTGGGGTATCATATGAAAGAGCGCTGTTTGCACATTCTCAAACATTTTTTTATTTTTTTTAGGCCGCATAGTTTTCGACTTCTGATGGAAAATGTAACAAAAAATACTTTCCCCCCCTTATCTCCGAAGTTTGCAAAGAGAAAAATCAGAAATTATGCTATGTGATAGAAGTTTATGTAAAGATTGCAGGAAAAATAAAACGATGTCTCTAAATAGCACACTTTTTCAGAAATCGGAACGGAACCCTCGGTGCGCGAGTCCGACTCGCTCTTGACTGGTTTTTTTTTAAGGATGCCTATCACGTCTGCGGAGTTTCACTAACAATTTTTTTTGACTTTATAGATAAGTAGGTACTTTGTTTTTTTTTGTACCAGAGAATCTAGTCAGGATTGGGAGCGCCTTAAAGGACTTTTTGAAATAAAAATAATTAATTAATTAATTAAAAACTATATTGAGAAACGTGATACAGAATCGGATGTAAGTCACGAACTAAATGCTAGCTAACTCTAACTTAGACTAAACAATCATCATTTTGCCAAGCTCAGCGACCACACAGATCGTGCTGGGCAAAGGTGCTTACACCCGCAGAATCTGTAAGGGCTGTGGTTCCATAACTCCTCCCTCACCAAGTGCGGAATTATCGGCAATATTTGGATTCCGATGATTCCGCATACAAGACAATTTTCGCCAAAAGACTATACTAAGACATACTATAGCTAAAATTACATAGAGTAATATGGTTGCTAAACTAACACTATTTGTTTTCACTGCACTATCACTTTCCACTATTTCGCTTTTTAATGTGTAAGATAGATGTTTTAAATCGTCAAAGTTCACGTTGTTTAGGTTCACTGTTTTGTTCCAATTAATTGATGTTTCCTTTAATTTAGGTAGAACCGCGACTGGAGTTACCCGATATTGTATTTTCCCTGAAAAATGTTGCCTTTTGTGTAATTTAATGTCTTTTAGACAGATACTGCAGTTTTCTTCAATTTCTAATAAATATGTGCCCTTGATCGGTTTCCTGACAATAACATCATCACCACATGTTTCGGCAAGCATTATTTCGTTCCTCGTGTAGATTATCCAGTTGAAAAAGTCAATAGGCTGTATTTTTATACTTTCCAGGTTAACTGCAAGGGGTTTACACAAACTGTAGTTTGAAGCAAAATTCATCAGTTGTTCTATGCACGTACTTTCAGGATACAATATAACATCGCAAAATATAACTTGCACAGGAACTGGTTGGCTGCCATCTCTTCACATGGGTTGGCTAGCGGTAGGTAAGTATGTAGGACCTTTCACCATAAGGTATGGATATTTAGGGATAATGGTGACAGTTTTGTTTTCATTGAAAATTAGCAGTGTCACAACATGCATTAAATATTCCTGTTGTAATTCCGATGACTTAAACTTATCAATAATATACTCACATTTACGCAAGAATAAATTCAAATGACGTTTATTACCATCAAAACTGGGTAGAATTTTGTACAATTCATTTGGGATAAGTTTTATTTCAGTCATTTTGGTACTTTTATTTATTTAAATTTCGTAATTAATAACTCTATGAACTCTACCAATATTACTTATTACAATAATTACTCAAACTCAAACTCAAACTCAAAGCATTTATTTCAATTAAACCAATTACAGGCACTTTTGAATTGTCAAAGAGTCGGTCAGTAGGTAAGTCAGAAAGTTGAAGCTAGTTGCCCATTCCAAAACGTAGATCTATGGAGAAGAACGGGCAAGAAACTCCACGGACACTCTTTTAAATCAAAATATGGTTACAAAATATTGGTTACATCATTCATATTGAAATTATACATGTGAGAACGATGAACGTTAAAAGCGTCCGGAATAAAAAAAATAAAAAAACAATTCAAAATTAAAATTAAAATAAGCCGTGGCAGCTAAGGTATGACCAGCCTCCACCAACAGCGCCCGTTCACGAACCTGACGTATGGATTCGTTAAATGATCCAACACACGCGCCACCATCAGCGAGGCATTAGAGTGAGCATGATACACTCTCAGCCGCCAGGGCACATCCAAGTCAAATAAAGACGTACCCAGTAAATGGTAGCTTTAGAGTAGGTACATAGTACTCACACATGTGCTAAGCAATTATACAATACAAGGTGATTGAGTCTACACAATGCAAAGCTATTCTTACAATCTTCAGCAGTTCCAACAGTATCTTCAAATGTTAATTAATTAGTTGAGGTTGTGGAGCAGGACTAGCATGGAGCCAAGCATTTTTATCATTTATGTAATCCCCCAATTTATAATATGCCTGCCTGCATAGTGTGCGTTTTATACAAGTTTTAAATTTCGTCTCATTTAGTTGAAGTATGTGTGGAGGTATTTTATTGTAACATTTTAAACAGTACCCCATGAACGATGAGTCTACTTTAGCCAGCCTAAAACCTGGTTGAGCTAATAGGTCCTTATTTCTAGTATTATAATTATGCATTTCACCTCTTTTATTAAAAAGATGTAAATTTTTTCTTACGTACATGATGTTTTCGTAGATATATTGACAAGGTACCGTCATGATGTTAATATCCTTAAACAGTTCCCTTAGAGAATCGCGCCTGCGAAGATTATATATGGCTCTGATGGCTCGTTTCTGCAGAATAAAAATGGACTCGATATCTGCAGCCCGTCCCCAAAGTAAAATACCGTAAGACATGATACTATGAAAGTAACTAAAATAGACTAGCCTCGCGGTATCTACATCAGTAAATTGACGGATTTTTCTGACAGCATAAGCTGCTGAACTTAGCCGTCCTGCAAGTGATATTAAATGAGGACCCCATTGTAGCCTTGAGTCGAGCGTAATCCCCAGGAAAACGGTTTTATCGACGAATTCTAGTTTCTCTTGATTCAATACTATCTCACAATCACTACTTTTGACATTTGGTAAAGAAAATCTGATGCACTTAGTTTTTTTCCCATTTAATACTAAATTATTAGCAGTGAACCAATTTTGGATCTGCAGTAGGGCGTTATTAACGTCGTCAAAATTTGTAGCACGTCTATCTACCTTAAAAATTAATGAAGTATCATCAGCAAATAGCACCATTTGTGGTTGATTTTTTAATAAATGGAGTAAATCATTAATATACACTAAAAAGAGGAAAGGACCCAATATCGAGCCTTGTGGAACACTCATTTTAACTTTTAAACAGAGTGAATTGACACCATTTATTTGAACTTGCTGTTGTCTATCATTTAAATAAGATTTTACTAAACTGAGGGCAAGTTTTCCAAGTCCGTAATGCTCAAGTTTCAAGAGTAAGGTTTCATGATCGACGCAATCAAATGCCTTGGAGAGGTCACAAAAAATGCCTATGGCGTCTTGGGCCTCTTCCCACGCGTTAAAAATGTGTTTTAATAAGGTTACACCGGCGTCGGTCGTACAACGTCCTTTGGTGAAACCAAACTGTTGATCGTGAAGTATTTTATTCGTGTTAAAGTGATTGAGCATTTGATTAAGCATTACCTTTTCAAACACCTTGCTGAAAACCGGCAACACGGATACTGGTCTATAATTATTTTTGTCTTTACTGTCTCCGGATTTAAAAAGTGGAATTACCTTACTGTATTTCATTAAATCCGGGAAAACTCCTTGATCTACACAAAAATTAAATATTAAGGCTAAGTAAGGCGCTATAGTCTCAATTATGGAGGTACAGACTTTAATGGACATTCCCCAAAGATCTTCGGTCAGTTTGATCTTAATTTGCTTAAAAGCTTTTATTACTGTTATGGGGTTAATATGCTTAAAGTTAAATTCAATCGGGCAGGCCGAAACGTTTGCCCTTACTAAATCAAAAGAGAGCGAGGGCGAGGAGTTTAAGACCTCAGTAGTTTTAAGTGGGATACTGGTAAAGAAATTTACAAATTCTTGAGCAACTTCTTTGCTATCGGAAATGAGACCACATGACGACTCCAGTGTGTAATCAATATTATGCTTTCTGTTCCTGTTCGTTTCATTGTTGATAATTTTCCAAACTGTCTTTATTTTATTATCTGCTGATTTAACCTTGTTGCTAATGTATAAGGCTTTAGCTGCCTTACAAGTGTTCTTAAAAATTCTAGAGTAAGTAGCAACATACTTATTAAAAGTTTCCGTGTTAATATAAGGCTTAAGGCCATACAGCTCGAAAAGTCTTTCCCTACTTTTCCTGAGTCCTTTAGTTGCCCAGTCACTAAATGTAACTACTAACTACTTACTACTAGTAGATAAAGACTAACTTACTACTAGTAGATAAAGTTATTTAATATCTCTGTACTCAATATTATATAGTTATACCTATTTAATGTTTAACACGAGTTGTAATGCAAAACAGTTATTACGATAAGTATTCTTACGTTACACATACCTAAACTACTTAATTATTTAAGAAAACCATTAACATCAAAATGGAAAACTGCCAATTCCAAGTTTAACGAAAGGATTTGGAAACGGATATCAAGGAGGTGAAAAGTCGTACTCACCAGCCTGCCACGCCCATCATCAGCACTCAGGACTCCTCGTCACCGACGATATTTATTTGGTTCGTTGGATCACCTTGCCGTACACCACGCGTACCGTTGTGAAAATCGGGAAAAGTCTTATCTCGAAAAATCACTTAGCGCGCGACAGCTTCCTCAGTGATCCTACCGGCTGCGCCAGTCAGGATTGGGGAGGACTTTTTGAAATAAAAATAATTAATAAAAATAATTAAAATAATTAATTTATTAAAAACTATATTTAGAAACGTGATACAGAATCGGATGTAAGTCACGAACTAAATGCTAGCTAACTCTAACTTAGACTAAACAATCATCATTTTGCCAAGCTCAGCGACCACACAGATCGTGCTGGGCAAAGGTGCTTACACCCGCAGAATCTGTAAGGGCTGTGGTTCCATAACTATCTTTTGACAGTTTGCATCTGCTGCTAACTTTGGTGGTTAAGTCATTAAGGTACTGACACACGTGCTCATAAAAAGCATGCCTATAAGCATGCTTACTCAAAAACATACTATAGAAATAAGCATGCTCATTACTAGTCACACATGCTACTAATGAGCACTTGCTCAATAAAAGCATGCTTTCGTGCTAGTAATGAGCACGCCTGTCAGTAGCTTTAATCATTCCACTAACTAAGCTAAGTAGGTAAGTACTTAGAAGTACCTTTACCTACAATATAATAAGTACTTACATTCCGCGAGGTTTAAGCTGAGCTTTGCATTGTTGTGAGTGCACATAGACCAAGTGTAGGTGTGATGCCGGACGCATAGAGCGCGATTCGTCTTTTGCTTGGTTTAAAACCGGTTTATACTGCTTTTTGGCAGTCGGCTTTTGTTCTTTTCGTACGAGAGGCCGAAACCATGTCGAATCGTTGTAAAAAACGTAAAACGATAAGACCACAGAACAGATAATTTATCTGTTCTGTGGATAAGACCATTGAAGATTAATTTTGTCTTACGTAAAGCAATAAGACAAAAATTTCGGTCATGGGCTCTCGTACCATTTTGGTGATCACTCACACAAATGCAAAGTTCAGCATACGCCTCGCGGCCTGTACCTGTATGTAGGTATAGTTAAGGTGTTTCAAAATTAACTTTATAAAACGAAGTTATTCAGTTCGATGGTCTAAAGAACTCCTTAAAGTTTGTAAAGTTAATTTTGTTTTGAAACACCATAAACAGCATCAAATTAAATTATGATGAGTATCGGTATCTAAATATGATAAACCAAAAAAATAAATTACATAAACAATTTGATGATTTTTTTGTAAGGTTTAGGGATTTACATTTACAGTACCGTAAGGGCGGGTTACTTTGATGCTAGGGCATACTTTGGCCCAAACTGAGAAAACTGTTTAAACTGCCCGAAGTATCGCGACCACACAACCGAACATCGTATGTCCTTCGGTAAATAATTGATGGCGATATAAACGAGTACTTGCGGAACTTTGTGTGGATTTAATGACACTAAACATCTGTCTCGATTTGGTTATGTTTAGTTATGCCCTAGAGTCAAAGTAACCCGCCCTTTGGTTGGTACCTACTTACAGTTTTGCGTTGGGAACCGTACTCACCTAAATGTTTGATAATGTAGATTATTTGATTACCTACTTAAGTAGGTACCTAGTTGATTATTTATGTAGTTAGGTATGCGTAGGTATGTGTATCTTAACGGATTCTTAAAGGTTTAGGTGTGTATAAAATTAACGTTTTGACTTGATTGATTGACCTAATTAGCCAAGAGTCGAAGCTGAACATTTTTAGCAACGAGATCAGCCTCCTATTTAGCTTATTGATAAGTACCTAGATAAAGTTGCTGAAGAGGATCAAATACAACAAGAGGAAAATGCTACGTCAAAAATAAACGCGGTAGTGTCATAGTCCCTACCTATCATAAATATCAAACGCGGTAGTGCTCCGGATCAGGGAGTAACCAGTCTGAATGGGTCTGTTGATATTGAATCTGCATGCCCATTGACGAGTCAATGAGTCATTGAGTCAGTGTTACGAGAATATCGGCCTCCATCTTTGGCAGGGTTGCCCCTAAGCCACTTTCTTTCTTTTACTTGATTAAAGCTTCTTATTTGGTCTCGTGGTCAATGACAGTTGCGCGAGAATTTGTTTCGTAATACTTAATTATATTATGTTCATTTATGTGGAGAATATGAGTAATGGAGTACTTACGAGAGCCATACTCTGGAATTTTAAGAAGCTCACTTGTGAAAGAATCTACGAATGTTATGAATAAATCTATTGAAGACGAGAGGCATGGAGAGGTTACTTTCTTTTTTAAAATTTGTGAGTTATCTTTGTGGGTTTGTGAGTTATGCAAGCTCATGTCAAATCAAATCATTTAAATTTAATACTTAGTGTGATTTTTGGTGAAGGATACAGTAGGTCTTTTATAATAAAAAGTTTACTTGCGTTTTTTTCAGAAAGCCAAAAAAGCTAGTATTGGAACTTGCTATCTACACAATCCACTAACAGCCAGCCTCGTTTTACGAAACGAGTCCTATTTTTTTTGTTAAGTAATTTAAAAAAAAGGCTGGGCCTGCTCTTGACCCCGATCACGCTTGATGGAAAGTCTTAAAAGAGTTAAAAAGAGTCTGACCTCAAAACCTAAACGAAATTGCACATTTTCGCTTACCAGGAAAAAGCTTAGACTTCTCCATTCCCTCCGAGACAGCCCTACCCGTTAGACGACATTGAGTTGCATTAACAAATAATTTGTCAGCAGCTCGGAGGTCGCCCCATTAGCTCTGAATTCGGCACATGATAGTTTTATAAGGTCGTTTCGCGAAATGATTGACGCTACAATAACTTTGGCAATGATTGGGTCCCGTTGCGTTGACTTACGTAAGAGGTTATAGTATTGTCTCATAGATTTATTATTGGACCATAGACTTATAAAAAAAGATGGACTCCGCGCTGCGCATATCGAAAGTGAAGCACAGTAAGTATGCCGGGTCCGTTTGTACAAACACGCCTCGCGCACACATTTATATCATAGTATGCCGACCGGCCGCCATTACGTGACACGAGCGACGGCGTCTTTGCAGGTACTCAAATCACGCACACATAGATCGGTAGGGTGCTTCACTTTCGATATGCGTGGCGCGGAGTCCATCTTTTTTTATAAGTCTATGTATTGGACGCTATACTTCCTTTTATTAAGCGAGGTTCTGCGATTTTCATGCTTATAATTTGCGACTTCGCGCAATGTGCAATCTAAGCAAGCACGCGTTGATAAGCAGTGCGATTCTGTAACCATCTCACCGTGAGAACTTAAGTGAAGTGAGCGTGGAGTGAGCTGTCAATAGTGTTAATTGCTAGCAAAAACAAACTCACTTCACCTAAGTGTTCACGGTGACATTTTTACAGAATCAACCGGCTGTAATTTGATGAGAGCAAACCATAGCAAAAGCAGAAATCTATTATGGACTTATTACTTATGTACACCCATAGATCTATGGCTACTCCTCTTCCGAAGATGATAATTATGATTAGTTATTAGTAGGTATTACATAGACTCTTGTGATAGAAGTCATTAATTCTTGGTGGTTTTCATTTTCTTCAATGGTGCCGATTCTCTTGTTCAGTATTATGTTTTAAGTTATTGAATAAGATAATCGGCACCATTGAAGAAATGAAAAACCACCACCATCATGAAACCACTCTAATAAGGTTCTCTATAAGGACGGCTATAGCTATGAACTAAGTTAGAGATGTCAAACTAGTTTACGCTTTGCGCTTCATGTTTTTACGCGTCTTCTTAAATCTTTAGGGAAATATTAACTAGTTCAACTAAATTTGACAGCTCTAATTTACGTCCGTCTCCTTCTTGTTTTATTAGAAAGAAAAGTTAGCAATACCTAGCCTAAATTAAGTTTAGTTTGTGCACAACAGAGTCGGCACCGTCTGCCGCATTTAAGAAAAATTCGACAAAGAATATTCCATCCGTTTTTCGTCGTCGGCGACAGTTCATCTACAAAAGTGAACTCATAACTCTAAAGAAACGTGCCTGTTGGCCCTGTACCTTTGAACACAGTGGCCTCAACCTTACACGTTAAACGTAGTCTGGCAGCCGGCTCCGGCAGGATGGCCCGCCGCGTCTACACGCACTGGCAATGAACTTGTCTAAGGTCAGTTCAATCGCGATGTTGCGTGAGATCGCTTTCTGGACGATTAAGGAGGTGTTTAGGGAAGTATTAAGAGATTAGGACGACAGGTTTTACAACTAAGACATTTGCCAAAATGACAGCTGATTTTAAGCTTTACACAAGAACCTATCGTTAACTAAAAACCTCAAATTGGCAGCTCACTGTTTTAACTGTAAAATATTGTGGTATCTAATCTAAAATGGAAATTACTTACGAGAAGCAATAGAGTCGACATTACTGCAATATTAAACATATATTAAACGTATCACGGAAAACTATAAAATTATCATTCTGGTGTGGCTGACACTGGCTTGGCCACCATCAGGGATTTTACTTTTGATAACACAAAGATTTAGTCGTTAATTAGTCGACATTTGTCGCCAAATATCAGAATTCGTCGGTCACTGGTTCAAAAGTTATAAGGGGTCATTGGTGGCCGATCTGGAGAGAGTGTCCCCAGCTTGGCCACCTTTATATCTCAAAAACTAGGGCACCTAGCGAAGATCTGTTTTCTCCCAGATTTAGTCGCTAATTAGTCGAAATTAGTCGCCAAGTCACAGATTTAGTCGGGTCTTAGTTTAGAAGATACAATGAGTAAAATTTTTAAGTAGGTATAGACCAAGAGCTAGATCAAAGATTTTATCGTAAACTCTTCAATCTAGCTCTTGGTCTATACTTAAAAATTGAACTCATTATATCTTCTAAACTAAGACCCGACTAAATCTGTAACTTGGCGACTAATTTCGACTAATTAGCGACTAAGGCTGCCTGTCCACCGGAGCGGAGCGAGGCTATGGAGCGGAGAAACGGAGAAATATTAACCAACAGGAGCGCGAGCGGACGACGGAGTGGAGCGGACTTAAGATTCTATTGGTTAATATTTCTCCGTTTCTCCGCTCCGCAGCCTCACTCCGCTCCGGTGGACAGGCAGCCTAAATCTGGGAGAAAACAGATCTTCGCTAGGTGCCCTAGTTTTTGAGATATAAAGGTGGCCAAGCTGGGGAGACTCTCTCCAGATCGGCCACCAATGACCCCTTATAACTTTTGAACCAGTGACCGACAAATTCTGATATTTGGCGACAAATTTCGACTAATTAACGACTAAATCTTTGTGTTATCAAAAGTAAAATCCCTGATGGTGGTGGCCACCAGCCAGCCAGCCAGCCAGCCAGCCAGTGTCAGCCACACATCATTCTGTGCTTGATTTCGATTCATGAACCTCAGACATACCTCAGAGCAGTAAAAATTATCCATGGTTTAGATTTCAAGTGTTTATTATTCATGGTGTTGATTTGGTACGTATGTAGGTACGAATAATGTCTCATCTTCAACAATCTATTGTATGATCTAGCTCAATCTACTTTATCTTTTGATATTAGATACAAACTGTTTACCATGCCCGATCACATGGAGTAATTTTTGCTCTGTGGCCCGATGTTCGATGTAACATAAAATTGTTTTGCTTCATCTGCTTCGTGGAAACTTTGAAAGTCGACACAAAATATGCAGGAAGAATATAGGTTGGACCTAATATACTTTAACTGTAAAGCTACGAATTAAAGTGCATTAATTCTTGACTGTGCTGGTTTAAACCGTTATATTAGGGCACTCGCACTGACCGCTACTGGTAGACATACGTAGAACACCGTATAATGCCTGGTTGGTAGCCTCAGTAGAGGCACGGATGGAATACTGTGAATTTTATTTATACACAAAACGGTAAAGTCACCAATGGGGAAGAAAACTGTTAAAAAAGTTCCGCGTAGATGGCGCTAACTGGAAGCCATGGGTAGGGGCCTTTGCCCAGCAGTGGTATGAAACAGGCTAACCTTAGGGTAACAGTAACATTATAAGTACCTACAAATTGATTAATGCCAAATGTACCTGGAAAATTAATGTTTGGTACATTAATTTGTAACAACTCACCTGTATGAACCTGTGGAATGGTAGGGCAAATAAAATTCAGCATATAATTCGATAAAACTTTATTAAAAATTTAAAATACATACAAGCAAGTAAAGTAACATTGCAAGTTAAATAAAAGCTTATAAAAAAACACAACCATCATGTCTCATGTTCGTCCTGTTCCTGCCAAAAAAAAAACTTATTGCTTCAAATTATTCCAAAATCAAATAAAGAATGGCATTCCACTTACAGTACCCGGCGATAAATATTGCACATCGACCTTTGGAAAGAGACAATCGGCTAATTTCGGCTTCGTAGAGCGTTATCTCTGTCGCACACTACCTATGTGACGTTTTGTCAGTCGTTGCTCAAGTACGATAGAGTGATAGTTCAAAATATATATTTAGAGTTGTTAACACCCCGAAATTTAAATAATTTAAAGTTGTACTATGGCATCTTTAGGAAAAAGAGGGAAACCTTTACGAGGTCAGTCACGCGAAATTATCTACAATGTTTATAAATATTTTGTAACCGAAGCTGACAGATTTAAAAACAGCTGTAATTTTCCAAAATAATTAAATACGTAAACATAATGTGAACATGTTTTTTTTATTTTATTTTACCCCAACCTAAAGCCATCACTTACAGAAAAATTGGTGTATTTAATACAAAGAATAAAAAGAATTATCAAAAGAAGCAAATCATAATTGTTTTAACAGCTCCTAATAGATACCGGACTGTTTGTATTTCGTGCGACAGAGATAACGCTCTACGAATCCGAAATTAGCCGATTGTCTCTTTCCAAAGGTCGATGTGCAATATTTATCGCCGGGGACTGTACTACCGTTTAGATACATAACAATAAAGCTTCCTTCACACTACTTGTACCTACATTTCATGCAAATAAAAATTCTGTTCTATTCTGCAAGGAATAGTTCGGTTATTCAAAATAAATCACTCGAAGTGGCCCTGCACAAGTCCGAGGCCATGTGTTTTCATGGTCCTCGGAATGCGCCACCGTCGGGTTCCGAAATAACGGTGGGAGGGGTTCACATCGGAGTCGGGTCGACGATGAAGTACTTGGGACTCGTCCTCGACAGCCGGTGGAACTTCGTGGAGCATTTCCGACGTTTGGCTCCCAGACTGGCACGGGCTGGGGCTGCCTTGAGGCGGCTCCTGCCCAATCTGGGGGGTCCAAACGCCTCCTGCCGGAGGCTCTACGCGGGGGTCGTGCGGTCCATGGCCCTTTACGGAGCACCGGTGTGGGCGCGTTCTCTAAGGCTGGGGCCAGCCGACAGGTTGAACGCGTCCCAGAGGGTCATGGCCATCCGGCTAGTCCGGGGATACCGCACGGTCTCCCGGGAGGCGGCGAGCCTCCTTGCCGGATTGCCGCCGTGGGATCTGGAGGCAAAGGTCCTCGCGCACGTGTGGGAGTGGCGCGAGGAGGCGAAGCGCCGGGGCGTAACTCCGCTGCCGCGAGAAATCACGGTACAGCGGACAGAGCTCCGGCGGGATCTCATGGCGGCATGGAGAGCGCGACTGTCGCAACCCAGCGCTGGGCACGCCACAATTGCGGCGATAAGTCCCCTCTTTGAGGAGTGGTTAGAGAGGCGCCACGGCGTCCTCACCTTCCGCCTGACGCAGGTCCTCACCGGACACGGTTGTTTCGGGAGGTTCCTGTTTCGCATAAGGCGGGAGGAAACGCCCGGGTGTTACCATTGTGTGGATCGCCCGGAGGACACGGTGGAGCATACAGTGGAGGTCTGCCCGGCTTGGGCAGAGCACCGCCGTGTTCTCACGGAGGCGATCGGCGGCGGCGATCTCTCGCGTCCGAGCCTGGTCCAGGCCATGGTGCGGAGCGAGAGTGCATGGGAGGCCGTCACCTCCTTCTGCGAAGCAGTGATGCTCGCGAAGGAGGAGGCGGAACGCGTGAGGGAGAGGCAGCCTCACGCCCTCAGTCGCCGCAGGAGACGCCCTGGGCGGCGGGAATCGCACGGCGATTTCCGGCCACCGTAGGCGCGGGCCTGCGGACGGTGAGCAGCGGGTAGCTCGCCGTCCGGTAAGGACCAGGCCCGAGTCGACGGCGCGTTGTGTTCCACGCGCGCCTCAAAGAGATGTCAGCAAGTGACGGGGTCCAATAGGGCCGACGCCGCTGGGGTCGCGGGTTGTCTGAAGGGGTTACCGCGGCCCTGGCATAGGCAACTGAAGGAACACGCCCTTCCCCCTCCCGCCCCACCCAGAGCGGCAGAAATTATTTGATGATTTCCCACCGTCAAAAAAAAAAAAAAGAGCCATCACTTACAGAAAAATTGGTGTATTTAATACAAAGAATAAAAAGAATTATCAAAAGAAGCAAATCATAATTGTTTTAACAGCTCCTAATAGATACCGGACTGTTTGTATTTCGTGCGACAGAGATAACGCTCTACGAAGCCGAAATTAGCCGATTGTCTCTTTCCAAAGGTCGATGTGCAATATTTATCGCCGGGGACTGTACTACCGTTTAGATACATAACAATAAAGCTTCCTTCACACTACTTGTACCTACATTTCATGCAAATAAAAATTCTGTTCTATTCTGCTAGGAATAGTTCGGTTATTCAAAATAAATGTAATCGCCATCTCCATTCCACTTCTGTCTGATATTATTACCTCTCTCCATGTAATTTGTCACCGTCCGTTCGGTTTTATTAACATAAATACGTATCAGCAGAGGAGCGACGGTTTCATTGCGAATAACAAGCTGAAATAATTGGTATCAGCTATTGATTGGTAATTAATTACTTTATCTGCAATGTGTCTGGCTGTATTTGTAGGTATACCTAGGCAATACTTAGGTATATCGTGAACATGAAGACGTCTCGTCTTGGAGATACTGCCTATTATAATTTAATAGATTTACTTACAAGTTTTCATCTAGAGCAATAAAAATGGCTACATTTTTGTCTAGATTTTATTTACAAAAAAAACCACCACCCACCTACTAGATGATTATTAGATACATTAACTTGTGTGACTTTACTAAGTATATTTTTTTCTTTCACAGTAAAATCATGAGCTTTATAGCCGGAGTTGTTGCGTGTAAATAGATGATTATTACACAACTAGTTTCGTAATGTTTATCCGGCTATAGGTAAAATGATGCACCGATGGAAACTGTCACGTCTCGTCTGTATGTCAATCTGTTCAATGTTGTGAACATTATTGTCAACTAGCTGTTGCGACAGACTAGAATTATTATATTTTTCTCAATGGCAATGGTGCCGATGTCGACTATTCTGCCAATGTCAGATGTGTTATGAAAAAACTTGCGAAAAAAAATAGACATCCAAATATAGTCAAAGTCAAACTGTTTAATCGTAGAAAGACAAAGTGTCAAATCTACGGATACATTCAAGTACCTTTAAGAACAGTTCGTATGGGAAAAAGAAAAATGTGGTTTTTACGTTTTTCCGTGCAATTTTCCCCAATTTTTCTCTCCATAAGAACTTTTCTCAGACTCCAACGAATGTTTGAAAAAAAAATAGCCGAATTGGTCCAGCCGTTCTCGAGTTTTGCGCTTAGCAACGCATTTAGCCATTCATTTCTATTTATACAGGGTGTAAGTGTAAACAGTGGCAATCTTTTAAGGGGTCATTGTTGTGTTGTTGTTGTTGTTTGTGTGTTGTTTGTGGGGTCATTGGGATCATTATGAACAACTTTTACTATGGGACCAACCTGAAATCGCGAAAAAAAATTAGCTGTTCCCTACTTTTTGACGAAATAAGCTAACATAAATATAGGTACTGAACAGCTGATTTTTGTCGCGATTTCAGGTTTGGTCCCATAGTAAAAGTTGTTCATAATGATGAGTACAATGACCCCTTAAAAGATTGCCACTGTTTACACTTACACCCTGTATAATATAAGTAGATAATTTAATATCTACTTTATGTACAGAAAGGCTAGTACAGAATAAAACCCACCAGACAAAGGAATCCTAAATGCAAAGCTTCCCAGTACCAACACTTGAGACCTAATTATGAAAGACAATAGGAATTTTTCATTTCCCTACGATTTACATATGTGTGCTAAGAGAAGGCTCTGTTCATATAATTGAGTTTACTCACAATTATTGTTATGTAAATGTGCCTTTAAGTACGATCCGTGTACCTACATACCTAGTAAGTTATACCTACGGGGATTGTAATGCGGGGTACTTTTGAGAAAATTAAAGAAAATTATTGTTCAATACACTTCCTCGAAAACGGGTTCATATCACACTACGATTAGGTTCACAATGCAGTGTATTTCACATGCGTGCGATTTTTCATTTTCCCCGCACGTGTGCGGGAATGAAAATTGCCACAGATAACTTATACCTATACTTAGTCCAAATCCCAAATGGGTTCAATGCCTCTATTCACAACTCTCTATTCGGAGGTGAATGTTTTTTTTTAATCTCGGCAAGGAGGTATGCGTCTCTATGGCGTTAATATTTTTTGGATATTTAAATAATGTTTATAAATAGAATATCATTAAAAACTATGATTATTACAATAAAAAAACGTTTATGAACAAATTAACATTTATTTGTGTTCTAAACTCGAAAATATTAGAATTTTCTATTTTTCATATTAGGCTGTTTATCGGCTTTATACCTTTGCTTCTCCTTCAACCTGGCGAAAGCAAAAGCGCGGAAAAAAAAAGAAAGTTTAAATCATAGTTCCCTAATAATTCATGACAAAAATATTTTCCGTTATTTTATTTTATTTCTTCAAAAGTGTATTGAAAAACGTCGTTTGATACTCGTGGACATTTGTTATAGCAGTTCTCGGCTCAAAAACAACCTTGCCTACGGCTCGGGTGTTAATTCCGCCTCGAATGCAATAACAAACGTTCTCCACTTGTATCAAAATGTACTATATTTATTCTCCCACTGGAACGCCTTATAGCAATTACATCAACGGAGCAAAATTGTTTCACGTGCTTTCCATCAATCCTGTGCACGGCGGTGGACATAGAGATAAGTAGGTATTCTTCTACGGAGAAGTTAGCTAGGTCAATCGATCATAACGTTTGTCTGCACCACAGAACAGATAAAAGAGGATCTAAGTATCTGTTCTGTGGTCTGCACTGTGTTAGCTATTTCCTTCCATGGGTGCAAGTTTTTTTTTTTTTTTTTTTTGGCAACTGAGCCGATGTCTACTATTCTGCCAGCGTCATGTTGTGACGGCGGCGGTAGAGCGAGTTGAGCCGTCGAACTTTTCACTTTGTGGTAGTTGTTATTTGTTAAATGTTAGCTGCAAGGACAACACAAGTTTTGTTAATTGTAGGTTGTTAGTTTTGTTAAATTATTAGGGTCAGAGCCCATTCGTCTCCTAAGATTCGCACCCTGTGCCCACTCGTCCCATGGAACTTTTGAGGGGCCCATTCGTCCCCTGATGAATATTTATTTTTATTCATTCTTCTAATATAAGTACCTGTATATGTGTATACTGCAGCTTGGTAGTCCTGGTACAGTCGCGCAGAAAAGGCTAAAATAAAAAATATAGTAATTCGGTAGATATCATGTTTATTTCAAATAAGATTAACACATACAAAATCACAATGTCCTAGAAACTAACAAAATACAACTCTTTTACAAAAATCAGCCTTGATTGACCATCATATAAATCAACATTAAATATAAAATATGCAAAAAAAATAGAACACATATCAACAGTAAATACTCACTTCTTATTTTTTTGTATATTTACCAACTACATACATGCAAAATCATAAAAACTTAAATCTAAAAAATTATAACAGTACAAAAAAAATACTAAAATCACAGTAATTATTGAAGACTAGATAAATCAACATATATATTTTTTTTGTATATTAACCAACTACATGCAAAATCGTAATAACTTAAATCTAATAAATTGTAACTAGAAGTACCTACATAAAAATTGGCTAAAATCACCGTCTATTGTTTTGGGCTACGCCTTTGTTATTTGCTCGCGCGCAGATACTCTGGCTAAAATTACCCCTCCCGCTTCGGCATTCCACACCCCGCGCACATCTGGAGAGTACTTACCAATTTTAAACACCTTATCTATTATTTGTAACCCGACAAGCCATTCGTAGTGAGACAATTTTACATCGTAAGCCTATCGACAGGTTATATTATTATCATGACGGATTATCATTCATCATAGCTCTTTTTTCAATGATCTGTTATGATTTATTAAATTAATTCCGTTAATAAACTGTTCACAAGTGTACTATGTTAACCGTTTCTTATGTAAAATATAGCTAATTTTATCTCAGGGGACCAATAGGCACCTGAACAGGTGCCGAATCTTTAACTTATATTGTATATATATTAGAGGGGACGAATGGGTACCTTAAAAATAATATTTTTTATTAAAATATTAATTGGTCTCCTACCAGGAGACCAATGGGCACCTATATAGGGGCCGAATCTACAACTTTTATGCTGGGGGACGAATTTTAGAGGACGAATGGGCTCTGACCCAATTATTATTCTACTACAAAATGACACAAATATTTACAAAGTTATGATTATGATTATTACACACCCACCGGACTACATTTTTAAATCATTGTCATTTAAAAATTTTGCTAGGACTTGGATTATGATGTTAGCTGCAAGGACAACACAAGTTTTGTTAATTGTAGGTTGTTAGTTTTGTTAAATTATTATTCTACTACAAAATGACACAAATATTTACAAAGTTATGATTATGATTATTACACACCCACCGGACTACATTTTTAAGTCATTGTCATTTAAAAATTTTGCTAGGACTTGGATTAAGGCAGGGAGATTTTAATTTTGGGAAGTTTAAGGTACAATTCAAAAGATTGTGAGTTTGAAGGACATGAGAAGAAAATATGGTCCAAAGTACCCTCGTCAAGTCCGCATTCGCACAAGGAACTGTCACGAATACGAATCTTATTTAGGAATACTGGACTGCAGCAGTGACCGAGTCTCAGTCTGCACAAAGATGAAATAGTTCTTTTCGATAATTTGGTACACTTAAAAAACCAAGGTTTCCGCTGGATGTCGGGTTGGATACTGGCGTAGTACGCCCCCTTGAGTTTTGAACTTAGCTGCCATACTGCTGACCACGAGCAAGTTATTTTTCTTGCCCGAAAATGTACCTATAGTCCGGCCGTCGAGAGAATGCATTCTTATTGACACCTGTCAATTTCATACTAACGAATATGTGTTTTGCGAAATTAACCCTTATACTACCCTACCCTACCCTTTTACTAGAAATTGACCAACTGACAGGTGTCAGGAACGCACTCTGCCGACGGCCGGTGTCATTGAAGATGCCAATCCCTCCGTGCATCGGAAAACACGTAGTAACCATTGGTCCCGGCTGTCTTTCGTGGATCTTTGACACTTGACGGTCGTTACGGGTCGTCAGACGCCCGAAAGTCTGACAACCAGTCTTACCAAGAGGTATCGTATTATAGTTGTTTTATCTCACGAAAGCGGGTGAGCCATACTTGTTGTTTTACAACTGTACCTAAGTAACTGGTTTGTGGAGGTCAGATAGGCAGTCGCTTTTAGACTGGAAGCCGACCCCAAGATCCCAACATAGTTGGGAAAGGCTAGGCAGATGATGACGACAATGAAGATACCAAGATGCACCACCACGTGACACCCACACCGCTGACACCTTCGTTGAAGATTCTACGTATCTTCAATTACTTGAGAAGGCTTTTATTAAAATTTTCGCCAAAGTCCCTAAAACGGGAGTGATACGTAGGTTCGAATGTCGTTTTTACGAAGGTCGCCATTTCGACAAATTTTGCGAGTGGTACACCAGTTCGAAAACTCATTAAATCGAAAACCGCTATATCGAATGACGTCATCGCGAAGGTCGCCATTTCGAAAAATTTTGCGAGCGGTACGCCAGTTCGAATGTTCATGTTCATGGTATCGAAATCTGATGTTTAGTTCATTTGTCTGGGAATCGAACTCACGACCCACTGATTACCAAATACTAACTACGCTACGATAATAAAACTATATTTAAACTTATTAAAAAATATCTCTATCAAATAGTGTAAGTAATTATTTCATTACTAGCTTTTCCCCGCGGCTTCGCCCGCGTGGATGTTGGAAAATATCCCACGGGAACAAATATCCTTCCTTATTCCTTTTCTACATTATAAAGGGAACCTCTGTGCATTTCAGCTTTATAGGTCCAAGCGTTGCTGAGTTAGTCAGTCAGTCAGTCAGTCAGGACTTTTCTTTTTATATATTGAGATAGCTTCTGCCCGCGACTTCGTTCGCGTGAAATTTCTTGTTCTTGCTTGTTAAATATGCCTATAGCCTATAGAATGCCATATCCTTAAGAATAGAGACAATACACGGCTTGAAGGCATGACTTTCGAACTGGCGTACCGCTCGCAAAATTTTTCGAAATGGCGACCTTCATGATAACGTCATTCGATATAGGTAACGGTTTTCGATGTAATGAGTTTCGAACTGGCGTACCACTCTCAAATTTTTTCGAAATGGCGACCTTCGCAAAAACATCATTCGAACTCACATATCACTCGCCCTAAAACTTACCATACCAAAAATTGCCACAAAGAACAGAAAAATCATTCCTTAAATCTCGCTTTCCGTTTTCAGACTCTCAACATTAAATACATAGGTAAGCTATGTATCGCTTGAGACCAGTAGATAGCAATAGAGTGGACATCAAATGGCCCGTTAACGTCCAACCACACATTATGACGTATAAAACGATAATGCATCCCTGCAGGTAAACTATATGGCTTTTAACTTCATAGCCTTCTTCAGGGGAAGTTTACTGGCGGGTCCTATGTAGTATTTATTTGTTTGTTTTTCTAGAGCTTTTAGTGTTTGTGATTGTTTGAAGATTTTCTTGTGTGCTTTTTCCGGGATTATCCAATTTGTAATTTCGTCTCATTATAATGGCTACTTACGTTTTATTACCCGTAGTAGCCTTGAATTTTTGCAAGCTACAGTTTTTGATTTTTGGGTTAGAAAAGTTCCCTTTGTTCCTACCTACCTCTTCGTCATGTGACTTCTATCAAGTTATCCCTATTACTAAGCCTCCGATGTCCGTCCATCCGTCTGTCAGCGGGCTGTACCTCATGAACAGATTGTGTATTTCTATTGCCGATAAAACAACAAAAAGTAAAAATCCAATACAAGAAACGTGTTTTTAGGGTTCCGTAGCCAAATGGCAAAAAACGGAACCCTTAAGGATTCGTCATGTCTGTTTGTCTGTTTGTCCGTCCGTATGTCACAGCCACTTTTTTCCGAAACTATAAGAACTATACTGTTGAAACTTGGTAAGTAGATGTATTCTGTGAACCGCATTAAGATTTTCACACAAAAATAGAAAAAAAAAAAATTTTGGACGTTCCCCATACTTAGAACTTAAACTCAATATTTTTTTTTCATCTAACCTAGTGTGGGGTATCTATGGATAGGTCTTCAAAAATGATAATGAGGTTTCTAATATAATTTTTTTCTAAACTGAATAGTTTGTGCGAGAGTCACTTCCAAAGTGGTAAAATGTGTCCCCACCTGTAACTTCTAAAACAAGAGAATGATAAATTTAAAAAACCGGTCAAGAGCGAGTCGGACTCGCGCACCGAGGGTTCCGTACCATCATTTCTATGTTATTTTTGTTGATGATTTCTGAAAAACTGTGCTATTTAGAGACATCGTTTTATTTTTGCTGTAATCTTTACATAAACTTCTATCACATAGAATAATATTAGATTTTTCGCTTTGCAAACTTCGGAGATAAGGGGGGGGGGGGGTAACGGTATTTTTTTACATTTTTCATCAAAAGTCGAAAACTATGCGCCAAAAAAAAAAAGAAAAAAAAAATGTTTGAGAATGTTCAAATACCGCTCTTTCATATCATACCCCACATGCCCTAGTAGCCCCACTTTGAATTTTTAAGACCCCCTTTCAGTCCCTGTTACAAAAAAATATAAATATTTTTATTTCTTTCTAATTTACAAAATAGTTGGGTAAACGTCATCTAATACTGTTCCAAATTTCAAGTTGATAGCATTAGTAGTTCTTGAGAAATTCCGCTGTGTCAGACAGACAGACAGACGGACAGACAGACAGACAGACAGACTGAGTCACACCATAAGGGTTCCTTTTTTACCATTTTGGTACGGAACCTTAACAAAAAATATATGATGTATAATTACCATACGTAAACTTCCACCGAAAATTGGTTTGAACGAGATCTAGTAAGTAGTTTTTTTTTAATACGTCATAAATCGTATACCTACCGCAATTTACCTTTAATTCAATCAACTCAAATATAAAAATAATAATTTCATAAACATACTAAACCTTATGCATAAACCGTGAATCATTATTTTCTAATAATAAATCTGTAATAGGTGCCTAAGTAAATAATAATTATAATTCGCGCGGGGCGTGGCTTGTTTTGTATATGGTACGGAACCCTTCGTGTGTGAGTCCGACTCGCACTTGGCCGGTTTTTTTTTAACTGAAATATGTAGTGTTGGTGGTTCGGAACCCTTGTGTGCGAGTTCGACTCGCACTTGGCCGGTTTTTTTTTTAACTGAAATATGTAGTGTTGGTGGTTCGGAACCCTTGTGTGCGAGTCCGACTCGCACTTGGCCGGTTTTTTTTTTAACTGAAATATGTAGTGTTTATGGTTCGGAACCCTTGTGTGCGAGTTCGACTCGCACTTGGCCGGTTTTTTTTTTAACTGAAATATGTAGTGTTGGTGGTTCGGAACCCTTGTGTGCGAGTCCGACTCGCACTTGGCCGGTTTTTTTTTTAACTGAAATATGTAGTGTTGGTGGTTCGGAACCCTTGTGTGCGAGTTGGACTCGCACTAGGCCGGTTTTTTACAACACGTGCTAAGTTCTAAGATTTATGTTTCTCTAATAGAAACTTGTTGGAGCCAGACATAACTATTGGAGATTTATAAGTTAAGTTGCGTTGGTTACGCCAGATGTAAGTAAGTAGCGTGTTAACACCTCAAATACAAGGAGCACAGCTTAGAGATGTCCCCTATTATAATTCAGTTGGCGTATGTTTTTAAACTTACTGCAGTTATCCACCCCTTTTTACAAAAAATGTAAAATTCCGCGGAGTTCGTTCAACCGCATGTGGTTTTGTTACTTTGTTAATAGTCATCTCATGCACGAGGAAAAAATGGTAAACAAAATACCTACATACATACCTACTAAAGAAAGAAATGTTTATGTATAAGTAGGTAATTTGAGTACTGATGTTAAGATTTATGTTTATTTATTATTTATTTATTTTATTTTACTTACAGTGTTTGGAAAACTTACAGCTAAACATTTTTGCATGATTTTTGCAAAATTCATGATTCCTAGAATCATACGGGAAGTACCTACCTACCCTATAGGTGTTTATTTACTTGCGACAACTTGCGAGTTGCGACTATCAAAATATGTCGCATAAACGGCCGTATTTTTATTGCGTTGACTTAGAAGCTTGATTTTTTTAGAGCTCTAAGGGACCATCGACTTACGTATTTGATATTCAGCTTGATACCTCCACGATTATAATACCTCATTGCCTCCACGCGTTCCTGAAAAAAAGAGTCTGACACAGTAACAGACAGACAGACAACGAAGCGATCCTATAAGGGTTCCCTTTTTCCTTTTGAGATACGGAACCCTAAAAGCGCTACGCAAAACTGGTCTAGGTCGCCAGTAATTACATACATAGCAGACGTTACGCTGTTAGGCCCCAGTCCCACCGCTCTGACGATAATCGTGAAGCGAGTAGAGCTAGCAATTAGAAACGAGTTGGCGAGCAACGAGCAGCGATAGAAAGTAGATAGTAGTAGTTTTGTCGCTGGGCTATGAGCGAGTGCGCGAGTGCGACGAGTAGGATGACTGCCCAGTCACTTGCTGGTATGCGTATGTACAGACGCCAGCACTTCAAGCTACTACAATCTGTCAAACTTTAATAGATTTTCATCTTTATCGCTAAAGCATTAGGTTCAAGGTTGATTTGGAAATTTGATAGTTTCGGGTGGCTTGACCTGCTGGCGTCTGTACCAAGTGAGAGTCTCGCAGCGAGTGTTCTGCCAACCAAACGAGCGTCGCTGAGTGTGTATTTTCTTTGATAGCTCTTGTCGCTGCGACAAACTATACTGGAGATGGAGTTCTCACTCTCAGACATCGGCAGTGTGAACAGTCAGAGATCAACTAATACCTGATATATGCATCTCTTACTGACACGGGACCTACATCTATTGCACATTTTTTGTGCGAGAAAATATTTCCTATTTTGGGGGCATTTAAATATATCCTATTCTTACGCCTTGGCCATACTAACGTCAACGTCAATGCCCATCATCGCCATAAATATCGCGGTAGTTAAATTCGGTCAAGATTCGGTAAAATTATCGCGATAAGTTGTGGCTACACCTACGGCCTTCGTCCTTCATCGCGATAATCAACGGCATATACCGTCGATGTGGCCCCGACATTATTGGACTTTCAACCTCACTACTCGACGACTCACACTCACCTTTTGTATCCAATCTTTGTATTACCTACTTATTTAAGTTTATTTACCGTTCTGTAACTTATTGTCAAAGTTTATGTTTTTGTGAATAAAAATTATTCTAATTATAAAAATGAATAAATAAAAAAATTGTCGATAGCTAGTCGCTTCCTCGTCGGTAGCGGTGCGGTGGGACAGATGCCTTACACGATGAGGCAACTAAATGTGCACATATTCTCAGTAGGAACATGCACAAATGTACCGGTTTACGACTTCATTATTACCATACGTAAATATTGTATCATTGATGATACGATTACGCTGATATCTATCAAATAGCATGTAATATGCATGTGAATAAAGTCGCAGCACTTTTTAGGGTTCCGTACCCAGAGGGTACCCTATTACTAAGGCTCCGCTGTCTGTCCGCCCGTCCGTCCATCCGTCCGTCTGTCACAGGGCTGTATCTTTTAAACCGTAATAGGTAGACACTTGTAATTTTCACAGAGTGTGTATTGCTGTGACCGCTACAACCAAAATTAATAAACATAAAACAATGTTAAAAATTAAAAGGTCCCCACTATACAAGATAAGTTTTTTTTGATACAAAGCATTAAAAAAAAAAAAAACTTGGACTTCAGTAACTTGACAGTTGAGAGGGAGAACACTTCCTGACAAAAAAAGGAAATGAGGTGAAAAAACTAATTAGCGAAACTACCTTGATGTGCTTACAGTTTTAATTGAGACACGTTATATTCGTTTATATTATTATGTGTACCTACAATACAAACACAGTGGGAGCGGCGCGGGTAGCGGGTTTTGCAAGCGGGTGTCGTAGACACATAATTCCTTTTGTCTATGAACAAAGTGTCAGAGCGTAATCCGCCGCGGGAATCCTTCCCACATCCGCTACCGCTACCCGCGTCGCTCCCACTGTGTTTCAAGCCTAACATATTATAAACGATGTAATAACGGTGATAAAGTATGGTAACATTATTTTGCTTCGAACTGTCAAGTTACTGAATACGATTAAAACTCCAAGTATAGTGTTAAATATTGTACGGTGGAACGGTACCCTTTGTGTGCGAGTCCGACTCGCAGTTGGCCGCTTTTATGACTGCATTAAGACTGTATTATGACTTCTGGATGTAGAATAGCTTTATGAATAGCAAACAGGTGGGACAAAGAAGTCGAAGAATTAAATCTATATATCATCCTGTACCTAATTGGAAAATCATGATATAATGCTAATAATGTATAAAAGAACTGCATAATAAAAATGGAAATTTTCTGCGATTGTAATAAATTAATGATGGATAAAGATGCTTCTTTGTTTATGCAACTTTGTATGTATTGTATGGGTGTTTTACGCGTTGGTAACATAGTACTTTGTATGTATTGTATGGGTGTTTTACGCGTTGGTAACATAGTACTTTGTATGTATTGTATGGGTGTTTTACGCGTTGGTAACATAGTACTTTGTATGTATTGTATGGGTGTTTTACGCGTTGGTAACATAGTACTTTGCTGATTAGTAAATTACTTAGGTCGTGTCATAAAAACACTCAGTTTTAAATCGAGATTCTTATGGTGGAATGGTATCGTACGGGGTTTGGAGCATTGGTATGGCCAAATGGAGCATATAGAATTTTAAAAATATTTATTTTTAAAATTCTCTAAGCTGTTGCATCTTGCTCTGTTATATTAGAATAAACCCATAATCGAGATTCATATGTCTTTAATGGTGAAAGTGTAAACGTATTGAACTGGATTTTCTTACAATCGTATAAAATAGTTTTCTCTCATAAAAATATTTTCAGGAAACTGCGATTTTTAGGGTTCCGTAACTCAAAAGGAAAAAAGCGAATGTCACAGCCAATTTGCTCCGAATCTGGACCGATTTAGTTGAATTTTGGTAGGTACTTACACATATTGCCAAATTGTGTCGATCGTGTTTTGGCCCTCATAATTTACTAAAGAAAATCTTAAATTTCTCATCAGAAATAATAAGGCAAATTTATAGTTTTTGAGGAATCGTTCTACGATTTGGCCTATGGCTAGAAGATGCAAACTCACTTAGAGTACAAATTGCATTTCTAAACTATTTGTTATACTTAATTAAATAAATAATCAAACTTAAAATGATTAATTAAACAATAAAAATCAAGTGAGTAGCTTGAATCATTTTTATGATTACCTACAGTATAAAGTTCGATATGATATTTATGGCTACGTAAGTTGTGTAACATTCAAAATCGGCTACAGCACACTCGCGTTCAAAACTACATAAACTTTTGATGTTACTGGACCGTGAAGTTTTGAAGTTACGATGTTTATAGACACATCTAGCTAGGTATATTATGAGGATAGCGAGCGTAACTTATTTTATGATTTTATCTAGTTTAAAGTAAGCTTAAGTTAAGTACAACTAAACATATGAGATACTGCAGTCAGTCAGACACTCTTTGATATAAATAATTGATTTGTCAAATAATTAAAAATAAAATTGCAAAGTCAACACATTTTAGTCTTGAACTATTTAAACACACATCTTTTGCCATAGACAACCTATCTCGTATCTACAGTCACTCCAAAGCTCCAGCCAGTTCAATATTCCGTAGGTGGCATAGACAATAGAGCAGCGTTTATATCAATAACACGATGCGGGCGTAAGCTGGTCCTATACAAATAAGTATTTCAATGTCCCTGGGGCTGGTGTTTTGAAAGCATACTACATATAAAAGACGCGACGTGAAAGAGAGCTTGCATTCTGTAAGAAGATTTTACAAACGATTTGAATTGATTGCTGGGGTTGACTCTTAGGACCTGTTTCACGTTGGCAGATAATTTCATACAAATTCTGTTCCATTTTTGAATTTATTCGGCGAGTAGTGACTATTCGGACATCGTGAAATAGGTACTTAGTTGGAGATTTTTAAATGCATATTTAAGATGTAGTTTGGATTATTATAATAATAATTATTATAATTATTTTATTATTATTATTTTTTTATTATTAATTGTGATGAGGAGTAAAACAGTTCTAATAAAATATGCTAATTATGGGCTCAGACCAAAATATAAAACCAACACAAAAGAAATTTTCTGTTCAGTAAGTGTACATCAAACTCGTAAAAATCAGCTGATTTTTTTTTCGCGATTTCAGGGGGCCTACTCCATAAGCACGAAGCCCGTAGTTTCGGCCTTCGTTACGGGCGTTTCTTACTCCGTATCACCTACGGATGGATGATTGGTTCGGGGACCGAACGAAGTATGAATGACAACATGATTTGCCAGTTGTCCCTACTCCCGATGTGTTGTTGCCCGTCAGAAAAATTTAACTTTTACACTTGTTTTAATGGATCGTAATGTCAGACGGACGGACGGACTTAGGGAGTAGGCCCCCAGGTTTGGTCCCATAGTAAAAGTTGTTCATAATGATGAGTACAATGATTCTATAAGAGGATAAAAACTATTAAAATTTGACACTGTATGGATTAAAGAACAATTAAATTTTATCCTGACAGTGTATCGATTATATGTATTACTCTGTATGTCCGTATTACTGATTGACGATCGATTAACGGCATTATCGGCAAGTAGTGAAGTGGGTCAAATAAGTATGTCTTAGATATTTTCTTATTTGACGACACGGTTGGCGCAGAGGTTGAGCGATTGACTGCTGCGCAGCATGTCGCGGGTTCGATTCCCGCACGGAACAAATATTTGTACGACCTACAAGTATTTGTTTCGAGTCTGGGTGTTTTTCTATCTATAATATGTATGTATTTACAAAAAAAAAATATATATAAGTAGTTTATCAGCCATCTCGTTACCATAACACAAGCATTAGGTTGCTTAGCTTGGGACTAGATGGCGTTGTGTGAAATGTCCAAGGATATTTATTATTATTTATTATTTTATACTCAATGAAAGCATCCTATTGGTTTGACATGTTTTGTTTTTATATTGTTGATATTAACAACAACAAATAAGTAAAGTTATTGTTATTGTGGTCTAGTGACCGCAAGCGCTACTGCCGAGCATGAGGTCCTGGTCAGAAATTCCTCAGTAGCAGCCCGGAGTCTGCATATATGTGCCCGGTTGTAGGCTCACCCGTTATAGCGAAATGTGAGTAGGTAACTACACCTCTGCCTAATCTTTTGGGGAGGGTCTGTAAAACAACATACTTTTCTCAAACATGCATGGAAATGTTGTCATTATTTTCGAATAAAGAACACGCGAAGTATCGAATTTACGGTCAAAGAAAATCAAATCCATTGCAGGAGCGTTTTTTGAATTTGGAACATTACAGCGCTCCAGCAATGTCAACATTGCTGGAGCGCTCCAGCAATGTTGTATGAAACGGCGTGCTGGGTTAAATACTCTTTCATTGGATCTCTTCTATCATTCTTGGCATACCAATGGCAATGGCAGTCTCTTTGCTTAGTATAAATTGCGTTCACGTGGCTGTATAGATAGCCACAAATGCCTTTCGGCACAGATGTTAGATAGAAAATTGGCGGCAAAGCTGAAAATTCATCTTGATTTGAAAATTTATATTTAAGTATTATGTATGTAAATAACAAATTTACATTCATAATAAATATAAAGTGAAATGAAGATTGATTGTAGGTACTCCACAGATTTAAGATCAGAAGCCAAATTGGCAATGGAAAACCTGCTTCCAGCGAAGTTACAAGAAAAATACATGAAACTAGGTAAGTATTTGATAATTTTATGATTTGGAAAAACGAGAAAAAAGTGAACATTTTCTCTGAAACAGTATTTTTGTCGTATTTTAATGAGATTGCTAAAACTAAAAACCCATCTACATTATGGACAATTTATTCCATGCTGAAATGTACAGTTCATATTAAAAACGGCACTAACTTGAAAAATTATGGAAACTTAACTACCTACTTTTATTTCCCTGCATTCTTTTGAGAAAAGCACTATATATGCCTCGGCGGAAATAGCAATTGCCTGTCTCGTATTAGTGAAGTCCTCGCCTACGGCTCGGCCTTCAAACTCATACTCGACCTGCAATTGCCTATTTCACGGCCTTTGCAATAATGTACTATTTTTTAGTAGACATCTATTAATAAAATTACAACTGTCCTACCTACCTGTTGGGAAAAGGCTAGGCAGATAATGATGATCGATCGAACGATGAATCTGCGACACGTGAACTTTTTTTTTATTTCAGTAGCGCAAAGTAATAAAGCATTATTAAACTTTTTTTTTTTCAAGCTCTTTACAATAATGCAGCTAATTCACCTAACATAATAATTATGTCATCGGAAACCATAGACAATGCAACAATCATGTTTATACATTTCAAATTGAATTATTGACGAAATACCGTGGCTTGTTTACACCACGTACGCGGTACACCACATTTCGCGACTAACCGTTGGTTAGTGGACCAAAATTATTCGTTTGCTTTGATCGGTCGCATTGCATTCGAGCCTATAATTGCAAAACTCCCGTTTGTGAATTCTATGGTGCAACCGTTCTATTGATTTTACAACGTGTATTAGAAGGGTACCTAGGTAATTAAAGTGTCTTGTTCAG
Organism: Cosmia trapezina; assembly: GCA_905163495.3. Taxonomy (NCBI): domain Eukaryota; kingdom Metazoa; phylum Arthropoda; class Insecta; order Lepidoptera; family Noctuidae; genus Cosmia; species Cosmia trapezina. Next base: position 6,647,873 of record LR991028.1, read on the forward strand.
TTGACCATTAGTTTATAATTACATTTAAAAATCATCGATACATCTCTATGTTAGATTTTGTTCGTTTGACGAATCTGCACGAAATCTAACTTAGAGAGATGTATTGATGATTTTTATGGTTAAAATTATATAAATACATATGCTTTATTGCCGCGTATCATACTTTGATCAAGATACAACCTGACACGGACCTGCAAATTGCAAAAAACTAAAAAAAAAAAAAATTTCGCGGGCTACCACTGCGGATCATCCTTAATCACTGTTTAATAAGACTGAATACTATATACGGGTAGTCAGAAGACCGAAGTTTGATAACCAGTCTTACCAAGGGGTATCGTCTTATCCATTAACGGGGTTGTGGAGGCAGATAGGCAGTCGCTCCATGTAAAATACTGGTATTCAGCTGCATCCGGTTAGACTGGAAGCCGACCCCAACATAGTTGGGAAAAGACTAGGCAGTTGAATAGTAAGTTCGGTATATTGAAAAGTTTCCACAGAAATTGAAGAAAATACTCCCGCCATTTTTATTTAATGTCGAATTGAAAAGAAATTTAAATTTGACAATACGGACAAATAAAAAAAAAAAGAAAAGAAATATCGCTATTCTGCACAGACTTTCTGTCGGTCTGTGTTTTTTGACGATGTTTATTATTTCCGTGGTGAAGAATGATGTATAACCGGCAACCGCAAATAATATTAAACGAATCAAACTTGCGGCAACAGTTCTGTTATACAGGGTGGCGGGGAAATCGACGCACAACCTGTTACCATGGATTCCGTATAACCTACATGATTCTGGACCACCCGCGTTGAAATACTAAATCTTGAATGGAACAGCAATTTTTTTTTTAAGTAGTAACAAACAAAAAATTTCAACGCCACGTGGTCCAAAATCATGTACCTACTAAATCCATGGTAACAGGTTGCGCGCCGATGTCCCTGTCATGCTGTATACATTTTTACTTCTTTAAAAAAAACACTAACTTTGCCTGTAAATTAAAAGAAACTGTAAAGAAAAGTAAGAGAAAGGTATACACCACGGTGCGATTTGATTGCCTGTGGTATACCATAGACAGTTGCACCGTCTACAGTGTTTAGACGGTGCAAGTCATTTGCTGCTTCAATTTTATTGTCTACCACAGGCAAGAAACTTGCATCGTGTAAAATCTTTTACACGATGCACGATGGCTATGTAGCGGACAAAGTAAAAAAGGAAAACGGGGGTAGAGATTGCAATAAATTGCATTCCAAATTCAAATAGCCGATCAGCCATTCAGCTCGTCAAACAGTTGATTCTTTTAGCCAAACAATGTAACCACAGAGAATGTAACAATGTTATAATTTTTTTTTTCGTATTTACTTTCAGTTGATTGGTCGATTTAGTTTGTTGCTACGTGACTTGCAACATTGCACGTGACAGGCAATATTTACCTATTAATTGTAAACATACCTTCACTAGTTCCATTTGCAAGATTAATGAAGCTTCGTTCAGACAGTTTGCATAGGTATAATAAAATATTATTATATAGTAGGCAGGTATTCATTTTATGTAGGTACGTAATAGTCTGGTCTTTGGGTTAAAGGCCGACCTAATGGAAAGGGGTTATCGCCACCTATTGGCACCTGTAGCTGCTACAAAGGGATTTACCGATGCCTTACCATTTACCATTAGTACTAAAAGCAGAGGCAAAGTTGGAATGTCTTTTGTAATGCGTCTGTAATTTAACTTGCACCCATCTCCTTCAAACCAGAATGCAGCAGCTTTGTTGCATTCCGATCCACGTGCCAAAACAGGAATAGTATGTAGGTACAGTAGTTGTACCTACTTCCCCGGAAAAAAATGTTCACAAAGAGCTCTATGAAAAAAAAAAACGTAATGTACTTGTGTATGTAGGTATGTCTGTCACATTTTATTATGTATATTGCACTGTACAACGCGCAGTGGTGGCCCAGTGGTAATGACCCTGACATACGAGTTGTAGGTCGTGGGTTCGAACCTAGACAGTCGCTTTACTTTGTGTATTTCATCATCACTGCTCTCAAAACGGTGAAGGAAAACATCGTGAGGAAACCGGCATGTCCTAGAACCAAAAATTAGAAGACATGTCATCTACCAACCCACTGTAGGCCCGCGTGGTGGATATAACAGCCTATTCCCTCTCGAAGAGGGGAGGCCTGTGTCTCAGCAGTGGAACACTGTAGGCTGATATGCTGAACAACGCCTTGGGATTGTATTCTGTAATGTAATAAATAAAAAATAATATTGTATTCTGTAATAAATAAAAAAAGCTGCTAAAAATATGTTGTATAGGTATTTCCTTGAACTTTACTATGCGTGCCAAATAAAAATAGTACTGTCAAGACGCCATTTTGTTCCGCAATACTCGCGAACTTCGTTACCAATGCGCAGTAATTTGACAGCTATCGTATATTTGACAGCTATCGGCAGTACTAATTTGACAGCTATCGTGTGAAGTTGGCAGCAAGCGCGATCCTATTCTTATTTGGCATTCATAGTAGTGTCTAAACGTGTGTAACTTTTTGCCAAAACACTGCACGCTGTTGAACCGCGAGCGTCAGTTAGGGCATGCTTATAAAAAGGAACATTAAAGGTCTTCAACGTTTTTGAAAATATAAGCTAAAAAATCAATCAATCTGCCTAGCCTTTTCCCAACTATGTTGGGGTCGGCTTCCAGTCTAACCAGATGCAGCTGAATACAAGTATTTTACATGGAGCGACTGCCTATCTGACCTCCACAACCCAGTTACTGGGTAATACGATACCCCTTGGTAAGACTGGTTGTCAGACTTTCGGGCTTCTGACGACCCGTAACGACTGTCAAAGATCCACGAATAACAGCCGGGACCAACGGCTTAACGTGCTTTCCGAGGCACGGAGGAGTCTCGGTATGTAATGATGGTCACCCATCCACTGACGAACCCCGGCAAGCGTAGCTTAACCTGACGGATCGACCCGTGCGGCTGTTATTACTTAGCCACGAGCTCCTCAAATAAGCTAATCGATTAAAAGATATATGAAAATGGAACCAAAAATAACGAATACGAAAGGAAATACATTCTCACGGTTTTTTTACGTTCAACTAGATCTAATTATAGCCTTGCAGTCTATAAATACGAAACTCGATTTTATAGCGCTGTCGATGACTTATAAGGCAAGTAATCGAATTAATAGTCTAAGCTAGTTAGGCACAAAACACACATATCCTGGCCACATGTGTTTTCATTATCCGCGAATTAGGCTAGTGAATGGTCGAGTAATTTACTTAGAGACTACGTGGTTCGCATACGTGAGTGGGCAGTGCTTGTATGCTAGTGAATATACTTATGTAGATAGTGTCGATTAAACGCAGCACGATGAGAATATTTTTTTCTTTTTTTTATGGTAGTCGAAGTTATTGGCCAAAGAGAATTTACTTTTTTCGATCGCTGTTGTTTCCGTAATTTTATAAGTGATCTACGACTCTTTGTGTCTTGGTAAAGTGCAATTTTATGGAAAAAAGTAGTAAGGAAGTGGTATTTAAAACTGTACAGTATTGGTTCGACAAATCCTTTGTTTCGTCGATTGGCTTTTCCAAAACTAAGCTTCAGGTCTAGAACTCTAGACTCTCATTTTATATAAAGTTAGCTAAGATTTTATAGTTTCATAACAATCCAACAGCTGCACATTCAATCTTATTTCAAAATTCAAAAGTATAATTAACTAGCCTATAAAAAAAAAGTAATTAAAAAAACTAAAAAACCCGACTGCGGTAAAAGTTAAGTTAAAAAAAACTGAAAAGCTAAAAACAAGCCCATTTTAAATTAAATTAAATTTGGAAGCAGGCGGGACCCGTTTGTGTTTGAAAATATAAAAAATGGAATGGGTACCGCCTGCTTCAAAATTTAATTTAATTTAAAATGGGCTTGTTTTTAGCTTTACAGTTTGTTTTAACTTAACTTTTACCGCAGTCGGGTTTTTTAGTTTTTTTAATTACTTTTTTTATTTCCAGCTTTTTAGTTTACAAATGTGAAAAATTTCGCAGACGATTTAGTTCTTGCAAGGAGTTTTGTAATATTATTTTGATTTCGATTTTCTTTTCGTGTTTTTTACGATTTGTCACTTCGAATTACTTTAACCATATAAGTTGTATATATTTTGTATTCACCTTTTAAAACCCTTCAATTTAATATGCCACTCGATGGTATTAGAAGAAAAAAAAAATTTGAACTCCACAATATTATGGCACCCCAAATCCGCCATTTTACTTTGTTTATGATTTTAATGTAGCCAGTGACACTCGCGCTACCAAGACAAACCTAAAGACGTATAATTCATCCAAATCCGTTCATTCGTTTAGGAGTTAAAGGGAACAAAGAAACGGACATACATACATACTTACATACAGGTCAAATACATAACCCTCCTTTTGGGCTTCGCCGCAGTCGGGTAAAAAAAGAACAGCCAAAGAAATAACTTCAGTCAGCCAATGCAGAATACGAGTGGTGAAGCATCGTGCTGAACCATAAATTACGAACAGAGGTGAACGCTCGCACCACCCGACGCCACCCGTTGAACTTGACTCGCGGCTACCTTAACATTGCTGCATACCGTGAAGATATTATAATAAGGAAAATGATCTAATCATGCGTCCTTTGCCACCGTTTTAGTTGCGGTTTCGATGAAAGTTTTTTGATTGCGTTCGTATTTCAAATGTGAAAAACAAAATTTAAAAAATAATACCTGCGTTCTTTTTCTAATTATTGGTTTTGAGGAAAGGAGTCTGGATGATTGATTGGACCTTTTTGATTTTTGATTCTATTCTTATACTTTTAGGTCTTCACTTTGTGGTCTTCGGTATGTTTGTAGCACTATTCATTTTAATTTTAAGTGTAAGTCGTAATTATTTAAGTAATTTCTTAGAATTCTATTATAAACAAGATTGTTTGCAGATATTGAACTCACGTTTATCTTTGGAATTTAATGTTTAACTGTGTCATTGAACGTTGACATTAGTTAAAACTACCCAAATGTTAAATTACTTGTTATGAGTGCATGTTATTGGCAATAGATATATATTATTAAATTATTATCAATAAGGAAATTGTAACGCTGCACAAAACTATACCGGTGTACGAATAGATTACCCCACTTTGATATTTAAGTGCAAAACCCACTTGCAATCCAGCTTGGAGCGAACAAAGTGTCTCAGCAGAACGCTTCCTGTTTACGAAACGTATTACAAAACGTACCCTTCGAATATTCCGCAGCAATCAGTGGTCCAATGCGATTCCAGGGTATGGACCGTGAACCCTGCGCGCACGCACCCGTGTTTGTCCGCCGTCGGATGATCCGAGGCCGATATATAAGCCGTCGGCATGAACACCCGGCACCATTCGCGATTAAACGCCACCGGAGTGAGCTTCCGCAGACAGAGGCCAGTCTGACCGTCAACTGAATTGATACAATTGCTTGCCACCCTTCCGCGATGTCTGTGCTCCGCGTTCTCCTGGTCGCCGTGCTGTGCTTCGCCGTGAGCGTCGAGTGCAAGCCCTTCTTCGACGCGATCTACGATGCCATCAACGGCAACACGAGAAGATCTTATGGCTACAGCGGCTATGGAAACTATGGCTACGACGGTTACGGATATGGAGGCGGATACCAACAGCCTAACTACGGATACAAGCCGAGGAACGTAGAGCGTGCGCCTAGACAGGGGAAGACGTACAAGGAGATCTGCAGGGTCCACTTCCCTGACTCCATAGCGGTGCCGGGCGCGGGGGGCATCGTGTGCCCCTACTGAGGGTCAGATCGCGTGTTCTACGCAGTGGAGCGCCTGCTCCGAAGACGTAACATCATGAGGATGGGTTGAACTGGTTCAAAGCACCAACAATTCACAGATGATCTCTACTAGAACATACAGAATCACAGCATTTGTTTAATTACCGTTTTTATGTAGATGGTTTTCAATAGTGTGTGCTCTGATATTTATTTTTGTAGCAGTGATTGTAGGTACTGAGAGTCTCAATTATCGTAATCTGTCTCAAGTTTTCGAAGTGCAAGTGTCAAGTGTCTTATTATCAATCCACAATGTTTACGATGCCAGGTCGACCTGTCCGAAAGTGTGATAGTTACTTGTTAGTCTCCTTGTAATAATATAGCGTGTGATACGAAGTTTATCATTGAAGTGATAACCTTGTGATAATTCCTCTATTAGTGATTATTATAGCTATTTTAGTTTCTCTGGACACCGGACGCTTAGAACACGCGATAATAGTTTTAAAAATTGATTTGTAAATACGTAATGTGGCAAAATTTATGATTGGCTTATTGTACTTAGATAAAAAAATTGTCTTTTAAATTCCACTGTCTTTGAACTTCCATACTTTTTCAACCAAAGCGTTTCTTTTAATGTAATGTTTAGTACAAGTTAATTTTAAGTATTGTAAATATATTTTAAGTTTTAAAATAAATGTTTAAACTTATGAACGTGTTTCAAGTCTGTTTCGCGACCTGTTGTTGTGAATTAGGTCACTTTCGGGAGTGCGTATCGTTACAATGATTTATCTGGGACACAACTCAATCAACAACAACAACCGTCTCTTTGGTTGTGCACCACTTGACAGATTGCTTTTTATTTCCTTAGCCGTGATTATCTGTGCTAATTGCAAAGGAATTTCCTGTTAAGCCTTATTTGTTTGGCGCCTGCACGCACCTTGAATTTTTTGGAGAAAAATACCAATAATTTAGTCTATGTACAAATGTGTAATTTAAAAATAGAATAACTTAGAGGTTGACGAGGTGGTGCTGACAAATGCTGCGTTCTCAAGTTATTAATTCTCTGGTAAATGAAAAGTGCTTACATATCCGTAAAAGAAACTCAGATTAATTCAATTATAAAAATGAGATCACAAGTTTAATGAAATTATCACTCTATTATACTCTCTATTATAGGTGATGATTTTCAACCAATATTAGAATCGTGCCGCGGTTGCTCAGTGAATGGGTGGTCATCTTTAGGTACTTACCAAGACCCCTCGGGGCCTCGGAAAGCACGTTAAGCCGTTGGTCCCGGCTGTCATTCGTGGATCTTTGTCAGTCGTTACTGGTCGTCAGAAGCCCGGAAGTCTGACAATCAGTCTTACCAAGGGGTATCGTATTACCCAGTAACTGGGTTGTGGAGGTCAGATAAAATACTGGTATTCAGCTGCGTCCGGTTAGACTGGAAGCCGACCCCTACATAGTTGGGAAAAGGCTAGGCAGATGATGATTAGGAGTCACAAGAACCTAGTATGTCCATCACCCGGCCGAACTTCAGACTGGAAAATATTTTCCTCAACAATAAGAAGCAAATAAATTGCAAGTTGTTAAGGTGATACAAAAAAAGTGACCAGGGCGGGAATAAGAAAGTGACAGAGTCAATTACTTCCACATGCGAAAAAAAGAGAGCGCAACAATGCGCTGGAACCAAAATAAAAGCGCCAAAGGAAATAAAAATTGTTTAAAAATAAATTAAGCTATCTATCAAAATTATGTTCAGCCAGAATTTTCAATTACCTAATACACACATTTTAAATGCAATTTTGCAATGAAATTACTTAGGATTTTAGAATTATAGAAAAAAACATAAAAAAGTAGAGGTCTTTTCGGAATTAAATTCTATCGAGGAAATTTAACACAATCGTGTTTTCCTTCAGTCAAAGTATTAATCAAATAGTCGATAAATCCAAAAATTAAATCCATACATGCTGCAATAGTTAAATAAATGGTTACGAAAAATCCCCCAATTTATTTTGGTAGCGCCTTAAAAAAACCGGCCAAGTTCGTGTCGGACCATGCACAATGAAGGGTTCCGTAGTTGAAAAGAATTTATCCCACAAACTTTAACATTGTAATCTCAAAAAAAAAATATGATAAAATTACAAATTTATCATTTTCGGACTTTTTCCTTGACATCTTGCTTCTTGCCAAATTTCATGATTCTAGATTAACGGGAAGTATCCTATAGGTTTTGACTTACTTGCGAGTATCAAAATATATCACATAAATGGCCCAGCTTGATTTTTTTAGAACTCCAAGCGACCATAAACCTACGTGTCTGATATTAATTTCAAACTTGATACTTCCACGCGATCCTGAGGAAAGGGTCTTGACATACTGACAGACAACGAACTGATCCTGTAAGGGTTCCGTTTTTTCGTTTTGAGGTACGGAACCCTAAAAATTGCAATAAATAACAAACTTCACGCCTGTAATCCCCAAAGGATTATTCAGAGGTGTCCTATTACACCCACATTTCGCCAGTTATGTTTATAAGTCCCATGTAAGGCTAGCCTATTGCCATCAATCAGGTACAAATCCTGACTCCATTAAGTAGTTGGGTATAAACTTTATTACAAACATAATATTTACGATCAGAATACATAATATTTTTCTAATTATTGGTTATGCATACGATATTACGATACTTATAAATGGAAATAAGGAAGAATATGTGTACAATTCAACCCTATTATTAATATAATTATTTATATTTATGTGCAGTCATAAAGCATAGTCGTAACAGTCTTTAGTTGTTAGTAAAGTTGCGTTGCGTTCAGTTTCGATCGTTTACGAGCGCGGACGCAGGTCTAGTGCTGACCTAAAATGCGAGGGCACTGATTTATTATGCGTGTTAGTTATTTGTAATAGAGATATTATAGGTTATCTTACTCATTATCGATTTATTATTTTACGACTGACTTATCTAGCTAGGTACCTACCTATTCTTGTCTAGTTTTCACAAGACGGTATTTGCAAAATGCTATCTGTTTCGTACCGCTTCACCCCCCAAACCTTTACGCAATGAGAAGTTTTTGGCCTCATTAGATTCAGTAAAATCTAGGTCTGTACGGTTTCTTTTTTTCGATTCGTATTTTCCTTCGAAAATTCCGAATCGATATTTCGAAACGGAATTCCGACTGTACCTATGTGGCCGGCCTTAGGCGATAGATAGATCAGCTGATGGAAATAGGTCAAATCACGATGATATAGGCCATTGGTCACACTAGGTACGCACGTTGGACTACATTTGTGATGTGAGCAATTTGTTGTGAAACGAGATTTGATTAAATTGCGGCTATTGAAGATTCGCAGTTGTCAGTGATAGTACCTACATATAGTGCAAGAATAACTATATAGACGTAACAACATGTTAAGTTCAAACCAGAGCATATTTTCACTTTCTTTCAAATTCAAACTCAATGCATTTATTTCTAATAAACCAATTACAGGCACTTTTGAATTGTCAATGGGTCGGTCAGTCAGAAGAAGCACGTTAAGCCGTTGGTCCCCAACGGCTTAACGTGCTAGCGAGGTACGGAGGAGTCTCGGTAAGTAAAGATGGTCACCCATCCACTGACCAACACCGGCAAGCGTGACTTAATCTGATGGATCGACTGTTATTACCTAGCCACCAGCTCCTCCAGAGACATCTCCTGTACCATTAGATCATATGGCACACCCCGAGGGAATCATCACTAATCATCAGCATCTTCGACTGACGTCATCGCAGTCCAATTACTGATCATTTATTCAAAGATGGTACTTTACACCCACAATGACATAACATAACAAGGAAATCGAATACCAAAACATTATAATGCGTCCGGCCACGCTCATGCACAGGAATCGATCACCCCCCAGTCTTCATAACACCATATAATACCAACATGGCGGCGCATACAAATTGTTCTAAAATATGTTAAAATCATACTCATCGTCCTTGAACGATGCGAAATGTAGTATATTGTACTTAACCGGCTATTTTGACTCATCAATATTTAACTGGTGTCTTTGAAACTATGGTAGAATTTTTAAACTGTATTAGATTTTCATTTTTATTATTATTTGATAGCTAGTAAGGGCTTTGGCTAACTGCTTTTAAATGTTCGGTTCATTAACAAAAACAAATCGTTTTGCTTACCAATGCTAGCATTTTTTATTGACAAACTGCATATATACGTAAATAGATTCGTAAGCTGATTTTACCTGTGATAGCTACTTCTTTATGGGAGGGTCTACTATGCAAAGCTTAGGTCTTTGCTTCACTATCGGTATACAAGAGTCTTATCAGGCTATGCATAAACAGCCTATAATGTTACCAGTGCTGGGACACAGGCCTCCTGTTTATGAGTTCTCTATGAGGTGGATTACGGCTCACTCCCTGAGCCGTAATCCACCACGCGGCCCCAGTGCGGGTTGGTTGATGTCACATGTGTTCGAATTTTTGGTTCCAGGACAAGCTGGTTCCCTCACGATGTCTTCAGTGGTGATGAAAATATTTACACCAAGTAAAGGCGGGCGGCGCCCCCGTTCCCTGCCGGGGTTCGACCCAAGACCGGCAAGGTCTGGAAGGACTGGTATGTCGTGGCCGTTACCACTGGGCCACCACTGCTCTACAAGAGTCCATTATCGGTCCGTAACTTATAAGAATTAGCCATTAGTTGATCAACCCGAAAAAAAAAAGACTTTCAAAAGAAAAACTTGAAGAAAGACTTTTTTATTTTTCGACAGGTTTACAGTAGCAGTCCGGAGTCTGGATTTGTGCGATTTGGAAATGTTTTTTTTTTTTTTTTTTTTTTTTTTTTTTTTTTTTTTTTCCTTGGACATTTCACACAACGCCATCTAGTCCCAAGCTAAGCAACCTAATGCTTGTGTTATAGTAACGAGATGGCTGATAAACTACTTAACATTTTTTTTTGTAAATACATACATATTATAGATAGAAAAACACCCAGACTCGGAACAAATACTTGTAGGTCGTACAAATATTTGTTCCGTGAGGGAATCGAACCCGCGACATGCTGCGCAGCAGTCAATCGCTCAACCACTGCGCCAACCGTGTCGTTTGCCCCTAGATTTCATTGATGGTTTTGCCGGCACTATTGGAAAAAGAGGTGCCTACATCCCTGATGTCGTGTGTTCGCTGCAGCACAGTATTCTCAGTGTTGTCGCAGATCCGTGGGATTCCCCGATGTAGCAGAGGTGGATGTAGCTCCACGGTGAATTTTAATTTTAATTATACTTTGTTAGTCTGTGTCTGTAGTTACTAACACTAGACGTTAAGTAAAATTGTTAATAACCCTATGTACTCTGTCTGAAAAGGAGCTCGTGGCTAATTAATAACGGCCGCACGGGACGATCCGTCAGGTTAAGCTACGCTTGCCGGGGTTGGTCAGTAGATGGGTGACCATCTTTACATACCGAGATTCCTCCGTGCCTCTGTTATTCGTGGATCTTTGACAGTCGTTACGGGTCGTCAGAAGCCCGAAAGTCTGACAACCAGTCTTACCAAGGGTATCGTATTACCCAGTAACTGGGTTGTGGAGGTCAGATAGGCAGTCGCTCCATGTAAAATACTGATATTCAGCTGCATACGGTTAGACTGGAAGCCGACCCCAACACAGTTGGGAAAAGGCTAGGCAGATTGATTGATTGACTCTGTCTGAAAATAAAAGTACTCTATTCTATTCTATAACTTAACTGGCATGTATGCTACGGTCTTGGATGCGATTCCGAGGTCAGTCAGTGTCATGAGGTTTTTCTTCTAAGAAATAGCTGTAAGTACTGAATCATAGTTTTCACATTTTCCTAGTAACTGTGTATTACCTAAGTGGCCTTGCAGTGCCACCTCATTTTAGACTGTCGCGCCTCGCGATTCGCGTCGTGTGTCGCGCCTGTTTGAAGGAGCCTTAATGGTAAGACTGGTTGTCAGACTTTCAGGCTTCTGACGACCCGTAACGACTGTCAAAGATCCACGAATGACAGCCGGCACCAACAACGACTTAACGTGCTTTTCTAGGCACGGAGGAGTGTCGGTATGTAAAGATGGTCACCCATCCACGGACCAACCGCGGCAAGCGTAGCTTAAACTAATCGATCGACCCGTGCGGCTGTTATTAGGTACTTAGCCACGAGCCCCTCAAACTCAGGGAAATTAATTGTTTAGTAAATTGACTAAAGGAGCTTGGTGGCTAAATAATAAACAGCCACACGGATTGATCAAAGGTTAAGCTACGCTTGCCGAGGTCAGTCCATGGGTGGGTGACCGTGCATTACATATCGAGACCTCTCCGTGCCTCGGTAAGCACGTTAAACCGGCCATTTGTAGATCTTTGACAGTTGTTAAGAGTAGTCAGAAGCCCGAAAGTCTGACAACCAGTATAATTACCCAGTAACTGATAGGCAGTCGCTCCATGTATTATACTAGTATTCAGCTGCATCCGGTTAGACTGGAAGCCGACTCCAATAATGTAGTTGGGAAAAGGCTAGGCAGATGATGAGTAAATTGACTACGACTTATATTGTCCGTATATATTTTTTTAAAATCATAACTGTCATTCTTTGATAGTTGTAAAAATGACTATCCTAGTACGTGTTTTGCCGACTGTACATTTGCCAACCGGGACCAATGAAATAATATGTCCTCAAGGCACTAATCTTGATGAGTAAAGAATGTGTCATCAATTCAGTCAAGACTCAAATGCAAGGCAAATAAATGGTGAATAATCTCATAAATCGATTGATATTCGAGGTGGCCTTAGGTTCACTCACTGGGGGTCAAGAACTCAAGATAAGTCATTAAACCCAAATCTTTCTACTTGGGGACGTCCTTACTTCCTGGAGAAAGTAAAGGGCTATGCTGGGCTCTTCTTACGGGACTTTAGAACTTTATTCCGACAAAGTTTTAGTTCTAATAAGAAAAACTGGCCAAATGAGTGTCGAACTCGCACTCGAAGGGTTCCGTACCACCGTACAATATTTAACATTACCCATTTCTTCAAAACACATTTTTTGTATGGCTTGGAATCACCTAGGGTTGCCAACTTTTTCTAGAAGAAGTAGAGAGTATATCTGAAGGCCAATTCTCGTACCTAAAAACGTTCAAATTCCAGTTTAATCTCATGCCCGCGACAATCAAAAGTCAAAAATGTAGGTAAACGCTATACAATTTTTGACAGTTCGAGACTGAGATGAGATTGCGAACGTTGTTAAAAATACGGGAATTGCCACTCTGATTTCAGAGAGAGCAAATAAAGAGTACAGATTAATTAAAAAGAGTAAGCACCAATAATTAAAATGTATTTTTTAACACTTTTGGCGGTACATAACAATTTTTTATTGTTTTAAATGAATTATAAGACTCCAAACATCCTAATTTAATATGGATCAGGAGCACATTCATGGCTGGCATCAATGAACATTATGCCAAAAAAGTCAGTTTATGTAAAAATTGTATTTTGGCGTAAGTACTCTATTAGTGTTATAGATTATAAAGTACACCTACAAGAAATAGAGTAAGTACAATAAAACTTTTTTTTTTGTTCTCGATATTGTTTTATAGAGTACAATACTCTCAATTGTGGATCTTTGACAGTCGTTCCGGGTCGTCAGAAGCCCGAAAGTCTGACAAGCAGCCCTTATCAAGGTGTATCGTATTTTCCAGTGTTTTGGTTGTGGAGATTAGATAGGCAGTCGCTCTATGTAAAATACTGGTATTCAGCTGCATCCGGCTAGATTGGAAGCCGACCCTAACATAGTTGGGAAAAGGGTAGGGAGATTTATTGATTGACTATTTTAGAGTACGATTGCCAACCCTATACATAACCATATTAAACACTTCTTCACATCTGCCCTATGATGACAAATCGTGGAGATAATGTTTTTTTTGTAGGAAGTACCTGTAACATGGGAATGCGTTAGTCATAGGTACCTACTGTATTTAGTAAGGTAAAGAACCGTGCTCTTACTGTTATACGGACAGGTATTGCGTAGAATAATGATATTGGTCCGTTATAGTATAATGTAAATGAGGTAATAATAATTGTATAAACCAAAGTGGACTGGTTACCTAGAACTACGAAATGACTATGGCCCCTGCCTGATCAATGTTTTTTTATTATAAATACATGGAAAAAATGGCAGGGGGTGACTTGTACACTCAATAATGGACCCCGGAAACTGTAGCTAGCATTTAGTGACGTAACGACAAGGGGGCAACATGTCCTGAGGTGCAGGAGGAGAAGAGAGGTATTCCACGGCTCTTAGAACTATCCCAGAGCCCGGAAGATGGTCAAGATCCCTACAAGCACTTACTGGAATACTTCCTTCCTCCAAGCACGTTTGCTCTTACGAATCTCCACTCAAGCCGGTCAATAAAGGGTAGAATTAGGTGGGAGCTCTGTTCCTCATCAGTAATCACTCCAGCCGGTCAATAAATGCAAGCCAGAGATGAGGAACAAAACTTCTCCCGTGAGATAGGGTCCGTGGGGTCGCTACTGCCCAACAGCTCGCCACATGCTGCCCTGCGGGTTTCTGTAACTCTCTTGGTCTGGCTCCTCACCTTAGACCTGTTTCGGCAAAGTAAACTCTACTCGCACAGACCTAGAGTTCGGAGCACGAAAGCCCCACTACGACGTCAACGTAGAGACACAGCGGTTTGTGTGGGACGCCCCACAGCTAGATGGACCAACGACCTTAAAAAGGTGGCTGGGACAGACAGGGATGTGGAAGGCGGAGGACAGGGTGTTGTGGCGCAGCCTGGGAGGGGAGTCCAGCAGTGGACTGCGACAGCCTGAGTTGATTGATTTGTTGATTGAATTAAAATAAATAATCTGCCTTTACAAGGTGTTTACTGTGCAATATACGATGGACGGGAATAGCAGGAAACTGCTCACAATTAAACATTAAATTAATGTTTAATTTAACACTTGTTAGAAACGACACATGTTGTAAACAGATAAATGCATGATTTAATTGTTATCATTCCATTCATTTATTCACAAACAAACATTAAACAATATAGGTACCTAAATATGATTATAATTATCACTACTTACCTAATTATCAATAAATATAATAATATCATAGAGCTACATATGTAATTATTATTAAGTATATGGAGCAGATTAATGTCCGTAAGGATTGAGTCGCCAAATTTCGTATCTTAATGAAATTTAATACTTATTTAGTAGTAAGTTTAAAAATTTTGTAGGTTCGATCCTCGATTTTGTAGGTATAATACTTCAAAAGATATATGAACATAAAGGTGGCACCTCAATCTAAATATTTGGATTGAGTCGCCACGTCAGAACTAAGAACATCATGGATGAATGTTTATCATAATTTGGTATGATTTAGTAGTATTTGAGAGTATTTAGTAGACAAAATCTGAGCTCGGTAGTGTTAAAATTAAAAAAGTTACAATACATTATGTGTGGCTCCTCAGACCATACACATACGACTGGTCATTTTTCAAAGAAGCAGTAGTTCAATTAATGTGCAATTTCAACATCATTTAGTAGTAAAAATATTAGATTTGTAGGATAAGAGCCGGCAATCACAAAAGAAAGAAATGGGAGATATAGCATATTTAATGTGGCTCCTCAATTCAGATGCTTCGGTAAATAGATTTGCCTCTAATCTACATAATCATGTGACGAAATTTGGAACAAAAAACGCCAATATTTTGTATAAATTTCTACTAAATGCACGTATAAAAAAATACAAAAAAAAGTACATATTTACAAAGTTATTAGCTATTCTTTAATTTCTTATGAAATTTTTTTGTGGGGTGACCATGAATACGTGATTTAAAAAGAAAATGTACGTTTCGTGGCTTATAGAAACAAAATCTATTTTGTCGCATGTTTTCAAAGTCAGCCTGTATAGTCGGATTTGCACAATTATTTTTTTGTTTGAAAGGTTATGCTCTCGAGGGAACAATGGGACCACCCATTGTCACCAAGTCAGAATCTGATGAAGAGATCCTTGAGAATTTTCGTTTATTGGCAACGACACTACCAGCCGCACTACCAGTAGTGTCGTTTCCAATTAACGACACTACCAAGCCTATTTTTTTTGGATTAAACACCTAAAACGTTCATGAGGTCAAAATGGATATCCAAGATGACGGCTGCAAAAATTTTCGCAGCCGCCATTTCAAGCCGACGCCGCGCGGCGCAGCGGAACGTGTCTACATTCGCCACGTGCTCCCGCCCCGCACTGCGTGTTTTTAATTTTATTTTTGTATTCTTCTTCCTCTTCCTCTTCTGCAAGAAGTCCGATTATAACAAGATCCCAGTCTATCATTATAATTTCACTCGAGCACTCGACCAAACTGCATCAATTCTACACGAAGTCTGGACGGAAATAGTAGAGACTGTAGTAGAGTAGTCGCGCGGCTTCGTGAGGTGCAGCACCACTCTTGCACAACGCGCGTACCGGCGAAGCACCGCTGCGTCGCGATGCATCGCTATACGCTGCGAGGCATCACGAGGCGCAGCGCTGCATGGTGCAACGTATTCTAAATTCTCACAATGAAATGTGTATATTTTCGTGTAGAAAATAAAGTTATATTTTGAGTCGCTCTTTTAAAATGTGCGCGCAACATCGCGTCGCGTCGCGTCTCGGTGTGAGCTGACTCTAACTCGCGCATTTGCTCTCGGAGACCACAGATGGGCATCGGGACTACTCAATTATTGTATTTCGCGGGTTGCGATTCGATTAGTGGACCTGCCACTTATTATGTGCTGTTTTTTAAAACATATAGTATAGGGATAGTTCCTTTTTAGGGTTCCGTACCAAAATGGTAAAAAAGGAACCCTTATGGTGTGACTCAGTCTGTCTGTCACAGCTGGATATCTCAAGAACTACTAATGCTATCAACTTGAAATATGGAACAGTTTTAGATGATGTTTACCCAACTATTTTGCAAATAAGAAAGAAATAGAAATATTTATACTTTTTTTGCAACATTGATTGAAAGGGGGTCTTAAAAATTCAAAGTGGGTTTACTATGGCATATGGGGTATGATATGAAAGAACGCTATTTGCACATTCTCAAACATTTTTTTTCTTTTTTATAGGCCGCATAGTTTTCGACTTTTGATGAAAAATGTAAAAAAAAATACCGTTCTCCCCCTTATCTCCGAAGTTTGCAAAGCGAAAAATCTGCAAATATTCTGTATGATAGAAGTTTATGTAAAGATTACAGGAAAAATAAAACGATGTCTCTAAATAGCACACTTTTTCAGAAATCGGAACGGAACCCTCGGTGCGCGAGTCCGACTCGCTCTTGACCGGTTTTGTAACATTGTTATTATGTGTAATTTGCATAATTATCTTTGTTGGCACATCTTGATTTCAATTGTGATTTGTTTTAAAACACAAAAGCGCTTCGATACAAAATCGTAGTTATAAACGCTTACCATAACATCAGAGGTATCAATGGGCAGTTTGAATAGTTTTTTACAATTAGTATTAATGTGTTTATTTATTAGGTAACTTAGTATTTAAATGGCAATTATTTAGAACGTATAGGAAGAACACTTTATTATTTTTCTCCTTTACGAAGTGAATAATACAATTCTGTTAGAAATAAGTAGGGATTTTATTAAAAAAATAAATTTCAAAAACTAGTCATCCTGGTTTCATTTAACATCATCATCATCATCATTTCAGCCGAAAGACGTCCACTGCTCCCCCCAAAAGGGACCTCATTCTTAACTCGATCTCGCAGAAAAACACCGAGCATAACCCTCTTCTTTGGCTTTTGGGTGACCTTGAGCTTTCTTATGAGGCCCATTGTAAAACGCTACGTCTTAGGGCCGTAAATCATAACTGGCAACACACACTGGTCAAAGACTTTTGTTTCGAGACACTGCGATATTTTGGACAAGAAGATCTTCCGTAGCTTCCCTAACTTAACGAACCTGGACTTACCTAGTTTGACCGTTTGTCCCAGGTACACAAACAACATGGTCACCCTCAATAGCGAATTCTTAATGAATATCGAAAAGTATTTTTTTTTTCAGATACCGAATATATACAATGTTGATTTGTACATAAGTATTTTGTAGACATTTATACAAAATGTTAGTGTCTCTGGTTATTGATTCCGTTGTGATCTCAGGTAGATACAATCAATTATTTATTTGCAGAACGTCAGGACTGAGAAGCCAAATAAAATGCGTTTATTTACTAAATTCACTCAGTTTTACTACTTTCTCTATATGCTACAAATTCGAACACACTTACTACTAAATGTTCTTTGGAGTGGAATATAAATTGACTAATTACTTTCATGGAAATTCACGTTCTTATGATTGATTGATTGATGGATTGAGGAGCCAGATGAGATGAGTACAGGACTCAGATTTTTAGTAGGTACTATACACAACTACTACTAAATCATACCAAATAATGATAAACATTCATCCATCATGTACCTAGTTCTGACGAGGCGACTCAATCCAAATATTTAGATTGAGGTGCCACCTTTATGTTCATATATCTTTTGAAGTATTATACCTACAAAATCGAGGATCGAACCTACAAAATTTTTAAACTTACTACTAAATAAGTATTAAATTTCATTAAGATACGAAATGTGGCGACTCAATCCTTACGGACATGCAGATTACTATAATAATAAATGTAAATAAGCACTCCAGCTGGCATTAAACATTAATTACCTCATGCATATTAATAAAATACATAAATACCTACCTATAATATTAATCAACAATATATTGCGCATATTCTTCGATTAGTAGTTATATTCTCGTGAAGGAAGCCATTGTTTTATTTTCAATACAATAGATTAAATACACTATTTATATTTAATTCCCAGAGTAACTAAAACTGTATACACTTCTTGACTGTCCTCCGTGGGAAAAACTGATGTTTTGTAAACTAAAGAGTTGGTTTGCTTTTTGCTAAGTAAGGTAGGTACTTAACTGTGAAATTATAAGAAAGTAGTAGGTACCTGGGTAATGATTATTTATAACGAACTGGGAATGTACATTATAATCTACCTACATATCTACTTTGGTAAAACAAAAAATAACTAAGTATCTACTTGCTACTAAGCCTCTACTTAGTACCAACCAAGTAGATACTTACCCTCTTACAAATAAAACACGGAATAAAGTTATATCAGGGATAACAAAGGAATAACCATACATTTTCATAGGTTTAAATTTGGAATAACTTTATTCTGTGTTTATTTGTAAGAGGGTTAGTTTTTTTAGCCTTAGGTCCGTATTACAGAACGTCACTCAATACTCAAGCATTACTTAAAACTAGATTCAAGCCATTTGATTGGTTGAAAACTAGATTTAAACAAAGATCAGTGCTTGAGTTTCCTTCTGTAATACGGACCTAAGTGTGAGTTTTTATACTTACAACTGAATAAGCGCCGTCTGGTGACTATAATGGGAAGCAAAATTATTCCATACAAATTGACGTAAGTCAACGTTTAAACGTAAACACGATCGAGTAAGTATAAAAACTCGCAATAAGGCCTCTGATATGTAAATGCTTTGCTTACCTACTTAAAAAAAATATTTAAAAAATAAGATTAAAAGGCAATCAGCTTAAATGCACAGGCATTTTCTTTTCCTAATTTTAATCCATGATCCTGTACCTACTGCATTGAACTTCATAATTAACTTAAATTATAATTAGTTACTTTTATGAAAACAATGGCAGACTTTCATATTTCTCGTATTCTCACAGTTTGGAAAGCAACGAGTTCTAAATTCAAATACATAATTACCTTTCAACTTTATGCCACACTAGCTGTCCACCGCGACTTCGTTCGCGTGAAAGTCGTATGATACACAATATATTACAATAACAGTCACATTTTAATAAAACTCATTCGTCCCCCGACCTGCCGCGTTGCATCACCCGCCCCCGCTGTTTGTTAACAATGTCATGGGTTTTAATTATTTTGCGCGAAACCCTATTTCTTTTTCTAAAATAAAAGTAGCTCAAGTTACTCGGAACTTCGGTTACTTAGCCGGAACATACAGTCAGACAGACAGACAGATCGACGAACAGACAAAAATTTTAAAATTGGGTTTTAGTTTTAAGTACCGTAAAATATATACTTTCATATGCGTAAAAAGTTGTTATTTTGACATTACAAACAGACAATATAATTTTATTTATTTCAATATAATAAGTAAATTATTTTTTAAAGAAGGAGCAAAGTTGATTGAACTTTTTAAATGTCAAGCAACACATGTCCGAATTATCTGCAGAGTAGCTGTACTCATCATCACCTGCCTAGCTTTTTCCCAACTATATTGGGGTCGGCTTCCAGTCTAACCGCATGCAGCTGAATACCAGTATTTTACATGGAGCGACTGCCTATCTGACCTCCACAACCCAGTAACTGGGTAATACGATACCACTTGGTAAGACTGGTTGACAGACTTTCGGGATTTTGACGACCCGCAACGACTGTCAAAGATCTACGAATGACAGCCGGGACAAATGGCTTAACGTGCTTTACGAGGCATGCAGAGTAGCTATACTGCACAGTTGATTTTATCTCTTGAAATACTTAGTTTTAAATAGGTTACCTATGGCTTTTTGTGCATGTTTCGTATCCGTATAGAATCCACTAAACTCCATCTTAGCATTTAATGGATCTTATTTAATTTTGTTTACATTGTACAAAACACCAACGGAAAAAGTTTATTTATTCTTAACCTCCACACATACAAGTTATCGGTCAACAGTGCGTCGCTTCTCACAGATGGCTGATTATGTTAAAACTAGCTTTTGCCAGCGGCTTCGCCCGCGTGGATGTCGGAAATTATCCCACGGGAACCGTACATTTTTTCGGGATACAAAGTAGCCTTTGTGTAAATCCAGGGTATCAGCTACCTCCATACCAAATTTTATCAAAATTGGTCCAACCGTTTGAGCGTGGAGAAGTAACTAACATACAAACACACACACTCACAAACTTTCGCCTTTACTGAGTTACACACGGCTACATATCAAGCTATTCATTTCCAGTACTTATAAGGTGATCGCGCATTGAATAGAATTTACGCACAATGAGAGGCTAGCTTATACTGGAAATGAATAGCTTGATAGTAGCCGTGTGTACAAGACTCTAGCTAGACGTATAAAAATAGAAAGAAAGAAAGAAAACACGTTTATTTAGCACAGACTAAATTAAAGTAAACTCATTCACAGTACCTAGGTATACCTAGTAAATCGTAATAAAGATATTATAAACAGTCTCAGGGACAGTTTGCAAAGACGTGGGTGAAGTACCTAAACCTCTGTTTCATAATAAAAGCAAGTATCGTCAGACCGATAGGAATGCCCTTTCTAAAAATGTCTAAGTTGGTATTTATGATTCTAGTATATTTTATAGACAAGACTGTCGATAAATCTATTAATATATAATTCTAAGAGCCTGTTTCACCACCTACGATTAAGTTCCTATTAACTTACTGGTCAGATAATTTCATACAAATTCTGTTCCATTTTTGAATTTATTCGGTAAATAGTGGCTACTCGGTTCCATGAAATGGGCCCTAAATATCTAATTTAAGGGCACGGACTTGTTACATAACTTTGCTTTAAGTTGGAATAGGAGCTTTTATATTTAAGGTGTGCTATAGGCCATCGAACTGAATAACTTTTAATATGGGATAAACATTTAAATCATTTAAATAAAATACTAGCTATTCGTGTCCCATACAACAGAAGAACCAATAACCAGGTAATTTTAGAACATTACAGCAGATTTTTAAATTACAAGTTTCATGCAGTGCGATGGTCTAAAGCACTCCTTAAAGTTTGTAAAGTTAATTTTTTAACACCTTACCTTATTATTTGTATTTTGTGTAGAGCAGTGGTGGCCCACGTGGTAACGGCCGCGACTTACGAGTTGTAGGTCGTAGGTTCGAACCCCGGCAGGCGCTTTACTTTGTGTAAATTATTTCATCACCACTGCTCTCAAAACGGTGAAGGAAAATATCGTGAGGAAACCGGCATGTCCTAGAACCAAAAATTCGAAGACGTGACATCTACCGACCCGCACTGGGCCCGCGTGGTGGATTACGGCCCGCTCCCTCTCACCGAGAGCAGGCCTGTGTCCCAGCAGTGGGAACATGTATAGGCTGATTGTGCTATACCTAATGCGATCAATGAAGGTTATGTTATGAAGTACCTACATATTACAATAGAACTTATGAGAGAAAATCGTAACGAACTTTAACGCCTTTAACTAATAAATCTGGCATATAATATGTTTATACAAACACGTATTTTTGCAACTTTTGTCAGCGGTTAGCCGACGTACGCACGGGCGTAAAAAAACCGCGGCGATTTTTTTTCGCGCACTGCATTTTCAACGCTCTGCTTAGCGCCGGAAGTTGAAAATCCAACAGTGTGTTTTTCGTCGCGCTGGGATGCACATTGTTTTTGTTAGGTTGGATTCTCGAAGCTCGGCTCAACACCGAGAGTTGAAAATCCAGTGCGCGATAAAATCCCGCCGCGATTTTTTTGCGTCCGTGCGCACGTCGGCTTGTAGACGCGAAGCGCGGAAAGAGGAGCGTATTATTTTGAGTACTATGTTACCTGGCGAAATGTGGGTGTTACTATACCTCTACCCAATCCTTGTTCTCGTACAGGCGTGATATTATGTGTATTTAGAGGCATGAGAAACAGGGTGTAAAGTTCACTCATCCTCCATAGAAAAGGGAGGATCCTCCGACCAGACGGGTGTCGTGTCTGGTGGGCTACTGCCCGATGGTCGATGTCGGGACATTGTATATATGCTAGTCGCGTGGTAAACTCTAATTGCGCGATGCAGGATTGCGTGACGTCATGTCATTGATGCGTAGTTCGTATGTGGCGATGTAGATGCCGCCACATGTATATAAAACAGTATAGTATCAACTGTACTTACTGATCCCCTGGTAACACATGACCAGTTTTCCAAATGCCTGCGGGCCGTGTAACGTCACAAATACAGGCCTATAGATGCGACCCGAGAAAAGTTTGAGTATCGCTGTTTTCGAGCAAACAGGCCTGAAACAGTTACAGAAGATAAGACATGTTCGACAGCCGGCTCCAGTTCGACATAGATCTTTGTCGTACTTTGTTGTTTTCATTACTTGCCCACTTTAAACAAAGTGTTTGAGATGGAATTATATAGAGCTGTTGAATCCCACTGACAAGAATAAAAATATAATAATACGAAGTATTTAAATATTTATGGTTTACTGGCATTGGAGGAGCTCGTGGCTAAGTAATAACGGGTGGTAAGTAATAACACGGGTCAATCCATCAGGTTAAGCTACGCTTGCCGGGGTTGGTCTGTGGATGGGTGACCATCTTAACATACCGAGACTCCTCCGTGCCTCGGAAAGCACGTTAAGCCATTTGTACCGGCTGTCATTCGTGCATCTTTGACAGTCGTTACGGGTCGTCAGAAGCCCGAAAGTCTTACAACCACTCTTACCAAGGGGTATCTTATTACGCAGTTACTGGGTTGTGGAGGTCAGATAGGCAGTCGCTCCATGTAAAATACTGGTATTCAGCTGCATCCGGTTAGACTGGAAGCCGACCCCAACATAGTTGGGAAAAGGCTAGGCAGATTGATTGGATTACTGGCATATTGTTTGTGTTTTTAATGCGAATTATATACGTTAATCATCGTTTAAAAAGGTGGCAATACTATAGTTACAAGTATTACTTCTAACTCTGTTTGCACGACTACGTACGAGGTCAATAAATTAATTCTCATTTGTTATCATTTGTTAAGTTCCACATAATTATGACGCATTGAGTAATTACTCATATTTTAATTGGAATTAGTACAGCTACATACGTAAACACTTACGATAACGTATTGTTTATTCCTGAACACTAAACAAAAATGGCAAAACATGATTATTAAATACGACGAAGTAATCAAGGGTAACCGCAACTTCATTTAATAATATACTTTACATTTTATTTATTAACTTTTTCCTACTGTCCGGAAATAATAAAGGTAAATTGAGACGAGTCAAAAATTAACATGCTTGAACCCGGAACAGTTCTTTAAATAGAGTTAGTGGTCAACGAGGACGACCATTGCACTTTACGCATGTTTTGGATAAGTTGCATTGACCTCTTGTAACCCCGTATTGTCGAGGAAGCCGACGTTCGCACGGACGTAAAAATATCGCGGCGGGATTTTATCGTGCACTGGATTTTCAACTCTCGGTGTTGAGCCGAGCATCGAGAATCCAACTTAACAACAACAGAGTGCATCCCAGCGAGTTGAAAAAACACACTGTTGGATTTTCAACTCTTGGCGCTAAGCAGAGTGTTGAAAATCCAGTGAGCGAAAAAAATCGCCGCGATATTTTTACGTCAGTGCGAACGTTGGCTTATCCCATCTATACCGTCGCAGCCAACTAGCCTTTGGAAGTAGCGCTCACCGGGTGCTGTCGCGGCAATGCTCACTTCGCTGGCTCGGCTCGGGCGCGGTTGGGTCATAGTTCTAACATTTTTTTTTTTTGATGTCGGTGTGGATATCCTCATGGATGGCCTCCGCCTTGGGGTGCGCAGAGGGGTCTGTCAGACTCTTAGCGTTATTTTTCAGTAGCCGGGTTTTAGTTTTTAAACTTACTTTTTTTTGTTACCTATCTAATGTGTTGAGACAGGCAGAGACCACGAAATTAACAACTGAATGCTGTGGCTTGGCAGCAGAAATATGTAAAGCGGCTTTCAGACTACGCTATAATATAATAGCATATAGTATATAGCTCATAGCACAACAATATCGCGCACCATACATTGTAATGGCCACGTTCACACTGTACTGTACTATATATTATTGGCAATGTATGGTGCGCGATATTGTTGTGCTATGAGCTATATACTATATTATAGCGTAGTCTGAAAGCCGCTTAATACGCGCCACGAAAGATGAGACTTGACGGCGCCTCCCGCACTCCTTCCCGCGCCCCCGATGACGCCCGGTCCCGTACATAGAAATGCTACTTCAGTACGTCCCCTCAGGCGGAGACGATAGAGTCATTTCCAGGCGTTAAACACACGTAAAATTACACGCTAGTAAATGCTAATTCCGCGTAAATGCTACTGAAAACTAGCATTTACGTTTGTTTAACGCCTGGAAATGCGCTAACTCTAGGTATTCGTCTCCGAATGAGGGGACGTACTGAATTAGCATTTCTATATACGCCGACCGGTCCCGTCTCGCGATCAGACCTCATACCGCTAAAGAGCCCTAAAATCGTCGACTGCGCAAGTCAAACCACGTGGCGAGACAAGTCTCATTTTTAGTGGCACGCATTGTACCTACTTTTGCTGTAGTGGTATGAAATGATATAAAGCTCTTCATTGGTATAATATTTATAATCTTACACACATACAAATTCGGTACAGGGTAGCAACTATTTGTCTAGGCACTCAATAACTATCAGTATAGACTAGATTTCTAGACATCCTTTAGGTTCCGAGGCTCGCAGAGAGTTCTAGGGTTAGTTAACCTAGGAACTAGGCGACGCTCCAAATATAACGTTTCTGGGTAATTCTTCGAGCGTTTCAACCGCCGTCATTACCCTCCCCCAAAAGTTGATGAAAGATAATATATTTAATGAAATATTTTAGCAATTCCCAGAACCTGCTAAAGAACCAGAATCTAAGAATTCCTGAAATATTTAATTAAACATATTCTTTTTCATGAACTTTTGGGGGAGGGTAATGACGGCGGTTGAAACGCTCGAAGATTTACCCTTCTATTACCTACATTCTGATTTCTGATAGAAAAAAACAAGAACTTTTGGCGTTAACTGTCAAATGAGACACTTTATAACTTCACGAATACACAGATAACAACAAGACAAAATCATTCGAGTCAAATCACTTACCTTCAACTTTTGGTATTTTACAACAAAAAAAAAAAAACAAAACAACAACAAAACTTATTCTTATTTGGAAATCATGACAGGTATTTATTATGTCTACCTAATTATGTATTCCTGTGACTTTAAACACACGCAGTAAGAAAGATTTATTATTATATTATTTTATTTAATAAAATGAGTAGCTCAGTCCGAATGTAAAGTAGGTAGCGGTTTTAAAACGTGACACGAATGTGAACTTTATTTCTATGATCCATTAATTTTAGGTTTATCCCTCACGGTTCTTTCAGATAATTTGTTAGTGGGTATTTGCACTCATATATAGCCATATATGTAGGCGACTATACAACCTTTCGATCGAGATCCGCAGGAGAGACTTGCCTAACTTAAGTGGCAGTGGGCAGGGCATATTGCTCGCAGAACAGACGGCCGATGGGCCTAAAAAGGTTCTGGAGTAGCGACCGCGTACTCGAAGACGTAGCGTATTTGAAGGCCTCCCACAAAGTGGACTGATGACCTTGTGAAGGCCGCAGGAATCCGTTGGATTCGAGAAGCAAAGAACCAGTCGAAATGGCGATATGCTTGGGGGAGGTCTATGTCCAGCAGTGGAAGTCTTTCGGCTGAAATGATGATGATACAACTGTGGATACAACCTGTATAAAACTTTCTTAAAAACACCTCAGACTAAATAAAAAATCAAGACAGCGCCACAGAATAAATAATAGTACTAACGTAACAGCGCTGTCAACAGTAACGTGAAGCCGCACGTTTCGGGTTTGGTAAACATGTGTGCACGTAATGAGGTGTAGTTTAACGAGTTGAATGCCGTAATTACAGACACAATGAAAAAGCCATTGTGTCTCGCGTGGATCCACTTTCATACGTGGATACGAAGGGTTAATTGTAGTTCGGTGTAAATGTGTGCGTGTGAGCGTGTATGCACAGAGCGAGGTAGGCTAGTTTTGCGCATGCTTCACTGTATTGTTCGCAGTGCATGTCTGGATTTTTTATCTAGTCTGAGAAAAACACATAATAAAAGGTAAATCGATTTAGTGTGGTAACATCATCTCTATGTAATGCCAAACAGACAAAGTAACATATCGTATCGATTTATAGAGGGACAGCTTCATCAATCAAAGTGCTGGACTTACTTAGCTATCTGTAGGCTTAGCAGCTTGACGGCTCCACTAACTTAGTTCGGAACAAGGTTCGATGATATTTTAGAGGTATTTTGTAAATAAAATGTGTCTCTGGGTTTGTGAGAAGATATTACAGTAACTTGTTGTGTTTGTTTGTGTATGTTTTTTTGAGGGATGATATAGATAGATAGAAGATAGATAGATAGATTTGAATTGATTTTTGATTAGTTTTTTTTTTTTTTTTTTTTGATTTTTTTTTTTGATTTTGATTAAAGTGAATCAAAATCTATCTATCTATCTATCTTCTATCTATCTATCTATATAAATAAAAAGAGAAGTCCTGACTAACTGACTGATTGGCTGACTCATCAACGCCCAGCTCAAACCCTTGAACCCGAAAGAAAGCTGAAATTTTGCACAGAGGTTCCCTTTATAACGTACCCGTACGTTCCCGTGTGATATTTCCCGACATCCACGCGGGTGAAGCCGCGGGCAAAAGCTAGTTTGTGATAAAATTTTCCGGAAATTAAATGTCGGGCTAATTTGTCTTTTGTCGTTTCGTCTCCACTCTTGAGACGTCTCAATTTCTCAACGTGAGATTAGGTAAGTACTCCTTCTATTTTTTAGAACATAAAAACATTTTATTTTTGGAACATACTTAATAAAAAAAATGTATTTCGTAAAAAATGTGTCTCGCGTAGATCTACGTTCCGTTCGGCATACGAAGGGGTAATGGAAAAATATGGGAGTAAAAGTATATTTTTTTTAAAGTTAACCATGAAAAACTGATGATGACTGAACCTCACAAAGAAGAACAGAAAAATAATTAATACACAACGAACTCTAACAGGTTGCTCCACTTGGGATACTTGTCAACTTCATGGGTGTTTCGCAACACAACTTTAACTGAACTAATGCCTGGGTTACACGAGGCTAGGATGGCAAGGTTGTGCTAGTAAGCTGGCAAGCTAGTCATTTTGGCCTCGCTTAGGAGTGAGAAAAATAGTAAGCTAAGTTGTGTGATTGTAGGACACTAACGAGGCACAATAGAATTGTTTTTACTGCTATAGCCGTATAGTATACTTCAAAGTGTTAATAGGATGGGGTTCTCTTTTTGAGGTAGTACACTGTTTTTACTATCCTGGCTTGTGTACTAGCCTCGTGTGGCCGACGAAGCTAGTATCCAATCGGATCATTTTACTCTACGGACGTAGACGCTGCTATCTACTGGCCTAGGGGGATGCGCGGAAGGTAGCCCACGAAATTAAAATTTTCTCACATTTTATGCAATTTGCAGGTCAGTGTCAGGTATTATGTTAATTAAAACATGATTCGTGCCCGTAACTATATGGCTTTACAGAATTATAATCATTAGAGTCAGCAATACAACTCCATAAGTTGGAATTGACCTCAAATCTCATGATTTCATGATTTGTAAAGCCATATTAGTCATGTGCCAAGCTAGGATAATAAGCTACTAGGATATTACTTGCTTGCTGTACTAGCTTCAAAACCTTGCCTCGTATAACGTGGGCATTACCTCAACTACTTACACAGCTTACTTTGTAATTCGAATGCACTTTAAAAAAAATATTTCTGCACGTGCTTGCAACACTTGGCAATGTCTGAGGCAGTTAAAAGACTCGTTTAAAACTAGGTTTTTTGTATGAGATATAAATAAAACCTGGTGTAATTAAGAACATGGGATTAATTATTGCATGTATAATAAGGATGCAAGTTTCTTTTTTGTAATGTTATATCGCGTGAGTTTATGTAGGTATTTGTACCTCGGAAAGTGTACGATAAGCGAAGTGGTCGTCCCGTATGCCATTTGTAGGTCTTTGTCACTCGTTACGAGAAGTCAGCAGTCTGAAAGTCTGACAACCAGTCTTGCCAGTGGGTATAGTGTTAAGGTTGATGCGCCAGGGTAGCCCGCGAAATTCAAAATTTCTTAGGTTTTTTGCAATTTGTAGGTCAATGTGAGCTTGTATGTTGATTAAAATATGATTTGCGGCCGTAGCTAACATGGCTTTACAGAATTATAATCATTAGAATCAGCAATACAACTCCATAAGTTAGCATTTATCTCAAATCTAGCGATTTCATGAAATCATGAGGTTTGAGGTAAATGCTAACTTATGAAGTTGTATTGCTGATTCTAATGATTATAATTCTGTAAAGCCGTATTAGCTACGGCCGCGAATCATATTTTAATCAACATACAAGCTCACACTGACCTACAAATTGCAAAAAACGTAAGAAATTTTGAATTTCGCGGGCTAGCCTGGCGCTTTCGCCTTAAGGATGATTTCCACCAAACAGCTCGCTCGCATCGCATCGGATCGGAACGGATGATATTAAATCGTGTACACAGTATTTAAAGTCTATATTACCAAGCCGCGCACAGCAGCTTGACTGTGGACGTCATGCGTATGACACGCGATCTTAGCGGAAAGTATGCTGCGACGCGCGATCGGCTCCGTTCGCCTGTCGTCGTCGTATGTATGGAATTCGCCAACCTTACATCGTTTTTGCCATAAATCATTAATCCAAATTTTTCTTTTTAACCGACTTTTCAAAAAAAAGGTCGTCAATTCGTCGCGTATATATTTATATGTATTTTTTTATGTTTGTACACCGATTTCCCCGTCAATTGTGGACCTATTTTAAAAATTATTGTTTTATTTGATAGGGTATGCTCTCGAGGTGGTCCCATTGTCACCAAGTCAGAATCTGATGAGGGGATCCCATGGAAATCGAGGGAAACCCTCAAATTTTATAGGCACACCTATAGTGATTTGGGTGTTTTTATAGTAACTTGTACAGTCAACGGCCAGAAGTCCACTTACACCGCAATGACCATTATCGCCTGCGCTATACGGGCTGCGGCGCTTATACCTATACGGGCTGCGGCGCCGAAGAAGGTCATAAGTAAACTAATATTGCTATGCCATGGTTTTGTGAGATTCCTAGTCGACTTCTGGCTGTTACTGTACATTTGCTCTCGAAAAGCACCATTTGGTAAAGTGGAACTGATGATGAAGACCACATATGGCCATCGGAACTACTCAATAATAAGTATTCACGGGTTGCGATTCGATTATCAATTTATGCTCCTTCGTCACAATGCATATAGTGAAGTGGAGCTGGTAACTTCACCACCAGCTCCAGTTCTCCTGGCTCTCACTAGGAGAACTCTTCAACAATTAAGGTCCCAGGATCGGGAAAAGCAATATTTTGTAAAAGAAGATGCGCAGTTGACATTAGTATATCAACTGCGCATCGGAAGTCGGTGGAAAAAAACTAAAATACAGATCCAAAGACAACCGACTTCCGAAATTAAAGTTATTTTTCACTTTGCAGTTTTTTTTGGAAGTCGGTTATTTTTTTTTTTTTGTAAAAAAGTTTTTATCATCTTCTGTGTTTTATGATTACTTTCTTCTTTTTCTACAATACTAGGTAAGTACATCAACTTCAACCATTTTCAAAAATTTGAACACGTCAACACGGTAGGAATACTAGGAATGCAACTATTTGACTAGGCGCAGAAACGAATACGTTCACAAGCGACGCGGTACGGAGCCGATCGTATGCGTCGATATCCTGCTGGACACGATCGGCTGTCACCGCATCCGTTCGGATCCTTTCCAATCCGATGCGATGCGAGCCGTTTGGTGGAAATCATCCTTTAGTGACAATGAGTTGTGGAGGTGATAGAAAGTCACTCCATTTAAAATATCGCGGTATTCACTGGACCGCAACATTGTTGGGACAAGGCTAGGCAGACGCACAATGGTCCACATGAAGGACTAAGTGCGGAAACCAAATCCTTAACATAGAACATTAGAAGGCTAGGCAGATGATGTCAAAAAATAGCTGATTAAGGTTGATGCGCCAGGGTAGCCCGCGAAATAATTTCTTACGTTTTTTGCAATTTGTAGGTCAGTGTGAGCTTGTATGTTGATTAAAATATGATTCGCGGCCGTAGCTAATATGGCTTTACAGAATTATAATCATTAGAATCAGCAATACAACTTCATAAGTTAGCATTTACCTCAAATCTAGCGATTTCATGAAATCATAAGGTTTGAGGTAAATGCTAACTTATGGAGATGTATTGCTGATTCTAATGATTAATTAATTCTGTAAAGCCATATTAGCTACGGCCGCGAATCATATTTTAATCAACATACAAGCTCACACTGACCTACAAATTGCAAAAAACGTAAGAAACTTTGAATTTCGCGGGCTACCCTGGCGCTTTCGCCTTAATCTGTGTGGTAGCAAAGTTTGATTAGTTATCATATTAAAATAGAGCTCGTGGCTAAGTAACAACAGCCGCACGGGTCGATCCGTCAGGTTAAGCTACGCTTGCCGGGGTTGGTCAGTGGATGGGTGACCATCTTTACATACCGAGTCTCCTCCGTGCCTCGGAAAGCACCTTAAGCCGTTGGTCCCGGCTGTCATTCGTGGATCTTTGACAGTCGTTACGGGTCGTCAGAAGCCCGAAATTCTGACAAACAGTCTTACCAAGGGGTATAGTATTACCAGTCACTGGGTTGTGGAGGTCAGATAGGCAGTCGCTGAAAATACAGATATTCAGCT
Source organism: Cosmia trapezina (assembly GCA_905163495.3). NCBI lineage: Eukaryota > Metazoa > Arthropoda > Insecta > Lepidoptera > Noctuidae > Cosmia > Cosmia trapezina. Next base: position 6,679,351 of record LR991028.1, read on the forward strand.
GCATGTGGTTAGACTGGAAGCCGACCCCAACATAGTTGGGAAAAGGCTAGGCAGATTCATTAAAACAGACCTTCGTGTTTGTAATTAGCTCCGTCTAGTCCAGAGTCTAACATTATGATTTTCATCTAAATTCTGTGTGAAATCATTAAAAACCTCGCTAAACATAAATAATTAGGAACACGCATAGGTATACGAGTATATGCATAAATTATCCACACTTTTCAGATCAAGGGCAAAGTTATTCATTAAGTATACCTAGGCTAAGTAGGCTACCGATTTCTCAGTTAGGGTTCCGTGCCAAAATGGTAAAAAAGAACCGTCTGTCTGTCTGTCTGTCACAGCTGGATATCTCAAGAACTACTTATGCTATCAACTTGAAAGGGAACAGTTTTAGATGACATTTGCCCAACTATTTAGCAAATAAGAAAGAAATAAAAATATGTATGTTTTTTTTGCAACAGGGACTGAAAATGAGTCTAAAAATTCGAAGTGGGGCATGTGGGGTATCTATGAAAGAACGCTGTTTGCACATTCTCAAACATTTGTTTTCTTTTTTTTAGGCCGCATAGTTTTCGGCTTATGATGAAAAATATTAAAAAAACTACCGTTCCCCCCCTTATCTCTGAAGTTTGCATACACAAAAATCTGAAATTATTGTATGTGATAGAACTTTATGTAAAGATTACAGGAAAAATAAAACGATGTCTCTAAATAGCACACTTTTTCAGAAATCATCAACAAAAATTAAACATAAATGATGGTATGGAACCCTTGGTACGCGAGTCCGACTCGCTCTTCACTGATTTTTTGACTTGACCAAGGACGTTATTTCCTCCGGGTGCCGTAAATAGAATGCCAAATAATCGAATATCAATTAATCGACCACTATTTATCGTGTGTTTAATAACCCGCGGAACAACAAAACGCTTCCAACGAGACTTCGTTTGTCAAATACTATTAATACAGTTTAGGAGTTATGAGGAAACAGACGAACATACATAGCCTGTTAAAATCATAACCCTCCTTTCCTTTGGCTTTGCCGTAGTCAGGTAAATAGTGGAACGTTATATAATTTTCTTCTCCGATAGTTACAAAATAAAACACGACGAAATAACCAAGGACATGAAATATAACTGTACATGTGGGAGTTAATAATCCCGCAGCGATGTCCTGATTAGTCTCGGAGTGCGGGATTAGCCTCGAATCCCGTTGCATGAGGATTTACATCACATTTGTTTATTAGCCGCTTCATACTGCAGCCTTGCTTTAGAGGATTTTGTACTGAAAACTTTGACGTATGTTCAGGAGCTTTGCTGTTTTCTTCCTTAAATATCTGCATGGTCATTTGTAGAGCTTGTGATTTTGCGTTTTAATTAAAACATGGAACGGGTGGAAATTTTGCTATGGCTAACCAAGTTTGCTGATTAGAGGTGGAATTTTGTTGCATATTATAAAGGTGTCCCCAGTGCCTCAAGAATCTCAGAATTTATCAGATATTTTTAAATCAGTTTGTCTTTTCAGGGAGTCGAACCTGGGACTATAGAAACGCAAGTCAGGTGATGCGATTGGCTGTTGATAATTCAGTCAACCAATCACAGCAGCAGGACGTGAAAAAAGATGATGGATCCATCATGGTGGAACCGTGATCTATCCATGATCTTTTTGTGTGAGGGAGAGACGGAGCTAAACGACCTATAGCACCATCCTTTGTAGGGTTCCGTACTTCAAAAGAAAAAAACGGAACCCTTATAGGATCACTTGTTTGTCCGTCTGTCTGTCAAGACCCTATTTCTCAAGAACGCGTGAAGGTATCAAGTTCAAATTAATATTAAATTAAATAAGTCAACGCAATAAAAAAATACGCCCATTTATGCGACATTTTTTGATACTCGCAAGTAAATCAAAACCTATAGGGTACTTCCCGTTGTCCTGGAACCATGAAATTTGTCAAAAAGTAAGGTCTCACAACACAAATAAAGGAAAAAGTCCGAAAATTGTTAATTTGTAATTTTATCACATAAAAAATATTTTTTTGGGATTATAATGTCAAGTTTGTTTTTGGGATAAATTCTTTTCAACTACTTATCCCTTCATTGTGCGTGGTCCAACACGCACTTGATCGGTTTTTTCTCAAAGGAATCATGATGGATCTATAATCTTTTTTCACATCACAGTAGCCCCAGGTGTTGATTTTCGTTCCCGAATGCGGGCCTTACCCACTTGGACTTGATGATAGTAATAAACTTTCAACCAATATCAATTAGCATAATCAGCCTATAATGTTCCTACTGCTGGTACACAGGCCTCCTCTCAGTGAGAGGGAGTGGGCTGTAATACACCACGCGGGCCCAGTGCAGGTTGGTGGATGTCACATATCCTCGTTTACCCAAAGTAAAGCGCCTATCAGGGTTCAAACCTACGACCTACAAGTCGCGGCCGTTACCACTGGGACACCACTGCTCTATCAATTAGCACCTAAATTAAAATAGAGAACAAACAAAACCCCTTTGATAAAGTATTTTTGACATCTCTAGTTTGTGGTTCACACTGACATTCCCTGGTGGAACCACAAACTTCTGAGGTTACCATTTCTGAAAAGTTTCAGACACAGTTTTAACATCGTTTGAAAACGTAGAGACCTTCCAGGTATTCAGCAGTGCTTGAATGTGAGGTAAATAGGTACCTACATAGAAAGGTTACTGTTTATAGATTTAATTAGTGGTTGGAACAAGTGCGTGAGCTCTTTCAAATTGACGTTATACTACAGAATACATAATAGTACAAGTACAGAAGATTCACTCCGCAAAATCATTTAAGTAAATAGCGACACTTGCTACGACACAATAAAGTGCAATTCAGGTCGCACAGCGTTAATTACCTACAGATATATAAGGTGTATCTATTCAAACACGAAATCTCTTAAGGGGTCATTGTACTCATCATTATGAACAACTTTTACTATGGACCAAACCTGAAATCAGCTGGTTCCTACATTATGACGAGTTTGGACTTCACGCCCGCAACTTCGTCTGCGATCCAGGATGAAAAGTAGCCTATGTACTAAAATGTACTTCTCCAGGTCATGGTCTACGCATGTGCCAAATTTCATACAAATCCGGTTAGCCGTTTTACCGTGAAAGCGTAATAAACAAACAAACTCACTTTCATATGTATAATATTAGTTAAATAGGATTAATGATCACTACTAGACAAAACGCGGCAGTCTTAAGATGTAGAAATACATTTCAATTATATTTTTGTCTACACACTTTTATTAATTTCTGCACTAGTGATTTAGTTTGATTATGCAGAACTAGTAACAATTTAAATGTCATTGTTAACAAATGATAATTATTCAACTATCAGCGGTAGCGGTGCAGTGGGGATGAATTCATTATTTAAATTGAATTGTTAACTAATTAGGCAGCTAAATCAATATTTATGATAAAACTAGCTTTACCAAGCGGCTTCGCCCGCGTGGTTGTCGGAAAATATCCCACGGGAACGTACTGCCGGGAATTCCTTCCATATTCTTTGTCTACATTATAAAGGGAACCTCTAAGCAAAATTTCAGCTTTCTAGGTCCACGGGTTTGGGTTGAGCATTGATGAGTCAGTCAGTCAGGAACTCAGGACTACACTTTTTATTTATATAGATAACTAGCTGCGCCCCGCGGTTTCACCCGCGTACACCGGGATAAGAAGTAGCCTGAGTTAATCCAGGGTATAATCTGTCTACATACCAAATTTCATCCAAATTGGTCCAGCCGTTTGAGCGTGAAGAAGTAATTAACATACACACACACACACACCCACACACACTTTTGCCTTTATGATATTAGTGTAATAATATTTTTATCAATATTATCATGCTAAAGCTGAAGAGTTTGTTTGTTAGTTTGAACGCGCTCATCTCTGCAACTACCAGTCGGATTTGAAAAATTCTGGAAGATAACATCACGCTACGACCTCATGGAACCGAGTAAAAAGAAAAAAAATCAGAAAGAATGCTAAGCGAAAACGAAGTATATACTTACGTATAAGTACCGCGGGCGGGAAATAAGGCGGTCATTTTAGTTTATTATGTCTAGTCTTACAACTTCTACGCGAACGAAGGCGCGGGCAGAAACTTAGGTATATACATTGTTTATATAATAGAATTTTGGTTCATCCTATTCGAAATTCCCAAAAACCAAAGCCGGAATCTGGCCCGAATATCTGTAACCCGAAATAGTTAAGGGCTAGAGATATTCGGGATAACGATATAGACAGTGCAAGAGACTATCTTAATCTATAGACCAGGAAGAAGCCATCGCCAAAGACTGAACGGAATGGGGTCTTAGCCGAGGAGTGAGACAGCTCCATTATAAATCGTCATCATCATCTATTTTGGGGTCGGCTTCCAGTCTAACCGGATGCAGCTAAATACCAGTATTTTACATGAAGCGGCTGCCTATCTGACCTCCACAACCCAGTTACTGGGTAATACGATAACCCTTGGTAAGACTGGTTGTCAGACTTTCGGGCTTCTGATGACCAGTAACGACTGTCAAAGATCCACGAATGATAGCCGGGACCAACGGCTTAACGTGCTTTCCGAGGCACGGAGGGGTCTCGCTATGTAAAGATCCCATCCACGGACTAACCGCGGCAAGCGTAGCTTAACCTGATCGATCGACCCTAGAGGCAGTTATTACTTAGCCACGAGCCCCTCTCGATACTAACAATACTAGAATCAGCCTATTACGTTCCCACTGCTGGGACACAGGGCTCTCTATGAGAGGGAGTGGGCCGTAATCCACCACGCGAGCCCAGTGCGGGTTGGTAGTTGTCACATGTCTTCGAATTTTTGGTTCTAGGACATGCCGGTTGCCTCGCGATGTTTTCCTTCACCGTTTTGAGAGCAGCGGTAATGAAATTATCTTGGCCTGGGTTCGAAACACACAATCGACTTGACTCGTAAGCCCCCGTTACCTCTGGGCCACCACTGCTCTCTTATTTACCTACTATTTTTTAATATTGCAGGATTATTAGACGATAACTAACTTTTAATGATTTTAATCTGAAGATCAGGGTCTAAACGAGTAGGTAGTGTTAATGATTTGGAAAAAAATTGTGTTAAACTAAAGCATTTTCTTAAATAACATACTAGGTGAATATTTTAGATTACGTCTTTTTATTATATAGTGTAATTAATTTGCAAAGTTATGTCTAATGCGGATAAAAAACTGAGAATCACGCAAAAACAATCAATCCTATTTTTAAGAAACCTTTTTAAAGATAATTTAACTATTTATCTTTTAGTACCTAACTTACGTATTTTAATATAATACCTTTTGTTTTGCGTATAATAAATTAATAATGCGTTTAATTTGGGACAGCGCTCCTTTATAGGCGAGTCCTATTATTCGGTGGACGTTACGACGCCTTGCGTGAGCTCAGCACAGAACACGCAAGATACCCACTCAAGGCCTCTGGCATATATTCTGCGTCTTAAATCATCAGCATCAGCCCGAGGACAAGAATCACCCTGGGTAAATCAGCTGCGAGGTACGTATATATCCACCGCAAAAGCTACATTATTAATTACCAAATAACGTTACTGTCTTTGTTCCTATCTAGTACTTAGGTAGGTCCTATCTAATTATAGAAACAGGCTTCAAAGGAAATTAATGATCTGCTACAGGTAATTGAATGTACTAAGATATGTGAATAGATTCGTGAGACGGTTGACAATGAAGAGGAATTGGTAAATGAAAGCGGAATAAAGACGTTATAGTAAATACCCAGCGTTTTCCCTACCTGCTTGAAAGCGCCTACTCAAAGTGCTTGAGCAGTGTGTTGTGAAATGGGGAATTGTTATAATCAGCTATACGTAGTAGGTTTTTTTTATTGTAGGATCAAATCAAAATAATTGTTTGCTTAGAATATCGTGAGTACAAATGCTGTTAGGTACTTACATATAAAATTCAATGTAAAGACACACTCCGCCATGCAGTCATGGCTTGTAAATATGTAATGGATGTTAGTCAGTTATACAGTCACATACAGATAAATTATAGACAAATTAATAACAACTTTAAGGTATTCAAATTGAGTGCGTTAAGAATTCTATAGCTGTGTACGCACGAACGAACCAAAACTTAGTGAACACGAACATCGAACACTTTAAAAGTTCAACAGGGTCCTGAGTTTCTTCAGGGCCGGTAGTCTCGACATTATTAACGATGCTCTAACGACAGCAATCATTCGCTAAGGTGTAATGGGGTCCCTAGACGGTCAAAATGGTTTGACAAGCATGAAAAAATCATTTACAGTTTCAAACCAGTTGCGACGAGGACCGTTTTAACGACTAGTTTTCGTTTTATAGAAAACTGTTGCGTTTCGTCGTCAAAATAATTGACTACGACCCATAACAAAAATCACGTCCACAGTCCAAAGTCCAAACGATCCGGATGTGACGATTTTTGGTAGTCTCGACACTCAAAATTAGCGATTGCCCTCTATATTTAACCGATTCTCTATGATTTTCCTAATGTGAACGACTGTAGTTAGCGACCAATTTTGAGAGCCCGCTAAGTGATTCGGTAGCGTATCTTATATTTTTTTGGTTTTTATGTCAATACAAGCATAAATTATACGGAACAGGCTCGAAGATGTGTCTGTAACTCTGTACAGATTTACGTCCACATGAAGCTAAGACATGAAGTAAAGGTTCGGAATATACTCGACATACTACGTGCGAAAGCGTCGCCCATATTAATTGCATTAGAGGGAGCCAAAGACATAATAATCTCTTTGAAGGGAGCGAATCGTGCTATTTTTCGTATCTCTATAAATAACACACAAACGTAAATCATGTTTTCAACTTTATTTAAATATCCATTATGTATGACAATCATCTCCCAAGTTCACACATTCTAATAATCTAGATCTAGGCACTGTTTATACGACAGATGTTGCACCTAACCATGTATCCACATGACAATAACAATAAGCAGTTTAATAAAGTGGGTCGAAAATCTCCAAAAACCAAAATCATGCACTTTTGCCAATGGGTATCCATGAGAGATAATTAATGTAAATTACACTAGTCAAGTAGAAAAAGTGAATGTCACAAAATTTTTAGGGATCTTAATTAACAGCCAGTTAATGTGGAAGTCACAGCCAGAGGACATTATTGTAAAAGTGTATGGCTTGAACCGCTATGTACTTCCTACATAACGGTTCAAGCCATTCATAACATTTAGTGTGCTCACATCATGTAATGTTTTGTTTTACAACTTACTACCGTCAATTTAATTTGATTCCTACTTAACTTTTCATACAATTATGTATTATACTTATTTATTCTTTTATAAGCTGCATAGTTTATCAAAAAGAGTAAATCTGCCAACAATATTGGTTGCCTTAAGCGTACCATGGTTTGATACTTTACAACTATGAAGTAGCCGCATTTGTAAAACCTATTAATGTATTAAAAATTTTCATTTTCTACCTCAAATGAAACTAGACAACGTGGTACAGATATGAGATCTCAATGTCAGAAATTTTTGTGCACGGTATTCTCAAACTTCTATAATCAAGAAAAACTATTAGTTAGGTATCTGTGCCATACAGATACATAACTAATAGTTTTATATGTAATTTATAATAAAATACCTAACAATAATAAAGACTACAGCTATTGCAGGAACTTAGAAAACAGCTAACAGTTTTTATTATTCTGTACAAGATTTCATAGCCGATAAATTAACTTCATTGAAATTTAGTTTTTGTAATTTGTTTAAATGTAGGTACTAAATTTGCATTCTATATTAGCTAGAATGTACATGGATTCCTCACAACTGATTTTAGTTTCAAATGCAAATAAATAAATCTATACTATTGAGAAATAAATAACAACCACAAATCATGTTCTCAACTTATTAAATCTCCATTATCACAATCATCTCCTAGTTTACACATTCTAGACACTTTTTACACGAGGCATGTTGCATAGCTATTGAAAAATCTTTCAAATGAAATTTTTAACTTTCACTACATAGTCACTTAGTTCAACGTTTTCTTCTAAGTCGTTCCTTTACTACAGGAGATAGCGACCACAAATGACGCATATCCAAGCTGTGTGGTCTTCCGAAGTGTAGACCGCTTACTTCATGCCGGCTCCCAGTCCTCAGACAGCCGTATTAATTAAGGATGGATAACTTTCTGTAGAACCCCAAGTAGTTATCATTACGCAGCTATAAGTACTATATAGTGAGAAACTATAAATGCAGTGAGGTCGCCGCTTAAGCTAGAAATGTATTAGCCGAGTAATATAATCTGCTGACGAGTTATTTGTTATTGTCAATCAATGAAACAATAATAGGAAAATACCATTCAAAATATTAGTTTCCAAAGACAACTAATCAAACTAACCACAGAGTACTTTTCGACTGACAGAATAAATAATAGTGTTGCAAGGAGGAGAAGTTGCAACTTCCATAGAAAGTTACCCCACGTTCGACAGCAGAGAAAAATATCTCAAAAACCGGCTAAGTGCGTGTCGGACCACGCACAATGAAGGGTTCCGTTGGTCGGGAACATTGTTACCCAAAAAAATTTTTTTTTTATGTGATAAAACTACAAATGAATAATTTTCGGACTTTTGTCTTTACTTGTGCTGTGTGAGACATTGCTTCTTGCCAAATTTCATAATTCTAGGTCAACGGGAAGTACCCTGTAGGTTTTGATTTATTTGCGAGTATCAAAATATGTCGTACATAGGGCCGTATTTTTTATCGCAATGACTTAGAAGCTTGATTTTTAAGAGCTGCAAGGGACTATAGACTGATGTATTTGATATTTATTTCAACATGATAACTTCTCGCGTTTCTGAGAAAAAGGGTCTTATAGGCTGACAGACTTGAAAATATTTTTTTGTGTGAAAAAAATTACAAATTAACAATTTTCGGACTTTTTCCTTTACTTGTGCTGTAATATCTTGCTTCTTGCCAAATTTCATGAGTCTAGGACAACGGAAAGTACCCTTTAGGTTTTGATTTACTTGCGAGTATTAAAATATGGCGCATTAATGGCCGTATTTTTTTATTGCGTTGACTTAGAAGCTTGATTTTTTTAGAACTCTAAGGGACTATAGACTTACGTATTTGATATTAATTTCAACTTGATCCCTGCACGCGTTCCTGAGAAAAAGGGTCTTATAGGCTGACAGACTTGAAAACATTTTTTTGTGTGAAAAAATTACAAATGAACAATTTTCGGACTTTTTCCTTTATTTATGCTGTAAGACCTTGCTTCTTGCCGAATTTCATGATTCTAGAACAACGGGAAGTACCCTATAGGTTTTGATTTACTTGCGAGTATCAAAATATGGCGCATTAATGGCCGTATTTTTTTATTGCGTTGACTTAGAAGCTTGATTTTTTAGAACTCTAAGGGACTATAGACTTACGTATTTGATATTAATTTCAACTTGATACCTTTACGCGTTCTTGAGAAAAAGGGTCTTATAGGCTGACAGACTTGAAAATATTTTTTGGTGTGAAAAATTAAAAAGTAACAATTTTCGGACTTTTTCTATAACCTGTGCTGTAAGACCTTGCTTCTTGCCGAATTTCATGATTCTAGGACAACGGGAAGCACCCTATAGGTTTTGATCTACTTGCGAGTATCAAAATATGGCGCATTAATGGCCGTATTTTTTTATTGCGTTGACTTAGAAGCTTGATTTTTTTAGAGCTCCAAGGGACCATAGACCTACGTATTTGATATTAATTTCAACTTGATACCCCCACGCGTTCCTGAGAAAAAGGGTCTTAACAGACTGACAGACAGACAGACAGACGGACAACAAAGTGATCCTCTAAGGGTTCCGTTTTTTCCTTTTGAGGTACGGAACCCTAAAAATAGGTAAAAATGAGTATTAATAAATTGCATACCTCCGATTGCCATCCTTACTGGCTACTTACTGGCTATCATACTTAGAAATTGCTACAAATATTCTTTCAGGCACAGTATTACCTACTTAACTAAAAATATTTTACTTTCATCCATGCCATACCTACTATTCTAACGACTACCATAAAAAAAACCGGTCAAGAGCGAGTCGGACTCGCGCACCGAGGGTTCAGTTCCGATTTCTGGAAAAGTGTGCTAGATAAAGAAATCGTTTTATTTTTCTTGTAATCTTTACACAAATAGCCTCCCTGGACTGTCTACGGCCTGGTGTCAATGACCACCACTGGTTGAAGGGAATGGGTACGATTGGCTTAGATTCACAGACAGACGTGCTGGGTGCTCTCCTAGCTAGTACGTCAGCTCGTCGTTACCCAGCGATCTGCTGTGTCTTTTCATCCATTGCAATGTCACTATGTTGCGGTTAGATACCGTCACACGTTCGAGTACATTGCGACATTCTAGTACTTATTAATCACGTGGTAATTTATTTTTTCTGTAAGGATTGGAGCACTGAGGCACTGTCGGAGAGTATACGTATATGGGTATCCGTAACTCTCCTGGCTTCTATGATGTAAGCCACTTGTATGATACCCACACACTCTGCCTGGTAGACAGTGTTAAATACTCTCAGCGAGCTGGATATGTTTATGTTGAGATCGTGTGAGAAGACTCCGACTCCGCTTCCGGAGTCGGTCTTTAATCAATCGGTGTCATCGTGGGACTCTCAACTCTTGCGGGCCTGAGTAGTCACACCATCCTTCCGTGAGTATTATGTTGTAATGCTTTTGGACAGGGCTATGTCGCATTGTGATGCCATCATTGGCTGTATGTGCTCGACTTTAGAGTCTTTGCTCAGGGTTCCTGTTATATTGAGCATAGAGGCGGCTAGGGCCGCCTATTCACACATGATGAGGTATAGAGGCGGCAGTCCAAGCATTGCTTGTAGAGCAGCAGTGGCTGTAGTTCTCATGCAGCTAGTTCTCTACTATTTTCAAAACTTGGCGCATGAGGTCGCGTAGGGTATTTTCATTGATGCCATTTATTATTATGGTTATGTCGTCGGCGTAGCCTACGGTGAAGTATCCTTTGTCATTGAGTGTTTTGATGAGGCTGTCTACGACCAGGTTCTACCAGGTAGGACCAGGCAGCGGAGAGAGGATGCCCCTTGCGGGCAGCCCTTGTTGGCACGATGGCCGTTGTGGTGTCGTTCACTGTCACTTGCACAGCTCGCAGTTTGAGCATGTTGGTGATCCAACTTCTCAGTGTCGAGTCTATACTATGTCTGTCGAGGGCCATGTTGATGCTATTGAACATGGTTTTGTCAAAGGCGCCCTCCATATCAATGAAGGCGGCCAGTGATGAGCACTTGTGGGTTGTGATCCACCGCGCATTCAATTTTGGAAACTACGCTGTGCAGTGCAGATTCCGTTGATCTGCCAGTGGAGTATGCATGCTGTTGTTTATGAAGTGGTTTTACCCGAAGAGGTCTGTCACGGATATGTCTAACAGAGAGTCTCTCGAGGGTTTTCAGTAGAAGTGATTTATTTTATTTTTATTTTATTTTATTTTATTAGGATCTCCAACAAAGAATACACCTTACATGCTATATTACAAAGAACAAGAACAGAAATCTATGTGCTCCCTCAATTATAGGAGACCACATCATGCGATAGAAACAAACACAAAATTATAAATTATTACTAAACTAAAGTTATACTAATAGATTACATTAATTAATGGTGACCATTTGAATCTAAATTCAATAAAAATAATGATTAAAAAGCAAAGAAGCAAACAAATAAATAAATACATAAATACAAATAGCAAACAATACATCTACACAGGCAGTTCAACACTTACATATCATTTAATTGTGCACGGATTAGTGACTTTTATTTACTAAGAGTATTAGAAAAAATATCTATGTCTTCTGATGTACATGCTAAGGCATTGTACTGCTGGGTCATCTTGGAAACCGGTCAATGTTTACCCAGCTTTATTCGGCATCTCGGGGCTTTGAGTAATAGGCGGATATAACGCGGGATTCTGACAGGGACACTAAGATTTATTCTGCTAAGAAGATCTTGACAGTCAATACTATTATTAAGTAATTTGAACAAGAATCAAATCGCAGGTCTGCTGGAAGAAATTTCTAAAGAAATAAGCAGTGCCTTTGTACTCCTAATTTTAAGTATTATGTATCTCTTTGTATTTTTCTGTGTGTGTACATAAATTGTAAAATAAATAAATAAATAAATAAGAATGTTAAATCAGTGACTGTACGGCGAGACTTGAGAGGAATTATTTTTAAATGTTTCAGCTTGTCTGCGTACGATCTCAAACTCCTAATAATTCTAAACCGGAACGCTAGGTGACGAACAAGTCTCTTCTGGACTCTTTCTATTCGACTTGAGTGAACCTGGTATGTTGGATTCCAGACCGTGCTGCAGTATTCTAATTGACTTCTTACATAGCTATTGTATAACAGAAGTATAGTGGAAGGCTTTTTGAATTCTTTAGAAGATCGCAGTATAAATCCAAGAGCCCGATAAGCTGAGTTGAGCATTTTGTCAATGTGTTCTATAAATCTCAGACTACTATCCAAATACACTCCCAAATCTCGGATAACTGTCACTTCATTTAATGTGGTTCCCTGAATATTGTAGCTCGATTGAATTTTATTCCGCTTTCTGGTAAATTTGATGTGGTGACATTTAGTACAGTTTAGATACATTTTATTCTTCGTACACCACTGAGATAAGCTATCTAAGTCCGTTTGTAGCAACTGAATATCAGATTCAGTCCGAATTATGCGTATCAACTTCAGATCATCCGCAAATAAGTACGGCGTAGTATATTTAAATACGTTTGAAATATCATTCACAAATATAATGAAGAACAATGGCCCCACATTGGATCCCTGTGATACACCTGAAGTTGCAAAATAAGGTTCTGACTCATCACCCTCTATGACAACTAAAGATGGCCTATTATTAAGGTATGACTTACACCAATCCAATGTGGCACCGGTGATCCCTAGGGACTGAAGTTTAATCAACAATAGTTCATGGTTTACCTTGTCGAACGCCTTTAAAAAATCTGTGTATATTGCGTCTACTTGTAGACCCTCATCAACTGCGGATGTTAATTCAGTGATATAAGTGAGTAGATTTGTGTTCGTAGACTTTTTAACCATGAAACCGTGCTGACTTAAGGTTAGGTAACTTTTAACCTGGTTGAAAAATATCGGGTACACTAGTGATTCAAAGACCTTAGACAATGTACAAAGAATCGAAATTGGTCGATCGTTAGATATCACATAACGCTTACCATTTTTGTGAATAGGCACTATTCTTGCCCGTTTCCATGCATTCGGGAACACACCCGTTCTAAGTGAAATATTATAAATATCTGCTAATGGAGAGGACACATAACGTGCACATCGTGACCAAAATATTGGGGGTATATTATGAGGTCCTGCACCCTTTGACAGATCAAGTCTGGAAAGTCTTTTAAATACAGCCTCTTGAGATATTGAAAAATCATGAATGTGTGGAGTAGGGATTGATGTAACAGGTAGATCATTGATAGTATTGCCATGGTCAAGACTTTGCGAGTCATATACCGATGAGAATTGATCAGCAAATAAATTAGAGATAGCTTTACTTCCAGATGCAGTTACAGTACCTAGGGTAATTTTAGAAGGATTTGAAGTGTTACTTTTCCGAAGGGTTTTTTATATGTGACCAGAAGAATTTGGGATGAGCTTTTATTTTATTTTCTAATTCGTCTATGTAATTATTGTAACATCTTTGCGCAAGTTTTTGACAGTCTTATCTTAGATAATTAAATTCAATTACATCTAGTGGATTATTATATTTCTTTATTCTGTTATGATATTTTAATTTTTGTTTGAGCAATTTTATTAGTTGGTTTGAATACCACGGTGGGTATTTTCCTCGCATGAACAAAGTTACTGGCACATATTTTTTAATGATGTCCCTAACTATACTATAGAATTTATCCAGCATATCATTTACATCATCATAACATAATGCAAATTCATTTTCCCAGTTGATATCCTTAAGTGCTTCGTAGTCTGCTTTGTAATAATTGGGTTTGTTTAATAATATGAAATCATTTTTAATAATTACAGTTAGAATGGGCATGAATTCTAAAGCAGGGTGAAACTTATCCAACTCTCTTGATGATGTGAGGCTTATAGGCCTATTAGCCTTGTGTTGTGTATAGTCGGGTTTTCAGGTTTGGGTATAAAAAGGACTTTCACTTCACGCCATGCGAGAGGTATGTATCTGAGTGCTATGCAGGCTCGAGAGATCTCCAGCAACCATGGTGACAAATGAACCACCTCCACTGTAGTAGGGCTCAGAAGATGCCATCCAGTCCTGCGGACTTATATGGCTGGAAGGAGTCTATAGCCCACTTTATCCGGTCTTCTGTTACTATATTGTGTGCTCTAGACTAGTCTTGATCAGTTTGGGGTCCATCCTGGTTCAGCCTCCCACCTACTGTCCTCTGGGAGTTTACAATGTACGGTTTTTAACTACCTGATTGAGGCCGGACCATTGTTAAATAGCCGTCCGTGTGTAATACCTATATTTATTTTACAAAATAAATAGATTTTATATTCAGTAAGCGTTACTTTAAATAATACTTTTTATATGTTATTATTAACCTAGTATAATAACTATTATCAAACAATCGCAAATGAGTTAATTCAGTGTTTAATTGCTTTTTAATCATATTGTAAAACTAAAATCAGAAGTTAGTATATTACAAGTATTCTGCCCCTGAATAATATTCACAGCAATTTTTTAATGTGCTAGCCAGTAAGGATGATCACCGGAAGTATATCATTTTTTTATACTAATTTTTAGCAATTTTTTGAGATACTTATCTTTGCAGTCGGAAGTGGGGCATTGTTGCTACTTCTTCTTTCTAAATCCTTAGATATCTAACAAAAGTTATTGCTACTTATTAGTTTGAACTAGAGATGTGCTAGAAATTACTTTTCTGTTACCAAATACCTAGTAACTGCAGCTTAACAGATAACCTAGGAACTGAATTCACAGTTCCCTGTTACCATTTCACCGTTTACCATACCATGGCGTTCGTTTGTTCATCGTTAATTTATCAGTTATTTATTTTATTAATTTTAGGAAAGCTTATAGCTAATATAATTTCCATATATATAGTAGGTACAATGTGTAAAAGATGGCCAATTACAAGCTTCCACCAACGATTATAATGAGTAACATTAACAAATACGAGAAAACAGCGACGTGAGAAATAACTAAAGTCTCACGCTCAAAGAATACAGTAAAAAAAAAAACAAAAAAAAATGGTTATCGAAAAAACAATTATTCAAACTTTTCCTTACTTCCTACCAGCTGAAGCCGTTTGACACTTGAAACGTCACATACGTCAAGCCGTGGGCGGAATTCCCGCTGTGCAACATATTTATGACCCTGCTTAAGGTTGATGCGCCAGGGTAGCCCGGGAAATTCAAAATTTCTTAGGTTTTTTGCAATTTGTAGGTCAGTGTGAGCTTGTATGTTGATTAAAATATGATTCGCGGCCGTAGCTAATGATTATAATTCTGTAAAGCCATATTAGCTACGGCCGCGAAGGGTCATAAATATGTCGCGCAGCGGGAATTCCGCCCACGGGTTGACGGATGTGACGTTTCAAGTGTCAAACGGCTTCAGCTGCTAGGAAGTAAGGAAAAGTTTGAATAATTGTTTTTTCGATAACAATTTTTTTTTTGTTTTTAACTTTTTTATTGTATTCTTTGAGCGTGCGACTTTAGTTATTTCTCACGTCGCTGTTGTAATTTTAGAGCCTAGGAACAAGTTTTAGAGGATTGAGGAACAGGGTGTAAAGTTCACTCATCCTCCATAGAAAAGGGAGGATCCTCCGACCAGACGGGTGTTGTGTCTGGTGGCCACTGCCCAACGGTTGATGTCGGGACGTTGTATATATGCTAATCGCGTGGTAAACTCTAATTGCGCGATGCAGGTTTGCGTGACGTCATGTCATTGATGCGTAGTTCATATGTGGCGATGTAGATGCCGCCACATCACTCCCCTCCGGAGACCGGAGGTCGATAGTGGGCTGAGTCGTGTATCTTGCGATGCTTGCCAGTGCCAGTTGTGGTTCCAGTGAGTCGGAACCGGGTGCCGCATAGTTCACGGTGAGTCGGAACTGTCTGCGGTGATGATACCCCAGTGAGTCGGGGTGGCGCTGCGTTATGCTCCAGTGAGTCGGAGTGTACAGCGCTGGGTTGAGGCTGAAGGTGATGACCAGGAATGCGCGTCCGCTGCATGCTGGTGGTCAGGATACCTGTTGAAGCCGATGCTGGCTGGCTGTGTGACTCGCCGCTCGAAAGCTTGAGGAAGTGATGCTTGATGACGTCACGCTGAAGGAGTTGCACGAAGGCTGCGCTGACGTTCATGCTCGGGGTCACCAATTTAGAGGCATGAGGAACAGGGTGTAAAGTTCACTCATCCTCCATAGAAAAGGGAGGATCCGCCGACCAGACGGGTGTTGTGTCTGGTGGCCACTGCCCAACGGTTGATGTCGGGACGTTGTATATATGCTAATCGCGTGGTAAACTCTAATTGCGCGATGCAGGTTTGCGTGACGTCATGTCATTGATGCGTAGTTCATATGTGGCGATGTAGATGCCGCCACAAAGTTACCTGTTAGCAGTATTATCCTGTTAAATCCCATCTCTAGTTTGAACCATGAAAAATAGTGTTTTCAAGATAAACATATTCACTACAATTTTCAAGAAAAAACAATTATTTTTATTAAATCTTGAGCTCCAATTTTCCCCGTTATTCAAGGAGATTTTGAAGTGGCAATAATTGTATTTGATGAAACCGAACTATTACCATTTGCCCGTCTAGAGGTGCCATTTGGACCATAGAGCGTGTAAGTAGGTCCGACCGAGCGATTTCAGGATCGTTAAAATGTCGAGACTGCCGGCCCAGATGATCCGTGATCGATGGTCTTGTTCACCATGTCTTGTTCGCTCGTGCGTACACACCTTTAGAATAAAAAAAAAACAATTTATTCAAGTCAATACCAATAATTGGAATTAAAATTTTAAACACACCACTTAAATACTTATTTAAATAGTAAAGTAAGTCGGTAAGTAGCTAGCGACAAGGTAACTAACTTATCAAAGTAACTTAAATAACTAAAAAAAGTGGAGGAGATTTTTTTATTTAGGAAAAAAAACCCTGCTAATGCTTGTAAATTATTGTAACCAAATCAAGGTATATAGAAGAATCCATGCCTGTTAATTGCTAAGCATATTTACAAAATTGTTTTTTTTTCCTCAAGTAAAGAACCCCAAAATATTTGAATACTTTCTTGTCTTGAATTCCTTCTAAGCATTAAGTTTTGTAAGTAATCATTTGGATTTAAATCTACATGACGACTTACTATTGTTAGAGTTTCTTTTAGATTTCCTGAAATGTTTCAGTGGCAATTAATTAACACCAACAAATTCTTCGGCAAATGTTTGTTTTCAGTACCTACCTACAAGACGCGGGTACATTTTATCACAGACGATGACTGGAGGAAACGTGGGCTCCTTGAAATTAGAAAGAAGAAAGAAAGAAAAAAGGTTAATTTGAAAAATTCTTACCCTTTTTACTGCTTGACATCTTCGAGGCAAACTATTTAGAACTTTGTATTGACCTAGGTAACTTTAATTACCTATATATTTAGTAAGCTATTACTTAAGTTTGTAATTTTTTTGTGGTAGGTACCTACCTTTGCAGGTAGGTAATATTTTAGTAGGCATCTTATATATTTGTAATCACGTTCTCGAATAGGGCTCTAAAAATTTCGATGAAGGTTGCAACAAAAGCTAGATCGAAAAGTCGATCTGGCTAAGTCTCATTTCTAGGAAAATCGTTTTCTCTATTTTCAACCGAGCAGAGCGGTCGCCCAGGTAATAAATAATTAAAGAGGGAATTGCAAAAAGTTAATTGATTTATCAAGAAATTAACTAGTAACACTGTTTTTGTCAAGTTTAGATTTATCTGTAAAAAATAAGGGGAGAATGGCACAAAAAAGTAAAAAGAAATCAAAACTTCTTTTGCGTAAAAAGCACAAAAATGTGAAATTTGTACAGGCGTCTACATTTCAGTTTCCTTACTTAGTATTTCAAACAGCAAAGGGTTTCCAATTAACACCTATCCCTATCACTCGATCAGTTCCATTAACGACCAACCAATGGTACAAAAGATAACGCATAACGAATAGTTACCAACACAATATACGCCATTTTATTGTTCAATTACATTCGCTTTCCGCATGATAGATTTAATCGGAAACGATAATACACACCCAGCGGAACCATTGCTATTTGACATAAATCTTACGATATTATTGAAGGTAAATATGACACATTTATATCTTTGGTAAATATATTGGAATTCTGGGAATGAAAATCAATGTAGGTACTATGCACAGAACAGATAAAGAGGTTTTTAACTCTTTATCTATTCTGTGGTACTATGCGAGCCAACTAAGAATAGGATCGTGCTTGCTGCCAACTTCACATCGATAGACAAATTCACCCTAATATTAGATATACTTATAAGTTTTTTTTTAATGTAATATGTATTAGTGAATAAGTCGTTGGAGTGCCTTTAAATAAATAAATAAATAAATAAATAAATAGCTGTCAAATTAGTACGCTTTGGTAATGAAGTTGGACCCGCACTAGGCCCGCGTGGCGAATTACTGCCCACTCCCTCTCACCGAGAGGAGGCATGTGTCCCAGCAGTGGGAACATTATAGGCTGATTATGTGTTAATGAAGTTTGACTGCCTCATCAACGCTCGGCCCAAACCATTGCACCTAGAAAGCTGAAATTTTGCACAGAGGTCCCCTTTATAATGTAAACAAGGAATAAGCAAGGAGTTCCTGGTAGTACATTCCCGTGGGATATTTCCCGACTTCCACGCGGGCGAACCGCTGGCAAAAGCTAGTAAACCAGCGCTGGGGCTCCGTTTCGCATGGGGTCGCGGCATTATGCTGAGCGGTGGCCGTTTTGCGTAGATGTGACGCATATTTTCCCCAAACTTGTTTTACAAATTGTTATTTTATTTTGTTGTGCTTTGCGTCATGTTTACCGCAAATAAACGTATTTCTTTCTTTCTTCTTTCTTTTCTTTCTTTAGTATTCGATACTAGCTGGGCCCCGCGGTTTCGACCGCGTAGACCGGGATTAAAAGTAGCCTATGTGTTAATCCAGGGTATAAGCTATCTACATACCAAATTACATCCAAATCGGTCCAGCCGTTTGAGCGTGAAGAAGTAACAAACACACACACACCCCCACACACACCCCCTCACAAACTTTCGCCTTTGTAATATTAGTGTGATATTATATTATATATAGGGTGTAAGGGACAGCCCTCCGCAAACTGACAGGGTGCATTCAGCTCCTCATTTTGAATCATTTTCTACCGGAAAATTTCTCAGGAAAATTTTAATTTCTTGAAAATTTTTTTTCAGTTACATTTACATTATTTCAATGTGAAATTGCATTGTGTGTTCGCAGCATTCCATTTATGTAAAAACAAATGCAAAAAAAAACCAGCAATGGATGTTGAAATACTCTAACCAACGACGCGTGTAATCAGCTGTTCACTTTCTGTCTAGCTACAGAGTTCATCGAACTCACCGCATACCTATTACCTACCCCTCCCAACCAGTAATAGACGTTCCGATTTGTGCACAAAAACACAAACAAATCAGGTTTATTGGATTCCCTTAACGTTCCTGAAAAAATTTCATGTACCAGTCATCTTAGTAAGACATACTGAATTCACCCTATCAGTTTGCGGAGGGCTGTCCCTTACACCCTGTATTATAAGTGTGATTTATTTATTTAAAAGAAAATTCTAGACATTTTTATTTTAGTCAAGTAAACCCTGGTTACACCTCCTAGTAATTTCACAAACAAGCCCTGTATTTTAAGCATGATAAAGCGAATGCTGCAGCGAGACAATTTTCCACTACGTTCATCAAACCAGACGCAATTTTTCTTTTAGTATCTCTTTGTACAGCTGTATGGAATGGAGAACCGCATTTAAGTATAAATTCTAGGAAAAACTGATGGCCTCGAGCTGTGTTGATGTAAAGAATACCTACTTAGTGTGGCAGTAATCTGAAACAAAAAAATACAAGACTGTTTCTTATTTCATTAGTCCTTGTAACATTATAATTTTTAAAACTTATAAAACATTTTTACAAAAAAAAAACTGACTTAAAAAAAAAACAGTACACAGTGAAAAATAACTTTAATTTACGGAAGTCGATGTCCTTGTATTTTAATTTTTTGCCACCTACTTCCGAAATTAAAGTTATTTTTCACTTTGTAGCGTTTTTTTTTGGAAGTCAGTTGTTTTTTTTTTATTTTTTTACTTTTTAGTTGTGGTACCTACCCAACACTACTTCGAATACCACTACCTGATATATAAATTACAGTTGTCGCTGTAAGTTATGGGAACTGGAAGTTATTATAACATCATCCACATAGATTAAGCGGGAAAAATACGTATTATTGAAGCTAACTCAAAAACTACCCAAGGAAGTATATCTTTTCAATAAAAAAAAACATTTTTCAAATCGATGCAGCCGTCTTCTAGTAATCGGGGAACATAATTACTTATATTAAAAAAAAATCCGACATACCGAGAAGCTCTTCCTTTTTTTGAAGTCCGTTAAAAATAAGAACCCAAAATAGGGAATCGAATTAAACTTTTAATTCATCATCTGACACCTCTATTTGTAGAAATCATCATCATTCTCTTGACCTTATCCCAATTTTTTTGGGGTCAATATAGACATATTCCATACTTCTCTATTAGTCATCTCAGTAGTCACCATCTTTCTAGCCGTAATTGTTATCTTCTCGAAATGTAAGCCTAAAAAATGTCTAGCTTAAAAAAATGTTTACGGTGTATATTATTTATTTTTAACCGACTTTTTAATTAAACTATGTAGTTCAGAAAATCCTCGTATTTTACTTTATTTTCAAAGTTTATGTACTTTTCATACATAAAAGAGTTTACAAACTATAACAAGAATATTACATTATAATACAAGTTTTTTATTTCTTAAAGGTACAATAAAGTGAATTAAGTGCCTAAGTACCTACAGTAGTTCTGAGATTAAAAAACATAAAACAAACTAGTTACAAGAAGACTTAAGTTCTGAGCAACTAATACAGTTTTATACAAAATATTTTAAAAAATATGGCTCACAAAAGCAAACAGGCTCCAGAGTTATTTTACCTCTGAAAGCCGCAATCCAACATCAACCTAATTGTAACGATACTAAAGATCACTCTGATTTTGGCAGAATTGTCAGTGGTAGCAATCCAACTGCAACCTTATCGTAATGAAAATAAAGATCACTGTCAGTTTGACAGTGATGCAAGATCAGAGTATAACCATAGTTTGACAGTTCATTAGTACCCCTGTTTTCAGCCATGTCCATTTTTATAATGTTTCATTTACCTAGTATTTTTCCCAAGGTTATCCATCTGACCACCGAATTTTGACCAATTTTTTTCCAGAATTTTCTTTACTCACGAACAGAATTATTCAAAACACACAATTTATTGAATCATCCAAACCAAATCATCACGAACCAAATTCGTGAATAGAATAAAAACATAAAGAAAAACCATTTTCTTTTTTACACACTACATAACTCACAGATAAAAAGGGTTGACAGAAGCGCAGAGACAAATTGGAACGTTTCTCTTGACATAGACAATAAGGTGTTTGTTCCCTGGGGCGGTAGGTACCCCTGCAACGTGCGTGTTTACAGTTTAAGGCTTGAGTAGGTACCTAATCGGGCGGTAAAGGTCTCTGGGAAAGGATTATTGGTACTATGTTGTTAGGTAAGTGTTAATTGGGCAGTTTCGAAGTTTTATTACTAGCTTTTGCTAGCGGTTCCGCCCGCGTGCATGTCGGAAATTATCCCACAGGAACGTACTACCGGGATAAAAAGTATCCTATGCTGATAATAGTAATTAGGGTCAGCAGCTGCCTTGTCTTTCCCAACTATGTTTTGGTCGGCTTCCTGTCTAACCGGATGCAGCTGAATACCAGTATTTTATATGGAGCAACTGCCTATATGACCTCCACAACCCAGTTATGGGTAACACGTATTTATTTCACGAATTGAAAGGAAACCATCCTTTAAATAATTACTATTTATAATAACATAAAATCTTTGTTTTCTTTTTAAATAAACGCTTTCTGCAAGTTGTCGGTCATTAAACTTTGTCTTCATGGGCATATACTTGTAACTTAGAACACGCAAAGTAATTATCCTTCGCTGTTGGTTCTGGGGCGAAAGATGTATGGGTGCAGAACAATCTCCTTTAATTTGTGCTTTTAGAAAGTTTTGGTTTTCATTTAGCGATGCGTTTTGTTATTTTGATTGTTTCCTGCAGGCTTCTTTTGAACAAATAAACTCCTCGAGGTTTTCCTAAATCCATTAACAATTTTAAATATTTTATGAAAATCCCAGACCCGGAACAGAAATAATACTAGACTAGCCCTATTCTCTTTTTGGTCTGAGGCCCTATCAGTAGGGGTGTCGACTGTATCGCAGATAATAAATCGTTTGAAGTCGTCTATGAAACGGAAACTGATATAAAATACTCAAGTGTTCGTTTCTTCTGAATGCCCCGAATTAGCAACTGGTATATTTATTTATTTATTTTATTCTTCTAGCACAGAAATGTACAGAGGTGGAATTAATGCCATAAGCATTTTCTACCACTCAACCTTTGGGTGTTGCAGAGACAAACAGTGGTAGGTGCAATTACGAAAAATTGAGGAATAAATATTTATTTAAATATAAAGATACACAAATACCTATTATAAAGTATAACTAAGTATATTAGTAAATATCTAATAATCTATAAATATAAAATGAATCCCTATGCCCTAACTTGAGAACGGTTTGATCGATTTGATTTTTTTTTATTTTATTCTCTTTACTTGGGCTGGTTTTATAGATAAAAAATAGGAATAAAATAGTAAAAAAAAAACTAAAAAACACGCTTTCATATCAATAAACTGAACTAAAAAGGAAAAAATAAATTTTTCAATATAAGAATAAAGTGATTAACGAGAAAATTAATGTCATTGTAAAAAAAAAGTGTCTGGTGCTTTGTACGATAATCTTACACTAACTCTGTACTTAATTCGAAAGCAGCCCACGCTTTTTTTTACAATGACATTAATTTTCTCGTTAATCACTTTATTCTTATATTGAAAAATTTATTTTTTACTTTTTATTAGTTCAGTAATGATATTAAAGCATGTTTTTTAGTTTTTTTAAACTATAATTTATTTTTAAATTTTTTAGAGTCGAATTTCCCAAGTAAAATTTATTAAGTACTTATATTTATGTTTACCTACATAAATATAAGTACTTAATAAATTTTATTTATTTTATTTATATATATTTTTTAAAAGTATATTTTATGATTTTTATTTTAAACTATTGAATTGTCACCGGGCTCTGATAAGTGTGCAAAATTTCGAATTAATCTGAGTTCAAAGATTCCGTTACATACAAACATATTCAGGTGAAGCTAATAAAAGCGTGTTAAAAAGAAATTGAAATTTTGACAGGACAAAGTCTGGCGGGTCAGTTAGTTATACACTCTCGATCAAGTCACCTTTCAAACAAAACCAAAATAAAAAAAAGCTAAATTGGTTCAAACGTTTTGGAGCTACGATGCCACAGACAGATACACACGTTAAACTTGTAACACCCCTCTGTTTCCGTCAGGGGTTAAAAAAAGTTTTCACTGGAAATAAAATTGCTCCTAACAGTTGGCAAACGGATTATTGGCAAAAAGCTCCAGTTACACATTGCATCATACATTTTCACATCGAACGAATCCAATCGAAGTTCCACTGATGAGAAATTATTCCCAATTGACCCAATTAATGGGAATTCCGACAAAAGCACAAAAGTTGGAATTTTAAGGCGCGGTATTAGCTGAATATGCACAAAAATTGGCTTCTTGGTTTGTCAAGTATGACGAACGCAATTAAACTATCCAACGCAAAAAATACAGTGTATAGAGAAGGGTTTAAAGAACAATTTTAACCGAATAGAATAGTAAAAAAAGGAATTTAAAAAATTAAAAAAACCGACTGTGGTAAAAGACTTAACTGAAAAGCTAAAAACAAGCCCATTTTAAATTAAATCAAAGTTGGAAGCAGGCGGGACCCATTTGAGTTTGAAAATATAAAAATGGAATGGGTCCCGCCTGCTTCCAACTTTGATTTAATTTAAAATGGGCTTGTTTTTAGCTTTTCAGTTAAGTCTTTTACCACAGTCGGGTTCTTTAATTTTTTAAATTACTTTTTTTATTTCCAGCTTTTTAGTTTACAAATGTGAAAGATTTCGCAGACGTTTTTATTGTACTTACATGTTTTTTACGATTTGTCACTTCGAGGTACTTTTAACCATATAAGTTGTGTATATTTTCGTAATCACCTTTTAAAACCCTTTATTTTGATACCCCACTCGACAGGTTTTGAGAAAAAAAAAAATTAAGACATTATTTGGCGCCAAAAATCCGCCATTTTGTTTTTTTTTATTTTGATATACCCAGTGTCACTCTCACAGTAAATACGAATCTAATGACACCTCTCATGCTAAAATCCATCGAGCCGTTCAGGCCGCAGAGCGTGCCAAACAATTATACATACATACATACATACTCTCGAAAAACATAACCCTCCTTCTGGCGCAGTCGCGTAAAAAATAGTTTGATATTCCCAATAAAAAATTTGGAAGTTGCGCTCCACAAAAATATACTTTGGCGTCGAACATCTCTGTAGGTATTTTCAGTGATAACGACATTCATTTTTTTAAGAATTTAATAGAATTAGCATTTATTACTTTAAAATAGCTTTAACATGACAATTATTTCATTTATTGTGTATATTCTGAATAATCTAAAGAAAACCCGGAAAATAAATGCACATTCGCAGCTTAGTCACATCTCGGCAACACAAATAATTATTTTCAACCTTATTTCAAGCCAGCTAATGGTGACAATAGATTACGCGGTTATGTGCCGTTTAAAATCGTAGTCAGTCCGCGCCTTAAATGTATTTATGTTACAAGAATGAACATAACAAACATATAACATATCGCCTCTATTCCCCGATGGGTTAGGCAGGGGTATACCTACCGAACAATCAGATTTCGCCAGTACGCCAAGAATGGTTGGTTATAAATGCATAGGTTTTTTATGGGTTCAATGGGAAGGCAATTACATCAAGTGCGGAAGCAATCGATGCGTAATTTGCCGTTTGTTTGCTATGTAGGTCGTGGACGGGATATTTTCTTTGTGAAAGCACTGCTAATGTAAATTATAGCGGCGGTGTGACCGTTCGTTTCTAGCCTTAGGATATCGTTTTTCCCCAGTAATTGGGTTGCAGATATCCGATGGCAGTTGCCACGTGCAATACTGTTGTTCTGCCGCATGTTGGCGTTTATATAAAATTGTTCTATAAAAAGGTATACATGACTTAAAAGAATTTACAAATTGTAGAGCAGTGGTGGCCCAGTGGTAACGGCTCCGACTTACAAGCCGTAGGCCGTGGGTTCGAACCCAGGCAGGCACGTTACTTTGTGTAAATAATTTCATCACCGCTGCTTTCAAAACAGTGAAGGAAAACATCGTGAGGAAACCGGCATTTCCTAGAACCAAAAATTCGAAGACATGTGAAATCTACCAACCCGCACTGGGACCGCGTGGTAGATTACTATAAACTGCGGTAAGTACAGCAGTTGTGTGATTAAAAAACATAGAACAAACTAGTTACAGGAGGGAATTAAGTTTTGAAATTAAAATGATCATTTAAAAAAATATAAAATCTAAAAACATGGCGAACGAAAATAGACAGGGTAACCCTATCCCTAGTTTGACCTATATTCTAGTTATTTATTTGTTTTATTATTGTGTTCATTTTCGTGCTATCAATGTTTGATTACAGCATGATAAACTTTAGGGTAATTGATTGCGTCTGCATGTTGTGTGTTGTAGTCGAGACTAGCTTTCAGAAGGAAAACATTTCTAGCAACAAAGGCTATATCGATCCAGTACCTGGGAATTCTGATACAATTGCTTTTTCTAATATAACCAGAAACCCGGGAATAGTGGAACAGGAATCTAGAACTACTCTTAATAATATAGCTGAAGAGTTTGTTTTTTTTGTTTGATTGTATGTTTGAACGCGCTAATCTCTGGAACTGACAGTTAGGTATATTTGAAAAATTATTTTTGCATTTAATAGCCCCATTCTTGAGGAATGCTGTATGCTATTTAACATCACGCTGCGACCCTTAAGAGCCGAGCAAAAAAAAAGACAGCTAAGCAAAAACAGGCAGGCAGGAAGGCGATGCGATGCAACGGGGTGGGTCGGGGGAACAAGAAATTTCACGCGGACGAAGTCGTGGGCAGAAGCTAGCACTCAATAAAAACTAACCTAACAATAAAAACAGAGCCGAGGTAAGCTTATAAAAATCAAGCAAGGAAATAATTCGCTGGCGCACCATTGCAGTAAATTGAATAGGAAATATTTTTATTGGTAAACAAAACCTTTTGCATTGTATTCGGAGTTCTTCAAAATTTTACGATTACTGGGTCCGATATAAATCCCGATTTGTATACCTGTGTAATACTTACAAGCCAACTTCATGTTTATTCAGAATTAAAATGAAACATACATAGCATAGAATATAATAGAATAGAATATTTATTTGCTAGAAACATGGTATGTTTGCAAAGGTGTTAACATTTCATAGTACCGCATGTCTCACCGAATTAACGGTATGCAAATCAATTTACAATTATGTCTAATCAATTACAATAATTACATTAATATTTAATTTACATTATTTACATAATTATTACATTAATTTTAAAATTTTAATGTTAATTCAATTATTATATTACAATCAACAAATCAAATCATTATTATCAAATTAATATTATTTTACATTTCAATTTTTACCATATTATTAAATAAACCAAATAAAACAATAAATTTAATTTAATATTATCACTTAAATTATTATTTATGTCTATATTTTAATGCCAGATCAAGAGCATAAAATTTACAGGGACATTTTACAAAAAATTCGTGAATTGAGTAAAAACATTCCTGCAACAACCATACATAAATAACAACGTATACTTACCTAATCTATCTATCTATATACATATATGTAGGTACATAAACATGAAAATCAATAAATTGCCGTGCGTTACGAAGTCGTGGGGAGAAGCTAGTAACAGTATATCCTAACCTAAAATATGGCGTCGAAAATTTCCTCCGCATCGCTGTCGACTGGTTGCGTTGCCACATTGTATGGCAAATGCTTGGCTTCTGGCCAGGGTAAAAGCAAGCCCTTGGGTCACGGGAAGTGTCAAGGTCAACTAACTGTTTGGAGATTTCATTGAACAAACCATGAGCCTACTAACTACTATCCGATAAAATTTATGTTTATTTATTTTTATTATGTTAAATCAGTAGAGGAAAACGTGCATTTTATTTATTAAGTGTATTTATTTATGATGCTGCCATATTTGTATTAACTTTCACGCCAATATTATAGGATATAATACTACTTATAATGTGGTAACACTGGGCGCTCACGCTCGGATTGAATTAAATTGCTTTTTTATTTGTAACGTTTTACATTTATTTATTTTTGCCCATGACATCACAGCGGGCCCTATCAGAATACCAGCGCTGTGACACTTATTTTAATGTCGCAGCATAATGCTGAGATAGGGACCTTTTGGCCTACTAGAGGACTTTCTGTTTTTTATTTAGTTTTTTTTCATTTTGTTTCTTTTTTTTTATTTAAATATTATCACTGTGCTTTTAGTTTAGTTGGTGATCTTCCTGTGCGAGTCACAATAAATACTTTTTCTTTCTTTCTTTTACTTTCACGGTGATGTGATATCAACTGAAACGTCCGAAGTCAAAAAGTCACCCGGAACGCGCTAAGTCATTTAAAGTACTAAAACAAAATGTATAATCTAGCCTGGTCTATCCACTACAAGAAACAGTCATTAGTTTACTATCAGTTTATAGAAATATTTTGCGTACAAGCCGTGTTTAAAAGCCAAAAGGGAACGGGAATGTTCGGGGACAATCCTGGCAACGTCGCGCGGGGAGAGGGATAACAGTTGTTAAGAATCCATCAAATCAATGTATATTTATTTATTTATTGAAATGGATATATTAGCTATTTCCTTTTGTATCGGCCACTTTATTTCTACAATTGATTTAAAGTACCTAAGTCATCATCATCATCATTTGAGCCCGGAGTAAATGTAGAGTTGCCAAAGTCGCAGGACCTTCCTGGCTTTCATACTTTCATAAAGTAGCGCAATAATTTAAGAGAACACAAACAAATGAATGAACCAAATTCTGAATGATTGAATGAATGAAAAAAAGTCCCCGTAACATGTTCATTGTCGATTCCGTGCGGCGACTATGTATCCGTTCGTCAATATTGATTGTAAATAGAACACAAATTGCTCGTATCCGTTTGAAAAGCAATCAAGCACACGCATGCTCGCTAAACTCGCTATTTTGCGTGGCGTGTGTGATCGTTCATGCTCGTGGCGAGCGAAACTGAAAGGATAAGCATATTAGTATATTTTTATCAGTTTTACACTACATTAGAATGTAACAATTGACTATTTAGTTTTATATAACACTTGTTGTTTGGTAATCTTTAAGACTTCTCATAAATTACGCTTATTAACGTTGTTTGATGTACCCATGTAGTTTATTTGTACTTAATAATAAGTAAGAGCGGTTTGGCACTACGTCCGATCCGAATCCGACTCTTACAGATTATTTTGATATTATTACGAGTATTATACATTATGAATATTTATGAAGTATGGTTTTCTACCTAGGTATAGCTGAAATGTTTCATTTTCCCATAGAGAATGCACTTTCAGTTTTTCCGAATTTTTCAATTTTCCCGGCTACTTTTTAAATTTTTCTCTTCATATGAACCTTCCTTAGAAACGAATATTTGAAAATTAGCTGAATTGGTCCAGCCGTTCTCGAGTTTTGCGCTTATTCATTCATGTTTATTTATATAGATAGATTAATGTCCATAAACCATACTACGAGTAGTAGAACGAAGTATCCCGAAATATACAATCTTAGTTTTTGTTTTCCATAAACATCTTAAGGAGTCATTGTAATCATCATTTTTACAACAGGACCAATCCTAAAACCGCGAAAAAAGTCACCTGTCAACACAAACGTCAGAGACAGCTGTTTTTAGGGTTCCGTACCTCAAAAGGAAAAAACGGAACCCTTATAGGATCACTTCGTTGTCCGTCTGTCTGTCTGTCTGTCTGTCTGTCTGTCCGTCTGTCTGTCTGGCGTCTGTCTGTCTGTCTGTCAAGACCCTTTTTCTCAGGAACGCGTGGAGGTATCAAGTTGAAATTAATTTCAAATACGTAAGTCTGTGGTCCCTTGGAGTTTTAAAAAAATCAAGCTTCTAAGTAAACGCAATAAAAAAATACGGCCATATAGGCGACATATTTTGATGCTCGCAAGTAAATCAAAACCTATAGGGTACTTCCCGTTGACCTAGAATCATGAAATTTGGCAAGATGCAAGGTCTTACAGCACAAGTAATGGGAAAAGTCCGAAAATTGTTCATTTATAATTATATCACCTGTTTTTTTTTTAAGTATGTCATCTGTCGAGGCCCTTTTTCTCAGGAATGTGTAAAGGTATCAAGTTGAAATTAATATCAAATACGTAGGTCTATAGTACCTAAAAGTTCTAAAAAATCAACCTCAAGCCAACGCAATAAAAAATACGGCCATTTATGCGACATGCTTTGATACTCACAAGTAAATCAAAACCTATAGGGTACTTGCCGTTGACCTAGAATCATGAAATTTAGTAAGAAGCAAGGTCTTACAGCACAAGTAATGGAAAAAGTCCAAAAATTGGTAATTTATACATTTATCACATAAAAAAATATTTTCAAATATGTCATCTGTCAAGGCCCTTTTTCTCAGGAACGCGTGAAGGTATCAAGTTGAAATTAATATCAAATACGTAAGTCTATAGTCCCTTAGATTCCTAAAAAAATCAAGCTTATAAATCAACGCAATAAAAAAATACGGCCATTTATGCAACATATTTTGATACTCGCAAGTAAATCAAAACCTATAGGGTACTTCCCGTTGACCTAGAATCATGAAATTTGGCAAGAAGCAAGGTCTCATAGCACAAGTAAAGGAAAAAGTCTGAAAATTGATTATTAGTAGTATAACACATAGAAAAATTGTTTCTAGTTTTCTTTTTCTGGCAAAATGCGGGTGTACCTACTATAGGTACACCTCTGCCCAACCCTTCGGGGAAATAAGGCGTGATGTTATGTTTAAGAATAGCTTTTTGCGAATACAAACTTAAATATGCAGTTGGAGAATTGTCCGTGACGTATATCTATATATATATTATCAATGTATTGGAGAACAGATTTTTCAACTCAATGTTAAGTTTGTCATTGGTATAAATTCTTTTCAACTACGGAACCCTTCATTGTGCGTGGTCCGACACGCACTTGGCCGGTTTTTTTTCTCTATAAATACATTGTAATTACGAGCATGTTGCTAAAATCAGAAAAAAGATGCTGACTCACGTTTTACGTGACCCTATCTACGGACCGAAACAAGATGGCCTACCTATTCTGTAATGCTACGTTAGTAAGCGTACTTGAGTGACTTGCCTCTCATTAATGCCTCCCGGAGCCATGTTGGATCCTACCTTATCTTTCTTTAGAAAATTCAGTTCATTCGACGAATTTAATAGAGATTGATGACAGTTTTATTGGTTCTAGATACCTAATTGCCAAATTATTCCTTAAGGCGAGGAGAGCTGCTAACCGGCAGCACCTCTGTTAACAAAAATTATAAGTCTGGAGATATGGAACATTTTGTAATTTCCTATGCTCACATTTTTTCGTATTTGGCGTTAACTGCTACAACTTTAAACCTAGGAGGTTTAGTGTTGATTTTTTTGATGACAAAAAATTCTACCTCATCTGACTAAAAATATGAGCATAGGAAATTTAAAAAATGATCCATATCTCCAGACTTATCAATTTATATCTCAGTGGTGGCGCTGTTGGAAACTATTCTCGCCTTAAGTTTTAACAAACCCTGTCTTCATTCTTTAGGTAGTTAACGTAATAAATATCTAGATTTCTAGAAAAAATATAATTAGGAAATATAATAGGTTGATTTACAGGCGTACATATGCAAAGTATAGGTATATGTTGCTGATAAAACAGGCTATGCTTGTATCTACAATCGCGAAACAAAAATCAGCTGTTCAGTACATTTTGACGAGTTAATGCGAACATAGATGTAGGGAACGACTGATATTTTTTTCGCGATTTCAGGTTTGGTCCCATAGTAAAAGTTGTTCATAATGATGAGTGATGACAATGATCTGATGATAAGAGGATAAAGATGATTAAAGTTATACCCTCTATACAATCTTAGATTAATTTACGTGTATTCAACTATCTACTTAGGTACATATTATGCAGTTTAAGTTAATTAGGGTTCCGTAGCAAAATGGTAAAAAGGAACCCTTATGGTGTGACTCACTGTGTCTGTTTGTCTGTCTCTCACAGCTGGATATCTCAAGAACTACTAATGCTATCAACTTGAAATTTGGAACAGTTTTAGATGACGTTTGCCCAACTCTTTTGCAAATAAGAAAGAAATTTGTTTTTTTTGCAACAGGGGTTGAAAAGGGGTCTTAAAATTTCGAAGTTGGGCTACTATAGGGCATGTGGGGGGCATCATAAGAAAGAGCGCTGTTTACACATTCTCACCCGGTCTCTTGACCGGTTTTTTTTTTATTGCCCGCGGCTTGTTATGAAAAAGTCCTTAATTTTGCAATGGAATTTGCAGTCTGTTACATTTTGATTCTGAATTCAAATAATTATATTAGAAAAAAATCCTGTCTAGTATATGACTTTTTTCTAATAAATTTTTGAATGTGCAAAAAAATGGTAACTAGGTAATTTTCGTGGACAACACAAGCAACTCAATTGCTACTAGAACTTAAGATCAATGATCTTCACAAACTTTAATTTTCTTGTTATTTCTTGTACAATGTTTGTTTCTCAAGAAACTTTAAAATACTGAAACAAGCTTTGTAATGCTCTGCAGAAAGTTGGAAGACGATATATAACGTGCTCGCTTGCACAAGATTTGTGTACTGGCTTAGCCTGGTTATAGGCTAATAGTTCATGAAAAATATAGGAGTGGGGAGAGCCTGCTTGTGGTGGTATTATTAGTCTTTACCTTCCTTATTTAGTTGCGAAATTATAGTACAATTTTTTTTGTGAAGAGAATATTAATCAAAGTCAAATCATTTATTTCAAGTAACTCATTATTAGTTTCGTATGGAGAAGAATACTACATGATACTTCATGAGATACTTCATGTTACTTTTTGTGGTTCCATGCCCGAAGGGTACCAAACGGAACCCTATTAATAGACTAGTCTATCTGTCACAGGTTGGTCACAGGGCTGTATCTCGTGAACGGTATATTTGTTGAAATTGTTGAACCGTATATTTGTTGAAAAATCTGTTCAAATTTTCACAGATTGTGTACTTTATTTACGGCTATAACAACAAATAATAAAAATAAAATAAAGTTAAAAATTAAAGGGATCCCCTGGACCCCCATACAATAAACATTTCATTTTGAAATAAAAAAAAATCATTTGAATTTCGCGGGCTACCTTAGCGCATCCCCCAAAATCTTCCAATCAAATTGAAGTCAACTCGCAAACTAATATACTTCTGCCCACTTTCCTTGCTCCACTTCACAAACTATTTCAATACATTCAAACTTACATTTTCAAATCGCAGACTACCCGATCGAAGGTCAATTTTCCGGCAGGTACCCACGTGGTTACTGAAGCGTCTGTGGCGAACCGATCGTAGCAATTGCACCATTTGCACCGGCCACTAACCGGCAACTGGGCAACCAGGCAACCGTTACAAACCCAATCGTAAATTGAAAATTGCTTTATATGCATATTGCATACGCAAAGGCTGTGTGGATTGAGGCTTTCAAACTAGATTTTTATCGAGAAGGTTTATATTCGTTTTGACTGACCAGAGGGCTTAGTGCGAGTTTTTATACTTACTCGATCACGTTAACGTAAACGTCAATTTGTACTGAAACTGAATAAGCGCCGCCTGGTGACTATAATGGCAAACACAATTATTCCATCGCGTTTACTTTATCGTTACCTTATGTCAATTCGTATGGAATAATTGTGTTTCCCATTATAGTCACCAGGCGGCGCCTATTTATTTTCAGAGGGCTTAGTGCGAGTTTTTATACTTACTCGATCACGTTAACGTAAACGTCAGTTTGTACTGAAAATGAAGAAGCGCCGCCTGGTGACTATAATGGGAAACACAATTATTCCATACGAATTGACATAAGGTAACGTTAACGTAAACGCGATCGAGTACGTATAAAAACTCGCACTAAGCCCACAGTACAAACTGACGTTTACGTTAACGTGATCGAGTAAGTATAAAAACTCGCACTAGGGCCTCTGATAGGAGTGTGTTTTGAAGTGATGAAAATTTCTTTAGGCGCGCTGAGAGATTTTTGGTAGACGAATATCTTACGAGTTCTCATCACGTCACGCTGTTAAGTCTTCACTTCTGTCCGGAACCCGTATGGTGCGACTCAGTCTGTCTGTTTGTCTGTCTCTCTTGCACAGCTGGATATCTCAAGAACCTAATGCTATCAACTTGAAATTTGGAACAGTTTTAGATGACGTTTGCCCAACTATTTTGAAAGTAATTTTGAGAGACATAAAAACATTTATGTTTTTTTTGCAACAGGGACTGAGGTGGGGTCTTAAAATTTCGAAGTGTATATGGGGTATCATATGAGAAAACGCTGTTTGCTCATTCTCAAACATTTTTTTCTATTTTTAGGCCGCTTATTTTTCGACTTTTGATGTAAAATGTAAAAAAAATACCGTTCCCGACCCCTTATCTGCGAAGTTTGCATAGAGAAAAATCTGAAATTATTCTATGTGATAGAAGTTTATGTAAAGATTACAGGAAAAATAAAACGATGTCTCTAAATAGCACACTTTTCCAGAAATCATCAACAAAAATGACGAGTTACGGAACCCTCGGTGCGCGAGTCCGACACGCACTTGGCCCGTTCAAGTAGGCATCACTGTACTGTTGACGCGATAATTAACAACAGATGAGGTTGTATTCCCCGGTGGATTGTCCAGAGATGTCCTTGTTCACCTGCAACATGTATTAACCCCTCAAGTGTCGAATGCACCCCATGTGTGCATAAGAAAAACCCTTTTTTTGATCGGTACATAAGCTTATATCACATATATATAAATGTAAAAAAACATCATCCGATGGAAAACCAATCAAATCATTAGTTGTGAACTTATGGAGTTCGCAGCTAACCTCCCATCCCCGCCCCCGCGTGTCAAATGCACCCCAAGTGTGCAAAAGGACAAAACTTTACATAATAGGTATATAAGCTTAGATCACGTATAAACGTAAAAAAACATCATCCGATGGAAAACATATCATTATCAGTAGTTGTGAACCTATGGGGTTCGCAACTAACCCCCAACCCTCCCCACTCGCGGGGGTTTTGGGTCTAAAATCAGCCAAACTCAGACACTTGAGGCGTTAATCGATGACAGCTAGTATTAAGTTGCATACCTATCTAATACGAGTATGAGGGAGTATATATGCGGTACTGGGCACACTTTAGGATTTCACATTGCTTTTATGAACCGTCTTAGATAATTTCAATTACCTATACCTGTTGCTTTCAGTTTTATTACATACTTTATAACAAAGTTCTGATTATGAATAATTCAAAAATATCACCCTAATCACGGACTTTAAATGCATGGACAGCTGAAATAAAATTAACTTTTTTTTCTATTATAGTACACTTCGGATCGACCGACTTAAGTTTTCCAATAGTTAACCATATAATAACATAATACATGTCACGACGGTTTTCTTTCCCTTTTTCGTATCTCTATACAGTCTGTGATGGTTTCGGAGCCATTATTATTTGTTTACTTTTTGCTAACTTTGGTTTTTTTATTTATACTTAAATAGGTAACTACCTATTGCATGAGTGTAGATAAAGTAGTGTATGAAACTGCAAATAAGTAGGTATTAAAGCACTCGTGTGATACATATAACTCCTCTTCTTTCATTCCAAAAATAATTTTCCTTTGACTTGTACAACGTTCATAAAAGAAAGAAAGTACCAATACATGTAATTCTAAAAGTATATTAAATAATACAAAAACGTGTATTTTCAATAGAACCGTAGCAGCGTAGACGTTGGCGTAGCGGTGTCAAAGCGTAGACCGTAGCCGCGTAGCCTTTATCGCTCACTCGTAGTATCTATTTCATAGCGTCTTTTTGTATCTTAGAATCGAACAGTCGTAAAAACCTGCACAGTCGACTTTTAATACATTACAGCGATACAATGTGATTGTGAATGTAGGTATTGTATAGTTTTTTTTTTTTTGTGGATGGGAAATCATCAAATGACTTCTCCCGTTCTGGGTGGAGCTGAAGGGAGTGTCAGACTTTTACTGACTAAATCCCACCCGTGTTCCTTCAGGTGCCTATGCCAGGGCCACGGTATATCTTTCGAACAACCCGCGACCCCGGCGGCATCGTACAGAAATGGATTTACAAACTACGTATACAGGATGTTTCTTTTAAGGTGTCAAGCCAGTGCGAGCTGATAGCAGAGTACCATACCTATCGATTTAACCCCCATGTATGTTCTACGATTTTTTGTAGTTTTCGAGTTATAATTTTTTTTTCGATATTTATTCTGATTCAACGAGATGATGACTTTAAAAAATTATATAATTTTTTTGGGTCAAATCTGAACAAGACTGTACTAAAAAATAGGGCATTATTTGCTGAAATCGGTCTTTGAAAGTGGTGTAAGTATCTGAAATCTTGTGATTTTCATATTTTATCATTTATTTATTTATTATTTATCTTTGCATATTTTTGTCAATCCTGATATTTACTATTTCTCTACGTTTAAGCAAAGCTCAGTTGATAATAAAAACATAAATATACTTACTACTATCCTCAACCGCTACCGTTGATATGTAATGAGGTATCCAAAATAACTCGAAAACTACAAAAAATCGTAGAACATACATGGGGTTAAATCGATAGGTATAGTACTCTGTTATCAGCTTGCACTGGCTTGACACCATTAAAGGAACACCCTGTATAAAGCAACTTACCTTGCTTTGTACTATGTTAATCAATTTCTCAGATAAATCAATTTTTCAATAGTTAGTAATAAGTTTTCGCTGAAGGTATCCGTTGAATATAATTCCCGATATAAAGCCTGTTTGCTAGTGACCGCTTTCTTTAGTTTGAGCTTATTTTCAATCAGCCGGATATAATAGGTTCTTTTCATACAGCCTATACTTTCGTATCGGCAAGCTTAGAATGGTTTATGTTGTTACTTCTTAGTGTTCCGAACCTTATTAATAAGCCGGGGCAGTGCGTGCGTCCGTCCGTCTGTCTGTCAGAGGGCTGTATCTCATGAGCCGTAATAGGTAGACAGTTGAAATTTTCACAGATTATGTATTTCTATTGCCGCTACAGTAAATATAAAATAAAGTAAAAAATCGAATGGGGTCCCTATACAACAACTTTTTTTAAACTGAAGTATTTAAAAAAAAAATGTAGTGTTATAATAATATATTGTACGGCGGTGCGGAACCCTTCGTGTGCGAGTCCGACTCGCACTTGGCCAGTTTTTGTAATGTACCTAAAGCTGTTCCCTTTTTATTGTATCGGAAAATAAATAATTATGTATTGAATTATTATATTTTTTATTTTATTTACATAATTTAAAATCTAACAGTCTTAAAAAATAAGTAATATGTACAAGTATATAAAAAATCATAGGGCATCAAAAAATTCGTTCGCATCGCTGTCGACAGGAAAAGTGCCCAAAAGGCTGGCAGCATTGCCACGTTGTATGGCAATGCTAATTCTTTGGCCAAAAAATAGGCTAGCCCTTTGGTCACGTGTAGAGTCGACCAACCGCTTGGCGATGACTTGGATTATTATTACCTATGGATATTGGATAGACAGACAGACGGACACGGCGAAAGTATAAGGTTGTTGACTAAGGAACCCTAAAAACGTTGCATTATATGTTGGTTTACGTCACGTATTTTAACCGAGTTTCATTTATCTGTGTCGTGAGTTATCTCCTTGATACCTTGGCAGCTTTAGTAAAAGAGAGGACCACGACAGGACATGCCGAGGTTTTGTATTTTACGGGGTATAAGTATGTTGGACTTAGACCAGCATTGTTCCATAATAATCCTAGAAGAAAGAAGAAGTGCGAAAGCGTGAAGTGATCGTTACTTACATTAAAACGATTTTTTATTCGAAAATACAACAACAAAAAACAATTTTAAAATTTTTTGTCTGTCTGTTTATTTGTTTGTTCCGGCTAATCTCCGAAACAGCGGGACCGATTCTGACGGCATATTCACTGGCAGATAGCTGATGTAATAAGAAGTAACTTAGGCTACTTTTATTTTAGAACAATAATTGGGGTTCCGCGTAAGAAAATTAAAACCCATGACATCCGACATCCACGCGGGCGAAGCCGCGGGACCGCCTGCGGCTGTAATGAAATGTAAGTTTATTCGCACAATATTGAAAGACTAGCTAACAACATTGTTAGCTAGTCTTTCAATATTGTGCGAACAAACTTACATTTGCAGTTGGAATGTAAGGGAGGATATGTTTTTGAACTACAATGTTATGGTTGTTCTTAGGATAAATTCATCCCAACTACGGAACACTTCATTGTGCGTGGTTCGACACGCACTTGGCCGGTTTTTTTTAATGAAGATTTATATTGTAAGCCAGGTACTCATTTTTTAATGAAGATAAATATTGTAGACCAGGTGGATGTACCAAATACACCTGCAGGGAATATACAATCAACACTTAAAAGCCTAAACTAATACTATTCATAGCTTTACAATCATAGACAGCCTACTGACTAAAGCTCCATTTACACGGTACAAGTTTATTGCCTGTGGCATTTCATAAAATTGAAGGGCAATTAACTGGCACCGTCTAGACAACTCGTACAATTTTGTTGCACAATACGGGCAAGTTAGTTGCCGTTCAAAACTGGTATAGGTGTAAACAGCACATACAATAAAATTGTCACATTCAATTCTGTCATGAAAATTTTCTATGTTTCAAACATGAGCGAACAAAGCAAGACATTCACTAAAATTTAATGAAATATTTGGCGGCGCAAACGGTGCAAAAATTGCATGCAATAATCGCCTTGCAATGTTATTGCCTCGGTGTAAGTCGCATGCGATTTTATTGAATGGCAAAACTTGCTTTCAATTATTATTTTATGGAAATCGTACACGTGTAAACACTTGCATGAAATTCTTGAATGGCAATAAAATTGAACGTGCTTTATAGGTGCGTAGTTAACGATGTCAATAACTACAGACCTATTTCTGTCTTACCAGGTCTATCCAAGGTTTTAGAAAAAATAATTAATATAAGACTCTTACATTATCTAGAAAAATTTAAAATATTATCAACTACACAATTTGGGTTAAGACAGGGAATATCAACTGAGGATGCAGTTACAGCACTCAGCTCGCTGATAACTGATTATGTCGACTCAAGGAAAAAGTGTCTGACTGTATTCCTTGATCTAAAAAAAGCCTTTGACACCGTTTCTGTTCCAACCCTTGTGAACAAGCTAGAAAGAATTGGAATAAGGGGAACCCCTCTTAGTCTTTTTAAAGACTATTTATCAAGTAGAAAACAGAGGGTTAAGATAGGGACATACATCAGTGATGACGTGGAGGTATCATTCGGCGTACCTCAAGGAAGCGTATTAGGACCAACGCTTTTCTTATTGTACATTAATGACCTAAGTAACTTAAAAGTAGATAACGCAAAAATCTTCTCTTACGCCGATGATACCGCCATTGTCTTTTATGGGAATAACTGGTCCGAAGTAAAGCTCAAAGCTGAAATAGGTATGGCTCAAACTGCTAATTGGCTTAATGAAAATCTCCTTACGTTAAATGCAAACAAAACGAATTACATATGTTTTACAATTAGAAATCGCTCACAACCAGATCAAGATTTAAATATCAAAATACATTCTTGTAATCAAGCCAATAATTATCCCTGTACATGTCCAATAATTAATAAAGTAACACAAACAAAATATTTAGGTGTTATAATTGACCAACATTTAAGTTGGTACTCTCACCTCGAACATGTTGCTAACAGAATACGTAAATTGAGTTGGATATTTAAATCATTGAGATACGTGGTCCCTACAAGTGTAGCCACAAAAGAGGGCGCTAAGAGAAATCTTCTAAATGAAATCTACACTGCCCTTGCACAGTCTGTGATAGTCTACTGTATACCCGTATGGGGTGGGGCAGCGAAATCTAAATTTATAGACGTCGAACGAGCGCAAAGAGGTCTGATAAAAATAATGTATTTCAAGAAACGGAGATTTCCTACTGAAAGTCTATATGAGATCAGCGGCCTGCTATCTGTTAGGAAATTATATATCTGTGCCGCGATCCTAAAAAAGCATAAGACACTTAAGTATGACAAAAACATAATATTAAAAAGGAGAAAAGATATTATTGTGCAAGTCCCACAATCTAAAACCAATTTTGCTGCTACACAGTATAATAAACAATCAGCACGATTATACAATAAAATTAACAAAGACATATACATATACACTGAACAACTTCATAAAGGTAAGAAAATGCTAGTAGAATGGTTAAAATCACGCACGTATGCAGACATCGAATTACTGTTACAATAAGTGGAAATTAGTTATACTTGCACCGTCACACCTACACTTACATGCTCCCTCATACACACATCCACACCATCCACACACCTCTCACACTCCACACACCTCACACACATCACGCGCCACACACACTTGACACACCTCACACACCCCACACACATCACACACTTCGCACACCTAACACAACCATATCAATGTATTCACTGTGTTTAATTCACGAGCGAGCGAGCGTGTTTGAAGTAATAAAAATAATACTTTATGTAAATGGCAATAAAGCACGAAACACGCGCTCGAAAAAAAGATATGTGTATTAGACAAAAAAAAAAATTTAAATAAAATTATTTTTGTAATTTTTAAGTTGTACAAACAGCCAAAGCTGTGGAAGAGCGGAGTCTCCTAACACAGGCGTTATTATGCTTAAAAGGAGGCTCCAATCATAAACTAATATATAAACTATGTAGTTGGCACAGTAATAAATATTTTTTTTTTTTTTTTTTTTTTTTTTTTTTTTTTTTTTATGGCGTGCGATTATTGCTCTTGAACGTTTCGCTGTGTAAATGAACCTTAACAGACGATAAGACCGTTACATATATTTTAAGAGGTCCTATAAGGCGAGCATGCTCCCAAGGGTGGGATAAACTGAATGAACAGCCATTTACTCAGATTTACAGAGATGTTCCAGACTTTTGTGAAGACAGTTCTTTTTATCTTAACAGCTGGTATGAAATTCATCGTTATCGAAGCGATAGTGGAATGGTATGAATAGATAAGCGTTAATGTACAAAGGAGTTTGGCTATCGAACGTGTGAACACTCTCAGGCTCTTAGGTTTTAGGAAGGAGTCTAGGTTTATATGAAGAGTCCTTGTCTAGTGCAATATACAACGTGTCCTTTTGCATCCTTGTCAGGATGTGGTACAGAACATCAAACCGAATAACTCTTCATGGGACCCTCGCCACTGTCAAGCCCCTCCACGCAGCTCAAGACGCCATGGCGGGAAATGGTGCATAAATAAGCTTGCATGTCTCATTCTCGCTCTCTTTTCACAAGGACAACTGACTGGGTCGAACCTCTGTCAATTTAGTATTTTGTATTGCTGTTTGTGCTGGTAAGTATCCCTAATCTTTTGGTTTAATTGTACCTAGTAAAATGATGGTAGTTCAATATTTATAGTGATTAGTGATCATTAATTTGCTTTTCGTGTGACTAAATTATAGCGGATATAGTTCAAATAAGTTACTGTGATTTCTATATAAATGACTAATTAAAATAATTTATTGAGGTTGTTTGAATTTCATTTACTATAAACCATTATATATGTTACAATCGTATTCGCGAAAAATATTTCAACTGCC
This sequence comes from Cosmia trapezina, assembly GCA_905163495.3. NCBI lineage: Eukaryota > Metazoa > Arthropoda > Insecta > Lepidoptera > Noctuidae > Cosmia > Cosmia trapezina. The sequence goes on from LR991028.1 coordinate 6,720,765, forward strand.
CCATAGAAAACTTCAACACCTACTCGACGCGAATGTATGGGACGACTGATTATTTTTTCGCGATTACGATGTTGGTACCATGGAGAAAGTGGTTCGGTTTGGTTTGATTTCACATCCTTAAATTTGACACGGATGGACGGACAGGATGCAAAAAGACACGTTGTATATGTATGTATTTTATCTCAAGCAGTATTGGAGCGACGTGGTCAATTTGCGATCCAGTCATTCTGATACCCCATTTAAAATAATGTTCTAAATGTTTAGATTGAGCCGATTTTGATGACATGAGCTCTTATTTGTTGTTGCTGTCTTTTAAAAAAAAATAATTAAAATAAATAGCATTGTGCAAAACAACATTAAATATTTGCACACCATCACAATGGTAGAATGTAAAGGGGCCACTATAAATGTATATAGTTTTAAGATCATACATTGTAAACCTATACAGGGTGTAAGGGACAGCCCTCCGCAAACTAACAAGGTGCATTCAGCTCCTTATTCTGAAGTATATTCCACCGGAAATTTTCTCAGGAAAATTTTCATTTTTTTTATCGCTTTTCAGTTACTTTTCCTTTATTTCAATGTAATAATACACTGTGTGTACGCAGCACTCCATTTATGTAAAAAAAAACAGCAAAAAAAAACCAGCAATGGATGTTGAAATACTCTAACGACGGACGCGTGAAATCAGCTGTCCACCTTCTACCTAGGTTACAGAGTTCATCGAACTCACCGCATACCTATTACCTACCCCTCCCAACCAATAACAGACGCTCCGATTTGTGCACAAAAACACAAACAAATCAGGTTTATTGGATTCCCATAGCGTTCCTAAAATAATTTCATGTACATCTTAGTATGATATACTGAATTCACCCTATCAGTCTGCGGAGGGCTGTCCCTTACACCCTGTATTCTAGCAACTAAATGAATTTGAATTTGACGATGATTGGCCTTCTGTAGAATTTGAATCTAAACGTAACTAAACATAGGCTGGTGTCATGCACATACAAAACTTGTATGATATTAAAACCATTGAATATTTTTTCGAGGTAGCATAGTCTCATGGTGTATTGTGTTACTTTATTTCTTCCCATTGAACTTATTAAATCTACTTGTGGCAGCCATTTTTCTCACGCATCGGCCCGTGGCGGGACGTGTACTGGAAAAAAGGAAAATCGTCGCGGTGGCCGTCTGCATGGTGCATCCTTGTGTCATGCGATAAGATATAAGCAATGTTGTGTCATTTATACTCGTCAAATGCTTACAGGCAATAAGCTTGCCCCTATTCCATGGGACTTAAACATAACTGGCGAATTGTGGTGTACCATAGGTAGACTTCTGCTTAACCCTTCGAGGATTAAAGGCGTGATGTTATGTTATGTTTTATGTTTAAGAGAGCGAGTCGGACTCGCGTACCGAGGGTTTCGTTCTGATTTCTGAAAAGTGTGTTAGAGACATCGTTTTATTTTTCCTATAAATCTTTACATAAACTTCTATCACTATAACAATTTTTTTTTTTTTCCTTTCATTCTGTAACTTGGCGGTCTGTGTTAAACACAATAAGCCATTCAGTTGAGGTGTCATGTTCATTGTTTTATTGGCAGAAGGAACTCCTAGGAGTCCCCTTCATATTATGGTGTGATCAAATCTCGCAGTAAGCGTAGGGACACTATGCCTTTTCAGTCGGGAATGTGTGACACTGCCTGTGCCTACCAGTTTTGATGCCAGTTCGTTGATATTCTCGTCTGATAGCTTTCACTTTGTCTAGCAATTTCTTGTCTGACGGTGTTGAACTTTAGATCCTCATGAATGTATTTGTTGCTCACGTAGTAGGGTATGTCAAGCATGGCTCTCAGTGTCTTGCTCTGGAATCTTTCGAGAATCTCTATGTTGCTATTGCTAGCAGTACCCCAGAGCTGGATTCCGTAAGTCCAGATTGGTTTGAGGATGGTCTTGTAAATAGCAATTTTACTTTCATGTGACAGTCTTGATTTACGACCCACCAACCAGTACATTGATCTGAGTTTCGTATCCAATTGTTTGCGTTTGGTCCATATGTGCTTTCTCCAGGTAAGTCTCCGATCCAGATGCATACCCAAATATCTGGCATCTTCAGCCTGGGGGATTTCCTCGTTATGGAGTTTTATTGAGGGACAGGTCTGTCTTCTCAGGGTGAAGGTCACATGGACAGATTTTCCCTGGTTAGGCTTAATTCTCCATTTATCTAACCACTTCTCCACTTCATTGACGTGGGCTTGTAGTTTGGCTGATGCTATAGCGAAATCCTCGTGTACCGACAGAATGGCTGTGTCATCCGCATAGGTGGCAGTTATAGTATCAGCATGCGTTGGCAGATCTGCAGTAAATAACAAGTATAGTATGGGTCCCAATATACTTCCTTGTGGAACTCCTGAGAGAATTTCGATTAAAGGAGCGATTTCATTATTAAATTTCACCTCAAAACATCTCCTGTGTAGGTACGATCGCAAAATCGGAAAGAAAGAGTGGAGCAGCAGTGTTTTTAGTTTGAAGAGAAGTCCTTCATGCCAGACTCTGTCGAATGCCTGGCTAATGTCTAGGAAGACAGCAGAGCAGAACTGTTTGCATTCTAGTGCACGACTTATAGTATCCGTAATACGGTGTATCTGTTCAATAGTTCCATGTTGCTCTCGGAATCCAAACTGGTGAAGAGGAATAACTTCCGGTAGGTAGGTGCGCATCCTTTTTAGCAGTATTTTTTCCAGAAGTTTGCCCAACACTGGAAGTAAGCTTATCGGTCTGTAGGAGCCTACTTCATGGAGCGGTTTGCCTGGTTTAGGTATCATTATAACCTGCGCCATTTTCCACTGAGCGGGGTAGATTCCTAGTCTTAGGCAGGCATTGAAGATATTTGTGAGGTGAATTACGGCCTTTCTGGCAGTTACTATAACAATAAAGAATTTGTTATGGTACAAGCAGTGGAACAATTTAAGTTTTAAGTGTGCTACAATATCGCATTTTGTCTAGCCTGTAAGGATATTTGTATGTTTGGAGTGAATAAATAAATAAATAAAATCTAATGTAATGTGTAAATTCATGATGGTGTGAATTACTTTGAATAAAATAAAAGAAAAATCTGATAACTTAAATACAAATAATCTAAAGCGTTTTCCCCGTCTAAAGATGATTATATCAGCCCAAAAAAATCGCAGATAAAATTATAGATAATAAATTATTCTATTCATACAAAAAAACCATGAAACTATCTGAAGTAGTTTGAAAGTCACAACGTTTTTAAGTTTTGGGTTCCTGATTTTATTTCATATAGTATTTTATACGCGTTACGCGTTTAGTACGCGTTCTAGTTTAACACACATTTTTTTTGAAGGCCGTAATAACAGATTTAAAAGTCACTAAAATCAATGCGAGCGTTACACTTTCTACCAGTCGACTCCTACCATAATCCGCGTTAAAGAACTTCGTTAAATAAATAAATAAGTCCCAAATAACAAAGCAAAGCAAGGAAAACGCATAAAATATTTTATGCTTACGTAGGGAACTTTTAATAAGGATTTCTGTTGATAAATTCTGAAACACTTCTTAGTAAACGACATTGTACCAAGCCATGGCAGCTGAAGAGTTATTCATTAAATTTACGAGCCCTCTGGCGAAGAGCTAGCATTGACTGGATGTGGCACTTAGCATAATTAGCCAATAATGTTCCCACTGCTGGGACACAGGCCTCGGTGAGAGGGAGCGGGGCGTAATCCACCACGCAGGCCCAATGCGGGTTGGTAGATGTCACTTGTCTTCAAATTTTTTGTTCTAGGACATGCCGGTTTCCTCACGATGTTTTCCTTCACCGTTTTGAGAACAGTGGTGATGAAATAATTTACACAAAGTAAAGCGCCTGCCTGGGTTCGAACCTACGACCTTCAATTCGTAAGTCGCAGCCCGTTACCACTGGGCCACCACAGTCACTGCTTTACCACTGGACCACCACTGCTCTTCTTGTGGATGTGGCACTTAAGGTTCAAGAATATCTCAGAGGCTTCCTAGATGCGCTCGTTGCATAGAAACAAAAACCGGTCAAGAGCGAGTCGGACTCGCGCACCGAAGGTTCCGTTCCGATTTCTGAAAAAGTGCTATTTAGAGACATCATTTTATTTTTCCTGTAATCTTTACATAAACTTCTATCACATAGAATAATTTCAGATTTCTCTATTTCTCTATGCAAACTCGAAGATAAGTAACGGTATTTTTTTACATTTTTCATCAAAAGTCGAAAACTATACGGCCTAAAAAAAATAAAAAAATGTTTGAGAATGTGCGAACAGCGTTCTCTTATATGATACCCCACATGCCCTATTAGCCCCACTTTTAATTTTTAAAACCAACTTTCAGTCCCTGTTGCAAAAAAAAAAAAATACAAATATTTTCATTTCTTTCTTATTTGCAAAATAGTTGGGTAAACGTCATCTAAAACTGTTCCAGATTTCAAATTGATAGCATTGGTAGTTCTTGAGATAATCCCATTAGCTGTGACAGAAAGACAGACTGAGTCGCACCATAAGGGTTCCTTTTTACCTTTTTGGTACGGAACCCTAATAATATTAAGTATGCGTTTATGGCGTTGATTTACGAAATTAGTACCTACCTTACCATCCTCATCTGTCTAAGTAATTAGACTTTGTTTGGCAATACTTATCATATATTATCACACTTTTCAAACAAACTAACATTGATTTGCTGCCTGTCTGTAAGTTTGCACGAGGTTTGTCTACAAAACACTAGAAAGGCTTGTAATCTTTAAGTATCACAATAATCGGAAATTGTAACGCAAAATCGGTTAAGCCATTGTCAATGAAATGACAAGTGAAGCGGTCACAGATTTCTACCTCATTGTTCTTTTGTCAAATTAATGTCGTATCCAGTATCCGGACACAATTTCTACATCCTATCAAGTAATCTGTTAGAGCAACACGTTGTAGAATTTTGTTTGCTTTGCAGTCGGATAGCCGATCGAGTGTGATGACCAGCGAATATGGCCAATAATCTGTCTGACATAATACAGCCAACATTGTTGGCATTGGCTGATTACGTTGGCGATTGATTAGTGTACAAGTGTCGTGTTTATTATGTCCAATGTTTGGTTTGGTTTCTGGTTGTTGATTGGTGATTGTTTTTGACATCAGTTGGATTGCATAACCAGCCTATAATGTTCACACTGCTGGGACACAGGCCTCCTCTCTGTAAGAGGGAGTGGGCCGTAATCCACCTGGCGGGCTCAGTGCGGGTTGGCGGATGTCACATGTCTTCGAATTTTTAAGACATGCCGGTTTCTTCACAATGTTTTCCTTCATAGTGGTGATGTAATAATTTACTCAAAGTAAAGTGCCTGCTTAGGTTCGAACCTACGACCTACAACTCGTAGGTGGGCCACCACTGCTCAGTCAGTTCATAATACCATGGAATTGGTATGTTCAGACATCAGCACCCTAATTGCGTTATCAATCGGAATCAGTTTCATTGTCAACAACATTCATTGCGTTATTTACGTTGCCGAGCAGACAAATTTTTCGAGCATATGAAGCAATGGATTAGCAATTTGTTTCAAAATGAAACCAACTCCGATTGATAATGTGTTACGCAATTAGGGTACAGGTTCAACCAAACTGTCAAATTTCTCCAAATGATTAAAATGTTAAACCTTAAAATGTTGACATTTATGTTCAAAATTGTTTGAGACTATTTGACAGTTTGTGGTAACTTGACCTGCTGCTGTGCGTACTATATACATAACTAGCTTTTGCCCGCGGCTTCGCCCGCGTGGATGTCGGAAGATATCCCAAGGGAACCTGCTACCGGGAATTCCTTCCTTATTCCTTGTCTACATTATAAAGGGAACGTCTGTGCAAAATTTCAGCTTTCTAGGTCCAAGGGTGTGGGCTGGGCGTTGATGAGTCAGTCAATCAGTCAGTCAGTCAGGACTTCTCTTTTTATTTATATAGATTACTGATTGACGGGCAAGGCTAGTGGTTGAGCGATTGGTTTTGCGCTACAGGTCGTGAATTTGATTCCAGCTCGAAATAAATACTGACAAAAATGATGTTTGTTTCAGGGGTCACGTACCTTTTATCAGAACGTATTATCAATAATTTAATAAGGTATGGTTACAAAGTATGCACGACTGTAATCTTGTGGGTCCAGCTTGCATACAGATATTCATAAGTATGCAGTCTGACGTCAGCAAGTCTCAAGAAAATTATGCACAATCATGCAAACTTGTTGTAATGTTCTTAGCCGCAAGTACGAGAAATAAAACACCGACACGTCCGTTCATTAGCTTTGTATTCAAAGACTGACTTGTACAATATTAGCGCCTACCTACATACATCACACTCCTCCACAACAAGCTTTTACATAATATTGATAGCTTAAAAATACCCAACACCTCTTACAACTATTACTAACTAGACCTTATAATTATGTTTATGTTTAATTCGACATTGCCTAACAAGGCGCTCTCGAGGCTGGGGCGATACTACATTCGGCAAGGCATCTTGAAATTCCGGGGAGGGTGGCGCTGCCGGGGACACAACCTCGGCGACCTCACCTTGTTCCGGTGCCGGAGGCGGAGACCTCAACCCTGAGTCATCTGTGGACTGCGCAGACTGACCCCCCTCACGCAACACAGACGGCTCATTACCACAGTCCAAAACCGGGTTAGCGACCACTTGCTGATCAATCTCTGGAACGGATAATAACGATTGTCTGACTGATCTTCTTTTTATTTGATCGATGTGCCTGTGAACTATCTCTCCCCCGCTACCCCTCACTTTGTAGTTACTAGGCCCGACACACTGTACTACCTGCCCCGGTACCCATTTCTCCCCCTTCAAAAATTGTCTGTACCATACTTCCTCATCCGGGCCTACTTCCCTATGGCCCCCTTTTGCTGCCTCTTTTTGTCGTTTCTGTGATTTAGCGACTGTAGTTTCCCTATCCGGTTTTAATATATCTAACTTAGTTCGTAGCCGTCTGCCTAACAATAACATAGCTGGGCTTTCCCCTGTTGTTGAATGTGCGGTGTTCCTATAATGTAACAAGTAAGTCCATAATGCCCTATCTATGTTTTGTTTACCCAGTGCGGCTTTCTTTATGACCCGTTTAAAAGTTTTCACTGCGTTTTCCGCTAGGCCATTTGACGCCGGGTGATATGGGGCTGTAAATATATGTTCTATTCCATGATTGCTTGCGAAGTTATGGAATTCAGTGCTGGTAAAAGGTGGTCCATTGTCTGACACAATTTGCTTGGGAAGCCCGAATTTACTGAAGAGTTCGCAAAGTTTGTCTATGACCGCCCCGGCCGTGGTACTTGTCATGTTAAAAACTTCTACCCATTTAGACGTGGCATCAACTGTAACTAAGTAAGTTTTACCAAATATGGGTCCCATGAAGTCTAAATGTAACCTAGACCACGCACGATTCGGCCAAGGCCACATGCACGGCGCCTGCCGCGGCGGCGCGTCTGCCTGCGCTGCGCACAGTTCGCACGCACGGCACATGCGCTCCACTGCTTCGTCTAAGCCAGCCCACCACACATAACTGCGCGCCATAGCCTTTGACTTGACTATCCCCATATGCGGCTCATGGAGCATGTGCAAAACCTTCTCTTTACAATTCTCCGGTACCACTAACCTATGGCCCCACAAAACGCAGCCCAATTCCTCATAAATTTCCTTTTGTCTGTTAAAAAATGGCTGTAGTGACGTTATATCGCACTCAGTTGGCCAACCATCTCGTATGTAACTCAAAATTTTAGATAGCAGTGGGTCCTTTCCAGTTTGGCGTCTGATTTCCTCGTAATCTAACAATAAAGCTTGTTGAATGAAATGCAAATACGTTTGTTCGGGCACCGCGTGACTCATTTGTTTACGTTCGCTAATGACGACCGGTAACCGCGACAGTCCGTCAGCTCCGTTCTCATTAGTTTTCACGTATTCTATATCGTAAATATAAGCTGAAAGAATTATAGCCCATCTTTGCATGCGACTTGCTACCATAGTCGGTATGTCCGTATGCGGTCCGAAAATGGATACTAGAGGTTTGTGGTCCGTTCTCAACACAAAACGGCGGCCATACAAGTATTGATGGAACTTATTGACACAAAATATTATAGCCAACGCTTCGCGATGAATTTGTGAATAGTTTTTTTCCGCGTCACTCAGAGTACGCGATATATAAGCTATCGGCCGCTCGCCGCGGCCGTCCCGGGCCGGCTGTGTGAGGACCCCCCCTATCCCGCGCGCACTCGCATCGCAAGTCAAGATAAGAGGGCGCTCTGGGTCGTAATGAGCCAATACTTCTGAACTAACTAATACATTCTTAATGTTATTAAACGCTCGCTCACAGTCGCGCGACCAATACCAAACCTTTCCCTTCTTGAGTAACTCATACAAAGGCACTAACCTAGCACTCATATTCCGTATGAACTTGGCGTAAAAATTTATCAATCCTATAAATGATCGTAACTGGGTGACGTTGGTAGGCCTAGGTATTTTAGTTATGGCCTCCAGTTTCCTAGGGTCGGTCTTTATACCATCCTTTCCTAAAATATACCCCAAGTACTGCACTTCTTTTACCAGAAAAACGCATTTATTAGTTTTTAACTTTAGTCCCTTTTGATGCAATCTACTAAAAACCGTTTCTAAAGCCCTCATGTGTTCCTCTTTACTTTTCCCTCCGATTATTACGTCATCCAAAAATACCTCCACATTAGGAATATTACTCAACAGATTGCACATTGTACGCTGAAAAATACCGGGGCTAGACGCGAGGCCGTAAACCAACCTATTGTACCGGTATAAACCCCTATGAGTATTTATCACCCATAGACTTATAAAAAAAGATGGACTCCGCGCCACGCATATCGAAAGTGAAGCACAGTAAGTATGCCGGACCGATTGTACAAACACGCCTCGCGCACACATTTACATCATAGTATGCCGACCGGCCGCCATTACATGACACGAGCGACGGCGTCTTTGCAGGTACTCAAATCATGCACACATAGATCGGTACGGTGCTTCACTTTCGATATGCGTGGCGCGGAGTCCATCTTTTTTTATAAGTCTATGTTATCACCGTATATTTTTTTGTATCGTCTAACTCAATTTGGTTATAGGCTTGTGAAAGGTCTATTTTTGAAAAATATTGCGCCCCACTCAACCTTACTATGACATCATCAATTTTAGGTAAAGGGTAACGATCTACAAGCAAAACAGGGTTTACGGTGGCCTTGTAATCTGCACAAATCCTTAATGAGCCGTCCGCCTTATTTACCGGTACCAATGGAGAAGCCCAGTCTGAACAGTCGACAGGTTCGATGACGCCATCGCGCAGCATGCGTTCCAACTCTGCGTCGACTCGGTCGCGCAGCGCATACGGCAGCGGCCGCGCGCGATGGAATACCGGCACCGCTCCGTCCCGTACTCGTAATGTTGCCTTGCCTCCTGTGTATCGCCCCAAACCTCCATCAAATAACTCCTTATACCTGTTTAGTAACAATTGTATTTCTTTATTGAATGGAACACTATCCACTTTATGACAACTACTAAAAATAGGTAATTTTATATTTAATTCCGACAACCATTGTCTTCCTAACAGTGATGTTGTTCCACCTTCAATAACAAACAAATCTAATTTTTTCTCTACCTCCGCATATTTTACATTTGTCTTTATAATTCCTAACGGCTTTAAAACAGACCCATCATAAAACTTAAACCTAACACTTGTTTTTTCTAAATTTAAATGCCTAAAAACCCTGTTATACGTGTCACTGTTGATACAGGACACCGCCGTGCCTGTATCCACTTCCATATTTATCGTATTATTCTCGATAGAAATTGGCAAACTAACCGCTCGGTAATCGTTGAGGCATAAGTGATGGAAGTCCTCTTCCTCCTGCCAGGTCATCTGCCCCTCTCCCGGTTCCTCCGTATTCGCATAATGCATAGTGCGTTCTTTCTTGTCCGCTAAACCCGCGGCACCCTGCTCCGGGCACACTCGCCGCAAGTGACCCTTCCGACGGCACCGGCTGCACTCGTATTCCCGAAACCGACAGGTCTCGTAACCATGACTGGTCGCTCCGCAGCCCGCACAAGCCCTCATGCTCCCGTTAAGCATTCGCTTTCCCTGCATGTTCCCGCCTGTTGATGCCGCGCTAAGCGCTGCACCGCGCGCTCCGCGCTGCGCTCGCGCGCCTCCTTTGCCGCGCCAGCTGCCTCCGCTCGCGTCCGAGCGCCGCCCGCCGCCCGCTACGGCCATGGCGTGCATGTCTCCGCACTGCGCCGCGCTGTCCCTTCTGATGCTAGCCGTCCCCGCTGCATCTACCACCGCCGCGTTACGCTCCGCAGCTTCTAACGAAGTCGCCAGTTTGACTGCGTTATTATACGTCAGAGCGTCATCCTCCGCAAATAATCTTTGACGTATCGTCTCACTTCTAAGCCCGCAGACGAACTGATCTCGCAGGTTTTCGCTTAGGTTGGAGCCGAACTTGCAAAACCGCGCCAACCTTTTCAATTCTGCGACATAACATGCTATAGTTTCTTCCGCCCCCTGCCGCCTTTGTCTATATTTGTACCGTTCCGCTAATGCTGACGGTGCCGGCTGTAGATGTTGTGCCAGTAAATCGACGGCTTCTACGTATGTCAACTCTGACGGCTTACTAGGACTTGCTAAATTTACTAGTAATTCATATGCTTCGTCCCCCATAACCGCGATCAACGTAGGTAGTTTACGCTCACTTTTTACCTCGTTCGCCGTAAAGTACATGTCCAGTCGTTCTATATACGACGACCACACTCCCGTCTTTACATCAAATTCGCTCACTTTGCCGATAGACATTATCCAACACAATGTATAACCGTACAATACACGCAATCCATCCACTCGTCGCCACTGTAATGTTCTTAGCCGCAAGTACGAGAAATAAAACACCGACACGTCCGTTCATTAGCTTTGTATTCAAAGACTGACTTGTACAATATTAGCGCCTACCTACATACATCACACTTGTGTGTACTGTTTGCAGGCACATCTAGTGAATTTACGTTGTTACTATTTACTGGCCGGTGAACTTACAAGTGAATGAGATATTCCAACTTTGTTACTAAAGGTTCCCGCGGACAGGCGCAACGCGACTCCGTTGGAACAATCCGGAGTCGCGTCACGCCGTCACTTTGCGCCCGTCTGCGGGAGCCTTAAGGGTAATGGGACGATCGGTCGGTCATCAATAAACCCTTTTGGTGCAAATGAGCTATAACTTTCTGACAACACAATGACGAACGGTGCGCTTTTATAATTTCTAACGTGACTCATTTATTACTGACTAGCTGTGCCCGCGACTTCGTTCGCGTGCATGTCGGAAATCAATACATAACGTGTCGCTTAGATATGGTGTAGGTGTAGGTATCACTCCTCCAATAAAAATGAAGAATCTTGCGATCTTGCCTGGTGGGAACCGCTACCTGGGGTTCTCTACCACAGCCCTGCAGTTACTGCAGTTTATGATAGCGGGGTTTAACACGTATTCGGACTGCTGGAAACACAACGCGCCATTCCAAACTATCCTACAGTTTGGACCACGGATCTGTGGACTCAGTGGACTGCGTTCCAAACCGCGGATGGATATGTGCGGTTTGGACTGCGCATCAAACTGTCTTTCGTTTATACCGTGAACATCCATGTTTATGGAAGCAAAACTTTTAAAAACCATCAAGTCCATAATTAGTTGACCACGGATAGCCAGTAATTTTCTTTGATTTCTGTACCAAATCACAGTACGTATACCTACTGTAAGTTATTGAGGAGTTCAATTGTCAGATCTTCACCATATCTGGAGAAAACTCTTTCAATCATAAGGTGTGTGACATACGGACGGACAGACGGACAGGACGTAATGATAACACTTCCCTTTCTATGTACTATTTGGCTACGGAACCCTAAAAACAGAAGAATTGAAAACTTCTTTCTTTTTGAAGTTGGTTATAAAGATGCCTCAAATAATCTCGACCTCTAGAGAGAAATCCAGGTCCAGAGACCGGAATTCCAGGACAGCATCTATTTTATGACTGAAAAAGTGTCACTCTTCTGCGGAAAATCTTGACACCGCGATTCCGTCTATACAACATCTATCAGATACAGTGGTTAACTGGAAGCTCGCTCTGCGTACAATAAATAAACTTACAAAGGTACCCAGTTTGATTTAAAAAAAAAGTGTGTGTGTCAGCTCTGACGACGACTGGCGTTTCCTTTTTTTTTGTGCCGTTCCGACTTTCTATTTTTCGGTCAAAAAGTAACATTAAGGTGTTGAGGCGCTCGTCACCCCCCCTCTCACCCAACCTCTCAACCCTCCTCCTCTAACTCTCCTCTCAACCATATCTTACCACCCCCCTCCCTCTCCCTCCTGTCACCCTCCTCTCTAATAACCCTCACCGCATCCCCTTTCCCCTTCCTCCCCCTCACACCTCCTTACTGCTTCTCCTGCTTTCCCTCTCAAACCCTCCCCCTCACCTTCTCTGTGTATGAAAACTTGATAGGGTTATTATATCTGACATTGCATTCTTTTTCACTCAGAACACCACATCAGTTATTAGTACTAACTATCATCTTACAATTATATTATTATGCCCATTTTTACGGTTCCATACCTCAAAAGAAAAAAAAGCCGTCAAGAGCGAGTCGGACTCGCGCACCGAGTGTTCCGTTTCGATTTCTGAAAAAGTGTGCTATTTAGAGACATCTTTTTATTTTCCTGTTTTCTTTACATACCTACACTTCTATCACATAGAATAAGGGGCCCGCCCCTTATTCTATGGACGGTAGTTTTTTTACATTTTTCATCAAAAGTAGAAACTATGCGAACTAAAAAAAAAAATTTTTTTTTGAGAATGTGCAAACAACGCTCTTTCATATTATACCCCACATGCCCTAAGCCCCACTATTAATTTTTAAGACCCCCTTTCAGTCCCTGTTGCAATAAAAATTAAAATATTTTTATTTCTTGCTTATTTGCAAAATAGTTGGGTAAACGTCATCTAAAACTGTTCCAAATTTCAAGTTGATAGCATTAGTAGTTCTTGAGATATCCAGCTGTGACAGACAGACAGAAAGACAGACTGAGTCACGCCATAAGGGTTCCTTTTATACCATTTTGGTACGGAACCTTAAAAACGGCACCCTTATAGGATCACTCGTGTGTCTGTCTGTCTGTCCGTCTGTCACAGCTAATTTGCTCCGAATCTATTGGACCCATTATGTTAAAATTTGGTACAGTCATAATTACGAATTTCTGTGACCCAGACGCGGATACGTAGGTAAAGTAAATAAATGGATTTTGGATACGGGGGTCACTTTTGTGGGGCAAATAAGAAAATTAAAAAAAAAAGTTTTGCAAACTGTACCGTGTGACATATCAGATCAAAGGGCTTAATTAATATGAGGGTCTCAAATATGTATATATTTTTTTTATAATTTTAAAATTATATTAATTATTTAAGAAAATAGATGAAAATTTACCAATATATCCCCTAATCTCCGAAACTACTGAGCCTAAAGTTTTGAAAAAAAAAATACAGAAAACAGTTCTTTACTTGTAGATTACTGGAAAATCTATAAGAATAGTCTGTGGTCTTAAAATAACATGGTAAATCTCTCAATATTGTGAGTACAAACTAACATTTACAGTTGGAATGTATGGGAGGAATATGTTTTCCAACTACAACTACTTTTGTTCTTGGGATAAATTCATCCCAACTACGGAACCCTTCATTGTGCGTGGTCCAACACGCACTTGGCCGGTTTTTTATATTTGAAATTCTTTTAGCGTTACTAATCAACCATCAATAGAACCAATCTGCCTAGGCTTTTCCCAACTATGTTGGGGTCGGCTTCCAGTCTAACCGGATGCAGCTGAATACCTGTATATTACATGGAGCGACTGCCCATCTGACCTCCACAACCCAGTTACTGGGTAATACGATACCCCTTGGTAAGACTGGTTGTCAGACTTTCGGGCTTCTGACGACCCGTAACGACTGTCAAAGATCCACGAATAACAGCCGGGACCAACGGCTTAAAGTGGTTTCCGAGGCACGGAGGAGTCTCGGTATGTAAAGATGCTCACCCATCCACTAACCAACCCCGGGAAGCGTCTGGATCGACCCATCAGGTTAACCACCCCTATAAAGCGATTTTTATTGTTAGTACCATTTGGTATCAATAGATGTCGTTACGTGTATGAAGACACCGTAATGAAAAATTCTTCTTGAACACTTTAAATTCATATATCTTTTGATAGACTGAAGCGATTGCGATGAAACAAAAACTAAGTAAAACTCTGAGTTACACACAATATTTGAGTATAAAATTTAACCACATTGGTTTTGTACTTTTGACGTGATACTTGCACAAAAATTTATGAACTCTCACAGACAAACAGACAAACAGACGAACAGACAAACAGACAAAAATGAAAAAAATGGTAGAAATGGCATCTGTTGGTGATTCTTTAACACCCCAACTATTTTTTTTTTAAATATTTGCAATGTACAGAAACGCCTCGTCTACAGATTTATTATATGTATAGATTATTTATTACTGATTAGTAAAATATATGCATAACTACCCTCTAATAACAAACATTCACTACTATTTCATAGACAGAGACAGAGTTATAACGCCAAGTAGATTGATAATTCATTGAGTTATTAACTACCTAACTGGCTCAGTTGGTAAGAACTCGCGGTAATCATTGGAGAACCAATGATTAGATGGTTCGAATCTCGTCCGGGATAATGAAACCACTTTTTAGGGTTCCGTACCAAAATGGTAAAAAAGGAACCCTTATGGTGTGACTCAGTCTGTCTGTCTGTCTGTCTGTCACAGCTGGATATCTCAAGAACTACTAATGCTATCAACTTGAAATTTAGAATAGTTTTAGATGACGTTGACCCAACTATTTTTTAAATAAGAAAGAAATAAAAATAATTATATTTTTTTTGAAACTGGACTGAAAGGGGGTCTTAAAAATTTAAAGTGGGGATACTAGGGCATGTGGGGTATCATATGAAAGAGCGCTGTTTGCATATTCTTAAACTATTTTTTATTTTTTTTTAGGCCGTATAGTTTTCGACTTTTGATGTAAGATGTAAAAAAAAATACCGTTCCCCCCCTTATCTCCGAAGTTTGCAAAGCGAAAAATCTGAAATTATTCTATGTGATAGAAGTTTATGTAAAGATTACAGGAAAAATAAAACGATGTCTCTAAGTAGCACACTTTTTCAGAAATCGGAACGGAACCCTCGGTGCGCGAGTCCGACTCGCTCTTGACCGGTTTTTTGTATTATTGTTAAGGATGTATTGTTTGAATTGCAAAGTTGTAGCAAGGTTAATTTTAATACAACTGGGGTACCCAATTGATGCAGCCCACTATACATGATGTCGTAGCGGGGACGTGGATGTCCACGATAATATCGTCACGTTAGAAATTACAAAAACGCACAGTGAGAACCGTTACTAGTGGCTGTCATTCGACCCTTTAGTCAACCTGGTCCACAATTTAGCCTTTTTGCCAACGTACAAATAAAATAAGACATTATTTACCTCCCCATATTTTACCCAACGTTTTCAATTGTGCAACTTAGGTACAGCAGGTTTGACTTCAATCATACGCGATTATCTCTTCTATTTGAATGAACATGGGACAATGCGCTGTATAGGTATCTCTTACATTCAATGTTGAAGACACTCCATTTTATGTCATGTGGGAATGTGATTCAATGCAAGAGTGAAGCTCCAAGTAGAGCCATTTTGGCTTGCACTGATGATAGATTTTATGGTAACAATGTCGTACGCGCACACTTATAACTCTTTCCAACCATCCACACCTATGAAGTTCATTATTTATTTACAGGCAACCATAGACGAAAAAATGCGATACTTCATGGACGCTATGAAGTTCCTTATTTATTGGAAGGCAACCAAATACGAAAAAATGCAATACTTCATGGACGCACAAAGTAAAATTAGATTCTAGTCGATTTCCTATAGCAACCTAAAAGCTGTGCAAAGAAAATTCATATTTTTCTATTACACGTTAATTGTTTTAGTACTTTGAAGGACTGTTTATTAAAAATTCAAGTTTATTCAAGTAACTAAACTTTACTTCTCCAAGTTAGAAATAAAGCGAAAATAGCAAATCGATTGATTTTTGATTAAAAACAGCTAAAGTTATCGAATTGGTTAAAGAAATTGATTTAAGACGATAAAATAAATTAGTGACTGAAGTGTTGGACGATAAGACCACTCGAAAACAATTGTATTATTTGATTATACCCGCTTTGTTGATTAAGATACAGTTTAATGTGCTTAACTTGTAGGTATCCTCTTAAAACAAAAGTTAGAACAGAATAATATAGATCCCCTTTTCCTCTATTAATACATCTTTATAGGATGTACGATTACCTGCCGAGTTATTGAAGGATATGTTGAAGACCGAAGCACCAACACAACCGATGCCGACACATCGATACGCAATGCGATGCGACGCAACGCGGCACCTAATTTTATACAAAATATAGGTTAAAATATCGAGTTATGGATTTTCAACTTTCGTTGTTGAGCCGAGCATTGAGAATCCAACCTAACAACAACAGAGTGCATTCTAGCGCGTCAAAATAACACACTGTTGGATTTTCAACTCTGGGCGCGGAGCAGAGCGTTGAAAATCCAGTGCGCGAAACAAAGTCGCCGCGAAATTTTTATATCAGTGCGAACGTCGACATGTCTGCTTGCACCACAAATCACCAAATGCGTAGGTCCGCTAACAAAATTACAAAAAATAAAAAGTAAGAGCCGGAAGTTCGGGTACAGTTTCGTGTAGTTGGACAATCTGGGCTTTTCGTTCAGACCGTAAGATTTCGTGCAATTGTCGCGTCAGTGGTTATTGTCTTTTGCACCGCACTACACTTGTAATTGCAGCTCGAACACTGTGGTGACGGAAGTAACTGGTGCTTATAATAGCACAGGAATTCTCCCAGTTTAAGCCCCGTTGCACAAGTTTCCACCAGTAACCACGCTACAGCCACAAAACGCCGCCACCTGTAGCTGGTAGCTGGAAGCGGCTACTAAGTAGTGGAAGTGCGCGGCAGACACTTGTGGTCGGTGGCCGACACAAGTGGTCGGTAGCCGCTACTTTTATAACCTTTGCTAGCGTTTAGTTGTCGGCGGCGGCCACACGAAGCGAGAAGCGGCGTGGCATGTAGCGATCACTAGCGTTATCCGTGTTCAGCGAGTTCATATAAAATGTACGAAAACTGTAGTACGCAGCTCGGTGGCGGCGTTTCGTGGCTGTAGCGTGTGTCCCGTGTGCGGCATGGCTAAAGTAAGTCTTGATTCGTTTACAGAGTAATAATAGATAGTCCTAAACAGAGGGGAAAAAATGAGATACATTTGATTGTCAGACAGCTGGTGATCAAACTTGAGCTCATCGAATTCAAAAAGTTAACTTGATCGTATTTTATAGACAGCATGCTCACGTGTCGCCCATCTGATCTAGGCCGTTTGTCCACCGCCATCGTCAACGGGACGTCAATGAGAAGCGAGATTATTCGAACCGAACGTTACGTCCCGGTGACGGCGATCGTTTGTCCACTGCGACCGAACTCGGCGGTTCAGTAAATATTATGATGTTATAACAAAACAAAAGCCGGGTAAACGGCAGAAGCTGATTGGGTGGGGATTCACGACCACCGGTCCAGCATAACTAGACGCGTGCTGGTATGTAGTTTGGTAGAAGCGAGCGATCAGGTTATATTAGCATAGGCGAAAAACAGGGTGTCAATGGGGATTAATTGCGGTGGACACGCGGCCATAGTAAATATATAATAAGTATCATAATTTCGCCGCCGTAATGTCGTTCTCGTTGACGTCCCGTTGACGGTGTCGGTGGACAAACGGCCTTAAGCCTATTTGCAACACCAATCACTAAATATATTTAACGCTAAACGAGGTCTATAAAACATAACCCTGTCTCTTTCATCTTCAAATTGCTTTCAGGTCGGCCTAGTGATTGTTAATTTCAGTGACAATTAGGATCATCCATCACTTCCAATACATCGAGTTCTAATCACGTATGCTGTTGATATTCCACCGGCTCAATTTAATAAGCAACGGTCAATAAGCTTGATAATAATATGCGTGAAGCGGACGCTGATTATCTCACGTTAATTTGATTAACAGCTAGGTATACCCTTGTATACCACAACAATTTGTAGTGCAAATTAGAACTAAGGCATTAATGAAGAATGATGGCTGATGGATGATGGCTGTGTGAAGTGTATAAAAATATTTAAATTTTTACCATAAAGGAATGTCACATTGCTTTTGTTAGCTTGCAACACTTTCTTCTATCTGGAGTCGGCGTACAGTCAATATATAATTTTTGATCTTTTAAACTAAAATAAAAGAATCTTCAAGTTTTGAGCCAGCAGTTTTTATTCTACATGCTGGTGCCTGGTCCTTCGAGCCGGATCTGAACCAGCGACCTATGGAAAAACATCATAGGTCAAAACTTCAGGATTTCCTCGATTCGATTCAACCTCCCATAGGTACTTTGATATTCATTGTTGTAATTTTACTCCTCATTTCAAACAGTTTCCTTGGTTGAGGTGAGTTTGAGTTGAGGAACCAACTGTCAAATATAAGATACGTACGTATCTACCTTATGTACTTAATATAAAAGGAATATTTCTCCAAACAATTACGTCTTCGTGACGTATCACCTCGACTCGCACTCATTTGAGAAACCTCATAATTTCCTTAATATTACGACTGTGTATCGAATTTGAGGATCTTTCGACTCACAACTCGCCTTTGAAACAAAAACATTTAACGTCCTACTATTCGATTTTAGAAGAAGTATCTGCAGACTCACTTAGATAGTGGTTTCACAAGGTTTCTATAATAGCCAAGAGTAATAAGGCTTTCGTTAGGGACTTGGAAAAAAAAATAGGTATCAACATGACACGTTATGTAAGGAGGTTACTATTTCTGAGAACGTATATTTTTAGCATGTACTTTACATTTCCCAAATAAAAAAAAGTAAAAGTAGTTAATAACATCTGTGTCAACACAAAAAATGTGGTAGCATATTTTACGATTCTGTACGGACACCATTACAAAAATTAAAATATTTTAATGAGCCGTTTTTCCAAATGTATTTGAAAAAAGAAAGCCACATTTCGTTGTCGTTAAGTTGGCAATCAACGTCTGTCTCGTTTACGTTTATTTGACATGGCTGTCAATTGGAACGAAGTGAACATTATTTGAAAGATTGCAAATTGAAAATATAACGAATAAAATAAAATTAGAGTTATATTACGGTACCCTTACGGTACCAACATTTTATTACATTTTTTTATTTATGAGTATTGTTTAATATAGATTACTATGACATATTTTATAATGGTGGCGATAAGTTGGAGGTGCGAAAATTACTGTTTCGCAGTTTCTTGTGCCAATCTGTTTGTTGTTACATCCACATGGTTGTAAAATAGCGGTCTTTACTGGAAACTACCGAAAATCTTAGTAGTCAAAGATAAAAAATCTCATTATTTTTGTGCTTACAAGAAAAAAGGTTCTAGAACAAAATATTTTCATTCACTATAAATTCTAGCTCAGTTCAACGATATTAGAAATAGGGAGGTCTGCCAAAAAGTATAACATTAAATGTTATGGACAATACATTGTAGTTACAAAGCTACGTGGTTCGGCGGCCATTTTAACTTGTTATCAAGATGGCGCCGGAAATATAACGGATATTATTTTAGGAAACATTATGAGTTTGGGCAGCTTTATGTCCTATTTTAAAATGTTATTGCTGATTAGAGGAATAGATTAAAACATTCAGTTTTAACTTTAATGTTAGCTTGAGCAGGGGGCCTAAAACGGCCACATTAAGCAATTCCTCTCAAAGCGATTCATTTCCTGAATTCCCAGCAATTTATTATGATTGTGCTATTTGACATTAAACTTCAATAAAGCAATTCATAATTTGTGGACCATTTTACGAATCTCCATACAAAACTGTCAAACAGATGAATTGCGTGCTATGAATTGTACGCAGATAAATTATGAATTGTCAGTTTGTGACCATTTTACGATTTCAAATATGATTAATAAATAGGTACCTATTATCCTATTATGATTCTGCCAAAGTGGCCGTTTTAGCCCCCGAGGTGTGAATTATCAGAGCAACAAAATTTCACGCAAAATGTGTTTTCAGTGAGCAATACATAAACTGCTGCTGAGCCATAAAAACATGCATGCTCGTTATAAAGGCGGCTATTACTTGTGCACAAACCTTCACCCTCTGTAAAAGTAGTGCGACCACACTACTGCAAAAAATAATTATCGTTAAAGTACTGCGGACTTAGTAGCTTAGTAAATAACAACAACTTTCTGTACAGTAGGCTGCACGTCAGTGGTAACAAAGTCAGTATAAGCTGGCCTCTTATTCTATAACTCCTTACTACGCTGGCCAGCTCAAGGTCAAAGTGTTAGTACGACAACGTTCAAAGGTTCCATTGTTTATCTTCGGAAAAACCGAAACATGGCGAATTATAAAATGTGACTACAATTTTTTTTATGTGATAAAATTACAAATAAATTAATTAATTTGATACCTCCACGCGTTCCTGAGAAAAAGGGTCCTGACAGACTGTCAGATAGACACACATATTACTGAATAGTGTGACATGAAATTAGTAATAACTAATTTCATGTCACACTATTCAGTAATATTTATCTAACATCTGTTTCATGAGATTTAGGCATCTGTCCCACCCACCTCACGTATTTTCATGATCTAGAGGGACAATATTAATTTATAATACTGTATCTGTATTTGGTACTGTCTGAACAGAAGCGAGTACAGCTAGCAACTACAAACGAGCAACGAGCAGCGAGTGCGCGACGGCGAAGAGCGATTACTCGGTGGTATGCGACGTACCAAGCATGAGTCTCTCGGCGAGTGTTCTGCCCGCCAAGCGAGCTTCACTGACCTTCTTTGATAGCACTTGTCTCTGCGTCAAACGAGTGCTCGCCAGCGGCGGCGGTATGACCAGTCAGCGATCAATATGTGTCGCAGCCATCTGGTATGATTAGCCAAGCTTTTGGAAGTTGCGCTCGCCGGCCGCTGCCGCGGCACCGCTCGCTCCACTCGCTCGGTTTGCACGCGGTTGGTCACACTTCTAACCTAATCTAACTCATTTGGTCGGGGTGCCCTGGCTTAGTTACTGCGACCAATTTTATTAGGTTCACGCGTGGTTGGTCACAGTTTCAACCTAACCTATATTTGAATATCATTCAGGCAGCTAAACTTGGAAATGAAATTCGAGATCAAAAACAAAGAAATTTAACTGTCCAAGTAACGTTTCAGGGGTAGTCCACTCATGTGGACTCAAAATTTAAAAATTAGTATGACTAGGGTCATCCCTAGTCATACTAATTTTTAAATTTTGAAAACGTAAAATGCAACAAAGAAAAACTTGAGAACAAATAAAAACTCTGAGGGACACATTCAATCACGACAATCGTCAGAAAAGAATGACAGTATTACCACAGTCTATACATCATACAGTCGTCCGACGAAAGCCCGAACTGCTTACTTATTTCGCCAAACTTCGTAAGCAGTTCGGGCGTCGTCGGACGACTGTATGATATGTAGACTGTGGTATTACTGTTGAAGCTGAAGGTTAATAGGCGGTTAACTAAACGGCCGATTAAACCAGTTGACTGCGAGATATGTATCTCTTTTACTCACAGAACAGATAATATTCGGTGCTTTTACTTACATGGAACATACAATCTTTTGTATGTTTCTAAAGCGGGAAAATCGTTGATAGTTAGTAGTCTCCTCGTCAGCGGGTGGTGGGACGGGTGCCTTAGTCAGTTTTTCACTTCGATCGACAGGGAAACATTTCCGATTGCTTTGTCCGGCGCTATCTATTTCCTGAACTGATGCATTCACTTTCCTATTAATCTATAAACAAAATACATTCTAAGTACCTATGTGATTTGAGAACAACAAATATTTAATGCATACATAAACTCACGCCTTGTTCTCATGGGGGTAGGCAGAAACTACAGAACGCCACCTGCTACGATCCTTACATACTCCTTTTGCCTCGTTTACGTTCATACACACCGGCGCGCCGGTTGCGAGGACTACGCATCTGACCTTCCTGAAGAACATCACCAATAAGGTGCTAAAGGACCTAGGTAGGTAGATTAATATGTCCCCTTTGGGCGTCCCGTCCCGGCATTTCCACTTACATTTGTTTTTTCATTTAGTTTTTGTTTTGCTTTTTTTGCTTCTGTTATTCGCCTTTCATTCATCTTCTCAACATGACCAAACCATCTAAGCATACTCTTTTAAATTTGTATCACTACATCTTCTTTTAAACCACACCGTTGCCTTATGACGTCATTCCTCAGCCTATCATTCATAGTCACACCACACATGCTTCGCAAGGAACGCATTTCCACGGCATATACAACGTGTAACGTTAAATGCGCAAAACCTCTTAAGAGGTCATTGTACTCATCATTATGAACAACTTTTACTATGGGCTAAACCTGAAATCGCGAAAAAAAAATCAGCTGTTCAGTACATTTTGACGAATTATGCGAACATAAATGTACTGAACAGCTGCTTTTTTTTTCGCGATTTCAGGTTTGGTGTAAAAGTTGTTCATAATGATGAGTACAATGACCCCTTAAGAGGTTTTGCGCATTTAACGTTACACGTTGTATATTCTACTTTCATGCTTCTTTTGCCACACAAAACACTCACTTCCATATTATACCATACTAGCTTCTGCCCGTGACGTAAAATTTATTTTTTGCTCGACCCGCCCCGTCGCATCGCATTGCCTACCCGCGCTATTACTTCGTTTTCACTTAGCGTTCTTTCAGACTTTTTTTCTTTTTGCTCGGCACCTAAGGGTCCTAGAGTGATGTTAAATATGCCTTCTATAAGATTTGGGCTATCATTAATGCAAAAAGATTGTTTTAAAGTCCGACTGGTAGGGTAGTTCCAGAGTTTAGCTCGTTCCTTCACCACATCCCCTTCCGCTACCTCTCCCTCCCCCTCTCACTCACTCTCACACCCCCTTCACCACTTCCCCTTCGCTCTCTCTCTCTCACCACCCCGTCCCCTCCCTCCCCCCTCTCCTCCACCTCCGGCTCACCAACCCCTCCCCACCCCTCAGCCTTCACCATGTCTTCCTCCTCTCCTCACCATTTCCTGCCCTTTCTCCCTGCGTCCATCATCCTTCCCCTCACACTCCTCACCACCCCTCCCTACGGGGTAGTTTTAAAAAATTAATAATGACAAACTTAGGCAAATATTTGTGCCAAGTTTCAAGTCAATTAAAACCAAATGAATAACATTTTTCATGTAAATTGTATTCCCTGTTTTCACCCCCACAGGGGTGGAATTAAAAAAAATGGTTTGAGATATTTCCATAGCTTGACTCAAAGATTATTTACACCAATTTTCGAGTTAATCAAGCCACGCAGTAAAATCCTCCCCAGTGAAATTGACTACCCCTTTTCACTCCGTTACAGGTAGATTTTCGAAAAACCCACAATATAACACATTATTCTTTATTTTTGGTTTTAAGTATAAATACTGAGTTTTGAGTTAATCGGATTGCGCGTAAAAATTTTTCCATACAAACTTTGAGACCCCCCCATTCCCCTTTAGGGGGTAGTTTAGAAAAACAAAAAATCACAAAAATCATAATTTAATTAGATAAATATTCGTGCCAAGTTTCAAGTTTATTAACTCAAGGAATAAGATTTTTCATACAAGCAATATCCCCCCCTTTTACCACCTTAAAGGTCGAATTTCCAAAAACCCTTTCTTAACGGATGCCTAGGTCATAATAGCTACCTGTGTTCCAAATTTCAGCCCAATCCGTTCAGTGGTTTCAGCTGTATGTTGATAGATCAGTCAGTCAGTCAGTAACGCGTTCCTTTTATAGATATAGATTATTCCATATTATTCCATATTATATTGCGTAGGTACCGCACACCATTGTGAATAGCCAGTCGAGGACATCAGGATAGTCTCCTGTAAAAAAAATCATGCTAACCCTAAAATAAACGGCGAAAACTGCAAATATTAACACGTCGCACTCGGGGTCATTGTTGCCTTTATATCTATTCGTAAACAATTTACAACTGACGATTTGGTATCGTTGTTCAACATTTGCAGACCGTACTGCCGACTGCCCCGGCGGGAGAAGGGTTAACTCTGCAATAATGTTGGCTAGCAAACGCTTGAAGGTGCTCAGGGGTTAACGAATGAGGGTAGTCTAGTGAGAAGTGTTAACTTGCGTGTTTGGTTTTCTTATTTTCTTGCTGGCTGCTTAAAGTCTTGTTAGGGTTCCGTACCAAAATGGTAAAAAGGAATCCTTATGGTGCGACTCAGTCTGTCTGTCTGTCTAACTGTCCGTCTGTCACAGCTGCATATCTCAAGAACTACTAATGCCATCAACTTGACATTTTGAACAGTTTTAGATGACGTTTGCCCAACTATTTTGCAAATAGGAAAGAAATAAAAATAGGTAGTTATATATTTTTTTGCAACAGGTACTGAACCCGTCTTAAAAATTGGAAGTGGGGCTACTAGGGCCTGTGGGGTATCATAATGTACCTCAAAAGGAAAAAATGGAACCCTTATAGGATCACTTTGTTGTCCATCTGTCTGTCTGTCTGTCAAGACCCTTTTTCTCAGGGACGCGTGGAGGTATCAAGTTGAAATTAATATCAAATACGCAAGTCTATGGTCCCTTGGAGTTTTAAAAAAAATCAAGCTTCTAAGTCAACGCAATAAAAAAATACGGCCATTTATGCGAAATATTTTGATGCTCGCAAGTAAATCAAAACCTATAGGGTACTTCCCGTTGACCTAGAATCATGAAATTTGGCAAGAAGCAAGGCCTTACAGCACAAATAATGCAAAAAGGTCGAAAATTGTTAATTTATAATTTTATCACATAAAAAAATATTTTTAAGTATGTCATCTGTCAAGGCCCTTTTTCTCAGGAAAGTATAGAGGTATCAAGTTGAAATTAATATGAAATACGTAAGTCTATAGTCCCTAAGAGTTCTAAAAAAATTAAGCTTCTAGATCAACACAATAAAAAATACGGCCATTTATGCGACATATTTTGATATTCGCAAGTAAATCAAAACCTATAGGGTACTCGCCGTTGACCTAGAATCATGAAATTTGGTAAGAAGCAAGGTCTTACAGCACAAGTAACGGAAAAAGTCCGAAAGTTGGTAATTTATAATTTTATCACATAAAAAAATGTTTTTAAGTATGTCATCTGTCAAGGCCTTTTTTCTCAGGAAAGCGTGGAGGTATCACGTTGAAATTAATATCAAATACGTAAGTCAATGGTCCCTTACATTTCTTAAAAAATCAAGCTTCTAAGTCAACGAAATAAAAAATACGGCCATTTATGCAACATATTTTGATACTCGCAAGTAAATCAAAACCTATAGGGTACTTTCCGTTGACCTAGAATCATGAAATTTGGCAAGAAGCAACGTCTCACAGCACAAGTAAAGTAAAAAGTTTTATCACATAAAAAAATAGTTTTAAGTTTTCATTTTCTGGCAAAATGAGGCTGTACTATACTAGGTACACCTCTGCCCAACCCTTCGGGGAAACAAGGCGTGATGTTATGTTTATGAATATTTTTTTGCAAATACTAACTTAAATATGCAGTTGGAGAATTGTCCGTGACGTATATCAATGTATGGGAGAACATGTTTTTCAACTCAATGATAAATTCTTTTCAACTACGGAACCCTTCATTGTGCGTGGTCCGACGCGCACTTGGCTGGTTTTTTTCTTTTTTTAGGCCTACGCGGCCTACAAAAAGAAAAAAACAAAGTTTTCGACTTTTGATGAAAAAAAAATACCGCCCCTCCTTATTTAAAAAAGTTTATATAGAGAAAAATCTGAAATTATTCTATGTGACAGAAGATTATGTAAAGATTAAAGAAAAAATAAAACGATGTCTCTAAATAGCACACTTTTTCAGAAATCATGAACAAAAATTACATGTATGGTACGGAACCCTCGGTGCGCGAGTCCGACTCACTTTTGACCGGTTTTTTTTAAATATGTTGGTTATGTATCTTAATAGATCTCTTCTATTAGGTATCTATTTTATTTAACTACATAAATAAGGTGTATCTATTCAAACACGAAATATCTTAAGGGGTCATTGTACTCATCATTATGAACAACTTTTACGATGGGACCAAACCTAAAATTGTTCGCATAATTCGTCAAAATGTACTGAACAGCTGTTTTTTTTTCGCAATTTCAGGTTTGGTCCCATAGTAAAAGTTGTTCATAATGATGAGTACAATGACGCCTTAAGATATTTCGTGTTTGAATAGATACACCTTATACCTAGCATCACGCCTGTGATCCTGTGTGTAGGTACCTATTATATAGTACACCCACATTTCGCCAGGTATGTTAAGTCCAATGGGGGCGAGCCTATAACATGGCACCGAGCACAAATCCAGACTTCAGGAAATTCGTGATGGAAAAACCCAATAACACTTTGCCTGACCTGGGAATCGACCCCAGGACCTCATGCTCAGCAGTACTTACCGCTAGCAACCACGATACTATCGAGGCAGTCCTATGTAATATACACAAACTAAATGGAATGTTACTAGCAACAATTATGTCTCCCGCAACACAACCTTTACCATGAATCAATTTCTTTTTAAGAGGAAAGGCGGGTGGCCAGACTTTTGAAAATTAGGTATTTTAAGAAAGTATTGCTGTCGCTCTGTGAGCGCTCCGCCCTCGAATTCGTGCGATAAGGACAACTGCAGATCCGACTAAATAGCCTATGTAAAAAGTCACATTTCGAGGTTTGGCTCTCGCTTATTTCCTCCTCCAATATTGGACCAATTTAAAAGATATTTCATAAACTGAATAAGAAGGATATATACTATGCCCCTATGTTTTTCTTTTTTCGTTAATAGTTGTCAAATTGGTACACTAGGCGTCTGTTGACAGCGGTCTGAATAGGCAATTTTGAGCATTTTTGGTGGGTTTTAGTTCTTATAAAAATAATATATCATCAAAAAGGAAAACATAGGGGCATACAAGTAGCTAATATTTATATTTCTGTAAAAAATCATTGCTTTATGGTCATTAACCAGAAAGAAAACAGGCGAGAGCGTTTGTATGGAGAAAAGAGCACCCACATTTCCTCTTAACCGACGAAAAAAAGGAGGAGGTTCTCAAGTCGTCGCGTATATTATATAGGGTGACTGATAATTAAACACATGATTTTAATCTTGAGATCAAACAACTTTTACTTTGGGACCAAACCTAAAATCGTGAAAAATAATATCAGTTATACCCTACATTTTGACGTGTCATGCGAACATAAATTTAGGGAACAGGAACAGCAGATTTTTTTCGCGATTTCAGGTTTGGTCTCAAAGCAAAAGTGGTTTGTATAATGAGTACAATCATGTGTTTAATAGTATTGGTCACTATCAGTCACCCTATATATGTCACCGTTAAATTACGAACTTCGATAGTTTATAACATATCTAACTCGTGAAATTGTAAACTGTTATTTTTTTCACTTTGTAGCGTTTATTTTCGAATTTAATTGATTTTGTTTCGTAAAAAAAGTTTTTTTGCCATGAATATTAGGTTAATAAATAGGTAAGTCATAAAGGCTCTTTCAATACAAAGTCTTCAGTCAGTCAGGGCCTATTTCACGATGTCCGAATAGCCACTACTTACCGAAGAAATTAAAAATGGAATATAATTTGTATGAAATTATCTGCCAAGTAAGTTAATAGGAACTTAATTGTAGGTGGTGAAACAGGCCCTTAGTCATTATAATAATACCATTTATACCCTCTTAGCTTTTGGTATAATCACTTAGATAGGTAAGTACCAAGGTACTCATGCCGTTTACATTACAGACGACTAAATAATTCTAACGTTATGCCTCGCAAATACGCAAGAGGTACTTATGCCTAATAATACCTATCAAACGACATCTTTATTCATCAATACAATATGTAAATTAGTAATGAATGAACACGTCATTATATGACTCCTCATTAGGTAAGCATTTAGCTAATTATAGTGCCAATTATATTAGTTAGGAGCTGATAGTACGCACGCATTTAATGAGTCAATAGTGGACATCGAATGTTCTAGTGTTTATAAGTATGACAGCAGAGATTGGGGTCTGTGGGGTTAAACCAGCACCCAAATTGCGTAACACACAATCGATCCGAATCTGAATTACTTTGAAGCAAATTGCTAATCTAAAGGGTTACTTGTAATTCGACGTATCCTTCCAGGTCGTCATAGTATGGTTAAAATGCAACAAATTAAGCCACCAAATGTTCTACCGAAATTCAATAGTTTTTGAGTTATTTCGATTTTTAGTTTTTTTTAGGAAAAATGATTTACGGCGCGACTTTACTGAAATTTAAGTTATTATCACAGCTGATGCCGTAGCAGATCTTTGTTAAAAAATAAAAGTTGAAATATGCCTAAAACCTCGGCAAATATCACTAATTTAACATTTTACTTTTCATAATTTATTTCATGAAACTTTGGAAGAAACTTCATTCATGAACTTTTCAGAAGGTTGCGTGTTCAAATCACGTCGGGGTCACCAGTTTAGAGGCATGAGGAACAGGGTGTAAAGTTCACTCATCCTCCATGGAAAAGGGAGGATCCTCCGACCAGACGGGTGTTGTGTCTGGTGGGCCACTGCCCGACGGTTGATGTCGGGACGTTGTATATATGCTAATCGCGTGGTAAACTCTAATTGCGCGATGCAGGTTTGCGTGACGTCATGTCATTGATGCGTAGTTCATATGTGGCGATGTAGATGCCGCCACAAAACTAAAAAAAACTGAATTTCGGTAGACCATGTGGTGGCTTAATTTGTTGCATTTTAACCCTACGATGATGTCCTGCAAGGAATACGTCGAAGTACAAGTAACCCTGTATATAATTAAAAAGAGAATCCAGACTGACTGACTGACTGACTCATCAACGCCCAGCCCAAACCATTGGACTTAGAAAGCTGAAATTTTGCACAGAGGTTCCCTTCATAAGTAGACAAGGAATAAGGAAGAAATTCCCGGTAGTATGTTCCCGTGGGATAATTTCCAACATTCCCCGGGCACAGCCGCGCGGGAATTAAGTGCTAGCAAAACAGTCTGTTCGAAAAAATTTGTCTTCTGAACACCGTAAATAACGCAATGATGTTGTTCAACTGTCAAAATGATACCGATTTCAATTGATAATGTTATGCAGTAGGGTGCCGGTGTTTATATGTTTTCCATTAGGTTAGTATTATCAGACCGGAATTTGTATTTGTGCGCGGTTTATAAGCACGCTAGGTACCTACTTCTCATAACTGGTAAAAAGTGGATGCTCTGTATTGTTTAAAATACTTACTTCTGAGCTCTCCTTCAAGGAATACTGTCGTGATGTTATGCATAAGTATACAACGTATAGTCCAAATCTACCGATGTACTATTGATAAAACAGACGCCTTTCCACCTTAAAGATGCACTAATTCACCCTGCCCCTATGGTCCTTTGTTTGCCCGAAAATTGCAGCATGCAAGCAAAATTGTTTCGAAATTGACAAGGCCCGGTGTTAGTCGATAATACCTATACAGAAAGCGGCCACGACTTACTTTAATACTCATTAACATCTGACAAAATAACACTACAGCTGTTCATCAATACAATGTACAAATAGTAATGAATAAACACTTCATTATAATTATGACTCCTCTTTAGGTAAGCATTTTAGCTAATTATTATGGTGCAAATTGTGTGAAGAGTACGTGCCCTGTCATCATTACAGCGTGGTTTAATTGTTTAACATAGACCATTGATAGAACCCACGCTTTTAATCGAGTCGATAGTGGAAATCAAATGTTCTAGTGACAACCACTAGAACATTCGATTTTAATTCCTAGGTCGGGCAATGTTTTCAGGTTTTTCATCACGCCTATAATCCCCGAAATAGAACCAACATTTCACCAGTTATGTTTTTTCTTTTCTTTTTTCATATGGGCCTCTGACTTGGCTTCAAATGCCGTCGAAAAATAGGCTCTTTGGTCACCGCTCGAACTCATCCCGCGGGATGAGTTGACCAATGATAAGTTTGAATCGGTCAACTGATCCCATTGATAATTTTTATGATTTGTACAGACACGAAAAAAGTGTTAGTAGATTTACTAAAACAATAACGTTTTTTTTTTTCAAAACTTCAAATGCTTGTATTAGGAGTGGGTTCAAGTCAGTAATGAGTGGGAATCGAACTCGCGACTTCTCGATCGAAAGTCCGATACCGTTAGGTTAGGTTAGGTAGGGGAGACCTGAGGGCTTAGTGCGAGTTTTTATACTTACTCGATCACGTTAACGTAAACGTCAGTTTGTACTGAAAATTAATAAGCGCCGCCTGGTGACTATAATGGGAAACACAATTATTCCATACGAATTGACATAAGGTAACGTTAACGTAAACGCGATCGAGTACGTATAAAAACTCGCACTAAGCCCACTGTACAAAACCGTATACCGGGGTAAAACAGTACAGCATGTCTGTTCTTGTCAATAATTCAAAGTTCCCGCGCGCAAACTGCTCAGCGGCGTCGACCAATGGGAGCTATCTGTCAACAAACACTTGTCGCTGCAGGCACGCGCGTTATCAAAATATTCGATTTTATTGTTTTTCGGCGTACTTGATCTTATTTTTGTGAAAATTCAATCAATAATAGTGAAATTTAGGTATATAACAGGTAAGTGTCCAATCAACTATGTTATACTGTGTGTATTTAGTCGTAATTAACAAATATTTGAGTAGGCAAAATTGGTTTCTGTATGTAGTAGTGAGTGATATATTTATACATTGAGCCTTGGGTCAAAACCGTATGGGGCAAAACCGGCCACTATACGATTTTGACCCGCATGAATGAATATAAATTTACTTTTTATTTTTATTTTAGGTGCAGTGCAACTCCTAAGCTTAATTTGAATCAATCGCCTAAGACCAAAAACTAAAGCAAAAAATAATAAATGTTCTGTGTGCTTGTTCTGCCTCGAAGAATACGGTTCAAGCCACGTGGATGAAGGTTGGGTGTAATGTAGGGAGTGTAAAGATTTGGCTCATGAAGGCTGTACAGGTTATGACTCAGAGGATTTAGATAATTTTGTATGTATGGGATTCGTTGCTTCTAAATAATTTCTGGAACAGTATCGTATTTAATATACGGTTTTGCCCATGTGTCGGGGCAAAATCGTAATTAGAAGATGTTTAATAATTTATGGTTTTTATTGTTTAATATTTTAATTATTCCAAATATATGAAAATGATTATGTTCCTTATGAGACTGACTAATTATAATTGTTGAGTAGATAAATTAGTGTTTTGAAATGAAAGAGCTACAACCTTAAACCCTTAGCTATACGATTTTGACCCGGTCTCCCCTATTAGATTACTGCCGCTTCAAATTTTGGGGTATCCCTCAAAGCGCAACTGTTTTTAGCTCAGGCATGTTTTCCTTCACCGTTTTTTAAGCAAGTGATAATTATACAATACGCACATGAATCCTAAAAGTCCGAGTTGCGTGGCTTGGGTTCGAACTCGACAACCACGACTTGGCAGTCCAACGGTCACACCACTAGGCTATCACTACTGTTTTTAAACCAATTCTGCTGTCCTTATTACAAAACATGGTTCATCTTCAAACCCAGGTTTAAACCATGGACCCTTTTATGAATTTTGGACTTTATTCCGACACATTAAGTTGTCATTTTTACAAAATTGACAATTTAGTACCGGACTAAGCTTTGTCAGTTTTGTATAAAGAGCTGTATTTCTATCACAGCTTGGTTCTTATTAGCCCCTAATGTGTTGAATGCACCCCATGTGTGCATAAGGAAAACTCTTTAAATAATAGGTATATAAGCTTATATTATCACATATATATAAACGTAAAAAGACATCATCCGATGGAAAACCAATCATCATCATTAGTTGTGAACCTATGGAGTTCGCAACTACCTACCCCTCCCCCCGCGTGTCAAATGTAGCCCAAATGTGCAAAACGACAAAACTTTACACAATAGGTATATAAGCTTAGATCACATATATAAACATAAAAAAATATCATCCGATGGAAAACATATCCTTATCAGTAGTTGTGAACTTGTTGGGTTCACAACTAACCCCCAAGACTCCCCAATCGCTGGGGTTTTGGGTCTAAAATTAGCCACACACATTAGACACTTGAGGGGTTAGGTACAAAAACTGGCTCGATGGTTTAAACCATGACAAAAGAAAAATCTCGTTTTGTAATAAGACCGGTTATGTTTAAGTCCCATGTAACGGGGGGCGAGCCTATTGCCATCAACCGGGCACAAATCCAGACTCGGGGCTGCTACTGAGACATTCCAGATGGAAAAGTCCAATAACAGTTTTGCCCGACCCGGGAATCGAACCCAGGACCTCATGCTCAGTAGCGATAGCGACGATTAGACTAACAAGACAGTCCAACGAGTATAGATGTTCATTTCTCCGATAGTACATCCAATTTACCACACACTTCTGCCTACCTTGGAGAATACAGGTACCTTAATGTATGTTGGTAGTTAGGTTACAGTACTTCTAGTACATTTATGTTCGCATAATTCGTCAAAATGTAGGGAGCAGTTGTTTTTTTTTTTCGAGATTTCAGGTTTGGTCCCATAGTAAAAGTTGTTCATAATGATGAGTACAATTACCCCTTAAAAGTTTTCCACTGTTTACACTTACACCCTGTATTCTGATGCAGAAAGTTTTATCTGGTTACTGTGATAAATGATAACGCATAATTGGTCATTTATTTTTATTATTTATTTATTTTTATTTATTTATTTATCCAATCTTACACTACTTACTTTATTTATTTAATCTCATTTTATTTGTTCAGAACAATGCAGCTCATCGAAAACAAAATCGAATCATTAATTAAAATGTCAACGAACATTATACAACTGACACATTACACTCATCTTGTCACCAACGAAACAAAAACAGCTTAACATGGAAGCAATTAATTATAACTTTTTAATATCCCTTCTGTTCAAAGGGGAAATAAAAGAAAAGTTTTCATAAAAAAAGATCGTATACTTTCTGGTGAAAAAGTTTGAGGAGGCGGGGTTTACTCGCGCATGCGCGGTGTGTCCGCCGAAGAAATGCTTGGCTGACGTCCCCATCAACGACGACGGACGCTGGGCAACAAAACAGTCGCCGCGAAACCTCCTTGCTATGCGGACGCGAACCGAATGCACCTCTGCATAACTTAACGCATGCCGTAGTGAATAATTACGCCAAAAGTACTTTCCGACGACCGGACATAACATACAAATTACTTTCTACAAAGTTGAAAAACTTTTTAAGTTCAAAAAAGTTTCGCGAAATATTAAAAGTTGTTTGTTGAATGAAAATTCGTCTTATGTAATGTAGGTAAATAGTTTGATATGAATATTGATTAGTTTTATTACTTTATATCATTACAATACTAAGTTACATAGTTATAAGTTACTTTAAACTATCGTAATACCAACTAAACTATCTTACCAAAAAATATATTTTTAAAGCCTCATCTACCAAAAAGTTTTAAAACAATAATATCAACAAACACAACACGTAAGTATAACATAATATCTTTGACTACATAATGCACATCCTACACTTTATACTTACCTACACATAATATATTGAAAAGAAAATATATTTTTAGCACAATATTTTCTATGTAAGTAATACTTTTGTTATTTAGAAGTTTATCCGCGTCACTTTAAACTGAAAGACGCACAACTATGTCGATTTAAAGTTTCGGAATCTGCTCAATCTTATTCAAACTGCACAAACTACTACAGTTTGTATTTACAAAAGAAAATGACTATACGTTTAATGTAGTAAACTTTTCCAAGATTTTATATTTCTAGAAGGGGCACATAAAAACAAATGAAGTATCTCAGCTCTAGCAATGTCTTTAAATTTAAAAGCACTGTTAGAGCTGAGATTTTTTTTTAACAAGCTTTTACTAGTCTGGATATCATTTAGGAACAGAGTCGTCAAGACGAATCAAACGAGCCCAAACTCGATAGGGTTGCATCGTTTTATTACTGAGCTCATGTGGCCACCTTCTGGCTCCATCATCAGATCAGCTCGATGGTAGCAAAATATGGCATTGTCACCAATTTTACATACGTATGCCAAATTTCAGCTCAATCGAACACCGGGAAGAGGATCAAATTTAACTTGCAAATTTTGAAAAGGACAACTTACATACGAAAACTGCAAGTTAATAGAATTAATTTTAAAAAAACTTGTAAAAAACAAATGAATTCCATCGTCTCAAAACATCTTCAACCCTAAAGGAGGTTAATTAAGAAATAAATTCACGTAAAACAGATTCCATTTAATTCCCAAGTCTACTTATTCACGGTTGCTGCTCACGTAAAAGCCAAATATAATTAAAACGCTTACAAAACACAGCGATCAGTGATTCGAAACTCATTAACCCGAAAATAGCTTACTGTGTTACCTACCCTTAAAATTATATTTTGGAACAAATCCGTCGGTACCCCACTAATGTCCACAAAAGGGTTCCGAACACCGAAAACGAACCGCAATTATGTGACGATAGACCCCATTGACGTCATAATAACCCTGACCATAATAGTTAGGTAAGTGTTGGTAATAAATTATTAAATAAACAATACAAAATTAAATATTCATTATCTGCGTACTTTTTTGAGGCAGTCTGTATGAAGCGAAGTTTATTTTCGTATTGTTTTTATGAGTCAGAAATTTTCTTCCATGCAAACTGTACATATTATGACTTGAATATAAATGTAAGGTGGAAAGCTGTTTGTTTTATCCTTACACCATTTTTTCGTACGTTTTCAGTGAAATTTTGACAATTGTGAATATTTTTTACGCACTTATGCACCTGATCCACAAATCGACAGGAAAACCTACCTGAGATTATTGCCCTATATTTTCTTTGGTTAATAATATAGTAGACTTTTATGAAAGTAATGTAATGTCTCCTTTTAAGGTCAGAAAAACGGAGAACATTCAATGTTTGTTGATATGAAAACGAACAATGAAAATTATCAATACTAACACAAATTATAAATGATGCTATGTTGTATGTATATGTTAACTTCTTGATTAAAATGGGTCATCACGATAAGCCTTAACCAAAGTACATCACAGTAAGTAAACAGATTACAGAAAATATTACTAGCATACGGAAAGATGCAGATCTGACTTTAATTTCTCCAATCCAATTTTTTTTATTACTTACTATTTTTTTTTTTCAACTACTCTACGTAATTCAAATAGCATTGCAGTCGTAATCATGCCGAACTTCCGTCGCGGATCTTCCGCATAGTGTGTTTAGAAACTAAAAGTTTGATAATTTTTAATAATACTGTCTAAAATTACCCGTAGGTACGTAAAATACGCGCTTACACGTGGAATTGCGGACACAAGCCCACCTTTTCAATACTATCTTACCAATTTTTTTTTATTACAATTTTATTTTTTAACTACGCTTCGTAATTCAAATAGCATTGTAGGCGTAATCATGCCGAACTTCCGTCGCGGATCTTCCGCATAGTGTGTTTAGAAACTAAAAGTTTGATAATTTTTAATAATACTGTCTAAAATTACCCGTAGGTACGTAAAATACGCGCTTACACGTGGAATTGCGGACACAAGCCCGAGTTTTCAATACTATCTTACCAATTTTTTTTATTACTATTTTTTTTTTTAACTACGCTACGTAATTCAAATAGCATTGTAGGCGTAATCATGCCGAACTTCCGTCGCGGATCTTCCGCATAGTGTGTTTAGAAACTAGAAGTTTGATAATTTTTAATACTGTCTTAAATTACCCATACGTAAAATACGCGCTTACACGTGGAAGTGGCTGGTGTCCAGCCCGACTTACCAATACTATCTTGCACACAAGTAGGAGGCTGAAGACGAAAGTTGAATCAGTTTTTACTGCATATACCTCTCTTATTCTCTATAGCTTTTGCCGTCTTCACCTCGTGGATGTCAGAAAATATCCCACGGGAACGTACTACCGGGATTAAAAGTACCATAGGTGTTAATCCTGGTTATAAACTAAGTATCTGTGTGCCAAATTATAAAAAAATATTTTATTACATGTATAGTTTTCCCCACTTTACCAAAGTTAAATCATGGGTCCACGTACACTTTTAGGCCATGTTCTAATATTAGACAACATTTTCAAAAACCTTTTAGTCCCATAAAACTAAAAGTACTTGTATTGTGTTCTATCAAAATATATTTGTTACTATGTGTCGCCATCTAGTGGCAGAAATGTGCACTGTGCTTGTCAAAGTCCATACTGTCATTTTTTAATAAAATTGTCCTGTGTCAGTCACCGCACGCGTTGTTTCATTTTAGGTTATGGGCCCAGACCCAGTTTTTTCAGTTTAAAAAAGTCGTTATTTTCAAGTTACTATATCGTTTCATAGTAATAAAATCGTAATTTTGACGGAATTAGGTGTTCGAGATAAGTTTTTCGGGTTAAAGATGGCTGCGAACTACCTGGTCAATGTTCCGAAATTGAAAGGCAGAGAAAATTACAGTGAATGGACTTTTGCTGCTGAGAATTTCCTTGTGCTTGAGGGAATGCTTCATTGTATCAAGCCAGTTGAAGGAAAAGTGATTGTTTCTGCAGATGATGAAAAAACAAAAGCAAAATTGATAATGACTATCGATTCAACGATTTACGTCCATATCAAGAATGTGTCGACGTCTAAAGATTTGTGGGATAAACTGAAGTGTTTATTTGACGATTCGGGATTCTCAAGGAAGATAAGCCTGTTGCGTACCTTGACCTCTATTCGTCTAGAAAACAGTGATTCAATGGCGTCATATGTAACACAAATGATTGAAACTGGACAGAAGTTAAGCGGGACTGGTTTTAAAATAAGTGATGAGTGGATAGGATGTCTTTTATTAGCTGGATTAACTGACAGATATATGCCGATGATTATGGCAATTGAACATAGCGGAATTTGTATCACAACGGACGCCATTAAAACCAAATTATTTGACATGGTGGAAACGGAAGTCGGCGAACACAGTTGTGGTGGTGCATTTGCAAGTTCGCAAAAATGGCAACACAGAAGCAAAAATAAGTCTATAGTCAGTGGCAAAGAATACAAAGACAAAGATGGCAGTTCATCTAGTTCATTCAATAAATCAAATGTCAAAGTCAAATGCTACAAGTGTAAACAACCAGGTCATTACAGGAATCAATGTCAAAATAATGATTCTAAACAATCAAATGATAAGAAAATTGAGAGAAAACAAACTAATGCGTTTAATGTTGTGTTTTTAAACGGAAATTTTAACAAACATGACTGGTATGTAGACTCGGGTGCGAGCGCGCATTTGACGGCGAATGAAAATTGGGTTAACAACCCGTGTTATACACAGAGTGATGAGATTGTTGTTGCAAATAATAACAAGTTACGAGTTTTGTGCACCGGGGATGTAAACGTTGTCACGAAGACAAAAGAATGTGAGTTTGAAGTACCAATAAAGGGAGTACTTTGTGTTCCAAGTTTGACAACCAACCTGTTGTCTGTAAGCCAACTAATGAGAAACGGAAATAAAGTTACTTTTACTGAGAGTAGCTGCAGTATCTACAATAAGAATGGTGATTTGGTGGCTGAGGCTTGTGTAGTCAATGGAGTGTATAAGTTGATAATGCCGGAATGTTTATTGGCGGCTTCTGCCGTGTCTGGCAATACGTGGCATCGCAGATTGGGGCACATAAACAGCAATCATTTGAACAAAATGACATCAGCTGTAGAAGGTATTAAATTGGACAAGAAAGTTGAAATTTCTAAGTCGTCTTGCTCAATTTGCTGTGAAGGTAAGCAGTGCAGGTTACCCTTTAATCATGTTGGTTCCAGAAGTAATGAAATACTAGAAACAATACATACAGACATTTGTGGACCCATGGAAGTACCATCAATTGGAGGTTCTAGATATTTTTTATTATTCGTAGACGACTACTCACGAATGATATTTGTGTATTTTCTAAAATACAAAAGTGAAGCTTTAACCTGTTTCAAAGAATTTAAAGCAAAAGTAGAAAATCAAACCAACAAGAGGATTAAAACTTTAAGAAGTGACAATGGCC
Source organism: Cosmia trapezina (assembly GCA_905163495.3). NCBI lineage: Eukaryota > Metazoa > Arthropoda > Insecta > Lepidoptera > Noctuidae > Cosmia > Cosmia trapezina. The sequence continues at coordinate 6,759,173 of LR991028.1, forward strand.
TAGAGTTTTGTAACAAGGAGTTTAATTTGTACTTGCAGAAGGAAGGTGTTAATCATCAAAAGTCAAATCCCTACACTCCAGAGCAGAATGGGTTGAGTGAAAGGTGTAACCGCACAGTAGTAGAGAAAGCTAGGTGCTTACTGTTTGATGCAGATTTAGGCAAAGAATTTTGGGCTGAAGCTACAAATACAGCGGTGTATCTACATAATCGTATTGTAGCATCTGGATTGAATGGGAAAACGCCTTTTGAAATGTGGACAGGAATTAAACCCGAGGTGAGCCATTTGAGGATTTTTGGCAGCAAGGTTATGGTACATATTGCAAAAGAAAAAAGGCAAAAATGGGACAGAAAGTCCATAGAACACATATTTGTTGGGTATCCAGAAAATGTTAAAGGGTACAGAGTTTACAATCCTATAACTAGGAATATAACAACTAGTCGAGATGTTATATTTAGGGAATGTGAGAAAAATACAGAAGTTACTGTTCCAGTGCAGGAGCCTAACTCAGACTCAGCAAATGAATGCAATCAGGATGAAATGATGGAGGAGGCTGATACATTTACTATAAATGAATCCTTAGATGAGACTTATTTACCTAGTGAAAGTGAATTTGAGGATAGTGAGGACTCACCTGTACCCGTCTCCAGGTCTGTAAGAGACAGAAAGAAACCGGAAAGGTACGGATTCATGAACATGTGTGTCAATGAAGAAACTCTTGATGATGCAAATGGCTTAACACTTGAAGAAGCACTGAAAGGTCCTGAACGGGATCAATGGTTGAAGGCTGTAAGTGAAGAACTACAGTGTTTTGAAGATAATAGTGCATGGGAGTTATCGGAAGCTCCAGGTAATGGTACTATAGTGAAGTGCAAATGGGTACTTAAAAAAAAATATGACAGTGAGAATAATGTTCGGTATCGTGCAAGGCTCGTGGCCAAAGGATTTATGCAAAAAGAAGGTGTGGACTATGTTGAGACATTTTCGCCAGTTGTGCGACACACAACTCTTAGACTATTATTTGCATTGGCTGTTCAGTTGAATCTGAATATAACACATCTGGATGTAACTACTGCTTTCCTCAACGGGGACCTTGAAGAAACCATATATATGCAGAAACCTGATAGTTTTCCTGATTCCAAAAATGACGGGAAGGTTCTTAGATTAAAAAAGGTTATATATGGGTTAAAACAGTCTTCAAGGGCCTGGTATAGGAAAGTTGATGATTGTCTAATAAGTATGGGTTATAAGAGGTCTAAAATTGAGTCTTGCTTGTATACAAAAAATAGTAATAAATGTAAAACAATTGTAACATTATATGTAGACGATTTCTTTATATTTTCTGATGATGTTTCAGAAACAGAAAACTTAAAAAGTGTTTTAGCTTCCCATTTCAAATTCAAAGACTTGGGAGAAGTGAGGCAGTGTCTAGGTATGAGGGTGAGTGTAGATAAAGCTAATGGAGTTATTACATTAAGTCAGGAAAGTTATGTAAATCAATTATTAAACAAATTTAACATGTTGGAATGTAAAACAGCAGACACCCCTATGGATGTTAAGTTGAATATAAATAAAAGCAAAAAATGTAATATCCAATTGCCTTATCAACAGCTTGTTGGTAGTTTAATGTATTTGGCAGTGTTAACGAGACCAGACATTTTTTTTTCTGTTGTTTTCTTAAGTCAGTTTAATAATTGTCATGATTCAGAACATTGGTTGTATGCCAAAAGAGTACTAAGATATTTAAAGAAAACCAAACATTATGGTTTAACTTATACTAAAAATGGTAATTCAAAATTGAAGGGTTTTGTTGATGCGGACTGGGGAAACAATGTTGTTGATAGAAAGTCATATACGGGCTTATGTTTTACTTTGTCTGATGGTGCAATCTCATGGGTATCTAAGAAACAGAAATCAGTTGCTTTGTCAAGTACAGAGGCTGAATACATGAGTATCACAGAAGCATGTAAAGAGGCAATGTATTTACGCCGCTTGGTATGTGAAATAACAGATGTACTGTACACAATTGATGTATTCAATGATAATCAAGGTGCTCTGAAGCTGTCTATGAACAATGTTTTTCATAGCCGCACAAAACATATAGATATACGTTATCACTTTTGTCGTGATTGCGTTAGTAATAATATTGTTAAATTGCATTATTTGGAGACTGCAAAGATGCCTGCAGATTTATTGACCAAGAGCTTAAACAGTGTAAAACATTACTATTTCCTAAAAGCATTGGGCATACAAAGTTTACATTGAGTGTATGTCTGCTTTAATCATCTTGTGTGTATTAGGTTTATTAGTTTATTTTGATAAGTGGTAGTATTGTGTTCTATCAAAATATATTTGTTACTATGTGTCGCCATCTAGTGGCAGAAATGTGCACTGTGCTTGTCAAAGTCCATACTGTCATTTTTTAATAAAATTGTCCTGTGTCAGTCACCGCACGCGTTGTTTCATTTTACTTGTCGATCCCAACGCATTAATAATAAGGAATCCTTATTTATTTATTTATAAACATAACACTTTCTCGTGAAATCGGTTCCGTTAATAATAAATGTGTAAGTTTAACCGAACAAGGGAATATGTAATATTTTTTATCGAAGGAATCGTAATAGTGGGACGTAAGCACTTTGAATAAATTGCTTATCAAAAAGCGTGTGTTCGGCTGATATTGTTGCTTAATATCGGCCGTCCGATATTCGGCGCTGAAGCCAATATGTATCTACATTAATATGTTTTTGAAATTAATAATTATATGGATTTTTTAACAAATTCAACACTTTTTTGCAGATAATTTAAATTCTGTTCCATTTTTCAATTTAATTCATGAAAGGTCTATCCGGAAGTGGGCAAACTTATCAGACGTTTTTATTTGAATTACAAGCCGCGACCCGCAGTTTCACCCGCGTAGACTGGTATAAAAAGTAGCCTATGTGTTAATCCAGAGTAGAAGCTATCTACATACCAAATTTCATCCAAATCGGTCCAGCCGTTTGAGCGTGAAGAAGTAACAAACGTACAAACACACACACACACTCACAAACTTTCGCCTTTATAATATTAGTGTGATTGCAAATGATTGTTTTGTGGTACTGAGAATATAGACTGCGTGGGGTGTTATATAAAGATTATTGATTATATATGGACAATATCCTTTAAGGAAGGCCCTCAAAGGATATTGTTCATAATTATCAACCGTCATGCTGGCAATAAGAGACAATATACAGCAGTGTTCATTAGTACCTGAAATTATTACTTAGGGTGCTAAAAAATAATTGCCACGGATTCAATGGGAAATGTTATTATGTTTATAGATTACAATAGTAAAGAAATTTCGTACCCCGGAATAGTTAAATCAATTTGAGAAAATAAAGTACTTGAGTAAACATTTACTTTTATCTGCATAACGTGGTTCACAAACTACGCGCGATATGTCGCGTGTGGCGGTGCGGCAACAGCTAATTACCATAAATTCAAAATACGCACATTTTTTATGTAAGAAAAAAATTATGACATCAATCTTCACTATTGTAATCTTTATACACAATACTGTCTCCAAATGCAGCCGTGGCAGATATTTTTTATAGCACCTTTTTAGGTATATGGCCAAGGACTTTCAAAGCAATAAATATTTACCCCCGAATTTGATCATGGAGATCTGTCACTTATTTTGAATATTTTCACAGTACTCGTATTTAATGAAAAGAAAAATAGGTTATTATGTACTTAATTCCAACCAATTCGCTTACTAATTTCTGCGAAAACTTTTACGTGGCAATAACTGCACTCTCTCTTGTGTGTAAATACTTGAATATGGATGAATAAACATGAATGTTTTAATCCAAAGAATGAATAAAATAAATATGAAAATACACGTTTATGCAAAGTGTTAATCGCATCACCACCCAGCGATTAAAATAAAATATTTTTTGTTGGTTTTGTTGGGTAACATTTATTTACAACAGAAATGTCATTCTCGTGTCCATCTATTTTGCTTTGAGGATGCGGTCCGTCCAATATACATAGCTTGCGTTTGCCTCTGTGGTTATTGTAGTTGCAACCGCACTTCGACCGCATACGGCCATAGAAAATATCACATCGTGCAGGAACAAAAAAAAAATATAGGTAACGCCTTCAATAAACTATTGCAATGAAATACGAAGAAACACACATACATAAAGTCACGCCTTCTTCCCATGGGGGTAGGCAGAAACAACAGAACTCCACCTGCTACGATCCTTACATACTATCTTTTGCCTCGTTTACATTCATGCATCTGAAGGCTTAGTGCGAGTTTTTTATACTTACTCGATCGCGTTTACGTTAACATTGACATATGTCAATTCGTATGGAATAATTGTGTTTCGCATCATAGTCACCAGGCGGCGCTTATTTATTTTCAGTACAAACTGACGTTTACGTTAACGTGATCGAGTAAGTTTATAAACTCGCACTAAGGGCTCAGAGGGCTTAGTGTGAGTTTTTATACTTACTCGATCACGTTAACGTAAACGTCAATTTGTACTGAAACTGAATAAGCGCCGCCTGGTGACTATAATGGGAAACATAATTATTCCATACGAACTGACATAAGGTAACGATAACGTAAACGCGATCGAGTAAGTATAAAAACTCGCACTAAGCCCACTGGTCATACACGCACGCCGCGCCGGTTGCGAGTACATCGCATCTGACCTTTCTGAAGAACATCACCAGTATACGAAGAAACTCGACCCATAAACCCTCAGAGGAAACTTATAAGAGTATTTCAGGTTTTAAATCGAACCAATTACATACATTATTGCTCATATTGGAACCAAATACGGCAATTAATATTCGAAACTGTATAATTCGGTATATTCAGAGAACTGTCCTTATAATTTGGTGTCGGACGTATGTCTGTCCGTCTGCATGTCGAGTATTGCAGTTCATTAAAATTATTTCATTGATTTAATGGAATTTTCATAATAAAATGTTTCATGTGGATTCCCGCAGTGTAATTAATGAGAATAAGGACGTGGTTTTTACCTCGAAAGTATCAATCGGTATAATTATTGCATATTAATATAATATGTAGAATGTTAAGCAAAAAAAACAAATCTATACTAATAATAAAGCTGAAGAGCTTGTTTGTTTGTATGTTTGAACGCACTAATCTCTGGAACTACCAGTCGAATTTGAAAAATTCTTTTTGCATATGATTGCCCAATTCTTGAGAAAGGCTTATAGGCTATTTAACATCAAACTATGAGCTAGGACCTGAGTAAAAAGAAAAAACAGTCGGAAAGAACGTTTAGCAAAATCGAAGTAGGTAATAGCGCGGGCAGGCGATGTTATGCGACGGGGTGGGTCGGGGGAGCAAGAAATTTCATGCGGACGAAGTCGCAGGCAGAAGGTAGTATGAAGGTAGTAGCAATTCTTGCCTAACCGAGTTGTAACTGCATGGAATAGGCTCCCCGAAAATGTTGTGACGGCTCCCTCACTGAACTGCTTCAAGAATCGACTGGACAGATTAAATATCTCCAAGCTATTTGATACACACGCATCAGCTAATTAGCTGCTAGTGTGTTTAACCAATTAACATACTCATTCGGAGTTATTAAATGGACAAAAACAGACACAGAACAATTAGAACGAACCACACGCACCACTCTTACAAAACATAACAACTTACACCCTAAATCTGCAATAGAAAGACTTACTATCAAAAGTCAAAACGGAAGGAGAGGCCTAATAGACATGCAGCACCTTTGGCGGAAACAAGTCTGTCGACTAAAAACATTTTTTCACTCAAAATCCCGCACTAGTAATATTCATAAAGCCATAGCTCAAAATGATTTCAACTACACCCCACTTAACTTAAATGAACAGACAGATACTCCACAAATTACTAGCGATGACCCGCAGAAACAAAAAATTGAGGACTGGAAGAAAAAGGTTCTTCATGGCCGACATCCTCATGACCTAGAACAATCCCATGTAAACAAAGTAGCTTCAAATAAGTTTCTAAAAATAGGTAATTTATTCCCTGAAACTGAAGGATTTATAATTGCGATACAGGACCAGATTATCAACACTAAAAACTATAGAAAATTTATTATTAAAGATCCTTCAGTAACAAATGATAAATGTCGCAAGTGTCACATTCAACCAGAAACAATTCAGCACATAACAGGAGCTTGCACCACTCTCACGCAGACAGACTACACACACAGGCACAATCAGGTGGCAAATGTAATTCATCAAAAATTAGCAGTCAAATATACACTCATTCAAAACACAAACACTCCTAACTACAATTACACACCACAAACTATCTTAGAAAATGACACACATAAACTTTACTACGACCGCGCCATTCTCACCGACAGGACAATTCACTACAATAGACCGGATATAACATTAGTGGATAAAATAAATAAAGTTACTTACCTAATAGATATTGCCGTTCCCAACACATATAACATTCAGAAGACAATATCTGAAAAAATAGTAAATACGCAGAACTCAAAGATGAAGTAACTAGAATATGGCGCCAACAAAAAGTTTATGTGGTCCCTATTGTCCTCTCCACAACAGGCGTCATCCCAAATCATCTTCTCCATAGCCTTAAACTACTAAACCTAAAAGAAACCCTCTATATCACCCTACAAAAAGCTGCAATTCTAAATACATGTCGAATTGTCAGAAAGTTCATGCAAATAGATGAAAACGAAGTAGGTCCTCATAATAACACATCCTCAACTTAACACACCACACGCTGCATTTACTTGGCTTCGGTCCGTAAATATTGCAAAAACCAGCCAAAGAGCTGAGAAGAAAAAACACTCAACAAAAATAATAATAATAAACAAGTCTTGAGTAACACCAGGAAATTCCTCTGTTTTGTAGAAGAAATTTCTTTTCCAAAAAACAGCGACAAAACTGCTACAAATATTTTTTGATGCCGAAAATGGAGCGGCTCCATGTAGTGGCCGCAGCCTCGGCCACTGTGGTGCCATTAAAAATAGTCAACCGGGCAACTGCGTAACACACTAGCAATCGGAATCGGTTTTGACAGTTTAACAACATTGATTGCGTTATTTACGTTGTTGAGCAGACAAATTTTTGGAACATATTAAGCAATGGATTAGCAATTTGCTTCAATAATAATAATTAATAATTATTATTTTTTTTTATTAATTATTTATTAATCAATCAATCAATCGATTGCTTCAAAATTATTTAGATTTCTATTGATAGTCTGTTACGCAGTTTCCTTATAAACTATCAACGCTGTCATTGGTTTTCTTTCTGATTTGTCAACAGTCAATCAATCTGCCTAGCCTTTTCCCACCTATGTTTGGGCCGGTTTCCTGTCTAACCGAATGTAGCTAAATACCAGTGTTTTACATGGAGCGACTTCCTATCTGGCTCCACAACCCAGTAACTGGGTAACACGATACCCCTTGGTAAGACCGGTTGTCAAACTTTTGAGCTTCTGACTACCCGTAACGACTGTCAAATATCTAAGAATGACAGCCGGGACCAATGGTTTAACGTGCTTTCTGAGGCACGGAGGGATTTCGGTATGTAATGTATTTTCAGCCATCCACGAACTGACCGCGTCAAGCGTAGCTTAACCTTCGATCGACCCGTGTGGCTGTTATTATTTAGCCATGAGCCCCACAAGTAACGATCATACATATTTTGTATTAAATAAGCTACTACTAACTATCCACGCAATCCACTTTGGTTTCAATGCATTCCACCAAGAGGAACTTACTGCTACTAGGGTTACCAATCAATCAATCTGCCTAGCCTTTTCCCAACTATGTTGGGGTCGGCTTCCAGTCTAACCGGATGCAGCTGAATACCAGTATTTTACATGGAGCGACTGCCTATCTGACCTCCACAACCCCGTTACTGGGTAATACGATACCCTTTGGTAAGACTGGGTTGTCAGACTTTCGGGCTTCTGACGACCCGTAACGACTGTCAAAGATCCACGAATAACAGCCGGGACCAACAGCCAATGTAAAGATGGTCACCCATCCACTGACCAACTGCTACTAGAGTTACCATCAGATGAAAAATAGAAAAGTCCTGACAAAAAACCTGATTTCCATAGAAAAGTCCTGAGGTTGTGTCACAGAACGACGCAATGAAATTATTAATTATTAGTGCAATTCATTTAATAAAAGATTCTAATCTAAAAACCAGAGCCAAAAATTAAATTGTTTTATTAAACGCTTTTATTTAGCTTGCTTTGTTTGATTCTGGTGTCTTTTAATAGTAAATTAAAATTGTATATTGTATTTTATTATTTTTTATTTTTAGATAGTTAATTTGTGATATTATCTAAACAAGATTACTTATGTTTTTGTTTCGGTTAATAACAATTGTAACTTTCTAATAAAAAAATCTGAAAAATCTAATCCGGCCGCAAAACTGTGAGGAGCCTGAAAATCCTAAAAGAAAAAAAAACGAAAATTTCATAAACTTAAAATATGCTACATACCTATTCTTTAAGGAATTTCCATTTAAGTAAAAATTTTACTTGTGTTAGGAAAATTCCGCACTTCCACTAGTTTACAGTGTAAGCTATTGAGTAGACATCCCATTAATAATAGGTTATGGTTAAAGTAAAAAGTTATACAAATCAAAAGTATACAGAAAAAGAAAAATAAAATAAAAATCAGATATGCATAGACGCGCTGTTGTTTTTGAGAGGGTGAGGGTGCATATGTGTGTGTGGGGGTGTGTATGTGGATGTACGTGTGTTTAACGATAGTACCTAATATACGAATAGCATAAAATTATGTGTCTACTTAATAGTTATGCCAATACTTAGTGAGGGAGAATTCTCAAAAGTTATTTAACCGGAGATGAAATCTCAGGACAAATCCTGAGGTATGGTAACCCTAACTGCTACTAACATCTTTCAAAAGGAATGAAATAACTTTTCCTTCAATATCTGCTTAATCTCAATATTTTGCTATGCAATGCAGTATATTTTCTATCAATTTGTAGGTTTACTGCATCTAACTTGTGTAAGTCGATGAAATGTTTTATTTGCTCACATTTCATCAATCATAGATTTTTAAATGCTTAGCTTTTACTTTAAAATAGGTAACGTACTCATTATTTTTAGGGTTCCCTACCTCAAAAGGAAAAAAACGGAACCCTTATAAAATAATGATCACTTCGTTGTCCAGCCGTCAGTCTGTCTGTCAAGATCCTTGTTCTCAGGAACGCGTAGAGAGGTATCAAGTTGAAAATAATATCAAATACGTAGGTAGGTATATAGTAAATTGGAGCTTTAAAAAAATTAAGCTTCTAAGTAATTTCGCGATTTTTTGTAGTTTGCGAGTTATTTTTGTTTTTGTAATTATTTAGTTTTCTACCTCTTTCTTCTAGTGTGCAGTGTCTTTTTTTTATGTGACATTATTCGTCTGGAATGTTACTTTCATGTCACAAAAAAAAAACTGAACAATACCCACTACAAAAAAGATATGAATTTTTGAAGATCCACCGATAGAAAACTCTAAATTATTACAAAAACAAAAATAACTCGAAAACTACAAAAAATCGCGGAACATACATGGGGTATTTTCGAATACCTCTGGGGATGAGGAATTCAGATTTTTCTTTTTGACGTCACTATTTGGACCACCCTGTATATGCATGACAAAGTCGTGGGCAGAAGCTATTCCCTATATCTTTTATATAAAAATAAATTGCTGTTCGTTAGTGTCGCTAAAACTGAAAACGGCTTGACAGATTTGAATATTTTTTTTGTTTTGTTCTCCTCTTTACAGGGGTGGTTTAAAAGAAAAAAAAATAGGAAAAAAAGGAATAAGGTTTTGACAGAACAACGTCGGGAGGGTCAGCTACTTAGTACTTCAATAATGATATTAAGTATAGTGGTTAAGGTGTCTTGTAAAAAAACTACATGCGGCCGCTGCTAGGAGTAGGTATTTAACAAAAAGTGTTTCTTTTTATGGAAATCCTGAATGTCACAGAAAACTATTTATTTCAACGAACATTCAAATTATAATAGTGGATTGAAAGCGATTGATTCAATTATCGATTATATTATTTTACAAAGACATGGACTAATGCAATTCAATTTAAACTCCATTTACGTTGATTCAATATATCACGCTTATTATAAAGGTAATGGCGGTATAGTGATCTGTCGTAGCTAATCGTAATACGTCTTTGTTAATTGATATTTACACTAGCTCCCCCGTACCTCCGTATACCTATAGTTTTTCTTTCCATCATTGTCGGATTGATAGTAGGTATATATATATAGTATCAGAGGGGAAAGTCCCGTTTTAAAGACGTTCCCATTCTAATCTGTCAAAAATACCTCTAATTTCCCTAAATTTTTGCATAGTTTTTGAAAATTGTTGCTAAGATGATATAGCGACTACATTTTGAAAAAAAAATACTGCAGACGGTTCACAGTTATTTTACCTGTGACAGCAGCAATCCAACATCAACCTTATTATAACGAGAATAAAGATCACTGTGATTTTGACAGACTTGTCAATGGTAGCAACCCAAAAGCAACCATATTGCATTGACAATAAAGATAACTGTGATTTTGACAGTGATGCAAGATCAGAGGTAAAGTAACCATATTGCATTGACAATAAAGATAACTGTGATTTTGACAGTGATGCAAGATCAGAGGTAAAGTAACCATATTGCATTGACAATAAAGATAACTGTGATTTTGACAGTGATGCAAGATCAGAGGTAAAGTAAATGTGAACAGTTTAAGGGTATTGGCCGTCTGATCATTATCATTTTAGCTTTTTTTTGATGTCCTTATGCTTTCTTCGTAGATTACCACAACACGCTCTCGTCAATGGTCACATTGGTGACACATGGGTTCATTCTTAATTTTCGTCCCTTTTTTCGAGTTGACATAAGAATGAATCATGCAAGGGCAAAGGTTATTTCCAAATATTTTGGTCATTTTGGAATCCGTTTTCAGTTGCTGGATACGGCTTAATGCTACCACTTTGATCTTCACTATGAACTGAACTGATGATACTTAGATCGAACTGTCTGACCAATTAACTTTGGGTTTGGGTTTAAACTACCTGTAACAATTGTCAAATGAGCCTGAACGATCGCTCTGAACCTATTTAACCATGAAACTCATGCAGCTGTACCTAATATTAGGTTTACACATAAATAGTACCAGCTTTCTAGGTCATTGCCTTCAAGCGTCGCAATAACCCACTTACTTCAGTCGACTTCTATAACTGTCGGGCCTAGCCTAGAATATGCTTCGATTCTTGGCGTAACTATCAGAGATCTTTGATTATAAAATATTTTTATCTGATATGATTTGATTAAGATCCCTAGCAGGTAACAAAGTTAAAGGTTTTCAAGACTGGGTACTCTCTCATTTAGAATTTTTGGGTTTTTGCCTTTCCTGTCGTTGTAAGATGTTTCTTCGTATCGGCGGTTGCCAATACGAAGCAATTTTGGAACCACACATTTAGTTAAACACTCCATACAAAATCAAGCAACGCAAACGTGCTAATATTTGACTTTCCAAAATAATTAATCCAGCAATTCTCTAAAGAAAATGGAGTGTTGTGTTTCAGACGTCATTGTCAAGGGAGAGGTACACGATGTATTTAATATTCAACGCAAACTTAGTTAACGGGATGCACGCTTGATTAGTTGGCTCGGTAGCCTCAGGGTTAGATCCCATATTGCAGTGTAAAGTTGAGGTCATGTCGTTAATGGAGATTATCTTACGTGAATTTCTGGCGAGGGTATTACAGGGAACTCCTTGGTATGCTAGTCTTGTAGACATGTTAGTTCAAAACCATTACAAACTAACTTATACAAAGTACCTATCTTTGTTTGGAATGTTCCTCTTCTATACGAGTACATACACGGCATATAATGCCGTTTCCTTTTTCCAAAATCCATCGTGTTCGGTTTTATGTTTTGGATTGGTTGTAAAATATTTATAGTTATACCGACCCGTAACGTTCAGCAAAATTTCTGCTATGTAAGAGTAGGTACCTAACTGAACAGGATTATAAAAAAAAAAACAACTCTACACATATCTAACCAAGTTCCCGTAAACTTTGAAAAAATACAGGAAAAATGCAAACCACGTGTATCACACAATGGAACTACACTAAGACTATCACCATCTTTATATCCCTCACTTACATTTGAATCCACACCTTATCCTCAGGCAGCACGTATACACGTACGGATCCCAATGATCCAACGGTCGTTTTTTATCCTCGTGGAACAGGGGTTTAGCACCGACATACGTGTTTCTAAAATATGCCTTTATATTTATTTATTTAGACGACATCCTTACGTTTGACGGTAACGTATGAGAAGAAATTATTGTGTGGGAATTGGGGAAAGTTATATGTCTCTGCAGTCACGCACAATGGTCCACATAAAGGACTAAGTGCGGAAACCAAATCCTTAACATAGAACATAGATGTCTCTGCAGTTACATTTTTTGATGGTGTAAGTAACTAGTTTTCTTATGAATCATTTTTGACGGGTCAACTTTATCAACAAAAACTTTGCCAATAGACATGGAAAAGTTTGATTCAGTAGTTGCTACTTCATCATCATTATTATCTACTGGCCGTCTTTTTCCCTTCCTATGCATAAACCTCTTTTTCATTGTGCTAATCTTCAAGCGCCTGTAATAGCACAGTACAATAAAGTAAGCAGTATTACTTACATCTTCTTATAAAACGGCCGAAATGACGCGTTTTAAAATCGCAACAGTTCGAGCGCGCGGCAGTAAAGCTACTGACACACATGCTCATTAGTAGCACGAAAGCATGCTTTTATTGTTCAATAGCTACTTAGTAATGAGCATGCTTATTTCTAGTATGTTTTCGAGTAAGCATGCTTATAAGCATGCTTTTTATAAGCATGTGTGTACCTTTATCTACGCAGGTAATTAATTCAAGGTCACTGCCCGTGCCCAGAAAGACTACTGCAGCATTACTATCCTGTAATAATAGTCTGGTACTTATTTCAATTTGTGGCAAATATATCATAACTATCTAATTTTAATTATTATCGTATTAGCGTGAAAAATATGTTGGCTATATAAATCGAGTTGTAGTTGTGTGAGACCTTAACGGTCCTATTAGGTTATCAGAACAACCCAATTATACATAAATGTAGTCCTCAAAGTTGTTGTTAGCCGATTTTGTAGTTCAAAAGGTACGGCATAAAAGGGAGAGGTCATATTTTATACTTACTGTTATATTTAAATGTATGCTGACCAAACGAGCGAGTATTATGCTTGGAAAAGCCCCAATTATAATTTTGTTGTAGAATCAGAAACTTATTTAATTTAATAAATGTATAATATTAATTTCCTTCCCTTGTTAGTAAGTTTTATTCTGATTTTATTTCGAGTTTGTGTATAAAATATGCAAGTTTTAAAATATCTCACTCAAGCTATAGGTTATAATCGGTCTCGATCTTGATCTTGTTTTCATTCAATTTTTCAGCTTATCTTCGAAGTAAAGTCTCCTGGGTGTTTTGATATTTTAATGAGGCTCTGATCTAAGCTGACGTGATAAACCCACGAGATGGGCTTCACTTCAGGTGAAATTTTACAGCGTTTTTCGGTTTTGTAACCAAAACACGTACGTTATAACATATTCATGTGTCTTGCATAACGCAACTACACATGAAGTATTCATACTAGTACTCTGGTTATTATAAACCGCACAAAAAAGATTACGCATAAAAATCTAAATGTCAAAGACTTTTTCTTTCAGACTTTACGAACGTTGGCGGTTACAGTTCTCATATATTTTATCACTAGTTCAGTAAGTTGAAGATTGCCAGTTTATTTGTTCGTAGCTGATAGAACTGATTCGATTTTATTGACGTACTTTTCTTTTTATTGAACTAACTAATCTTTTAAATGTTCATAGTCTGAACGACATATTATTATGTTGTCTTCCTAAACAGGGTACCAAAAAAGTATGGTGAAAAAGGTTGTGGTACAGATCAAATTGAACAACTTTCTTCATGGGACCAACATCTCAATCGCGCAAAAATAATCAGCCGTCCCATATATTTGTGTCGAGAAGATATTGAAGTTTTGTATGGGACAGTTGATAATTTTTTCGCAATTACGATGTTGGTCCCATGGAGAAAGTTGTTCAGTTTGATGGTCGGTACCACACCTTTCTGGCACACCCTGTATATCACGTTATTCGAACCACACACTCGTTGAGTGGTGCTTAACGGAAACGTAAATCTTCATCGAAAGTAATGTGTCTGAGGCCAGCTCAATAAAAGTCTAGATTCTCTTTGGATTAGCTTCCAAATCTGTTTATATTGTGAGATTAAGTTGTACTTAAGCATTATTCATTTCCATTTTAAACCATCTCAAGTAATTAAAATTAACCGCCCCTTGAATTTGGAGAAGAATTATTAAAAGCAAACATTAATCTCAATTTCGTCGTTATTTATATTTTCGTAAGATTCGTTTTTCATATGACCGAACTGTTCTGTCATCAGAAAATGCCTCTCGTTGCTCATATAAACCGAGGATCCTCGGTCCTTTATTAATTTGTTTGACTTTTGTAGGACCAGCGACGTGAAAACCGCTTTCGGTCAACCTTGGGTAAAATATATTTTTATTTTGACCAGCTTTGGCACGCAGCGTCGTCCGCGTGTATGTCGGATATTATCCCACGGGAACGGTACTACCGGGATAAAACGTATCCTATTTTCTTACCCAGGACATGGTATATGGGTCGATCTCCAGAGGCATTTTTTTTCGTGTCGGGCTGGATAAACCCATTTTAAAATCGAAAAACGTTTTCAAAATATTTTTTTATATACAGTTCGGTGTCTAATATACGTGATACAAGGCTAATATTATGAAAAAGTTTATTTTAAATATTTAAAAAAAAATCTTAAACCTTAAAATCCTGATCGCTCTGGGTCGACCCAACTCCCGATTGAATGAAAAAAATATTCCTTAACTTTTTAATGAGAAGGTTCATATGAAACAACTTATTTAGATTACATAACAAATAGTTAATCTTCACAGTAATAAAATATTTTTAGTTATATTAACAATACTTTTGCCACAATTTGAATTTAAAATCGTGACCGGGCATTTTATCTCATCGCTCTGCGCTGAGGTAAAACATCGCGCTCATCCCTAGTTTCGCGTTATAGACACTCTATTCCGATACCGCGGGGCAACGCCAGCAGTGGTCTAACCGCCGAAGAGGATACCTGTGTGCCACGTTCCAGCTTTCCAACATTACGAAGGTAAGTTTATGATTGCTCTGGATTTGGTTCTCGAATTTTATGATTGCTATGGCACGTTATTTAAATTAAATAGTAAGCTTGTGAATGTGTTTGTTATGTGAATTAAGTGATCGTTATGATGCTTTTTATGAGACGTAATCACAACTTTCTACTGCTTTTAAATTCGGCTATATTTATGATTTTGTGACTTTTTCTGATCGCTATGGCTGTGATTGCTCTGTCCAAAAAGACCAGAGCGATGATATTTTGCATTAATTGTACGTTATAAATCTATTTTAAGTAGTAGTACCGGACTGTAACAATGACAAACAATGAAGTATGCATATAAACTTTAATTTATAACCTTTCCTGGGTTTCTATGGGTAACCTAAACCCATAAACAGATTTTGACGTATTTTACCTTGATGATATTATTATATTGGCATTTAGATAACCACAACTGTAACCCTTTCTTCTCTAAAATTTAATGGCAACTATTGTTGCAGATTGAAATCATGCCTCGAAATAAATTATCTACTGAAGAAAAACGTCTTAGGAAGAAATTGGCAAAGTTCTGGGTGGAAATGTTGCACACAACCACGAGACGACCGCTTTCTAGTGACTCAGGCGCTGAGGAACCACAAATTCAAAACAAACATACACCTCAAAAGCAAACATAGACCTCAAAAGAAACTTGAAGAGGTACGAGGAGCACAATTTAGGCTATGGATAGTGCAGAGGAGGTTTTTAGCGCTTGATATACGCAGTCGACAACCACCACGGGCCCCAAAGTTACTCCGCGAGCACCGGATTGCTCGACTGAGGTTCACTAGAAATTGTCTATCTTGGACACTAGGTAACTGGTGTAGCGTACTCTTCTCCGATGAGGCTCGAATTTGTCTGAATGGTGAAGACCGACGTCGGCGAGTATTACGAAGACCAGGGGAACGCTATGCCGACGTGTGTTTTGAAGAAATCACCCCTTATGGTGGAAGGTCCGTTATGTTTTGGGCGGGAGTAACTTCTAGCTATCGTACAGAGATAGCATTAATTGAAAATGTACCTGTGTGTGACATTTTTCTAAAATAATACATTTCTCTTACATATACTCTCGTTACAAGTACACTGAATATGACTGAAAACGGCTACATAAATAATATTTTATCAATATTATTTTTTTTTTCACTGATTTCACCATTTATGATCGCTCTGTCACCAATTATGATTGCTCTGGTCGCGAAATTTTTTCAACTTAAATATTTCCATAACTGTTTGTGTAAATTGAAGGCCAATAGTAAAAATGTACTATTTGAACATCATTATTTTTAATCAGATACATAATTACCATTAAATATCAATATCTGAAAAGCACCAGAGCGATCACACGAATACGCCCGTTTTGGAGATCGACCCATATCCGTGTGCCATATCCAAATCCGTTCAGCCATTTAGGTGTGAACAGGTAAGAGACACACATACAGTTACTTTTGAATATTAATTGTGTGGGGCTTCACCCGCGTGGAGGTCGAAATTTATCCCACGGGAGCGTACTACCGGGATAAAAAGTATCCTATTTCCTAACCCTGGTCATGGTCTATCCGGGTGCCACATCCAAATCCGTTCAGCCATTAGGTGTGAAAAGAAAACAGAGCTACTTTCGAATATTTATGATACTAGTATGGGAGTATGGATAGGTAATGTTACAGAATGGAACCGACAGCCTCGAGATAATAAACGCTTTGTATTGCCATACAATAATCAAAGCACTAAATTCCAATCAATACAGAGAGTAGATAAGTGTGATTCGATGAAACTTGGCCGAGATAAGGCAACTTTGCCCACGAGGCGGCCCTCTTTTACGCAACTTTCTGTTCTTCTATTATGACGAGCCTCTTTGTTTGGCCCGAGACGCTTCCTTTCGAAAACATTGCCTTGAATATTTTTAACATAATTTCCGTTTGCAAGGGTTTAAAAAGAATAGTTGAGTGGGATAGGAAATACGTTTATTTCGGCTGAACGATTACGTTTACGAAGACATCGTTTTTCAATACTCTTACTCACTTTTAGATAGAAATACATTTCCCAATTCTAATCCAATTTTCATGCCGAAACAGTAAGTTAAACAGATTCAATAATAAAGTACGATTGTAACTAAATAACGGAGCTGACGCTCGGTTAACTTAGCATTAAGTGCAAGAGCTCAACGGGGCTCACTGACTTGTTGATTCGCAATGTTGTTGAGCTTAACCAAGTGACGAAGTTGAGCATTAAAATATCGTAGCACCCTGTATAACAGTTTACGATGCTACCGTCCCTTGAAAACTTTGTTTAATTTACTACGGTTTGTTTTAACATGCGAGTATTAGTACGTATAAATTTATGAAATTATCGCCTTGTACTTAAGGTGTGGTAATGGGGAATGTACAGTGGGCTGCATCAATTGCAGCCCACTGATACAGCCCACTGTACTTTAAGCTTATTATAGATTTTTCGTAGATTGCTGACATTTCATTAGCAATAGATTATGCTTTCGTTAATAGCAATAGGGTGTTCGTTCATTCGTGTCTGTCTGTCCGTCTGTCACAGCCAATTTTCTCCGAATCTAATGGACCGATTGAGTTAAAATTTGGTACACATATGAACTTCGGTGACCCAAAAACGGACGGGTAAAGTAAATAGATGAATTTTGAATATGGGGACACTTTTGGGGGGAAACAAGAAAATTAAAAAAAAAGTTTTGCATACTATACCGTGTGACGTATCAAATGAAAGGGCTTACTATGAGGGTGTTAAATATATATTTTTTATAATGTTGAAATATTTTTTAAAAGTTATTTAAGAAAACAGATGAAAATTGACCGTTCCCCCCTTTATCTCCGAAACTGCTGAGCCTAAAATTTTGAAAAAAATACAGGAAACAGTTCTTTGTCTGTAGATTACAGGAAAATTTAGAAGAAGTCTGTGGTCTCAAAATAATATGGTAAATCTCTAAACATTGTGAGTACAAACTTACATTTACAGTTTGAATGTATTGGAGAACATGTTTACCAACTAAAATGTTAAGTTTGTTCTTGGGATAAATTCATCCCAACTACGAAACCCTTCATTGTGCGTGGTCCGATACGCACTTGGCCGGTTTTTTTAGTTGGTGCTATTATTTTTGTTGGTTTTAGTGATTAATAAGGTAAGTGAAACTAGAATGATGCTGGAATCACAACCCAAAAATAATAACTGTTCCTTTATAATAATATTTCGGAAATGTAAACATTGATGTGTTCCTCAATCGAGATGCTCTTAACGTTAAATTCAAAGCTGATGTTCAGAGCAATTTTTTTATCATTACCCAAATTTTCACAGGGTGGACTACCCATGAATATGAAGAACTTTCAATAAGGGACGAAATCTGAAGTTACGGAAAAAAAAAACAGCTGTTACATACATTTTGGTCAAATAGGTATTGAACTTTTGAAACAGCTGATTTTTTTCATGATTTCAGAGTTGGTCCAATAGTGAAAGTTTTTCATAGTCATGGGTAGAACACCCTGTGAAAATTTGAGTAGTGATAAAAAAAAAAACCCTGTATTATTGTTACAAAGAGACAAAAACTACCAAACCGCTTCATGGCTTCACACTTCATTACATAGAAACCGTCTCCAATGTACCTATAGGTTGGTTTCTAGACAAGTTGCCTCGGAGAGCTCGCTCCGGAATCCAAGTGACAGTATCGCAAGCCGTGACGTCATTGTTTTACACGTCGACCCCGTTCGAACATGCCGCGAACGTGGCGTAGCTTATTTAGGAAAGTTTTCGAGTAAAACTTGCTATGTACGAGGCGCTAGTAATTATAAGTACAATAGTACTGTCAGATACACCGATTTTGGGTAGGCTGAATAGAGGTCGGCGTAGCTAGACGGAAAGGAGTTTTGGCGTTTTGGTTCGTATTGAGATGATGCTAAAATAATGGTTTTCTACGTACAATAAATACATATCAATCTGCCTAGCCTTTTCCCAACTATGTTGGGGTCAGCTTCCAGTAACACCATCCGGTGCAGCTGAATACCAGTATTTTACATATTTTACAATAAATACATGTATGCAAATAAATAAAATTGAAGTGTCTGTTTGTAATGTAAAATAACAGCTTTTTATTAAATGCATAATATGAAAGTATACATGGTACAGTACTCATAAAAAAAACAGTTTTTAAAATGTTTGTATGTCTGTCTGTTTGTTCCGGCTAATCTCCAAAATGGCTGGACCGATTTTGACGACACTTTCACTAGCAGGTAGCTGATGTTAGAAGGAGTAATATAGGCTTTTATTTTGGAAAATGAATTGGGGTTCCGCGCAAAAAATATAACCCATGAAATAGTGAACAAAAGTACAACATACAGTCGGTTAAAAATACAACGATACTAAAACTATAACCACATATTGCATTTATACTAGTTTAAGTTATCAAAACTTTTCTATCCCATATACTTAAAAGACGAATTTTCATTCACAATCAACAGAACTTGAAACCATAAAAATAACCCCCAAAAAACTAGTGCTCATAGAAATGTACAAAACTCAAACGTGCAGTGGTTGAGTAGATATCCGAAGATCATATCCCTAAAACCAGACAAGATGATGTCTCAACACCTGACGAGCATGTTCGAGCAGCTCGGAAACTTCACAAAGAACAACTTGACTCACAACAGTAAGATAGTGAAAGAGAAGGAAAATAAGGTGAATTCGAACCATGTTGGTTCGGGTGGAGTGGGAGGGGGGAACCAGCAGCCGTCTCCCTCGCACAAGCATGGGCAGCCACCACCTCCGCTGAAAAAACCCTACAAGCTTCGGAACGTGGCGTCGAGAGCTGAGTCCTACGATACGCTGTACGGGAACGGGTCTTTGGTAAGTGTTAGGCTTAATAATTATTCATAATTATTCAGCAGTTTAGATTACTGTACGGAGTTGCAACGAGTGCAAATACTATTTGTGTAAAATAATTACGATAAAAATTGTCGCGATTTTTTATCGCAGTGCGGGCTATGCCTTAGTATGCCTTAGTATTGTAATTTGCTGTATTTTTGACAGATGAGGTGTGACGCCACTATAGCGTAAGTGTAGTGGTGTGATCGTGTTCCTTCTTTATGGCTCTAAGCGGCGTCTAAGACTCTCGACTCGGTTCTTATGACTCTTATGCCTGTTTTCACCAACCCTAAGTAACACTTATATGAATGCCTAAATAAAAGTGCACTGTTGGATTTTCAACGCTAGGCTTAGCAGCGCCGAGAGATGAAAATCCAACAGAGCAATAATATTTAGGGATTAATTGAAGTGACACTTAGAGTTGGTGAAAATCGGCATAGCATCTTTGTCTCTTGCTGTGATCGTGTGATTTCGTTTGGTTTATGAATCTTTCCGTTGAAAATCTACTTTTAAATCAAGACACTACATATTTCATATTTTTTTTTTTCTACATATTTTTTTGTGTTCAAATAAAAAAATATACCAATACGTCAAACTAAGGTGTCCTGCGATTCTCCATACAAATGTATTCCCCGTTTTTCTTCCTGAATAATGCTTCTAGATCAATCTTTTTTTTTCATAAAATCAAGTCTGCTTTAGACACGTCCCTGTCATTTCCTTGTTTTCAGGAACTAATTAGTAAAGAAAACAAAGAAAATATGACCCTCCAAAAATTACAAAAAATGCCCTATTTTTACCGCCGTAATTAGAGGACTACCAGACAAATTCCAAAAGTTTTAAATATAAAAGAAAATGATAGGAACCTAGACATACTCTTTCTTAAAAATTTTATGAAAATATAACTGAATCGGCTCAGTTTTCGAGGAGAAAATACGAAACGTCGTCTCGTATTTTCTCGTCAAAATTTTTGTGATATAATCGGTCTTAGCTGCAGCTGTCCCTATCGCACTCTGTTATCACTGTTCGGGCACAGCGTGACGGCAATAGTTTCTTCAAATACTTCTTCTTTACAATTTAAGTTCTCAACAAGTTTTAATCTATAATTTGTACTTCGAACGCATCGGCACTTCTAAGAAGACATACACACACACACACACAAACACACCCTCATACAAACACATACACACACACATACACATAAAAAACAAACCCTGTTTAAAAATAAAATAAGAAGTACATATAATATGTTCACATAGGGATACACAAAGAGCAACTAAGTAAGTCAATTACTGTAATATTTTTTTTGTTTCTTCCTAAACTTAATTTTTACTCACCTTTTTTATAAAATTGTCTCAATATTGTTAATAACTAGGGGAAAGAGCGAGATTGCCCCAACACAAGTATGTTAAATTACTTACTGGGTTTGACTCATAAGTATAATGTATGTTACTGTTTTGGGACAAAATAAACATTTTTATTTATTTAAAGTAAAAGTAAAGTAAAGTAAAGTAAAGTTTATTTATTTGCGTAGATTGTAGGTACATGACATAAGGTATTAAAAAAACAATTGTTTAAATACCTATTTTTCATCCTCGTAGGCCCCCTCCCCTCTTAACACGTCATTACATTTTTAACGATAATTTTACATACCCACCTACACAAACACGTTTCGCTGCAAACCTACTTATCTAATTGTTGGTTTTCCCTCAGCACTGAAACATTACAATTATGTCGATTCCGACTACTTAGTCATTCGGTTTGTTTAGCGATAACTCATCGATACACCGGTTCTGATTTAAACACTTGTGTTTGATGGTATCGGCATGACTGAGGTAGATAATGTTTGTGAACAAAACTCATTGGTTCGAAAAGGTCAATAAGTTATTAAGTAAATAGGGCATTGTGAAAAGGAAAATGGGTAAATGACGCGATACTGCTTCAATGCCATTAGTACCGCTCCAGACTACCTGAACCTTTTGTTCCACATAACATCACACCTATTCCCCGACGGGTTAGGCAGAGGTGTGCATACATCGTACACATACATTTGGTCAGTGATAGCGCAAAGGTAGCACGTGAAATTAAAATTATCTAACGTTTTTAGGGTTCCGTACAAAAATGGTAAAAAAGGAACCCTTATGGTGTCACTCAGTCTGTCTGTCTGTCTGTCTGTCACAGCTGGATATCTCAAGAACTACTAATGACATCAACTTGAATTTTAGAATAGTTTTAGATGACGTTGACCCAACTACATATTTTGCAAATAAGAAAGAAATCAACATTTTTATATTTTTTTTGCAACTGGGACTGAAAGGGGGTCTTAAAAAATCAAAGTGAGGCTACTAGGGCATGTGGGGTATCATATGAAAGAGCGCTGTTTGCACATTCTCAAACAGTTTTTTTCTTTTTTTTTTAGGCCACATAGTTGTCGACTTCTGATGAAAAATGTAAAAAAAATACCGTTTGCAACTTCGGACGTAAGGGGGGGGCCCCTTACCTCCGAAGTTTGCAAAGAGAAAAATCTGAAATTATTCTATGTGATAGAAGTTTATGTAAAGATTACAGGAAAAATAAAACGATGTCTCTAAATAGCACACTTTTTCAGAAATCGTAACGGAACCCTCGGTTCGCGAGTCCGACTCGCTCTTGACCGTTTTTTTTTTAAATTTTCAGGTCAATATCAGGTAGTACATTTATCAAAGTATGATTATTAGAATTAAAATCATTACCATATTTTTTATTTATTCGAAATCTGTAATAACAATAACAAAAATAAAGTCGGCAATTGTTCT
Source organism: Cosmia trapezina (assembly GCA_905163495.3). NCBI lineage: Eukaryota > Metazoa > Arthropoda > Insecta > Lepidoptera > Noctuidae > Cosmia > Cosmia trapezina. The sequence continues at coordinate 6,782,178 of LR991028.1, forward strand.
CATCAAACAATATTATGTATTACAAATTTAGTTTTTTTTTTAAATTAATGCTAAGCAAACTTGAATGACTATTTCATGAAATCATGTTACTTACGAGTAGTTAAGGTCATTTCTGAGAGAGTTTTATTGATGATTCTACCGTTCACAATTCTGTAAATTCATATTTTTAGCTGTCGCGAATCATATTTTGATTAAAATATAACCTGACACAGACCTGCAGAAATTACAAAAAAAAAAACGTAAGAAAATTTGTATTTCGTGCGCTACCCTGTCCCATGTGGCGAGCCTATTGCCATCTCCCGCGCACAAATCCAAACTCCGGGCTGCTACTGAAAAATTCCAGATAAAAAGACCCAATAACACTTTTGCCCGACATGAGACTCGAACCTCATGCTCAGCAGTAAGTAGCCCTTGCAGCCTGTACACCGACGAGGCAGTTCCACTTATGTCAGATAGGCTTTCGTTATGACCAGTATCTCACGTGATGTGATGCTAAGGTCAGTCAAATATAACGAGAAACGAGATTATTCGAACTGAATGTGACGTCCCGGTGACGGCATGCGGTGGACACGCGGCCATAGTAAATGTATGTATCGCTACTTCGGCGCCGTCATCTCGTTCTCGTTGACGTACCGTTGACGTGGGTAGACAAACGGGCCCAATCTTATTCTATAGCTCATTTTAAATCACAGGTAGGTATTTAAAAAAAAGAGTTTAATAACTTGAAATTGTATTTAATTAAACTGCGTCAGTTTAAATAATAATGAAGAAGAAATAATTAAGTCATAATTAAGATATCCAAATTAGGATAAAATAGAGATACAAAAGCATACGAAGTCGCTTCTGTCTTTTTATTACAAATCGCACCTTACGTTCTCAATGTTAATGAAGTTTCGATAAAGACGTAATGAAGTCATTATGAACTTAACAAATTAATTAAGAATAAACTTTGATTTTATGTTAATCAGAACTTAAAACACCATTTGAATGGACTGGTATTTCAAAAATATGTATTCAGGTAGAAAGTTTATTTTCCATTTTGATTAATTTGAAAATTATCTACTAATGAAATGTTTTAAAATGTTAGTTAATGTAAAATTGGCAGTGATTATTTCAAAGAACATTTCATAGGTAGATGATGTGGCTATAGAGTAATTATTATGGCTAGACCACAAACATATTGCAAGAGTCAATCAATCTGCCTAGCCTTTTCCCAACTATGTTGGGGTCGGCTTCCAGTCTAACCGGATGCAGCTGAATACCAGTATTTTACATGGAGCGACTGCCTATCTGCCCTCCACAACCCAGTTACTGGGTAATACGATACCCCTTGGTAAGACTGGTTGTCAGACTTTCGGGCTTCTTCGACCCGTAACGACTGTCAAAGATCCACGAATAACAGCCGGGACCAAAGGCTTAACGTGCTTTCCGAGGCACGGAGGAATCTCGGTATGTAAAGATGGTCACCCATCCACTGAACAACCCCGGCAAGCGTAGCTTAACCTGACGGATCGACCCGTGCGGCTGTTATTACTTAGCCACGAGCTCCTAACATATTGCAAGAGTGATGTTCACGAATATCTTGCTAGCTTCCCTAATGTCTCTTAAGTTTATAAATACCTACTACAAATATAAGGTACATCTATTCATATACGAAATCTCCTAAGGAGTCATTGTAGATACTCATTATTATGAACCACTTTTACTATGGGACCAAACCTGAAATCGTGAAAAAAATCAGCTGTTCCCTACATTTATTTATTTATTTTATTTATTTATTTATTTATGTTGGTATAACTCGTAAGACATGATTATTCTCAATAAGACAGTAAAAAATTGCCAAATAAGATTAGATTAGATGTTGCCAAATAAGATAGAAAAATTATCAAAAACGCGAAAAAAAATCAGCTGTTGCCTACACAAAATGTAGCGAACAGCTGATTTTTTTTCGCGTTTTTGGCAATTTTTACTGTCTTACTGAGAATAATCAAAAGAGAAAAAAAATACAAAAAATTCTACATTTATATCTGTAATTTTGACATGCTCTCTAAGACGTGCTGCGGACGACTAATAATGCGTACGGGGGCGGTGGTATGGCGGCCTGCGCGCGATGTTATGCAAATTTTGAGAAAACATTACGATTTTATTGTATCGAGCCAAATTATGTCAATCGCGTTTTGGCAAGAAAATCTTCAATTTTTATAATCATGAAAAAAAATAAGACTGTAGTTTTTGAAGACAGAAATTACAAAAAAAAATATATTCATTTTGCAAGACACGTTATAGAACTTCGTTCCAAAAAGCATACAGTAAAAAAAGTCCTGACTCAGTAACTCAACGAATCAAATAATAATAAAATTTCTAAAATTTATTTAAAAAGCAAAAAAGTTACTAAAACGCAAAAACATAGTAGGTATGTGCGACCACATCCGACTGGTTAACCGTGCGGGAAAACAAAGTTGTTTCTTCGACCGATTTCTTTCACGTCTTGCTGAATAAAGGTCTGCAACACGTCCTCTGATCCATAAAACGAGTCTATGCCTCAGTTAGGAGTCACATGTGGATCACAAAATGGCGGCATATCCCGCGGACAAGGCTGTAAAACCCGCCGTAGATTGGAACGCAGTTTGCCGCCTTTTCGATACTCTACGACACGTATTTTGTATATTGGAGGAATATTTAAATGCTGTCAAAAGATCTGGGTTTCTTTTTTATAGGAGAGATGGAAGTAGGTATACGTAAAGAAAAGACAATGGTTACCTAACAAACTATATTTTCATGAAGTGAAATTAAACCTACATAAGTGGAATGTTCTGAAGTGCATGCATTCTGAAAGTTGGAAAAATGAAACGCAAATAGCGGTGATATAAAATATTATGTACTTCGATTTACTCAATGAAATTATGAAATATCATCTCTTTACTGCACTAAATATTAATTATGAATTATTATTGTAATATCATAACACTAAACGTTTAATATTCAAAACAGCATTAGAAAGAATCTAATGATTTTTGACATCTACAATTGACAACACCTAATTCAGTGTTATCACTGCAAATAACAATCAATATTTTAGTCTACTACAGAGCTACTTATATTTTCATTTAGTAATATTGGCAAATTAATCAAACAGCGAAATATTTGACAGCTCTTAAGAGGGTTGTCGCATTTTGTCACCTCTCTCGCTCACACGGGACCAAATTTTTAAGATTGTTAAATAAAAAGATGCTTTTGTGAAAAATGTACTCAATTAGCGAACAAAAACAAACAAACAAACAATATTGATTTAATAGGTAAGTAACTAATTATTAAAAACACATTTCTTATTGTGTTATCTAATAAAATCAGCTCAAAAAGTATTATCTCTTTTTGAGATAAGTTAAATACCTAAATGGCATAATAAAAATGTGTTTTTTAATAATAACTTACCTATTAAATTAATATTATTGACTAGTACGCAAATTGATAAAATTTTTCAAAAAAGCATCTTTTCATTTAAGGGGACTACAGGACCTAAACGCAACTAAACGCAAGTTTTATAATGCCTAAAAATAAATGATGTACTACAGTAATCAAAATAAAAAAAAATGTGATATTCTTTAGGATATATACTAGTTAGATAGTGTGTGAAAACATAATACAACTAAATTGATACGATAGAAAAAAATCATGAAAATACCTCTAAAATTTATTTTAACGATTAAAAACCATACTAATATACATGCAATCATTCTGATATTTTGTCAGATAATTCTACAAGCAACATTTTAATGTAATAGTGTTTTAATTTTTTAATCCAATCAATAGATTTTTTGTAAATAAATAATTGCTTCATATTTTGCAATAAATTACCAGCGTTGTGTCATCGCGCATCTCTTTCTTTTCTATGCAGTCCTACAGTGACCGCGCTTTAGGTCCTGTAGTCCCCTTAACATGCTAAATTTGGTCCCGTTTGAGCGAGAGAGGTGACAAAAATGCGACAGCCCTCTTAAGTCTAGGTACTTTTTTCGGAATAGACAAATAAGAGCGCAAAAGCGCAAAACGTTTTGTGGAAAAGCCACATTTAAAAAGTTGTGGTGGCTCACTTTTCTAGAAGCCAATAATAATACCAAATGAAAAAGGTAAACATAAAAAAATAAATAAATGAAGCTTAATTATTGTTGCGTGGTGAACAGCAATAAATAAATCGCTGGAACAAGTTATTTGCGTTTAATTGGGGAGCGCAAACAATGGTGGTCAATTACAATTTTATTAAAGGAAGTTAGTCTTATAAAAAGCACAGTTTATTTTTACCGGGTTTCAATATTCCTTTAAGCATTTGTTTATTTATTGCATTGGGGTAGTAAAGTCACGGAAATTAATGTTTTAGCATATTGATTAGCAACTTTTACTTTATAAGAGAACTAGCTTCTGCCCACGACTTCGTCCGCGTGAAATTTCTTGTTCCCCCGACCCACACCGTCGCATTGCATTGCCTGCCCGCGCTATTACTTCGTTATTGCTTAGCGTTCTTTCTGCCTTCTTTAATTTTTGCTCGGCATCTTAGAATCCTAGAATGGTATTAAATATGTTTATAGCGGCCTTAAGAATTGGGCTATCAAATGTAAAAAGAGTTTTTCAAATCGGACTTGTAGTTTCAGAGATTAGAGCGTTCAAACAAACAAACAAAAAAACAAACACTTCAGCTCAATTATTAGTAGATACACTTGACAAATCTTCTTCTTTTCCGTGTGCTTGGTGACTAAACTGGTGTCAACGTTTTTATGCCGCCCATGGGCCGCCGACTTGGCTTTTCATACCTTGGTTTCTTCACAATGTTTAAACATAGTGCCAATCTATCTATATATATAAAATTCAAAGTCCTGACTGACTGACTGATTGATTGACTGTCTGATATATCAACGCACAGCCCAAACCGCTGGACCTAGAGACTTGAAATTTTGCACATAGATACCTTATACAGTGTAGGCATCCACTAAGGAAGGATTTTTGGAAATTCCATCCCTAAGAGGGACAAATAGGGGATGAAAGTTTGTATGAAAATTCTTATTCCTTGAGTTAATAGACTTGAAACTTGGCATAAATATTTATCTAAGTAAATTATAAAGTTTGTGAAAGTAAATATTTATCTAAGTAAATTAAAAAGTTTGAAAAGGCGAAGTGGAGGGTGTACTACATCCCCTTCCCACTAACCTCCCCCTCCCCTTCTTATCCTTTCTCACAACCCCTTCACCGCTTTCCGCTCCCTCTCTACCCTCACCAACTCCTCCCCTCCCCCTCTTCCCTTCTCCGAAAATTAATTTAATATCAAATTGACACACTACGTCAATCCCTCCCGATTGACGTAGTGTGTCAATTTGATATTAAATTAATTTGCCTAAGGGCCTATTTCACGATGTCCGAATAGCTACTATTTACCGAATACATTAAAAAATGGAACAGAATTTGTATGAAATTATCTGCCATTTAAGTTAATAGGAACTTATTCGTAGGTGGTGAAACATAGGTACCCTAATTTTTATTTGTGATGCCATTAATGCAAACCTTATTTTGAGAGCCGTTGAAAAACTTACATAAGGTAAGGAAAGAAGAAAAATAAAACCTAACTGGAACTGGAACAAAATACAAAATGCAGAAAATAGTATGTGCCAACTATCATAATAATTTACAAGAAACCTAGAATCTTATTTAAAAATTTAAGTACCAATGTAAACTTTTGGCACTACTTGTAGTCGCTATATTATTAAGACGTGGGTGCACAGACGATCTTTGAAATTTATTTGCTATGAGCACAGAAATACGAATAATATTATTATGTCTTTGGTTATGAATAAAGTCGGAATAGTATTACTATCTTAAATACAAACTACGCGATTTGGCCAAAAAAAATTGTGTACAAATTATAGTTTTAGTACTTACTTGAAACTTAACGCATATTTTAACTTGATTCTAAATAACTACTATTAAATTTTCATCCTAACGCCAGCCATCAACTTTTTAAGCATTTTGAACCATAGCTCAATGTGACACTCGAGAAAACTTATTGTAATCTTACGCAGACAACTTAATTCAATAAACTACATTACTTACACTTTTTTCACAAACTTTAATCAAATGATACAACAAAACGTACCTTTTTTTGTATCCCCCTGCCAATTACGTAAACAGTGTTAAGTCCTATTGTCAGGACATTCCTTTTCATCCGATACAGTCCTGAAAACGGATTGTTTGTGGCGATAATAAAGCCAGTGCTACACGGTTAGATAACACAATAAGCTTAGCAAAATGCTGGCAAGTTAAGGCTATTACACACGAGACGACACGTGTTTTATTCCTGAGGACTTGTGCTATTCTGTTTGAAGATTTTCCACTTGTATTTTTCTTTTAGGGTTTGTTGTAAGTTGAGGTGATATTTATTTGTCATGTATTTTCTTCAATTCTGTAAGGATTCTATTGTTACATTTCCGGTCTGAGTTTTGTCTTAAGCTGTTCTATAAGTAATGAACTGAAACTTAGAATCCTTATTTTCTACAGACATGATCCCACCATCGTACTACTACCGGACTACCAGACGTACTGCATGGTACCATCCGCGCTTTGTTGATATCCCGACCAGTCGCATTCAGCAATTCTCATCCACATTTATTCTGCGCACGGCCAAAGTATGAAACTCTCTACCAGCGTCTGTTTTTCCTTCCACATGTCGTCGCTAATCTAACTGACGTATCTGGCATTTTGAACTAACCCTACCTAACTAGTACTCGTAATTTGATACATTTTCCAAGTCGAATCGATCTGTCTAATCGGCGTATCTGTACCTGTGCCTTACCGTTCCCAGATAATGCAAAAATCTTGACCGGTGTTTCTCGAGTTTCCAAAAAAAAAGAAGAAACCCTGTAAAATATTCTTCGAATCAGTTACGTCACTTGTTAGATTAGTGACGATATAACCCGTCTGCCTGCAAAGCAAGAGTGAACAGGCATCTTCTCGGTACGCTCGTTCCATAATATAACTCATACATCGCTTTCGATCAGCCGTGATCGAGGTCAAGGTCTGGCCCAGTAAGCAATAATAAAAATGTACTATTTTGATACAAGTGGAGAACGTTTGTTATTGCATTCGAGGCGGAATTAACACCCGAGCCGTAGGCGAGTTTGTTTTTGAGCCGAGAACTGCAATAATAAATGTCCACGAGTATCAAACGACGTTTTTCAATACACTTTTGAAGAAATAAAATAAAATAACGGAAAATATTTTTGTCATGAATTGTTAGGAAACTATGATTTAAATTTTCATTTTTTTTCGCGCTTTGCTTTCGCCAGGTTGAAGGAGAAGCAAAGGTATAAAGCCGATAAACAGCCTAATATGAAAAATTTAAAATTCAAATATTTTCGAGTTTAGAACACAAATAAATGTTAATTTGTCATTAAAGGTTTTTTTATTGTAATGAATCATAGTTTTTGATGATATTCTATTTATAAACATTATTTAAATATTCAAAAAATATTAACGCCATAGACGCATACCTCTTTGCCGAGATTAAAAAAAACATTCACCTCCGAATAGAGAGTTGTGAATAGAGGCATTGAACCAATTTGGACTAAGTATGGGTATAAGTTATCTGTGGCAGTTTTTATTCCCGCACACGTGCGGGAAAATGAAAAATCGCACGCGTGTGAAATACATTGCATTGTGAACCTAATCGTAGTGCGATATGAACCAGTTTTCGAGGAAGTGTATTGAAAAAAGGTTTGTGGTTTGTCTACACGAGGCAGAAAGTGCCAGATTAGCTTGACCCTCACCGTCGTTTCAGTTTTTCTAAACACCACATGTCCCTATTTGGTGTACATATGTAATCTGGCACCCTCAGCAGTCAGATCTGATCCTTTCACCACAACGTGAGATAATGTTCTAGTGATTAACCTCATATGAGTAGAATTAAGCTAAGTAGGTACTCAAAATGTTTTCTTTTCGATGTAGGGCCATTGAACTGACCAATCCTCTCTAGTGGCGCTGAGCGAAAACTCTAAATTGTCTATGCAGCTCGAAACACTGTCGCGTAGCGAAAAAAAAATTTCCGGGACATTTCACCCAGGCTGCGCGGGGGGTGGGGGCCAGACGTTTGAGTGTCCTCACGGAATAATAATTCCTTCACTCAAACTCAAACTCAAAGCATTTATTTAAAACTAGCTTTTGCCCGCGACTTCGTCCGCGTTTCCGTCGCTTTTCGTAAAAAAGTACCATATGTCCTTCCTCACGGTTCAGTGGTTTTGATGTAACAGACAGATTAACTTTCGTATTTTAGTAGGGAAATATACTAAGTCAATCCACAATACTGTTGAAAAATATCGCAATAAGGAACCGCAGAATATTATTATTAATAGCTAACCATTAAGGCTGCACACGCGACGGAAGCTTACAAAAATGGAGCAACTTCTCCCGTTTTCCCAACATTTCCCTTCACTGCTCTGCTCCTATTGATTGTAGCGTGATGAAAAGTATACTATAACCTCCCCAAGAGTATGAAAAATAATTGTACCAAGTTTCGTTAAAATCCGTCGAGTAGTTTTTGTTTCTATAAGGAACATACAGACAGACAGACAAAAATTTAACTGATTGCATTTTTGGCATCGGTATCGATCACTAATTACCCCCTGATAGTTATTTTGAAAATATATATCATGTACAGAATTGACCTCTCTACAGATTTATTATAAGTATAGATAAACCGATTACAGGCACTTTTGAATTGTCAAGGGGTCGGTCAGTCAGAAAGATGAAGCTAGTTGTCCATTCCAAAGCGTAGTAGAGAAGAACCGGCAACTCCACGGACACTCTTTTAAATCAAAATATTTTTACAAAATATTGGTGACATCGTTCATGTTGAAAATATTCATGTGAGAACAATGTAGAAACACGTGCACGTTAAAAGCATCCGTAATAAAAATATTAAAAAAAACGAAAAACAACTAAATTAAAAATAAGCCGTGGCAGCTAAGAGACGACCGACGAAGCCCGTTCACGAACATGACGCATGGATCAGCACCAGTTTTTGAAGGGAACTTAATGATCCAACACACACGCCACCACCAGCGAGACGTTTGAGTGAGCATGACATACTCAGCCGTCAGGGTACATTCAAGTCAGTGAAAGACTATTCTTTTACTTATATCACGATTATCAAAGCCTATTTGCCTGGACATTGTATTTACCAAAAGCCTATTTGCCTGGACATTGTATTTACCAAAAGCCTATTTGCCTGGACATTGTATTTACCAAAAGGCCAAAAGGTCTTTGACTTCTATATCCAAAGATATTATGAACGGTCCCTATGATTCTTACGCTTGGAACACCACCTATTATGAAAAAGGGAAAATGGCGTTAATATAAACTGAATACAATATAATACTTTCCTCTTATTATATCCAGCTTCGAATACAATTTAAGTTAATCTGGTCATTCTTAGATATGCCTTGGATTTCTTATTTATTGTGAACCTTTCCGGACGGTTATGATATCCTAGTAACCGTTAAAGATATTTAAAGGAAATGGTTTTTGAATATAATATATGGTAATGGTTCTTCCTAGATAGTTGTTATGGGTCCCCAAATAGATAGTGAAGAAATCAGATTTTTTTGTAGAAATTTTAAAAACTTGGTTTGACTATTATAGTCTAAGCATTAATATTATTCCTAAGGAAGTTAATTTTAGCAACCATAACGATATTTAGTAAAAAAGAACTAAGAAAAAACTTTTTTACAAAAAAAACAACCGACTTTAAAAAAAAACACTACCAATTGAAAAATAACTTAATTTCAGAAGTCGGTGTCTTTTGATCTGTATTTTAGTTTTTTTGTGTAAAAAAGTTTTTTTTTTCACTTTTTAACTGTGGCATCTACCCTACAAAATTTCGAATACCACTACCTGATAGACCGTAAATTACAGAAAATTATTATAATATCATCCACATAGACAGTGGGAATAATACACCTACAAACCACCTATACTACCTACTATTGAAGATAACTCAAAAACTACTCAAAGCAAAGTTAATAAATTTTAGGCTGCCATCAGACGGACTGCATCACAGCAACCGCGCGCACTCGATATATTCAATTGCATGCAATGTGTACGTTCGACTTCGTACAGTTGTGATATCAACTTCACGTGATTGGCTGCAGTCGTGTGGAGTCGATATTAACTGCATACAGTCGTGACTTTAACTTCACGCGGTCGGCTGCAGTCGTGTAGTGTCGACGCACGCTGTACTGCAACTGTACGCGGTTAGCGTTGACACTACAAGACTGCAGCCGTGGAAACAGCAGAAGTCGAACGTACACATTGCATGCAGTTGAATATATCGACTGCGCGCGGTTGCTGTGATGCAGTCCGTCTGATGGCAGCCTTACATAGCACCAACTTCAAAGTATTCCTTCTCGAATAAAGTAAAAATCGTTCAAATCCGGCGTGGTCATACATAAAAAAATACGCGTGGATTTGAGAACCACCTCTTGTTTTTCGTCGGTTAAAAAGTACCAAAAGCTCGTGTATCAAACAAATTGACTACAATATATGTATACAGTTAGATATTTTGTTCTGGGGGGCACATACTGTTGTCATAATGCTATTCAATCAAGATACCACTAAATTAATATTCAACTAGTATGAAACTATAAATAGTTTCATGTCAAACTGTAGGCGATGAACATAGCTCAAGTAGTTTACTGTTCCAATGAAGTTTCAGCGTTATTGGCAGCTTAATCTTAGTCATAATAGTGAAATTGATGAATACTTTGCTGGACAGATACCTAATATTTTATAGTAGAAACTAGCTTTTGCCCGCGGCTTCGCAGAATTTCGCGAATTCCTGCGATGATCTGGAATTCGCAGCTGCATCCAATGAGACTGGAAGCTGACCCCAACATAAGAGAAAAAAATAAGGAAGAAGGAAGAAGGCTACGAAGTTGATCCAAATTGAAACTCAAAGGTGTACCGTGTAGCATGGGCACAACCACAGAACAACGACGCCTCGGCAGCCGCTGTTTGAGACGGCATTGTAACACTTTCCATAGCACAAGCCTCTCATTGATTACTCGGATGACGACACGAATGTCATTTCTCCACCGCCACGTCAACGGTACGTCAACGAGATAACGGCACCGAAGTAGCGATACATTTAACTATGGCCGCGTGTCCAGCGCACGCCGTCACTGGGACGTCCTGGTTCGGTTCGAGTGATCTCGTTTCTCGTTGACGTCCCGTTGACATTGTGCGGTGGACACACAGTATAATAGCATAATATAGAAACTGCTGGCTTTGAATGGCGGTCCGGACAGAAGTTGTGCTCTCAACGCACTTTCTGCTACACGAATTTAATTGGTATTGCCGTCTCTAGACGTTTCCGTGCTCTGTGGACATAAGGAACAAGACCCATGCTGACAACATAAGTATGTTTTGACATGGAATACAATTACCTCGGAATGATTTAGTCAAAGTGGATACGTAATTGATTTTCCCGCAGCAGAAGAGCAAAGTTTGGGAATAACTTTCCTTCCCCTCAATGTCTCATACAGGGCCTAAAACTGTTATCGGTGAAATGCGGTCACAAGCCACACAGTCACGGGAATTAAGGGGAAGAATTGGATCTATCCCTTGATTGATTCTGGAGTTTCTTGCCCTTTATTATCCACAGGAATCTTTTTTTGGAATTTGCATTGTGCAACTAACAACCTTATGGCCAATTCTCGTACCTAAAAACGTTCACAATCTCATGCCAGCGTCAAACAAATGTCAAAAATGTAGGTAAACGCTGTACAATTTTTGACAGATTGAGACTGAGATGAGATTGCGAACGTTGTTAAAAATACGAGAATTGCCCCTGGTATCTGACCGACTCCTTGGCATAAATTAAAAGTAAGTACAGTCCGCGAGGCGTAAGATGAGCTTGGTATTTGTGTGAGTGCACATTAGTGTAGGTGTGACGTCCGGCATAGAGCGCGACTCGTTCTTTAACCGGTTTATACTGCTTTTTGGCAATCGGCTTTTGTTCTTTTAGTACGAGAGGCCATGACCAAAACCATGTCGCATCGTTGTAAAACGTAAAACGATTGAAGATTTTGTCTTACGTAAAGCGATAAGACAAAAATTTTGGTCATGGGCCACTCGTACCACTTTGGTGATCACTCACACAAATGCAAAGCTCATCTTACGCCTCGCGGACTTTAGGACATGTTTTGTTTACAGTGGAGGTCTGCCCGGCTTACAGTGGAGGTCTGCCCGGCTTGGGCAGAGCACCGCCGTGTTCTCACGGAGGCGATCGGCGGCGGCGATCTCTCGCGTCCGAGCCTGGTCCAGGCCATGGTGCGGAGCGAGAGTGCATGGGAGGCCGTCACCTCCTTCTGCGAAGCAGTGATGCTAGCGAAGGAGGAGGCGGAACGCGTGAGGGAGAGGCAGCCTCACGCCCTCAGACGCCGCAGGAGACGCCCTGGGCGGCGGGAATCGCGGGGCGATTTCCGGCCACCGTAGGCGCGGGCCTGCGGACGGTGAGCAGCGGGTAGCTCGCCGTCCGGTAAGGACCAGGCCCGAGTCGACGGGCGGCGCGTTGTGTTCCACGCGCGCCTCAAAGAGATGTCAGCAAGTGACGGGGCCCAATAGGGCCGACGCCGCTGGGGTCGCGGGTTGTCTGAAAGGGTTACCGCGGCCCTGGCATAGGCAACTGAAGGAACACGGGTGGGTTTTAGTCAGTAAAAGTCTGACACGCCCTCCCGCTCCACCCAGAGCGGGAGAAGTTATTTGATGATTGCCCTCCCGCTCCACCCAGAGCGGGAGAAGTTATTTGTTTATGCCAATTTTCATGGTCATGTGCCAGGTGAAATGTGATGGTCCAGTTGTTAAGGCTTCGCCTTCATGCATAAGGTTGTGGGTACAAATCCGGGAAAGTATCAATGTGACTTTTAAATTCATATGTACTTTCTATGTTAATCTTGGACATCACTGATACCAGAGAATAAAAACATTGCGAGGAGACCTGGATTTATCTTGCTACTATTATAAATGCGAGTTTGTATGGATGGATGGATGTTTGTTACTCAATCACACCAGAACGGTTCAACAGATCTTAATGAAATTGGGCACAGAGATAGATTATAGTCTGGAACAGCACATAGGTTACTTTTTATCCCGGGAAAATGTACGGTTCCCGTGGGATAATTTTCGACTCCACGCGGTCGAAGCCAGTGGTAAAAGCAAGTAATTACATAGGTAACACATATAACACATAAACACATAAAATCACTTATATTAAATTGGCTAGCTAAGCTCCGCAGACGCAATGAGTATCGATATCTAAACACGATAAAATAAAAAATAAAATTATTTGATCTTTTTAGGGTTCCGTACCTCAAAAGGAAAAAACGGAACCCTTATAGGATCACTCGTGTGTCTGTCTGTCTGTCTGTCCGTCTGTCACAGCCAATTTGCTCCGAATCTAATGAACCGATTAAGTTGAAATTTGCTACACATATGGATTTTTGTGACCCAAACACATACGGCTAAAGTAAATAAATGAATTTTGATTATGGAGGTCACTTTTAGGGGGCAAATAAGAAAATAAAAAAAAAAAAAAATTTGCAAACGTACCGTGTGACATATCAAATGAAAGGGCGAGGGTCTCAAATACCGGATGACTTTTTTTACCGTCTCGAAAAAAATTGGGTGTATTAGGTGAACAGAGTAGAAGTCTATGGCATACCTAGTTTTTTTTTTTTAATAGCTTAGACAGAAAAAAATATCAAAGTACCAATAAATAATACAAATTCGATGTAAACTTGTCATTTTTGTACCATAAAAACAGAAATTATGAAAAAAAATAATAAATCGTTTAAAAATATCGAAATTCAAATCATATACAGCCTGCATATGATTAGAATTATTGATATTTTTGATTTTTTTTTTGTTCACCTAATATACCCATTTTTTTTCGAGACGGTAAAAAAAGTCATCCGGTATATTTTTCCATCTTTACATATCGAGACTCCTCCGTGCCTCGGAAAGCACGTTAAGCCGTTGGTATCGACTGTCATTCATGAATCTTTGACAGTCGTTACGGGTCGTCAGAAGCCCGAAAGTTTGACAACCAGTCTTACCAAGGGGTATCGTATTACCTAGTTACTGGGTTGTGGAGGTCAGATAGGCTGTCGCTCCATGTAAAATACTGGTATTCAGCTGCATCCGGTTAGACTGGAAGCCGACCCCAATTCAGTTGGGAAAAGGCTAGGCAGATTGATTGAGCTATCCGATCCCCAACATGTCTAGTTTACACAAAAAAAAACTGATTTTCTATACTGATATTTCAAGCGACTGACCCCAAAAAAAAGCATAAAATTGATTTATTTTTTGATATATCATGTTTAGTTAGGTATCTATGGAACCCTGTATAAGTCTGAAATTTCCAATCCGCTTTGAGAAATCATTGTCCCACTGCAGGACAAACCTGTATGTAAAAGGAAAATCTATAAGTGTATAAAACAAAGTCGGGTTATTTACACCATTTGTAACTCAAGAACGGCTGGACGGATTTTTACGATGTTTGATTTGTTGGATTTGTCTCGGCCCCGAATAACAGAATAACTATTAAAACATAGGAAAAATTCCCAAAAAAAAAAGAAAAACATTTTGTCATAGGTACTTGTTTTTGTCATAGGTACCTACTTGTTTGGACAGAGCAACCTCTGTCGGGTCAGCTAGTATCCATACTAATATTATAAATTCGAAAGTAACTGTCTTTCTGTCTGTCTGTCTGTCTGTTACCTTTTCACGCCTAAACCACTGAACGGATTTCGATAAAATTTGGCAAGGCTGTAGATGACATCCTGGGCACGGACATAGGCTACTTATTTTCTCGAAAATAATCCTACAGGGGGTGATATACGGGATGAAAGTTTGTATGGGAAACCCAGCATTTCTTAAGTTAGGAATATGAAAATTCAAATCTATGCTTTTGGTAGGAAATAAAGAAATATGCGACTAAGCGTTTTTGAAAAATCATCCCCTAAGGGGGTAAAATAGAGGTTGATTTTAAAATTCACAAAACTTCACGGATTTGGATAAAATTTGGTAAAACTATAAATATCATCCTAGGGAAGAACATAGGCTACTTTTTGTCTTAAAAATAATCATACGGGGGGGTGATATAGGGGATGAAATTTTGTATGGGAAACCCAGCATTTCTTAAGTTAGGAATATGAAAATTCAAATGTATGCTTTTGGTAGGAAATAAAGAAATATGCGATTAAGCGTTTTTAAAAAATCATCCCCTAAGGGGGTAAAATCCAAACGCCTCCTGCCGGAGGCTCTACGCGGGGGTCGTGCGGTCCATGGCCCTTTACGGAGCACCGGTGTGGGCGCGTTCCCTAAAGCTGGGGCCAGCCGGCAGGTTGAACGCGTCCCAGAGGGTCATGGCCATCCGGCTAGTCCGGGGATACCGCACGGTCTCCCGGGAGGCGGCGAGCCTCCTTGCCGGATTGCCGCCGTGGGATCTGGAGGCAAAGGTCCTCGCGCACGTGTGGGAGTGGCGCGAGGAGGCGAAGCGCCGGGGCGTAACTCCGCTGCCGCGAGAAATCACGGTACAGCGGACAGAGCTCCGGCGGGATCTCATGGCGGCATGGAGAGCGCGACTGTCGCAACCCAGCGCTGGGCACGCCACAATTGCGGCGATAAGTCCCCTCTTTGAGGAGTGGTTAGAGAGGCGCCACGGCGTCCTCACCTTCCGCCTGACGCAGGTCCTCACCGGACACGGTTGTTTCGGGAGGTTCCTGTTTCGCATAAGGCGGGAGGAAACGCCCGGGTGTTTCCATTGTGTGGATCGCCCGGAGGACACGGTGGAGCATACAGTGGAGGTCTGCCCGGCTTGGGCAGAGCACCGCCGTGTTCTCACGGAGGCGATCGGCGGCGGCGATCTCTCGCGTCCGAGCCTGGTCCAGGCCATGGTGCGGAGCGAGAGTGCATGGGAGGCCGTCACCTCCTTCTGCGAAGCAGTGATGCTCGCGTAGGAGGAGGCGGAACGCGTGAGGGAGAGGCAGCCTCACGCCCTCAGTCGCCGCAGGAGACGTCCCGGGCGGCGGGAATCGCAGGGCGATTTCCGGCCACCGTAGGCGCGGGCCTGCGGACGGTGAGCAGCGGGTAGCTCGCCGTCCAGTAAGGACCAGGCCCGAGTCGACGGCGCGTTGTGTTCCACGCGCGCCTCAAAGAGATGTCAGCAAGTGACGGGGCCCAATAGGGCCGACGCCGCTGGGGTCGCGGGTTGTCCGAAGGGGTTACCGCGGCCTTGGCATAGGCAACTGAAGGAACACGGGTGGGTTTTAGTCAGTAAAAGTCTGACACGCCCTCCCGCTCCACCCAGAGCGGGAGAAGTTATTTGATGATTTCCCACCCTCAAAAAAAAAAAAAAAAAAAGGGGGTAAAATAGGGGTTGATTTTAAAATTCACCAAACTGCATGGATTTTGATAAAATTTGGCAAGGCTATAAATAGCATCATGGGGAAGAACACAGGCTACTTTTGTCTTAAGGCGCAAATTTCCTGAAAACGAACAAAAATATGGTTTTTTAAAGCTGTGTATCTCATCAACCGTAAATAATTTTGACATGTAAAAAAAATATGATATTTTCAAGTCCTTTTCACATACAGTGATGGAAGCCAAAACATAATTAAACATACTTTAATGCACCAAAAAAATCTTTAAACATACCTCCTAATAATCTTTAAAAGCAGTTTATCCCTTCATTAGCAATTATAATTTTAATTAAAATATACCATGAAATGTCAAATTCCAAACTGCATCCAGTGATGGATTACTTTTTATTAAATAGTTAATTTCTAATTTTATACGATTTTATTTGCACTTTTACGACATAATTCCGGTGCGCGTGAGAATCTTCTATCTCGTGCGTCAAACTACACAGCCATAACGCCATTTCACTTACACACCGAGCTAAACCAAGCTTGGAACCAGGGGCTTAAAAATAATCATACAGGGGGTGATATAGGGGATGAAAGTTTGTATGGGAAAACCAGCATTTCTTAAGGTAGGGATATGAAAATTTTTATTTATGCTTTTGGTAGGAAATAAAGAAATATGTGGTAGGTACAGCGTTTTTGAAAAATGGGGGTACAATAGGGGTTGATTTTGAAATTCACAAATAATATTAAAATGTTTGTGTATCTCTTTTTAAGAGATTCGCACGGACGTAAAAATATCGCGGCGGTATTTTATCGCGCACTGGATTTTCAAGTCCCGGTGTTGAGCTAAGCTTCGAGAATCCAACCTAACAACAACAGAGTGCATTTCAGCGCGTCTTAAAAACACACTGTTGGATTTTCAACTATTGGTGCTAAGCACAGCGTTGAAAATCCAGTGCGCGAAAAAAAAATCGCCGCGATGGTTATACGTCCGTGCGAACGTCGGCTTAGGGCTCATTCACACGAAGACGATTCGTTTTTATTGACGTCTTTAGTCTTTATTTCATTCGACGTTTTTAAGACGAATGGATTTTCATACGGCTTTCACGAATGACCGGAGTGATTCAGTGTATAGGTAATTCATTATGGGTTTTTTGTAAATTGGCTGAAATATGACGATGATTGTTGAAGATGTCGGAAAAAGTCATGCTGTCTGGGATCTTTAAGGCCACCATACACGGCAACGATATATATCGTAGCGATTTGAGTTTGCATAGTTATATCGGACGGCCTTATGTGTTCCATATGAACGTACCCATGGGATATTTTCCGACATCTACGAACCCTCGTAGATGTCGGAAAATATCCCGCGGGCAAAAGCTAGTAATAATATAAAGTGCCATTAAAATAGGTGGAAAAATTTTCACAGGGTGTTCTACCCATGAATATGAACAACTTTTACCATGTGATCAAACCTGGAATCGCGAAAAAAAAATCAGCTGCTCCCTACATTTTGACGAGTTTGGTGTAGATAATGTAAACCTACTCGTACCTACTGAACAGCTGATTTTTTTTTCGCGATTTCATGTTTGGTCTCATAGTAAAAGTTGTTCATATTCATGGGTAGTAGTAAATTTGTCCATCTACACTGGCCTGCAAAAATAAGTATCACACTTTTAAAATTGCAATATTTTAAAATTGTAGTACCTACTTAGTTTTGCAGGCCAGTGTATTTTAATGGGTCCTTATATACAAGACAATGAAACATCAAAGCAGCTATCTCCGTAAGTCCGATGTAACAGTTACAAAGTATATCTTATCATGACATATTTCTAGCTACTTCCGCCGATCCTTTGTCGTCGAAACAAAAAGATTTATCTCGCGGTCTTCCGACGGCCACTGTTCTAATGGGGGTCAGCTTGTTGTGTTTCACTCGTCGTGATCTCTGTGTGGAAGAGCTTTATTTATTATTTTATTTATGTCGGAGAATCTCTATAAACAAAAGTACATAAAATCATAAAATGTTAAAATCATAAAATATGTTAGTGTTAGTAATAAAATTGTACCTACCTAAAATATTATGTTAGTATTGTTAGTGCCTAACTGAGGCCTATGGCTATCCTAATCCACTTATTTTGGAAAGGACAGTCAAAGCACGCACCGATAACCACACACCAACACTGTGACAATATAGCTCAAAGGGTGATAGAGAGGAATAGGACAAGTTAAAGCAACTATGTTTCGTAATATATTGTATATATAGTTATAGTAAACATAGGACATTAGCGCAATAAATTGTAAATTAGGATAGGCAGTAGGTTATGATGAGATATGTCAACATATTATAATAGTAGATTTAAGTAAATAAAATAAGTGAAATGTAAATAAGCTAAGCTAAAATATGTATAATAAAGAAGCACCTGTTGAAGTTATTTTCCCTAAAGATAAATAGATAAGTAAATAAATAAATAAAGTAGAAGACTAAGAAGTAGCTCTTGAGTGGGAATCCCACCCACAGGATAAATGGTGATGGATAAGAGAAAGACAAAGTATGTAGCATGGAAGTACGAGAGGCATGCACGTGAGAACTGGTATGGAAGAGGATTAGATATACAATAGGCGCCAATCATGTTGGCGGTACAAGTGGAAAAAAAAAAAAAAAAACACCCGCCGATAACCTAATTCGCACGCGCGTGTGAGTGTATAATATGTCTTATTTGTGATATTGTATGTGTTTATCTGGAAATAAAAGATTTCATTTCATTTCAAAGCGGGCAGCAATAGCAATTAGGATGCTATTGCTGCTGCTTCGTAGACGGTGCAGCAAGGAGGGTTTTTAGTTTTATTTTTATCCAAATAATTAAAACAAAAAAAAAAACTAAACAAAAAAACATTTCTAAAAATTGGGATCTTCGTATCCAAGTCTGACAACCAGTACCCTAATTGCGTAACACATTATCAATCGGAGTTTGAATCATTTTGAAACAAATTGCTAATCCATTGCTTCATATGTTCGAAAGATTTGTCTGCTCGACAACTTAGATAACGATTTCTATTGTGTCTTTCACTTACATTACCTACTATTTAAATTAGTAAATTATGTTTTGTAACTGTATTTCCTACTCCTATGTTTAATGCATGCCGTGGCAGCCTTTAATTAAGGCTACACTATAAAATGTAAAAATAATATTGGTATTTTTAGCATGTATTTTTGGTGTATGCTTTGTTGGTTGTCCTTAAATAAATAAAATAAAATAAAAATAACGCAATGAATGTTGTTGAACTGTCAAAATAAAACCAACTCCGATTGATAATGTGTTACGCAATTAGGGTGCAGGCTTACCTACGGGTATCATATTACTCAGTAACTGGGTTGTGGAGGTCAGATAGGCAGTCGCTCCATGTTGTAAAATACTGGTATAATTCAGCTGCATCCGGTTAGACTGCAAGCCGACCCCAACGTGGTTGGGAAAAGGCTAGGCAGATGATGGATTCTTTGTATCCCAATAATTGTTCAGTTACTAATTATAACCACTGTAGATCGAAGGGTTTTCTCCACAAATAAATAGCAAAGATATTTCCAGCCTATTAAGATATTGTAAACGGTTTTCTTCTCATACACAGATCTAGCATTGACTAAACTCAATTAATAGGGCTATCGCATTTTGTCACCTCTCTCGCTCACACGGGACCAAATATTCAAGAATATTAAATGAAAAGATGCTTTTTTGAAAAATGTAATCAATTAGCGAACTAGTAAATAATATGAATCTATGTAATTATTAAAAACACCTTTTTATTGTGGCATTTATTTAACTCTTCTCAAAAACAGATTTGACTTTTTCAGCTGAGTTTATTAGATAACACAATAGAAATGTGTTTTTAAAATTAGGTACCTATTAAATTAATATTATTTACTATGCTCGGACTTTTAATTAGCTGCAGTAAACTTCTTAACTGTTATTTCGTTGAAAAATGTTCCCGTTTGATAGCGAAATGACAGTAAAAATTACATTAGAAGTGTCAGTTTACTGCTAATTAAAAGTCCGACCATAGTTCGCTAATTGATTACATTTTTTCAAAAGAGCATCTTTTCATTTAACAATCTACTACTATGAAATGTTAACACCTTTGCAAACATACCATGTTTCTGGAAAATAAATTTCTATTCCATTCTATTAAACTTAAAAATTTGGTCCCTTGTGAGCGAGACAGGTGATAAAATGTGACAGCCCTCTTAAGTACCTACCTCATAAATATTGACAGATGCAGCTGCAGTTAAGGTAACTGGCACTTATTCATCTTAATTCCTAAGTGGTTCGATTTTTGAGTCAAGCGTTTATCATAAGCACTGAGTCAGAAAATCATTTAAATAAGGAAAAGTGGTATTATTGATATCTACCTTGCTTACTTCAGGGATTGCATTGCAAACGACATGATATGCACATTTTTCAATTTATTGCGTAGAAGTAAAATGCTCTCGCATCGGATTAAAATTTTATCACCTAATAAAAATAAATAATGTCGGATTTAAATGGCTCAGCTGTCACGAATCGTAACTTGAGACTTACAGATTGTGCATTTGATATTAAGTGAACCACTTCCAGATTATTTTAGGTTTCTTAATTGCTTGTTATGCCTACCTATCAGTTGCAATAATTTTATTTTTCGTCGAGATCCGAAGACGTAAAATGATCTTCGATAACGGAAAGCGCATTATGGAACTCAAACGGAAAGCGCATTATGGAACTCAGATGGAGGTGTAGGAAGGCTGTGACAGAGTGGCGTCCTAGGACTGGAAGACGAGATGTTGGTCGTCCGGCGACGAGATGGGCGGACGACATTGTTGCCATCGCGAGCAAAACCTGGATGAGGCTGGCACAGGAGCGAGGGGATTGCCACAAGAAAGAGCCAGAGCAGTGCGTGAAGTCGGGCTGTGGATGATGATGATGATGAAGTTTTCAGATAAATTAGTCCGCAATAAGTCTAGATTTCAACACGACATTTTTTATTTCATCCTTTTTACTTCATATTGGTGGCTCCAAGATTTACTGAGAATATGAAACCAACTTAGTGCTCAAAAAGCGGATCCTTTAATCACACGCAACTGGCCATCAGGACATAAAAACGGTCACGATAAGAATCATCACTACAATTAATTTACGTACATACAAAACTGACGCCTTCTGCCCATGGGGGTAAGCAGAAACAATAGAACGCCATCTGCTATAACCAGCTTATAATGTTTCTGGGACACAGGCCTCCTCTCGTGAGAGGGAGTGGGGAGTAATCCACCACGTGGGCCCAGAGCGGGTTGGTAGATGTCACATGTCTTCGAATTTAGTTTCCTGACACTACTATCAATGAGGTATTATAATACTAACATCATTGCCTACTATGATCCTGCCATACTCCTTTTGCTTTGTTTACGTTCATAGATCTGGTCATACACGTACACCACTTGCGAAGTTGCGAGTACTACGCACCTGACCTTTCTGAAGAACATCAACACCAAAATTAAAATTAAATTAACCACTGTTTATTGTTTGTAAAACAAAGTAGGTAGGTACCTACAATAAATCAAAGAGCTTTAAGCAGTAAACAAGCAATACTGAATATATTATAAGTGGCCATTGAACTGATCCATTTGAAACCCCTTGTTTATTCATCAGGTTGGCGGAGTAAGCATGGATCCTCTTGTTACAGCCTCGATGCCTCATTTCAATAAAGAACCTGTAAGAGCTTATGTATTTTACGATCTTTGACGACAAAGCGGAGATGAAACAGAAGGTCATGTCGAAAATGGCGGAAGAAATGTGAATTAAATCATACATAACATCACACATGTAATCCTTGAAGGGTTAGGCAGAGGTGTACCTATAGTACACCCACATTTCGCCAGTTATGTTTAAGTCCCATGTAACAGGGGGCGAGCCTGTTGCCATCAACCGGGCACTAATCTAGACTCCGGGCTGTTACTGAGAAATTCCGGACAAAAAAACCTAATAACACTTTGAAACACCCACCCAGGAATTGAACCTGAGACCTCATGCTCAGCAATAACGCTTACGACTACCAGACCAACGAAGCAGGCAATTAATTTCTTTTATTGAAAGTCAATTAATTTAAAGCAGTCAATTATTTCAACCTTCATATAGGGTGACTGGTAATTAGTGACCGATATCGAAACACATGATTGTGCTCATGATAACAAACAACTTTTACTATAGGACCAAACCTGAAATCGCGGAAAAAAAATCAGCTGCTCCATACATTCATGTTCGCATAAAGGCTCTTACAGACAGAGGCGATATCGCGTCGCGACGCGATATTTTTCTACGTATATAATATCGTAATATCGCGTCGCGGACGCGATATCGCCTCTGTCTGTAAGAGCCTTTATGCGAACATGAATGTATGGAGCAGCTGATTTTTTTTCGCGATTTCAGGTTTGGTCCCATAGTAAAAGTTGTTTGTTATCATGTGTTTAGGTATCGGTCACTAATTACCAGTCACCCTATATAAGCACGAAGCCCGTAGTTTCGGCATTACGGGCGTTTCCTACTCCGTACCACCTACGGATGGATGATGGGTTCGGAGGCCGAACGAAGTATGAATGACAACACAATTTGCCAGTTGTCCCTACTCCCGATGTGTTTTTGCCCGTCCGAAAAATTTAACTTTTACACTTGTTATAATGGATCGTTATGTCAGACGGACGGACTGACGGACGGACGTACTTAGGGAGTAGACTCCCAGGACCTCGTGCTCAGTAATAGCTCTTGTGACCAATAAACCAAAGAGGCAGTCAAAGTCGTGTTTTTATAACAAGTTGGTATATTTTACTTGTAATCTAGGAACGCTTCTTATTTTTTAAATTATAAAGTTGGTACGTAAACTTCTTTCTATTACCTAGACACTGGAAGGATAATAATATTTTGTATACTTAAGTAACGTAACTTTACCTACCATATAAACATTACTAAGTTCTATGTGGAAAATGATCAAATTAGAGTAAACATTTGCTATATGTTAACTTACTTTATTGAACTAAGTTGTACGTTTCATTGTTTCAAACTTAGGTATTCTTCTGGATCTGAGTTATAATAATACTAGCTTTTGCCCGCGGCTTCGCCCGCGTGGATGTCAGAAATAAATTTTAGAACACAAAAGCTGCTATTGTGACTTTAATAGTTGCATATATCGTCATGAACTTTTTTGTAGGTAATAATGAGTACTTTAATCTGACATGATTAAAGTACTCATAATTTTTATGTTTTTGTGTGTTTTTTGTATGTATGTGTGTGTGTGTGTGTGTTTGTATGCATGTGTTTTTGTGTGTTTTTTATGTATGTGTGTGTTTTTTGTGTGTGTATGTGTGTGTTTTTATGTGTGTATGTGTGTGTTGTTTTTCTGTGTGTGTGTGTTTTCTCAGCACACATCAAATAATTAATTTAATAGGTAAAATTTTGCTACTTTGGGTTACATTATTGCAATTTTCTTTTAAAAAATATTATAGCCTATGTTACAAGTTCTGATAATTTAGCTTTCTATTAACTTTACCTACCTTAAAAACATTACTAAGTTCTATGTGGAAAATTGTCAACTTAGAGTAAACATTTGC
This sequence comes from Cosmia trapezina, assembly GCA_905163495.3. Lineage (NCBI taxonomy): Eukaryota > Metazoa > Arthropoda > Insecta > Lepidoptera > Noctuidae > Cosmia > Cosmia trapezina. The sequence goes on from LR991028.1 coordinate 6,806,262, forward strand.
TCTATGTTATCTTACTTTATTGAACAAAGTTGAACGTTTCATTGTTTCAAACTTAGGTATTCTTCTGGATCTGAGTTATAATATTATGTAGAACAGCCGTATAAATAGTATTTATTTGCTTGAGATGTTTGAATAAATCGTTTACTTAGTCAATGTTCCATTATTAGTATAAGGGCCTGTTTCATCACTTACGATTAAGTTCCTATTAACTTACTTGGCAGATACTTTCATACCAATTCTATTCCATTTTTGAATGTATTCGGTGAGTAGTCGCTATTAGGACATTTTTTTTCCATCAATGGTTTTCTCAGCGTACGCCAAATAATAAATTTTATAGGCAAAATTTTCCTACTTTCCGCAAAGATTACCTTTCGGTTACATTATTGCAATTTTCTTAAGGATCTCAATTTTTTTTAAAATAAATTATCAGGAAGTAACATAGGCAACAAGCCTAGTTACTTCCATCTATTCTATTGGTGTTAAATGGTTAAAATCGGTCCAGCAGTTTCGGAGCTTATGCGGTACAAACAAACAAACAAATAATCTTTACTCTTTATAATATTATTACGAGTAGTTATTAGTATAGACAAACGTTACAAACCAGTTCTCCGCCTTTAGACTTTAATTAAAAACTTGTCACCACATCAAAAGAAAAGATGTAATAGGTACTTATTACTTAGTTTGAAAGTTAAATAACCTTCTGTTGTTAGTCTGCATTGTGTCCGGTCCTGAGGTTGACACTGTATTGAGATACTACGGCTTATAAAGCCTCTGTCACATAGATAGCGAGGTAAAAGAAAAGCGGCGTGTCAAGCAAAAACATACGGATCTGAAACTGTAAAGCTACGGTGTCCTACAGCGGGGTGACGGCCACCTAATGGTCGCAAATACTTTATGGTGTCAAAAAACGCTCTCTTGGGAAACACACCAATTTACTCGCTGTCCCTTTTTTTGTAAACGTGCATGAAATTGTGTAGCCTCTGTTGGAGAACCAAAATAAATCACACTAATATTATAAAGGCGAATGTTTGTGAGTGTGTGTGTTTGTATGTTTGTTACTTCTTCACGCTCAAACGGCTGGACCGATTTGGTATGTACAACACGGTCACATTAACTTGACGCATCTCTGGAATGCGAAGCCCCGCCCGCTTCCCCCCGCATTCCCTTAGCTCGCCCGGCAAGGGTCAGTATGGTCAGCATCTTTGTCACCGATACGCGCGTCGATAATTTGGCTAGATTTCTGTTGTTGTTATATTGTTTTTGGATATTATTGTTACGTTTTGATGCGTCAAGTTAATGTGACCGTGTTGTAGATAGCTTATACCCTAGATTAACACATAGGCTACTTTTTATCCCCGTCTACGCGGGTGTGACCGCTGGGCGCAGCTAGTCCTACTAATATTATAAATGTGAAAGTTTGTATGTAAGGATGTTTGGATGTTTGTTACTCAATCACGCAAAAATGGCTGAACGGATTTGGATGAAATTTGGTATACAGATAGTTTATAACCTGGATTAAGACATAGGATACTTTTCATCCCGGTAGAAGGTTCCCTTTGGATAATTTCCGACATCCACGCGTGCGAAGCCGCGGGCAACGGCTAGTAGACTATAAATGCGAAAGTGACTGTGTGTGTTACGCTTTACGCTATAACGGCTGAACGGATTTGGATGAAATTTGGCACATGGGTAGACAACGACCTGGCTTAAGACATATTATACTTTTCATGCCGGTAGTAAAGAAAAAACCTTTCATTGTGCATGTCGGACCACGCACAATGAAAGGTTCCGTGGTTGAAAAGAATTTATCCCAAAAACAAATTTAACATTGGATACCAAAAACAATATTTTTACGTCATAAAATCACAAATTCTCAATTTTCGGACTTTTTCCTTTAATTGTGCTGGGAGATCTTGCTTCTTGCCAATTTTCATTACTCAAGGTCAACGGGAAGTACCCTATAGGTTTTGATTTACTTGCGACAGTTGCGATTATCAAAATGTGTCGCAAAATGGCCGTATTTTTTTATTGCATTGACTTAGAAGCTTGATTTTCTTTAAGGGAACATAGACCTACGTATTTGATATTAATTTCAACTTCATATCTCCACGTGCCCTTGAGAAAAGAGGTCTTGGCAGACTGACAGACTTGAACATTTTTTTTATGCGATATACTTACAAATTAACAATTTTCGGACTTTTTCCTTTATTTGTGCTGTAAGACCTTGCTTTGTGCCAAATTTCATGATTCTAAAACAACGGAAAGTACCCTGTAGGTTTTGATTTACTTGCGATTATCAAAATATTTCACATAAATGGCCGTATGTTTTTATTGCATTGACATAGAAGTTTGAGTTTTTTAGGACTTCAAGAAACCATAGACTTACGTATTTGATATTAATTTGAACTTGATACCTCCACGCGTTCCTGAGAAAAAGGGTCTTGACAGACTGACAGACAGACAGACAGACAGACAGACGGAGAACGAAGTGATCCTATAAGGGTTCCGTTTTTTCCTTTTGAGGTTCGGAACCCTAAAAACTAAGAAAATACATTTATTATTACGTTCTCGTGGGATAATTTCGGACCTCTGATGGGACGTCTCCCACATAAGACACTGCCGTGTGATTCTGTAAAACCTCATTCTAAACTTCGAATCTGTAGTGCCATTCTGTAAATATCTCACCGTGAAAACGTAACTGAAGTGATCTCAAAGTGAGCTGTCAATAATGTCAACCCCTACAGCGTCAGGTGGAATGACGGCTCACTTCACCTAAGTTATCACGGTGAGATGTTTACAGAATAGCACGGCTGTATCCGCTGTGAGTTTCTTGATTGGCGTTCTAAATTCAAAGTTTCAAATAAAAAACAAGTGAGAAGAAAAGATGCGAAGTGAGAGTGAATAGCGATGTGAGATGCGAGTTGTTGTTTGAATTTTACAGAATCGACGTACCGATTCGCTTTCTATGTGACAGCGCCTTAATTACTGAAAGCGTCTTTTACATAGAATCATGTCTTTTATCAAGCGGTATTACTTCAGTAATTAAATGGATCGTGGTTATTGACAGTGAAGGCTTGTTGACAATAGGTACATACAGAGTAAGGAAATCCTTGCTGAACACAAGCACAAAGAATCCTTGCGACGTTTTCATTATGAAGAAAAAGGCAAAGTAACCACCTGTTGGCTGTTATTATTCGGAAACAATTGACTACCATAGTAGAAAAGGGCTCGTGATTAAATGAGGACAGCCGCACGGGTCGATTGAAGGTTAAGCTACACTTACCGGGATCGGCCCGTGGATGGGTCACCATCTATTAGGTACATATCGAGACCCCTCTGTGACTCGGAAAGACTTTAAACCTTTGGTCCCAGCTGTCATTTGTATATCTTTGATAGTCGTTACGGGTAGTCAGAAGCCCGAAAGTCTGACAACCAGTCTTATCAAGGGTTATCGTGTTACCCAGTAACTGGGTTGTGGAGACATACAACATTGTAGGCCGCCTCAGTTGCCATGTCGCCCAAGCGGCACCGCAACCTACTTGTGGGCCGCTACGTTGTCGGCTTATCGGCAAAAGCCCTGACGAGCGGCTGCTCCTCGGGTTCCTCTTCGCTTCACCGTGGGTGACCAAGCCACGGCTACTGAGCCCCGCCTCGACAATGCAGGAACCCACCGGGATGTACACAGTTCTCACCTAACCTAACCCATTTGGTTGGGGTACCCCGGCTTAATTACTGTAACCAATATTCAGATCGCGCGTGGTTGCTCACAGTTCCAACCTTACCTATAATGTTGAATATCATTCACGGTGAGTGGCAAGAAACCAACATTAGTGTAACGGAGACTTTAAATTGATGTTGTCACTTTCTTTTTGATACAAAATATAAGGGATGGCATGAATTTAAAGACTCCGTTAAACTAATGTTGGTTTCGTGCAACTCAACGTCAGGCTGCTAGTTCAACGCCCTTTAGTTAAAAGGCTAGGCTGTTAACTGAATGGCTAATTAAGCAGTTATTGGCTGCGACAGATCTAATACCTTTTTGATTGAATTTTTGTATGCAGACTGACAACATCATTTTAACGAAGTTTAATCTATTGTCGTATTGTCGTATCTACCATGTATATAAGGTGTATCTTTTCATACACGAAATCTCTTAAGGGGTCATTGTAATCATTATAATGATGAGTACAATGACCCCTTAAGAGATTTTACTATGGGACAACTTTTACTACGGGACCAAACCTGAAATCTCAAAAAAAAACCAGCTGTTCACTCATAATGATTAGTACAATGACCCCTTAAGAGATTTCATGTTTGAACAGATACACCTTATATAGCACTTATTTTTTTAATTTCATTTAGAACTTAAACCAGGTAACCTTGATGTATGTACTTAGGTGTGACCTTTTATTATGCAAAAGAAAATGTTCACCTTTGTTCCAAATGAGACAAATTCTGTTATACAAAAGTAATCATTTGAATAAATAATTTTTAATTTAAGTTGAGCCACATTTTGTTTAAGGCAACATATTAATTTAAAGCAGAAGTTTTGTCAGGCGTTAGAATGATAAACTTTTCTTATTAGATGACCAGTTTCAATTTAATTATGAAAATCACTGAATTTAATTAGACCCTTAGCGAAAATAGCTATGTTGGTATAAATGTTGAATATTTAAAGATAGCTCCCGCAGACCTATTACCTACTATTATTTCGGTCCCGCATAACATAAAATGGAACAAAGGAATAATAATAAGGCTAATCTAATCTAACAATGAGTCTAGTCTAAGTAATTAGTAGGTTGCGAAAGGCATAATATGTTCCCTCCGGATAAAATAGTTGTTTTGTTGCTACGTCAGCGGCTCCCCTCACCTCATCTCTGTCATCAGAAGACAGCGCCATCAAACCATCGATGCGTCGTTCTGCAAAGGTCAGTATAGACTAGAGCATTTTCTCGAGCATTTCTGTGTAATGTAACGTTCTTACGAATGGTACAATACAGGCAAAAGCTCAGTTTCCAAAGCATTTCCATGTAATGTAACGTTCCTGCGAATGCTCGGCGTGATGCTCATAGCGAGTGTGCATTTACCCGTAACATTTCGTTGTACCTTGCATTCATTCTTCCTTGAAGTGTCGGACTTACAAGTTGCGTGTGCTGCGTTTATCTTGATGAGTTATATTAAAAGTCCGTCAAAAGTCCGACGGGTGCGTTGTTCGTCCCTCTCCCTCCGCGTCACCCCGCAACCGCGCATCGCCCGCGCTCGTGCAAAGGCTCGACGAAATGTTACACCAATACGCTCGTTGGTTTGTACAATTACTGTTGTAACAAAACGGCGCCGAGCGTGCTCGATGTCTGGTTCGTGAAGGGTGATACACTAGAACATATCATAGAGCGGCTCGTTATTCTGTTACAAGTAAATGCTCTAGTCTATACTTACCTTTAGAGTGACTGTCACCAGCCAGTGTCATTCTTATCCGACCATTTCGGCGATTTCAGTAACTTCGTAACCAACATAGACGGCGCCACTTGCTGCACAAACACTCTGTGAATGTATGCGTGAAGTCACAAAGAGTAGCGTCAGCATATGACACACACACTGTTCTGACTTCGCCATTGACTGGGGCGGTACCGAGAGCTCCTGTGCTTACACACACATTCACAGCGAGTTTGTATGGGTGAAACATGTACGTACGAAATATTAATATTGTGACATCCTGCATGCATAATTTGCATGTATACGCATGTTGTAACAAATAAAATTATCTTTATCTTTATCTTTTATCTGTACAGTCAACAGCAAAAGTAGATGATCAAAATCAGAAATTCAATACTAATGAACGGAGTTCGCGTCAGAACTATATGGCTTCGAAGTGATTCAAAAGTATGTGATTGTAAATTATAGTTATAATTCACACTGCCTAAACGGAGCCCTAGTTAAAATCTAACTGTCAAACCTAAAGGAAAAGCGAGCATCACTTTTCCTTTAGTATATTCGATGTTTGAATGATTGAAATATGTCAGCCAGTAATATCTGTGCTAAGGCTTGATTACAACACAAACTTCTACAGTACCGACATAGAATGAATTACAAGTCCATCATTTTCGGTTCCAACGATTAAAATAATTATCATTCTCCGTCATTCCATGAATACCTCGTTACGTTCTGCATAAAGTATAAAGCCCTCACCACACTACCTATAATGAGAATAGTCAGTAAGATGCAATAGTACCTACCGTAAGCTTCAGACTGACTGTCTGAATAGGCTTGCGGTCACTCAATGAAATAGCGGACCGATAGCGTACATAGTCAATGCAAACCAAAGGGGATACACCAACAATGCCTTTTGGAAATATATGCTGAATATACTATAGATAGCTATGTGGCAATAGGCTCGCCCCTATTAGTAGACGTTCGCACGGGCGTAAAAATATCGCGGGGCGATTTTATCGCGCACTAGATTTTCAACTGTCAGTGTTGATCCGAGCTTCGAGAATCCAAGAGAGTGCGTCCCAGCGCGTCGAAGAAATACACTGTTGGATTTTCAACTCTACGCGCTAAACATAGCGTTGAAAATCCAGCGCGTATTTTTATCTCACGAAGCGACACGCGCTTTACTTGTGTTTACCAAGCGTACAAGCACGCGAGAATGTGTGCGTAAAGACGAGTAGCGTCAGCACACATACGCACACTAACACACACACTTCCGACTTCGCCATTGTCTCGGACGGTACTGAGAGCTCCTGCGCTTACACACACATTCACAGTGTGTTTGTACACTAGGCACGAACCCTTTGCAGTAAATGTTTTTTCTTATTGAACACATGTTTTCTAGCTGCGTAAAAGTATTACCACAAGAACAACCCTCTTCTACAACGTCCTGAAAAAAAAAATAAAGTGATAGCCCAGATAGTTTTTTTTTGAGCATATGCGTAGTGATGGGAAAAAAAAACAAATTTGGTTAAGTATAACTTTTGAACCGTAAAAAAATGCACCTACATTTTCAGGGTTAAAAAGTTTGGAAATTACCTTGCCCACGTCCGTATTCGATTTGATCCACACTTCCAGGGACAGCCTGTATAAAGAGAAGTCCTGACTGACTGACTGACTCATCAACGCCCAGCCCTTGGACCTAGAAAGCTGAAATTTTGCACAAAGGTTCCTTTTATAATGTAGACAAGGAATAAGGAAGGATTATCGTACCCGTGGGATATTTTTCGTTAACCACAGCCGCGGGCAAAAGCTAATCAAAAATAAAAGTCGTTTCTCACCAATTATTTTTGTGCTATGTTTCTTGCATGATGACGTTTTGTCGACGGAAGAATAGACAAAATGACACATTTACATGCTTAGACGAGTAGAGTGCGTAGAAATATTTCTACAATCTGCCATTTTGTCTATTCTTTCGTCGACAAAACCCGTTTTTATGGCAATCATGCTAAGCGCGCAGAAGGCGTAGTTGAGGGCTATGTCATGGATCTTGTTACACACTGTATTAAGTGACATAATTTTTAGACGTTATGAAGAAAATTGCACAAACCCTTTTGTCATTCGGCTGAAGGAAAAAAATCTGAACACATTGTACCCTTACTGTAGCTACTCACGCAGGCTGTCCGTGTAAGCTGAATATTTTAAAAGATTTGCAAAGCAAGCTTGTCCCCAATGCATGTTTGCACCGAGAGCTCTCAAATATACTTTTATTTGACCTCGCAGTGAATCAGGCTATTTGTTGGAGCTGGGACCGGCTCGTGTTTGCCAATGCTTAGGACCTCTGATGCCTCTCGTTCAACTACTTATTGGAGTTAACAAGGGATTTTGTTTGGAAGAAATATTTCTTGCAAGAAGGGAGTCGTTTGTGTGGGTTAGCAGCTCGTAATGTGTAAACCAGCCATAATGGCTGGTTGATAGTAGACAGATGCTCGCACTGTGTACTCGCATGTCAGTAGCTCGGCTTGCCTCGGCTGTTTACACAGTGCGTACTCGCAAGTCAGAAGCTCGGCTTGCCTTGGCTGTTTACACAGTGCTAGCTGCAGACTAGACAGCTGCTCGCATTGTGTACTCACAAGTCAGTAGCTCGGCTTGCATTGGCTGTTTACACAGTGCGAGTTGCTGCACTGCAACTACTCTGTAGGCCGACTTGCTCGCACGAAAATAAAGATGGTTGAAGTTACTCGGGTGCGAGCTACTCGCAAGTGCAATTATCTTCTATTATAGGTACGTCCACACGGTGTGAGTTGCTGTACTACAGCTACTCGGTAGGCTGACTTGCACGCTAGCTCGCACTGTGTAAACTTGCCATTAAGGGCCTGCATTACCTCAGATTGCGAAAATTGTGTTAGTATGAGTGGCTGTAGTTTCAACAGTTGTGCAGGCTCATCCTTCCTGACCCTCATCTTTATATGACTGTCTAATATACAAAGTGAACTTCACTTTGTATATTAGATAGTAAAGATGAGGACTACTGCTAAGTATCATAGGTTGCGAATTCATGATTCCATACAATTTTCTCGATACAAAGAAATCTCAAAGTTACCTTTAAACCTTACAATAAATGGAGAATAATCAATGAAAATTTTCAAATTAAACAGTCATGAAACTTTGCAGGATAATAGAACTATGTATAAAGCAGGTACGCACGGCTACAGATCAAGCAGATCAAGCTATACATTTCCAGTATAAGCTGATCTCGCATTGTATAGGATTTCCTTACAATGAGAGGTCAGTGTAAACTGGAAATGTATAGCTTGATGTGTAGCCGTGTGTACCATGGGTTCGTTTTTATTTTTTAACCGTTTTATTTACCGTAAAAAGATGAGATCACAAAAATCAAGCTTTAAATAACCATTCACACTTCGAACCGCCCTGCCGCACACAGGCGAAATACCACTCGTAATCCGGTTTGCATTGTTTAGGCGACATCCTCAGTAAAATGGTCTGGTTTGTATTGTTTAGGCGACATCCTCAGTAAAATGGTCTAGCTACCTGTGCAAGCGCCGCGCTCCCCCGAATCCCCACTTACAAATTATACCAGTCCAAAGTTTTACTTGATAAGCAACGGATCTGTATTATTTTATTAAAACTTAAAATTCAACTGACAATATTATTACTTTGTTCGTGGCATTAAATGTTTTGGTGATGGATCCTACTCTTGGCGGTATCGAACTATTATTGTAAATATTAAAAAGTTACTTTTTAACTGTATTTCTATATTATTTCGTTTTTCTTCTAAAAGTAGTCGCTATTTAAAGAGTCATCAAACTTCTCATAGAGTAAAAGTACTTACTCAAGTGGACTAAAGTCCTCAAATGTACCTTGAAATGAGCATTACACATTCTTCTTCTGGAAATACATAGAAAGAGATGCTTGTTTTTGCGCATCTAGAACAAAACTTTGTCAATTTTAGTCCTAAGTTAGAATTACATTAATTCAGAATTCATTATTCTTTTTTCCAGTATTAAACTTTGAAGAGATGTATATTAGTAGAATAATTCTTATTGAGTATTATAGAGTCTACTTATAAAAAGACTCAGAAAAACTGCAATTTCATTACAAGAAAGTGGAAAATTTATTGATTTTCATTTTATTTCAAATAATAACCCTAATAATACTAGTTTTAGTTTTTCTATACAATTTAGTAATATAGAACTACAAATCAGTTCAAAAAACTGCAAAATTGTTTTTTGCCAACTTTTAGCTATATTTCGGCAGTGTGTGCCGCCCGGCCCCCGACAGGACCCCGATTCAGTCCTTTTCAGTACCGCTTCGGCTATCAAACGAGGTACCCGTATCACTTCGCTTGCGCTCAAAAGGCCCGATTGACAACGGGCATTCTCGTTTCTTTAAAAAGTCTGTGAAATAGCCTAATAATTTCAATATTGAAATAGAAGTCCCAAAAACACCTTTTTTCAAACCAAATAAATCCGACAGATGAGTGTCATAATAACAGAAGAAGTGAAATGTCCTGTTGCAACTAAAGTTTCCTATAGATTGCCTACACATAGGCCTCTTCTAGCTATTTCTGTATCTTTCATCCAGCAGCTGCTACCAGCTAAAGACAGTTCGATATACCTGGGTTGTTTTGATTGCAGATACAAAATATGCTAAACATGTGCCTACAGCGAGAAAAAATCTTGAGTAGGTTGGAATAAAGGTTCATTCTCTATAACTAGTTATAGCTATATACGTCCACGTAACACGTGTTATATTCAGCCATACAGCCTTTTATGATATAAAAATAAAGAAACATGAATATGTTAGTGCATTATGCAAACACTTGTTATCGGGTCGACGAGGGTTGGGCAAAGAAATATAAATATACACAAGCAAAGTAAGGTCAGCTCGCTAACTCGGTTCAGAGCACAAATAATACGATATTACAATTTTTCTTGATGTGTTATTTTACCAATATCATGGTCCTCCTGCCCTATCCTAATTTGTTTGGGGATGGCGCAGCATGTTTTCTTCTAATTTATTTGGGGACGGCGCAGCATGTTTTCTTCTAATTTATTTGGGGACGGCGCAGCATGTCAACTTTTAATTTATTTGGAAAGGGTGCAGCATGTTTTCTTTTAATTTATTTGGGGACGGCCAGCATGTTTTTTTTTCTAATTTGTTTGGGGACGGCGCAGCATGTTTTCATCAAATTTATTTGGGGACGGCCCAGGATGTTTTCTTCTAATTTATTTGGGGACGGCGCAGCATATTTTCTTCTAATTTATTTGGGGACGGCGCAGCATGTTTTCTTCTAATTTGTTTGGGGATGGCGCAGTATGTTTTTTTCTAATTACAGTATAGTGTACAAAACTTTATTTTTATTTTCTTTTTGTTACGTAAATAAATGAATTTTGAATATATAAAAATTCATTTTTTTACTTACGTACGGGAAACTCATCAAAATGTAGGGAGCTGCTGATTTTTTTTTCGCGATTTCAGGTTTGGTCCTATAGTAAAAGTTATTCATATTCATGGGTAGAACACCCTGTGAAAATTTGCGCCTGAATAAACATAAAAACTGCAATTTTGTTCACCACTGAAAGTAATCTCGAACTCTCTTTATTCTTTATCGTTGTAACTATTGTTGTTTTAGAAAGCTACAAGTTTTGGCAGTTTATACCACAAAGATTTATTGGCAATATTTGTAAGACTGTCAGTCTACATTCTATTTAAAGTGTTTTCATACAAAATTACAACACTATAAACTGCAATCATCTTAAACTATCCAACATAATAATCTTGCATACAAAAAAGTCCTCTGGCAGAAATAAAGCACGTTTCTACCAAGCTCGGATGAGTAGAACTCAAACGAGTAGAAAATAGATATTTTCTATTGAGTCGACGGTGTCAACCGGCTCACTAGCGAACGGGGCTGCAATTTTACGCATTGATTGGTGCATACAGATCGTTTTCAGCTTTTATAAGGCTAGATTGAAATCACTCCGGCTCGGTTCGTAGAAAGTATAAACGTTCACGGGATTTTTGTATCTTTGAACAGTTTGAACGCTTCCAACTGAAGTTGGTTTTTCGATTTTGATTTGATTTCTTGCTATTTGTGTAAAGGAAAGAAAGAACTACTGAAGTTTTAATACAATTTTGGTTTAACAAATAGCGCGTATCAACAAAAATCAATCTAGCCTTTTTCTAGCTATGTTGGGGTCGGCTTCCAGTCTAACCGGATGCAGCTGAATACTATTATTTTACATGGAGCAACTGCCTATCAGACCTCCACAACTCAGTAGCTGGTAATACGATACCCTTGACAAGACTAGTTGTAAGACTTTCGGGATTCTGACGATGTAACGACTGTCAAAGATCCACGAATGACAGCCGGGACCAACGACTTAACGTGCTTTCCAAGGCACGGAGGAGTCTCAGTATGTAAAGATGGTCACCCATCCACGGAACAACCCCGGCGTAGCTTAACCTGATGGATCGACCCGTGCGGCTGTTATTACTTAGCCACGAGCTCCCGAATAGCGTATCAACAATCAACATAAAAACCCACCGCGTTTAATTTTGGTGTAGGTGTCAAATCTGCGAAGCTCCATTCGCGTCGCGTGTGAGTGTGACCAACGTGTTACATACAGTAGGGGAGACCGGGTACGGTTGTCTCGCGGGTTGGTTGTCACATCGGTCATAACAGAAAACTTAAAGAACGAATACGAACATTGATCGGCGTCGAAGAATCGTGAAGCCCAGCTGTAACCTTCGCAATTCTTCGACGCCGATCAATGTTCGTATTCGTTCGTTAAGTTTTCTGTTAAGACCGCTGTGACAACCAACCCGTGAAACAACGACAACCATACCCGATCTCTCCTACGGCTGAAATATCTTGGCAAGTCTGAACATAGGCACTATGAACATTCGCGCATGTTCTCTCACACACACTCGCCTCATGTCACCATTTGGTTCCTTCTGCGCGAAGATCGGACCTGCCAAGATAAATCGGCCGTACTGTAACTTCACGCTTGTATTCCCCGAAGGGTTGTGCAGTGGTGCACCTCTAGTGGTGCACATTTCGCCAGTTATGTTTTATGTAACAGGGGGCGAGCCTATATTGCCATCACACGGGCACGTGTATCATGAATTCACAACTTAGTACTTAGTTAGCGCAAAATTATACTTAGCTAGCGACCTGCTCCAGCTTCGTACGGGTGCACTGTACTGTAAGTACTGTATACGTCGCTCGGCAAACTTCGTGTTTCGTCAGTCGTCGGATTTCTATCAGTTGCCCTTTGCACTTGGTGCAGACCGGACGCTCTTAATCGACTTGAAAGTTTATAGAGTGGTGTTCGCAACTAATCCCCAACCCGGGGAGGGTTGGGGGTTAGTTGCGAACCCCACTCGCTGGGGTTTTGGGTCTAAAATAAGCCAAACTCAGACACTTGAGGGGTTAACAACTCTATAAACTTTCAAGTCGATTAAGAGCGTCCGGTCTGCACCAACCCCATAGGTTCACAACTACTGATGATGATATGTTTCCATCGGATGATGTTTTTTTACGTTTATATATATGTGATCTAAGCTTATATAACTATTATGTAAAGTTTTGTTCTTTTGCACATATGGAGTTCATTTGACACGCGGGTGGGGCGGGTTAGCTGCGAACTCCATAGGTTCACAACTAATGATGATGATTGGTTTTCCATCAGATGATGTTTTTTTACGTTTATATATATATGTGATATAAGCTTATTTATATACCAAATAAAAAAAGGGTTTTTCTTATGCACACATGGGGTGCATTCGACACTTGAGGGGTTAATACTCTTATAACTGAATGTAATTTATTTTAAAAATGGGAGGAAAGCTGCTAAAGTCTGACGAAGCCCCTCGGCAAACTTCGTTTTGCCGAGGGACATTAAGAACATAGTTATACTGTACTAATGTATGACATATCAAATCATCGAGATTTTTGTGCTATAATTAAGTTAAATATAAATGTACCATACACATAATTCCAGAATAAATTCTTTTAAATGATGGTGAAAACCGCATTAAAATCACAGACACGGAAAGCAACTTCATTTGTATACCGGGTGTAAAAAGACACCTGCCGAAGCCGAAAGCCCATTATTAGGATCGTTTTTTGCCACTAGACCACACCTGGGAATCCACTAGTTCTGGAGATATTGAAGGTCAAAGTCGCATTTATTTTTTACTAAAACGTATTCCAAGTGTTATTACTGAACTTTTTCCGACAAGTACCTACGCGTACCGAAAAGAGCAAAAGGGCAGGGCTTAACTCCGTTTGCCTGGGTTCGCGTTACACTGCGCGTAAAAGAAATTACTTTTCTACCCATTATTAGGATCGTTTTTTGCCACTAGACCACACCTGGGAATCCACTAGTTCTGGAGATATTGAAGGTCAAAGTCGCATTTATTTTTTACTAAAACGTATTCCAAGTGTTATTACTGAACTTTTTCCGACAAGTACCTACGCGTACCGAAAAGAGCAAAAGGGCAGGGCTTAACTCCGTTTGCCTGGGTTCGCGTTACACTGCGCGTAAAAGAAATTGCTTTTCTACCCATTATTAGGATCGTTTTTTGCCACTAGACCACACCTGGGAATCCACTAGTTCTGGAGATATTGAAGGTCAAAGTCGCATTTATTTTTTACTAAAACGTATTCCAAGTGTTATTACTGAACTTTTTCCGACAAGTACCTACGCGTACCGAAAAGAGCAAAAGGGCAGGGCTTAACTCCGTTTGCCTGGGTTCGCGTTACACTGCGCGTAAAAGAAATTGCTTTTTTATACCTAAAAAGTCGTTTCCCAGCAATATTTTTTGAGTAAAGATACTTAGATGTACAGTATGCATAGGTGACGGCTTTGTGATGTGTATTTTTACACACTGTATCTAAGTTTTATGTATAGTGCAAATGTTCATTCATAATTCAGTGACAAAGGTTTTCACGCTTATTATTATATTAATAAAGCCTTACCTACCGGGTACCTTTCGGATACCGTATAATACAGCCTTACCCCAGATTAAAATAAGGAGGGAATGGAGAGGCATTTGTTTGTTTCTGTAGAAAATAATAAAACTTGCTGCATTGCGCGGACAATGGCGCGAAGGCGTTAACTTCATTCATTGTCTCACTCGGTGTTACGACCTCGTGTCTTTGTTACGTTCGTTTGATTTCGTAAAATTAGTTATTGTGTTTATTTTTATATTGATTTTTATACACACATGGGGTGCATTCGACACTTGAGGGGTTAATACTCTTATAACTGAATGTAATTTATTTTAAAAATGGGAGGAAAGCTGCTAAAGTCTGACGAAGCCCCTCGGCAAACTTCGTTTTGCCGAGGGACATTAAGAACATAGTTATACTGTACTAATGTATGACATATCAAATCATCGAGATTTTTGTGCTATAATTAAGTTAAATATAAATGTACCATACACATAATTCCAGAATAAATTCTTTTAAATGATGGTGAAAACCGCATTAAAATCACAGACACGGAAAGCAACTTCATTTGTATACCGGGTGTAAAAAGACACCTGCCGAAGCCGAAAGCCCATTATTAGGATCGTTTTTTGCCACTAGACCACACCTGGGAATCCACTAGTTCTGGAGATATTGAAGGTCAAAGTCGCATTTATTTTTTACTAAAACGTATTCCAAGTGTTATTACTGAACTTTTTCCGACAAGTACCTACGCGTACCGAAAAGAGCAAAAGGGCAGGGCTTAACTCCGTTTGCCTGGGTTCGCGTTACACTGCGCGTAAAAGAAATTGCTTTTCTACCCATTATTAGGATCGTTTTTTGCCACTAGACCACACCTGGGAATCCACTAGTTCTGGAGATATTGAAGGTCAAAGTCGCATTTATTTTTTACTAAAACGTATTCCAAGTGTTATTACTGAACTTTTTCCGACAAGTACCTACGCGTACCGAAAAGAGCAAAAGGGCAGGGCTTAACTCCGTTTGCCTGGGTTCGCGTTACACTGCGCGTAAAAGAAATTGCTTTTCTACCCATTATTAGGATCGTTTTTTGCCACTAGACCACACCTGGGAATCCACTAGTTCTGGAGATATTGAAGGTCAAAGTCGCATTTATTTTTTACTAAAACGTATTCCAAGTGTTATTACTGAACTTTTTCCGACAAGTACCTACGCGTACCGAAAAGAGCAAAAGGGCAGGGCTTAACTCCGTTTGCCTGGGTTCGCGTTACACTGCGCGTAAAAGAAATTGCTTTTTTATACCTAAAAAGTCGTTTCCCAGCAATATTTTTTGAGTAAAGATACTTAGATGTACAGTATGCATAGGTGACGGCTTTGTGATGTGTATTTTTACACACTGTATCTAAGTTTTATGTATAGTGCAAATGTTCATTCATAATTCAGTGACAAAGGTTTTCACGCTTATTATTATATTAATAAAGCCTTACCTACCGGGTACCTTTCGGTAGTGTCCGACCGAAGCTTCGGCTTCGGCTTCGGCTTCGGCCACCTTCGGCCAAAAAAGCACCTTCGGCCAAATCTTCGGCTTCGGCCAAAAATTTGCCGAAGGTTTGGCCGAAGCCGAAGGTTTATTTTTGTTAAAATTACTTTAAGTAAATAAATATTTAATTAACATTGTATATTTGAAACTTTTATTTTAGACAATATTTTATTACCTACTTGTATATGTTGGTCACTCGGCTCGTTATTGGGCTAAATCTCTAAAGCTCTCACAATATGTATCTAGTATATTCTGAGATCAAAGTAACTATCGTATTTCTCAAGGTCAATGACACCTTCGGCTTCGGCTTCGGCTTCGGCCGAAGGTTTTGGTGAATACCGATTAATCGGCTTCGGCTTCGGCTTCGGCCAGAATTGCACCTTCGGTCGGACACTACCTTTCGGATACCGTATAATACAGCCTTACCCCAGATTAAAATAAGGAGGGAATGGAGAGGCATTTGTTTGTTTCTGTAGAAAATAATAAAAGTTGCTGCATTGCGCGGACAATGGCGCGAAGGCGTTAACTTCATTCATTGTCTCACTCGGTGTTACGACCTCGTGTCTTTGTTACGTTCGTTTGATTTCGTAAAATTAGTTATTGTGTTTATTTTTATATTGATTTTTATACAATGTGTCCTTTTGCATCCTCGTAAAATTTCAGGTTGTGATACAGAACATCAAACCAGACAACTTTTTCAATGGGACCATCATCGTAATTGCGAAAAAATTTTCAACTATCCCATAGAAAATTTCAATACTTACTCGACGCAAATGTATGGGATGGCTGATTATTTTTTCACGATTACGATGTTGGTGCCATGGAAAAAGTTGTTCGGTTTGATGGTCTATACTACAACCTTAAATTTTACGAGGATGCAAAACGACACGTTGTATAGTAGTATCTTTCTCTTTGCGACTTATGTTAATATCAAAAGCTTATGTTAGAAAACTGCTTTGAGACTTTTACGAGTACTTATTTCTCTATAGACTATTTATTGGCTTTATTTTCTTTAAGAAAAAGCTTGCGTTGACGAGAATAATGTAACGTCTCAATAATGTTAATGTAGGATATGACAAGGATGTTGATGTCTGTTTGATAAAATCAACACCTGTCATTTGCGTGAGTTGTTGGTTTATGTCACATTTTATCACTGTTTGAGAAATGTATTCTTACATAGTTAAATAATTATTTTTCAATACACTTCCTCGAAAACTGGTTCATATCGCGCTACGATTAGGTTCACAATGCAATGTATGTCACATGCGTGCGATTTTTCATTTTCCCGCACGTGTGCGGGAATAAAAATTGCCACAGATAACTTATATAACAGATACTTAGTCCAAATTGGTTCAATCAAAATTATGTGTACTTCATTAATAAATACTAACCCTTAGGCCTTGTTTCACCACCTACGATTAAGTTCCTATTAACTTACTTGGCAGATAATTTCTTACAGTTGTAACAAATTATCTGACAAGTATGTTTTTATTCTGTACAGAATTTAATTCCGTTCCATTTTTTATATTATTCGGTGAGTAGTTTCTAATCGGACATTGTGAAATGTACAGGTTGAAATTTTAATGGTTGTTTTCCTCTTAAAAGGTCATTGTACTCATTATTATGAATAACTTTTATTATGGGACCAAACTTGAAATCGCGAAAAAAAAATCTGCTGTTCCAGTACCTACATTTACTACATCAAACTCGTCAAAATGTAGGGAGCAGCTGATTTTTTTTTCGCGATTTCAGGTTTGGTCCCATATTAAAAGTTGTTCATAATGATGAGTTCAATGACCCTTCAAGAGGAAAACAACCATCAAAATTTCACACTGCCTTTAGTTTTAGTCTTAGTTTTTTTGCTCTTAGTTGATAAGTTTTTGTTTTTTGAACTAAGCAATGGACCAATTGGGACCAATGTTGTCAAATTAAATAAATACCTAATAATATTTCATGACCCGCTTGAGTTTAATTCTAAGATCAAGTAAATAAATACAGGGGTACCTAGGTGATCTATAAATACATATGTCTACCGTGTCACAGTAACGAACTTCCGCAGCCGTGTCTGAAGAGCGAGGGAACTGCGCTCGATCGTCTTCCGGTGCTTTTACTTTAGCTAAATGAATCATAAATACAAGTACCTGCTTGTATTTATTTTTAACTGGCGACCCGCGCCCCTGCTTCGTACGGTTTTTATGACTTGACAAAACATCGAGAAAGTTTTACTTTATTTATGTAAGTACAGTGGGCTGCATCAATTGGGTACCCCAGTTGTATTGAAATTTGAATACAACTGGGGTCCCCAATTGATGCAGCCCACTGTACCTAAGTTGAATGAATGAATGAATGAATGAAATGCACCGATCCCAGCGTGGTTTAACCAGACTCGATTTCTCGAATGAACCCAAAGATTCACACTAGCCCCTGTTGCCTCATGTTACATGATGCAACAGAGACCATTGTATATCAAGGAGTAGACCGGGGGGCGCGGTAATGGTAGGGAAGACATGCCCTTAGGATATGGATAAGGATTATACAGCCTATCCAGTATGCACCGTAAAATAAGCAATGGAATAGTGGAGAGACGGGTAATATAATTATGGATGGGCTTTTTTTTAAGAAGACGCCGCCATGTTGCTTCAATTTCAGCTTCCCCGGTGAATCTTTTGGCGTTTAAATTGCGTTTTCGACTCTTTTTCTGTCGCTGCTATGCTATAATATAGGTAATCTGCCTTCTCGAGTCTTTTATTATTATTAATCAGGTAATCTGCCTTCTCGAGTCTTTTATTATTCTTTTCTGCTTCATTCTGATGAGTTGTCAGCAGCAGAATATCCAGGACGCGGTCGCTCCTCGTTGTTTATTTCCAGCTCCGACTTCAAATAATGTAATTTTTGTTTATAATCAAAGTTCGACCTACTCCCCGCTGTTCATTTCAGGTTGACGCGATTGCAGATATTACAGTTGTACAGTTCAAAGTAATGCACACAATTCAGCAAATAGTTAATTAACTCGACCCCGACAAAAAGCGACAATGCGTCGCAAGCGCAGTACTTGAGTTTACTTCCCGAAACAAAACACTTCACCACTTGAGCACTCCGATTTTGGGACACAGGAACACACTTTAAGTTTTTTGCCTTGGGGTTTGGGTTACGAGTAGGAGTACCTGAAAAATGCGCGCTGCACCGAACATAACTTTATTATAACTGTCACACACATTCACTTGTTGAAAAGTTCGATACAAGCACATATAGTACACGTAGGCAGAAAATAACCTCATGACTTAAGATGAATGTAGAGGTGTGTGCTTTGCAGAGAGAAGCGTATCCTGAAAGACATGAAAAGATCTCACCCAGCTTGTCGCTCGGGAAACTGGATCCTTCGGCAGGCAATTAGTCTCTCGTACTTGCAGGAGACCGTTACAAACTCACTACCTATCATAGAAATAATCACTGACACTCAGTCACACAACACACACGAAATATACACTACACGACACGACCAGACGCTAAACAATAAAAAAACTTTGAGGAGCACTCAGAGAACGACCACTCGGTTCGACGTCACCCGAGCCAATCGATGCAGCCCACTGTACCTAAGTTGAATATTAATTTATTATGCACATAAAGCTTCCGAAATAAATTCTCTAAGCCGACGTTTGCACGGACGTAAAAATATCGCGGCAGGATTTTATCGCGCATTGAGCCGAACATTGAGATTTTGAGAATCCAACTTAACAACAACAGAGTGCATTCTAGCGTGTCGATAAAACACTATGTTGGATTTTCAACACTCGGTGCTAAGCAGAGCGTTGAAAATCCAGTGCTTGAAACAAAATCGCCGCGATATTTTTACGTTCGTGTGAAGTTTCGAACGTCGACTAATAGTACGTAATATTTTTTTATTATCTGACTGATGCACTAAATACAATTTCTTTTTTTTTACCCAAGCAGCAATCCCTATTGCGTTTCATTCAATCCGCAAAACCAAACATGGCTGATAGAATAATAGTAGGTACCTACACAAAATCATGTGTGTATATTACAGGGGGGATCTGTTTCGATCGGTAGGTGCCTGTAACCTGCAACATGACTGACAGTTACAATTTCCGTCTCTGTATCTCGAGATACGGAAGCTGCGTTTGATCGCTGTCTTTTCAGAAGCTTTGGTGCAACGCAACTACACTAAGTCAAAGATTTACCCCCATATTCATAAAAAACTTAAATGCTCTACAAACCTAATTTAGTTAAAATAGTGTCTTCTTCTTTCAAACTCAAATCATAATTCGAAAGAAATTGACAAAACACTATTTTAAGTAAAATAGGTTTGTTTTAGTTTTTTATGAATAAGGGGGTAAAAAATTAAATGTTGATCTTAGTAGTGAAACTACAGATTTTGCAAAGTCTTAAGTTATTGAGATACCAATTTGTACAGACCACCTAAGTACCTAAATTAAATGTATAGTGACGATTTTCGAATTAAGTTTTCAATATCTTTAAGTCTCAACTAATAAGAAATGGGTTTGATTTCAAACTCGTATTACTTTAATTTAAATTTAGGTTCACTTTCGTGACTGAGTCTGTTTAAAATAAAGAGCATTTTATTTATCTATCCTTGTTTTAGAATATTTACTATCGTAAGTCAATTTAATCAAAATCACTAGAAAAGAAAAATATTGGCAGTTGTAAACAACTCAACTTCAAAATTATCAACAAATTGACTGGATCTAACTTAATAACTTGAGTTTAACGGATTACTAAGTTAGTTAATAAATAATTTCCCGAAACTACGAGACAGTCGGGTGCAAAATATTAATTTTAGATGGGAATATTGGCTCTACCAATATTTACAAGGGTTGTCACTTGCCACAGAATATTGTGTTAATTGTTTTTGGTTGGTTGGATTGTAAATGAAAAAAATACAATGTCAAAAAGTAATGTTTTTTATGTTGTTGTAGCAAAGATACCTAAAGTTAAAAGGTTTATATCTATCAACTTTCTTTGTCTACTCGTATACATATTATAAATGAAGTCGCTGTACGTGTCCGTATGTGTGACCGCGTTGTTCTTCTAAACTTTCTTTCTTCTAAAACACAGATTTAGATGCAGTTTTCACCATCATTTTCAGAATTTATTCCGGAAGGAATATAATAAAGAAATCTCAATGTTTTGTAAAGTTGTAAAAAACCTTGCGGAGCAGGAGCGGGTCGCTAGTAATTAGATAATATTAGATTGGTGAAGGTGGTGTGACGATCTGACAAGGTTTACAGGGCCAACATGGCCAGAGATCGCACAAGACAGGGAGGTTTGGAAGGAAAAATTTGGCCTTTGCCCAGCAGTGGGACACAATGTAGGCTAACAAAAAAAAAAAAAAGATTAGGCTTTTACACACATGATGCAGCTAATCAATAAATAAATAAATATTGCTTGTTTGAGTTCCATGAATATACAGCTACTAAATGTTTGCAGCCATCTAATATGACTTATTTTCTGAACGTTTAAATATCAAGCATCTATTAATCATCTCCATGTTTTCCTTCACTGCTCAATCAACAAGATTACCTGCATTAATTCACCAAAAGGCTTCTGTTTTGATCGCAAAGTTGAAGGGTAGCGCTGATTGCGCAATTTCACAGCTTATTGAAAGTCGAAAAGTGCTAAGTCGATAATCCGGTGTTTGACATCCCTAGCACGAGTGTAGGCGAGTGGGGAGGTAGGTCAATCTATTAGTTTGTTGGTGTAAACCGGACGGACGGATTATTTCATAGTTATTTAGTACTAGCTTCTGCCCGCGGGTTCACCCTGGTGGAGGTCACATATTATCCCACGGAAACGTACTACCGTAACGCGCACGTCAGTAAAGCCCAGTCGGCATAATTTTTCCGACATCTTCAACAATCATCGTCATATTTCAGCCAATTTTCACAAAACCTTAATTAAGCCTACATCCAAGCGTGGTTTAGCTCGGTGTGTAAGTGAAATGGCGTTATGGCTGTCTTGTTTGACGCGCGAGATAGAAGACTCTCACGCGCACCGGAATTATGTCGTAAAAGTGCAGATAAATTCGTATAAAATTATAATTATAAATAATCCATCACTTGATGCAGTTTGGCATTTGAAATTTTATCGTATATTTTTAATTATAATTATAATTGTTAATGAAGGGATAAACTGCTTTTAAATATTATTAAGAGGTATGTTTGAAGATTCTTTTGGTGCATTAAAGTATGTTTAATTATGTTTCGAGTTCCATCACGTATGTATGCGAAAAGGGCTTGATTTTTTTCTTTTTAATTTGTCAAAAGTATTTACGGTTTAAGAGATACACTGCTTTAAAAAACCACCTTTTTCTTGAAACCACCGCCTTAACTATACACTTAAAACTTCCTCATGAATCACTCCGTCCATTGGTAATAACCGTATGAAAATTCGTTTGGCAGTTTTTGAGGTTATCGCGATCAGACAGACAGACGTGCGGGGGGCTTTGTTTTATAAAATGTAGTGGTTTTAGTATAGCAGTGTATTTGTGGCGTATGGTGTGTTTTATGTTGTTCAATCAATGCTGTTATTTGGTCGGGATATTTGTGCTTTGAGTTATTGAAGTAGTCTGGTTTGATTGCGGTTAATTTTGATGTTCTAGGACGTTGTTGACTGGAAAATGGATGAGTCGTAAACTGTACTTTTGATTTTTTATGTAACGTGTTTTTAACCCTACATACAATCATCATCTGCCTAGCCTTTTCCTAACTATCTTGGGTTCAGCTTCCAGTGTAACCGGATAGAGCTAAATACCAATATTTTACATGAAGCGACGGCTTATCTGACTTTCACAACCCACTTACTGGGTAACACGATATCTCTTGGTAAGACGTTGTCAGATTTTCGGACTTCTGACGATCCGTAACGACGGTCAGAGAACCACAAATGACAGCCGCCACTAATGGCTTAACGTACTTTCCGAGGCACGGAAGGAGTCTCGGTATGTAAAGATGGTCATCCATCCACGGACCAACCCCGCGAAGGGAAGCTTAATCCGTACGGCTGTTATTACTTAGCCACACAGCATTGAAAGTATCGTTACACCTTCAAGATGAATTTACATAGAATATTTTTTCATGAAGTAGATAGGTAAAAATGGGTTTGTGAAATTGTCTTATCTCTAGACATATTTTTAGATCTACAACCTTACTATAGTGATCAGTCGACTTTTCGGACTGAAAGAGGTGCTTAAGCAGAATTACCTGTCATAAGGGTTAATATAACAGTATTATTTTAAGTTTTTTTTACATTTTGGTCCTAACGACATTGAAATAGCGATTACGTGGGTAATTCATGTTGGTGCAGTTTTATTTTTGGTTTTTCCCACATCAAAGAAAATAGAAGATTTCAAGCTACGCGTGTTACTTTAGTTAGAAACTAGTTGTTGCCCGCGGCTTCACCCGCGTGGATGTCAATACTTCCCTATTTGAATTGGATTTTGTTTTTTGTTTTATTTTTTTTTGCACGGAACCCATTTTTTTTCTAAAATAAAAGTAGCCTAAGTTACTCCTCATAACATCAGCTACCTGCCAATGAAAGTGAAGTCAAAATCGGTCGAACCGTTTTGGAGATTAGATGGTATAAACAGACAGACAGACAAAAAAAGTATAAATAGTTTTTTTGGTAAGTAGGTACCGTATATGCTTTCATATGCATTAGTAAAAAACTGTTATTATGACATCATAAACAGCCTCTTCAATTTTATTTATTTGTATAGATTTATTATTATCTACTTACACAAAATAAAATTGAAGTGTGTGTGTTTGACATATATCTAGAATAATCTAGATGACCAAACCCTAAATTACCTTTTCGTTGGTAGAAGGGTAAACCTAACTATTTTCATATTATCTATCGGAACAGTACAAATATCTCAAACATTTAGGGCATATTCCTTGATATTCAGCTAGCAAGAAATTCAGAAGTTACGTACATTATTTGGGAAATTATGCTAATTTTGTACAGATACCGTTTACCCGTACCGTACCTTTTTAGTAAAATAGTTAAGACAACTATTTATGTGAAAAGGGCTATTATTATAACTTTAACTTCCACTTAATTAACTTGGAGGAAAACCAAGGGAATGTTATCACACTCACTCGTGGGTCCTGATTCACACGATTAGTGCTTATAAATACCACTCATTCTTGAAACGCTTTTTAGGGTTCAGTACCTAAAAGGAAAAAACGGAACCCTTATTTTTACGTTTACAGAAGGAATCTATGGGAGAACTTGTTTTTGAAGTACAATGTTAAGTTTGTTCTTAGGATAAATTCATCCCAACTACGGAACCCTCCATTATGCGTTTTATTGAAACCGTGCAGACTGGATAAAGTAAGTATAGATTGATAATGTTAGTTTAAATTAAGTTATGATAGACGCATTTATTTCATTGGATTATCCTGTAATGGTAAATATAAATCCTAACTTTAGTATTATAAATGCGAAGCGAAAGTGAGTTTGTTTGTTTGTTACGCTTTCACGCTAAAACGGCTAAACGGATTTGGATGAAATTTGGCACACCGGTAGACCATGACCTGGATTAGGACATACTATACTTTTTATCCCGGTAGTATGTTCCCGTGGGATAATTTCGTACATGTACCTGGGCGAAGCCGCTGGCGAAAGCTATAATAAATAGTAGGTAAATGAATAAAAAAAGCTAGTCTTTAATAAATAATAATTTTACTCTGTCTATGTGAGTTAAAAAGCTAAATAAAAAAATAGAAAATCATACATTTTATTTGGTGCAAGGAAATGCGACAAATAATATTATTTAGAGGCAAAGTTAAAAAAAATAGAAAATCATACATTTTATTTGGTGCAAGCAAATGCGACAAATAATATTATTTAGAGGCAAAGTTTCACATAATCTCACTGTATTGTTGTGTTTATGGCAAACCAACCTCACGATGGCTCCTAAACAGAGTAAGGTAAAGGTTGAACCCTTGTTCCCAAACCATTACCCACGTTTCGGGTCTATGAGGCAACTCTATGGGGTTTCTCACCATGTTTTCCTTTACTTGATCGGCAGTTTTACTTATTTTTCTTTTACTTGTCTGCGGCGAAGGGAAAATAAGTAACTACTTATGTTAGTGTGCATCTAGGTGTGATGGAGTAGGTGTATTTCAACTTATTACCTAGTTGTAGCTGTTGTTGTGAGAGGAGCTCGTGGCTAAGTAATAACATCCATCAGGCTAAGCTACGCTTGCCGGGGTTGCTCAGTGGATGGGGGACCATCTCTACTTAGCGAGACTCCTCCGTGCCTCGAAAAGCACGTTAAGCCGTTGGTCCGGGCTGTCATTCGCGGATCTTTGACAGTCGTTACGGGTCGTCAGAAGACCGAAAGTCTGACAACCAATTCCAAGGGGTATCGTATTAAGGCCCTGGTTCCAAGCTTGGTTTAGCTCGGTGTGTAAGTGAAATGGCGTTATGGCTGTCTAATTTGAGGCACGAGATGAAGATTCTCACGCGCACCGGAATTATGTCGTAAAAGTGCAAATAAAATCGTATAAAATTAGAAATTAACTATTTAATAAAAAGTAATCCATCACTGAATGCAATTTGGAATTTGACATTTCATTGTATATTTTTAATTATAATTATAATTGCTAATGAAGGGATAAACAGCTTTTAAAGATTATTAGGAGGTATGTTTAAAGATTTTTTTGGTGCATTAAAGTATGTTTAATTATGTTTTGGCTTCCATCACTGTATGCAAAAAGGACTTGAAAATATCATATTTTTTTTACATGTCAAAATTATTTACGGTTTATGAGATACACAGCTTTAAAAAACCACCTTTTTGATCGTTTTCAGGAAATCTGCGCCTTAACCAGTAAGTATCTGGGTTGTGGAGGTCAGTTAGACAGTCGCTCCATGAAATTTACTGGTGTACTTTTCGAGTAATCGGGGAACATACATAAAAAAATAGGTTCCGAGAACCTCCTCCTTTTTGAAGTTGGTTAAAAAGGATTCAATCTCACACCAAATGCTGCCTAAATTAAATTCTGTCCTAAAATCAAATCTCCTAAAGTGATCACACGAAAACGTACGAACATGTTGAGCAATCTGTTTTATTTTATAGGTATTGATTATATATATTATATATTTTATTATATTATATTGATTCCGCAATAAATTTTGGTTGAAATCTGAAACACACTTTCAATGCAGTTGGTAGGTACGTTAGTGTTTATTCAGCTCAAACGCCGGCTTAGCTAGAATGGGATGGGCAGAGTGGGCAGTCCATTAGTGATGCTTAAGCCAACTGTTAACAAGACTATATGGTAAGCTCCGGATCTCAATTAGAGTACCTAGGAGATATGCGGGAACTCACAGGATGGATGTAGTTCTGAGTGGGAAGTGCGAGACTATAGAATAATTTATTGTTTATTTTGTTTGATGTAGGGGCTTTTGGCTAAGAACTTAATAACAGCCACACGGGTCGATCGATTAGGTTAAGCTACGCTTGCTGCAGTTGGCCCATGGATGGGTGACCATCTTTACATAGTACGAAGACCTCTCCGTGCCTCGGAAAGCAGTCAAGCCGTTGGTCCCGGATGTCATTCGTGGATCTTTGACAGTCATTATAACAAGGGGTATCGTATTAACCAGTTACTGGGTTGTGGAAACTTGTGGAGGTCAGCTAGACAGTCGCTCCATGAAAAATACTGGTGTTCAGCTGCATCCGGTAAGACTGGAAGCCGACCTAACATAGTTGGGAAAAAGCTAGGCAGATGCTGTAAATATTAGATATATATCTTATCTCTATTAGTCACAAGTGCAAAACGTTAAGCTTCAGGATCCGCAGAGGTGTACCAGAAAGGTGTGGTCAGATTTAAGGGTGTGGTACAGACCATCGAACAGAACAACTTTCTCCATGGGACCAACATCGTAATCGCGTAAAAAATAAAACTGTAAAACTTAAAATAATACTAATAACTTAAAATTAAACTTAAAAAAAATATAAAAAATAAATCTATAAAAATATAAAACTTCAATACCTGGCTACTCGACGCAAATGTATGGAACTTTTCGCGATTACGATGATGGTCCCATGGAAAAAGTTGTTCAGTTTGATGGTCTGTAGCACACCCTTTTTGACCACATCTTTCTGGTACACTAGTACATCGTAAAAGGTTGATGCATAGATAAGCATTTGCATTCATAATCAGCCTATAATGTTCCTACTGGTACACAGGCATACCACGCGGACCAAGTGCAAGTGGATGTCACAATACATCTTCAAATTATTATTTTTTTGATTCCGAAGTTTGAGGCGAATTTCCGAAATTGACTGTGGAAGCTCAAAAATATTTTTCAAAACACTTCCTCGGAAACTGGCTGATATCGCACTGCGATTAGGTTCACAATACATGCAAATGCAATGTTTCACACGCGTGCGATTTTTATTTTCCAACACGAGTGCGCGAATAAAAATTGCCACAGATAACTTTTACCTATACTTAGTCCAAATTGGTTCAATGCCTCTATTCACAGTTTCATTTCGGCACTTGCCGGTGCCAAGTGCCAAAACGAAAGTGGCGGCGCGAGACGGTCCTTTCTATTCGGAGGTGAACGTTTTTATTTAATCTCGGCAAAGAGATAAGCGTCTTTACGGCGTTAATATTTTTTGAATATGTATATAGGTACTTAATGTTTATAAATAGAATATCATCAAAAACCATGATTATTACAATAAAAAAAAAATTATAAAAAAATAAAGTACTGAGTACTTAAATTAACATTTAAGTACTCAAAACTATTTGAATTTCCAATTTTCATATTAGGCTGTTTATCGGCTTTATACCTTTGCTTCTCCTTCAACCTGGCGAAAGCAAAGTGCGGAAAAAAAAAGAAAATGTAAATCATAGTTTCCTAATAATTCATGACAAAAATATGTTTTGTTATTTTATTTTATTTCTTCAAAAGTGTGTTGCAAAACGTCGTTTGATACACGTGGACATTTGTTATTGCAGTTCACAACATTTCACTGCAGAACAAACATTCGCCACTTGTATCAAAATGATTTTGCTTCTGTTTAGTAGTAGTTCAGGCCAAATCGGTTTTTTGAATGACCGCAGTTTCTCGTCCAGTCATTAAATAAGCCATTATTAGTAATTTACTACCTGTAGTGTCCAACATTAAGGTTCTCTCTACTCTTTTTGGTATTACAAGCGTGATCAAAATGACGTGCGCGTATGACACGTCAAAGTTGTTATGAATTTAATCTAACTGAGGTAGTAAACATTTTGTATGAGCAATTCACTCTTTAAACTTTCTCATCTAGCGACAAATGAGTTTTAAAAGTTTAATGTACGGGACTGCTATACGATGAAATTAACCTACTGCATTTCAAAGTGCTTTATTAGGTACTGAAATAGTAAAAATGTACTAAGAATCATCAAAATTGGTTCATTAGTTTTTGAGAAAATTGTGGACATACAAACATCCATATGAATCGAATACAGAATCTCTTTTTTTGAAGTCGGTTAAAAAATCAATTTTTTTTGGTCTGTTGGCCTCTAGAGCTTTTGTGACGTAGTTTGTTACATTGGAGTAGCTTAATAATTAACCCCTATGTATTAATAGAGTATCTGGATTAAACTTATAACAGCTGATACATTACTGTTGTTCTTCTTAAAATTTCGTCTCGTTGGAGTTATAGATCAAATTTAATAGTTTTTTTTTTCGTTCCAAATCTAGCATAAAAAAAATTAAAGAGACCTCCGAGTTTGTTTCGGCATTCCTTCATCGCGCCATCTAGTTTTAAAATAGGTATTTACCAAAATATTAATGAGTGAAAGGGTCATAAATAGGGTCATAACTAATACAAAGAGTCCAAAATGCATGTGCGCGCTTCTGTTACTCTATTCTACCTAGAAGTCATGTCACCCCTTTTCTTAACAAACACTTCATTCTCAAGATGAAGTCGAGACGAAAGTTACACTTAGCGTGCTTGATGTTCGGTGTCATTAAGTCTAAGAAACCGAAGTATTTGTACGACAAGCTTAGTTGGATGGCTAGTAGACGAGATTGCGCGCCCAGGCTATGTGTACAACAACTTTCAACACAGTCCCATAGGACAGCAGCTTTTAGAGGCTCTTTCCGATACGCTGCATCTAAAGTGTGGAATAATATCCCGCCACCCTTAAGGGTACTGGGCACTATCCACACGTTCCAAACACGCTTACGGCAGTATCTGATAGATTCGCAACAGAAATTGGATATGGTCGCCCTAAATATTTCACTTATATAATATTATTATTTAGCAACTTCAACTTAATAACTTTCGGCGGCGGCCTGTAGCCTTGTATGAATGCATCGGGCCCGGATCAATCTAGCCAATTGCAAGAACAGGATCTGCGGACAAGTGACGGGGAGTACAAACAGTTTCAACATAAATAATATATAATTTATGTTGAAACTGTTTGTACTCCCCGTCACTTGTCCCTAAAGGTTCATTAGAAAACCAGCGTCAGGCAGCATCTGTCTGGCATTAATGCTGAAATGGACCTTTTTGGCGCAGCCCCTCACGGCTGCACACACTTTTTTTGTTATAATATTATTTTCACATTGTTTTTTTCTTTTGTATTTTTGTGTTTCACGAACTGTGTCCAAATAAACGTTTTTCTTTCTTTCTTATAAAAGATCTACTTCATTTCATTTCATAATTTTGGTAATAAACCTTCAAAAAAACGATTCATTGTATATGTTGTAGGCTTAGCTTAACATAATTTTATACATAAAATACAACGTAAAATATTCCACTACCAAATTAAGCCAAGAACTTATTGACATAAGACCTAATCATATTCGATTTTTACATACAAACCTTCGTCATGACCAAATAACCCCTATTACGATTCAATAAAATGTCTGAGCGGTTACGGGGTTAACTTCGGGTTCATTACTGAGCTATTCGCCATTGAACCTGTTGAACCTGTTTGTATGTTAAGAATATTTTTCCGTATTTCTTAGTTGAGTTTAGTTGAAAGAAGTTTTCTGAATGCGTGTTTTAAAAATGTAAGGGTAGCGAATGTCGGTAAATTGAAGTATCTGATTTAGATAAAAAATAACCTAAGTCCTGAACTTTTTAAAAGTTCAAAGAATCTGATGGTTTGGGACTTTTGGTTTCGGAGATACACATTTTGTATTTTATTGATACTTACTTGAAATCATAATATGAAAATGAAAAACAAAAGTCATTTCATTCAAACAAAGCTGAGAATCACCAGTTTTTGAAAGTCAAAATTTTAGCTGGGAAGAAGAAAATGGCGCACCAAACTCCCCAGCAGCACTGTTCAGTTCAGCATCTGTTCAGTTATTATTGCTTGATACACACAATTCAAGGCTTTATGACTACAATTTTATTCGTAACTTTTTATTCTTCCTGCATCGATGTCTGCTTCTCATCAACTCAATGTTTTAGAATTACACACTTCTTTATGGAACCCACAGAGCACTATATGGACGCTGATAAGCAATACAATGTCAAGCCACACAGACTTAGTTTTGAGAAAAAGGCGTCTAAAGATTCCTTAGCAATTCTTAATACATTTGTTTGAAAAAATATGTATTTACCGGTTCTTTTCTATATTTGTTAAAAGGAATAATGGATTGAAAGTAGATTAGTATCATATAAAGAGAAAAAGCTAGTAGTTTTTCCAAAAAATTAGATTATTGCATGTTGCAAAATATGGAACACGCTTTAATATTTGAAACAGGAAATTAAGGAACTTAATACAATTTTGCTAAATTCTGATTCCGAGATTTAATGAGAGTAAATGTATGTTAAGAAGTTTGAACGACTATTGATAAAAGTATGTTCTCACTAAAAAAAGAAAATGTAAATCATAGTTTCCTAATAATTCATGACAAAAATATGTTTTGTTATTTTATTTTATTTCTTCAAAAGTGTGTTGCAAAACGTCGTTTGATACACGTGGACATTTGTTATTGCAGTTCACAACATTTCACTGCAGAACAAACATTCGCCACTTGTATCAAAATGATTTTGCTTCTGTTTAGTAGTAGTTCAGGCCAAATCAGTTTTTTGAATGACCGCAGTTTCTCGTCCAGTCATTAAATAAGACATTATTAGTAATTTACTACCTGTAGTGTCCAACATTAAGGTTCTCTCTACTCTTTTTGGTATTACAAGCGTGATCAAAATGACGTGCGCGTATGACACGTCAAAGTTGTTATGAATTTAATCTAACTGAGGTAGTAAACATTTTGTATGAGCAATTCACTCTTTAAACTTTCTCATCTAGCGACAAATGAGTTTTAAAAGTTTAATGTACGGGACTGCTATACGATGAAATTAACCTACTGCATTTCAAAGTGCTTTATTAGGTACTGAAATAGTAAAAATGTACTAAGAATCATCAAAATTGGTTCATTAGTTTTTGAGAAAATTGTGGACATACAAACATCCATATGAATCGAATACAGAATCTCTTTTTTTGAAGTCGGTTAAAAAATCAATTTTTTTTGGTCTGTTGGCCTCTAGAGCTTTTGTGACGTAGTTTGTTACATTGGAGTAGCTTAATAATTAACCCCTATGTATTAATAGAGTATCTGGATTAAACTTATAACAGCTGATACATTACTGTTGTTCTTCTTAAAATTTCGTCTCGTTGGAGTTATAGATCAAATTTAATAGTTTTTTTTTTCGTTCCAAATCTAGCATAAAAAAAATTAAAGAGACCTCCGAGTTTGTTTCGGCATTCCTTCATCGCGCCATCTAGTTTTAAAATAGGTATTTACCAAAATATTAATGAGTGAAAGGGTCATAAATAGGGTCATAACTAATACAAAGAGTCCAAAATGCATGTGCGCGCTTCTGTTACTCTATTCTACCTAGAAGTCATGTCACCCCTTTTCTTAACAAACACTTCATTCTCAAGATGAAGTCGAGACGAAAGTTACACTTAGCGTGCTTGATGTTCGGTGTCATTAAGTCTAAGAAACCGAAGTATTTGTACGACAAGCTTAGTTGGATGGCTAGTAGACGAGATTGCGCGCCCAGGCTATGTGTACAACAACTTTCAACACAGTCCCATAGGACAGCAGCTTTTAGAGGCTCTTTCCGATACGCTGCATCTAAAGTGTGGAATAATATCCCGCCACCCTTAAGGGTACTGGGCACTATCCACACGTTCCAAACACGCTTACGGCAGTATCTGATAGATTCGCAACAGAAATTGGATATGGTCGCCCTAAATATTTCACTTATATAATATTATTATTTAGCAACTTCAACTTAATAACTTTCGGCGGCGGCCTGTAGCCTTGTATGAATGCATCGGGCCCGGATCAATCTAGCCAATTGCAAGAACAGGATCTGCGGACAAGTGACGGGGAGTACAAACAGTTTCAACATAAATAATATATAATTTATGTTGAAACTGTTTGTACTCCCCGTCACTTGTCCCTAAAGGTTCATTAGAAAACCAGCGTCAGGCAGCATCTGTCTGGCATTAATGCTGAAATGGACCTTTTTGGCGCAGCCCCTCACGGCTGCACACACTTTTTTTGTTATAATATTATTTTCACATTGTTTTTTTCTTTTGTATTTTTGTGTTTCACGAACTGTGTCCAAATAAACGTTTTTCTTTCTTTCTTATAAAAGATCTACTTCATTTCATTTCATAATTTTGGTAATAAACCTTCAAAAAAACGATTCATTGTATATGTTGTAGGCTTAGCTTAACATAATTTTATACATAAAATACAACGTAAAATATTTCACTACCAAATTAAGCCAAGAACTTATTGACATAAGACCTAATCATATTCGATTTTTACATACAAACCTTCGTCATGACCAAATAACCCCTATTACGATTCAATAAAATGTCTGAGCGGTTACGGGGTTAACTTCGGGTTCATTACTGAGCTATTCGCCATTGAACCTGTTTGTATGTTAAGAATATTTTTCCGTATTTCTTAGTTGAGTTTAGTTGAAAGAAGTTTTCGGAATGCGTGTTTTAAAAATGTAAGGGTAGCGAATGTCGGTAAATTGAAGTATCTGATTTAGATAAAAAATAACCTAAGTCCTGAACTTTTTAAAAGTTCAAAGAATCTGATGGTTTGGGACTTTTGGTTTCGGAGATACACATTTTGTATTTTATTGATACTTACTTGAAATCATAATATGAAAATGAAAAACAAAAGTCATTTCATTCAAACAAAGCTGAGAATCACCAGTTTTTGAAAGTCAAAATTTTAGCTGGGAAGAAGAAAATGGCGCACCAAACTCCCCAGCAGCACTGTTCAGTTCAGCATCTGTTCAGTTATTATTGCTTGATACACACAATTCAAGGCTTTATGACTACAATTTTATTCGTAACTTTTTATTCTTCCTGCATCGATGTCTGCTTCTCATCAACTCAATGTTTTAGAATTACACACTTCTTTATGGAACCCACAGAGCACTATATGGACGCTGATAAGCAATACAATGTCAAGCCACACAGACTTAGTTTTGAGAAAAAGGCGTCTAAAGATTCCTTAGCAATTCTTAATACATTTGTTTGAAAAAATAAATACATATTTTTTCAAACAAATGTATTAAGAATTGCTAAGGAATCTTTAGACGCCTTTTTCTCAAAACTAAGTCTGTGTGGCTTGACATTGTATTGCTTATCACCGGTTCTTTTCTATATTTGTTAAAAGGAATAATGGATTGAAAGTAGATTAGTATCATATAAAGAGAAAAAGCTAGTAGTTTTTCCAAAAAATTAGATTATTGCATGTTGCAAAATATGGAACACGCTTTAATATTTGAAACAGGAAATTAAGGAACTTAATACAATTTTGCTAAATTCTGATTCCGAGATTTAATGAGAGTAAATGTATGTTAAGAAGTTTGAACGACTATTGATAAAAGTATGTTCTCACTTAGGTATAGTTTGTAAAATAGTTTTAAATAAAAGTCGTAAATATTAATTTTTATTAATTTGAAAATACAAGAAAGTTAACTTTTTTTAAACAAAACGTCTGTCTAATTTAAAGGCTTTAGTATCATAGACCATATACATATGCTGCGGCAGGTTATACAGAAGCCCGAAGAGTATAACCTGGCTCTCTGCTTAGCGTTTGTGGAATACCAGTCATTCCTGCGGCCATAGGTAGCAGTATTATAATATAATACTGCTGCAAAGCACGAAAGCGCAATGAGCACAAAACCGATCAAAGTGGCGATTCTTGGGGTAGGCCTATATCCCGCAGTGGACGTTTTTTGACTGAAACGATGATGATGATGTGGTGATGGAACCTATTCTTTGATTTATAATAAACCATAACAATAATAAAGTTTAACGGTGAAAATGGCTTTGTTCAAGGATCTACGTGTATTTTCAATGCGATAATAGGTAGACATAGGTACGTCAAGGGTTTTATCGAAACCGTGATCTTGGCTTTAGATAGCTCCCACACTGAACTGTTTCAAGAACCGACTGGACAGATTAAACATCTCCAAGCTATTTGAAACCAACGCATTAGCTGATTAGCTGCTACTGTGTCTTACCAAATAATATTTTTTATTTATTTATTATTTATTTATTACAATGATTTTACTTAGCTTATAAATATATTAAGCCCCACAAAACCATGTCAATAGTTTGACTGTGGGGGCTGGCGAGTCTTTATTATTATTACTTTACACCTTAAAAAACTTAAACTCTTTACTTTAGGACTTAGGTAGCACCGTAGTTAATGTTTCCAAATAATATTTTTTCAACTTATTTCTGAACCTGTTTGCATTGGCTTCGCTCCTTATGTCTGCCGGCAGGCTATTCAATAGGTATGGTATTCGTTTTTTTAGAGTTCGGTCACCATAGTAATTGGTGACTCTGGGTACCTTGAATTTGCCGGCAGCCATAGATCGCGTATTATAATCATTGAGTACATGAGATAAGTTATGCTCTTGAGCACCATGATGGTTTACTGCTAGAAGATATTTATGTTTATAGCTGATCGGTAGAATTTTACAAATTTTAAATAGCTTCCTATAATCTCCTTTACAACTCTTTTTCGTTTTTTGTGTAACAAGCAATTTCAAGAATCGAATTTGAAGAGCTTCTAATTTATTCAAGTTGGTTTTAAATGTTAGTCCATAGCTGTCAAGAGCATAACTCATAATTGAATCTACTAATGACATGTATATACATCTTAATATATTAGTGGTAACTTTAAAGCTTAGATGGTACATTTTACTTAACAATATTCTTAATTTACTACAAATGTATTCTATGTGTTGTGACCAAGAAAAGTTCTCATCTATTTTCATACCAAGGTAGGTTACACAGTTGACTCTTTCAATAGGGTTACATGTACAGCCCAGTAAATTATTATGATGGCATGTATAAGTATGAGCAAACAAAGGCGGAGTCGCACTATGAGGTCGTAGATATGGCGAATGGATTAGCAACAATTTAGTTTTATCAGCGTTTAGTATAATGCCGTTGTCGTGCGACCATTTAACAACAGAGTCTATATCTTTCTGAACTAGCTGGCTAACATCGTCTATGTTAGTTCCGGAGCAAAGTATGCACAAGTCGTCCGCAAACATATAAGCTGAACAATGCTGTAGCACTCGGCACAAGCTGTTCACATGCATAAGATAACAAATCGGTCCACATCCAGATCCCTGAGCCACCCCGCTCCGCACCTCAACTCTGTCACTAAGCGCGTCTCCCACCCTCACACGATAGGAACGCGTGGTGAGGTAATCACGGAACCATGGGTTCAGTGGTTCCCCCACCCCGCACTCCTCCATTGCGTTGAGGATGGTATCAAATTCCAAAGTGTCAAATGCTTTTTTATTGTCAAAAAATATTGCAATAACAATTTTTTTTTCATCTAGGTAACCGTTAATTTCGTCTGTGAATTTTGCTAGCAATGTATTTGTACTTTTTCCCTTTAAAAAACCATGTTGACATTCGTTAATAATGTTATTTTTTTGTAGATAGTTACTTATTTGGTTAACGATACACTTTTCTATAATTTTATCTATACTAGATAGAATTGATATTGGTCTGAAGTTTGATACATTTTTGCGATCACCTTTTTTATGAATTGGGCGCACTATTGCCTCTTTAAGCTTGTTAGGAAATTTGCAGTTCTTGACAGTTAAGTTTATTAGTTTAGCTAAGACGGGGCTCACTTTATCAATAATTATTTTTAGGTCAGACATTCGCACTCGGTCGCTACCCGGTGACTTATTTATATTCATGCTTTTTATTATGTTTTTGACATAATTAGAGCTAACAGGTTGCCACCTCATGGATAAGTCCGTGGCTTTTACATAGGTCTGTCTATCCATCCAAACATCACAACACTTATGCTTTATATCTTCTATTTCTTTACTGAAGGTAGAAGCAAATTTGTTACTTATGTCTACAGTACTTCCTTGTCCATCCATGTTTGACAGAATTAATTCATCTACCGATTGTTTATTATTTCCCATCATAGTATTTATCCTTTCCCATATTTTTTTAATGTTATTATTACATTCTAATATACTAATCCTATCATAGACATTTTTACTTCTAATAATAGCTTTTTGACATTTATTTCTAAATTTGGTATATTTAAGTCTCTTTATCATATTCTTTGGCTCATTACTCCATATCTCAAATAAATTGTCTTTTTCTTTTATCATATACTTCAACTTATTATCAATCCATTTTTTGTTGTTCCTGTTACTAGTAGAAATACGTTTATTTACGTAACAGGCATCATAAATATCCACGAATATTTGTTTAAAAGCTTTATATAATTTGATTGGACATTCTATTGACATTAAGTGGTCAAAATCAGTGGTTAGTAATTTCTCTCGAACTTTTCTATTGTCAAGGACGCGCTTAGTGGCCGTGAGTCGCGGCGGAGACGGTTGTGCATCGCATGGACTGTGAGTTCGCGCCGACTGCCCCGGCGGTGCGCGTCTCCACTGCACGTTTGCCGAAACGAAATAGTGATCCGATATCTTTTGTTTTATTACAGCTGAATGTATGACAGAACTATTTGCCCGAATATAAATATGATCGAGACAAGATTGAACTAATTTTCCCGCAACAATTTCCTTTCTTGTAATGTCATTTATGCACTTTGTGAATCCATGTTCTGATAATAGATTTTCATACAATATTACAAATTTATCATGAGAATTTAAAAAATAATAATATTATAAAGCCTGGTGCGAAGCTTTTTTGGTTAAACCGTACTGCCAATGATATTATAAAGGAAAGATACGCTACGTTCATACTGAGCGGCATTCAGATATCGTTGCGTTGTTATTACAAATGTTTATGTATAAAGTACTTTTCAGCTACGACTGTGATAGATAATACGGAACGTATGATAGATACAGAAAGACATAGCTTGGCATTTTCTATATATTATTGTCACGCCACGGACACGCTTTGTTTCGCTCGCTGCTATTATCCGACTAAATCAAATTACAACAATTGTCTGAATTTGTCTGCAACAATTTGCGCGCGCTAGTGCCATATCTACCTCTTCATTTAAATAATATGTTGCATAACCATTATTTATTCCGTTTCCAACAAAGAATCTAATTTACAAAACCAGAAAAACCACAGAATTGAATACGAACGTCGTTTTCAAAGAAGAAATATAGCACAAACGGGATCTGAACCCGGTGCTTTATTGCAGCCCATGAATGATGCATACCTACCGCACACAAGTTGAATCAGAGATATTTGATTAATATAAATATTTATTCATCGTATATTTTACGGTATCAGAATCTATGCTTTCTGTGGACTTTGCATTGCGATATGAGGTCTGACGTCGAAGTATCAAGCGTGGGTTTTGGATTTCACTGAATCAGAGTTTGAATATAAGTAGGTACTATACAAACGTGGTGTGTATATTTAAATATGTGCTATTTGGTACAACTAGATGCTTTAAAACTAACGGCATCTATGAAAACTATGTCTATTGACTAATTAGCATTTGCGAGCGGCTTCACCCGCGTGGATGTCGGAAAATATCCCACGGGAACGTACTACCGGGAAATCCTTCCTTATTCCTTGTATAAATTATAAAGGGCACCTGTGTGCAAAATTTTAGCTTTCTAGATCCAAGGGTTTGGGCTGGGCGTTGATGAGTCTGTCAATCAGTCAGTCAGTCAGGACTTCTCTTTTTATTTATATAGATAGAAGATAGATAGATAGATTGACTATGACTATAACTACGACTAGGTATCTTAATCGTAGTTAGAGTGAATATATAATATTATTTTGTACATCAATGATTATTGATGTGTATACAAAGTGGAATCAGCGACTTTTTTGTTGAAATTAATAAATCAATATTAATAATAATGAAATGCTGTTCATTGGTAAGAGCATCACTTGAGAATGGCTGGACCGAAAAAATGTTCTTAATAGTCCAAATTAAGATTTTAATGGAAAGAAAAAAAGTTGAAAAGTTGGCGGGATAATTGAAAAATTCTGGAAAAACTAAAAGTGCTTTTTTCTATGGGGTTTTTGTATGAACTCAAAACCATATTGAAATTTTGACAGGACAATGCCGGTTCGGGTCAGCTAGTATAATTGTGAAAAATAGTTGCATCAGGATTTGCAAGACACTTTAGAGGAAGAATAAAACTTAACTAAAAATAAAACTGATGTACCTACTTAATATTATATAGATTGGACACCGTGATATTATAGGATGTTGTGTCCTAATGGATTGAGAAGCCGCTCATATTTTAACGCGGATATTACCAATATTTAGTACATACCATACCTAGTATGTTGGCCGATTTTGTAGGCTCAGTGTTCTTAGCTTAAATGCACTAGGCGTAAGTATTTATTTACTTATATACTTAAAAATATTATAATTCTAAAATTACCATTTATAAAAATCTATCCCAGAAAGGTTCATAAAAGCGATCTATTCTTTCGAGCGTACTTAATTACTTACTTAATGAGACGCTCCCTTGTGGGCATTACTCGTAAGATATGGAAATATTGACATAAACTACCCTAATTAGCGTAAGACTAGGTATAAGTTATAACAGACTAACAAATCCGGAGGGTGTAATAGAGAGAATAAATCAGCCTAGCTGATGCCCTCGACTCAACCTGTTGATTTTATTAGGTTTCGAGATAGAAAGCTAACTCTTTCCCCAAATTAAAACATTCTTCTCTTCGGAATAGCTACATATAACAGCTATATTATAACAATTTCCGGACTTTTTTCTTTACTTGTGCTGTGAGAGCTTACTTCTTGCCAAATCTCATTATTCTAGGTCAACGCGAAGTACCCTATAGGTTTTAATTACTTGCGAGTATCAAAATAGGTCGCATAAATGGCCGTATTTTTTTATTGCGTTGACTTAGAAGCTTAATTTTTTTAGAACTCCAAGGGACTATATAAACTTACGTATTTGATATTCAACTTGATACCTACACGCGTTCCTGAAAAAAAGGGTCAACAGACTGACAGACAGACACACAACGAAGTGATCCTATAAGG
Organism: Cosmia trapezina; assembly: GCA_905163495.3. Classification (NCBI taxonomy): domain Eukaryota; kingdom Metazoa; phylum Arthropoda; class Insecta; order Lepidoptera; family Noctuidae; genus Cosmia; species Cosmia trapezina. Next base: position 6,845,765 of record LR991028.1, read on the forward strand.
GTTTTTTTCCTTTTGAGGTACGGAACCCTATAAACAAACTAGCTTTGCGCGACAACCCTAGTCTTGAATGCAGGGAAAAAGAATTAAATTAATATGCTCTTAGAGGTTACATGGTTTCCTTTACAAGGTAATAATATATGCAGTTTCCGGGAAGCGTGGCAAATTAACTGAGCGTTATTGTGTACCATGTTTTTTTTTTATGAAAAACTTAGCCTTTTTTTTATTAGAAAATGAAGATATAAGTTATTTATGTTATTTCTTTTTTTCTTTGCTTGGTAATGAGTTAAACTCATTTGTCTGCCCCAATGTGAGATGAGGCGACAATATTTTCAAAAATTAAAGGCCAAAATAAATTAACAGCTATTACTAGGAAATCGTGTTACGTAGAAGTTTATATGTGGGCGTCTAAGCAAAAAGGGTCCATTTCCCGGCTTTTAGTTTCCGAGTTAGGTACTTATAAGAAGTTTTGTAAAGTTGGGTGGAAAAAATTGCATTTCGCGATTTTTATTGATTATTAATAAATGCTCTATAATTTCACATAATGAATGACCTTATACGATTATTTCAGAATTTCAACTTCAAATGTCTGATACAAAAATATGTGCCAATTTTTGAATATTTTTTCAATCCTTACTAAGTATATCAATTGACTATTCTAGATACCGAATCCCGTTTCGAATACCGTTGGGACCTACTGGACTCTTTTTGCTTGGACCACAAATAAAATTCTAGCTAGCTCAAGAGTTTCACCAGAAAAAATCGGATAGGTACTTAGATGATTGTTAAAAAAAAAAAAAAAATTTTGTATAACTTTGGCGTAGCTAAGAAGTCATCTAGTTTCCTGTTTTCCAACAAATACTTTTTCAAACTACCAATTTTTTCTGTTTAAATTACTTCTGTTTTGCGTAAAAAGTTCGGAATGTTTCTGAATTTTCGCAGTAGTAATTTGTATGGAGATCTCTGGCGTGAAAATTCAGAAAAAAATCTGTAGTTTTAGTGTTCTTTGTTGTCTTTATTTAAGTACTTTCTGCCCGCGACTTCGTCTGCGTGAAATTTCTTGTTCCTCCGAGCCACCCCGTCGCATTGCATCACATGCCTACTTCGTTTTCGCTTAGCGTTCTTTCTGACGTTTTAATTTTTGCTCGGCTCCTAAAGGTCATAGCGCGATGTTAAAAAACCTATCGCCTATTTTAAGAACTGGGCTATCAAATGCAAATGCTAAGTGAGAGTTTTTTAAATCGAATTTTTCAAACTTTACCTCTTTATAATATTAGTGTAGTAAAATAGATATAGGTATTTTGCTGAATTGGTTACGTACTAAAAAAAAAAGTACTTTATATAAATTTAATAAAATAATCACAAAAACCTCTAGAAATGCAACGTTTGCCAGTCCGCGCGCGATGAATGCTCTTAACTGTCCGTCCGGGGAAGTTTATCTTTTGTAAAATCCCTATTTATACAGTCCACTCTTTTATTGCTCCCCGCGCTAACATTGGTTACTGGCATTTGACTACCTAGGGGTACGGTGTTACCCAGTAACTGAGTTGTAAATACTGGTATTCAGCTGCATCTGGTTAGACTGGAGGCCGACCCAAAAGTAGGTGGGAAAAGGCGAAAACAAGTAAGGGAAAACTTCAAGGCGTTCGTGGTGCGTGTACCTAACTGTTATCAGCCCCTCGTCATGAAAGAAGACTTTTGGCTGCAGGACGTGGTGTTCCGTTGCTTCCGCGGACAGGTACCACAGGACAGCACAAAGTGAAGTGCTATTAACATAGTCTTAAGCCTTATTTATTAACACAAGTTTTGTTTATATTCAATTACGTATGGTTAGGTTAAGGTATTTATCTATGGGCTTGTGTCGCCTGAAGTAAACGGTTTATTTATTTGAGAGGCTAGGCAGTTACAAATTACCACACATTCAACTAGTAACACAAAGCTGTAGTTTCACAAAACATTATCCAAATAAAGTGCCTAAAATATAATTATTTGAGTTGAAAATTATCCAATTTGAAGTTTACACACACAGTCGGTAAAACTATCGCGGGGTGGTACTGGTAGGCAACATATTGTATACTTACAGAATACACTGGTGTAGTGTGTAGGTACGCACTAGGCAAATTATTTACTCTGTGTTTCTGCTCAAGGCGCAATTACTGTTTACATTTTAGTTAATTTGTTTGTGTCAATAAAACGACTGTAAAGCGAGTGTTCGTCTAGCTAGCATTATATATTATACTATGCAAGTATTTTATATGCTAAGCACATCGTCTAAAAAATGTGTAAGACATAGCGAAACTATAAGGGTTCCTTGTTGACTACGGAACCCTAAAAACCACGTTTTATATAGGGTGTAAGTGTAAACAGTAGCAATATTTTAAGGGGTCATTGTACTCATCATTATGAACAACTTTTACTATGGGGCCAAACCTGAAATCGCGTACTGCTGAGAAAAAAAAAAAAAGAAATTGTTAAAAGTATGCCACGTGTCCCTTGCTGCCCTTCCCTGGTGCTGCCCTTAGCCAAGGTTCGTACCTCATGGGGGTGGACTTACCGTGTAGTCGCTTAGTTTATAAGTTTTTTGACTGGAGGTATTTATTATAAAGACATCCACAGAATAGCCCGTAGGAGCTCGTGGCTAAGTAATAACAGCCGTACGGGTTGATCCATCAGTCTAAGCTACGCTGGCCGGGTTTGGTCCGTAGATGGGTGACCATCTTTACATACCGAGACTCCTCCGTGCTTCAGAAAGCACGTTAAGCCGTTGGTACCGGCTGTTATTCGTGGATCTTTGACAGTCGTTACGGGTCGCCAGAAACACGAAAGTCTGACAACCAGTCTTACCAAGGGGTATCGTATTACCGAGTAACTGTTGTGCAGGTCAGATAGACAGTCGCTCCATATAAAATACTGGTATTCAGCTGTATCAGGTTAGACTGGAAGCCGACCCCGACATTCACAAAAAAAAAAAAAATTACGTCACGAGTCAGCGCGACACAAGTCGCAGCATTCGAGGTCGTGAACGAGGTCTGTGGGACGCCTCCTCCCGGTACAGTCGTGCATAGTCATGTAACAACATGCTCTATATGGCCCACGCGACTGCGAACACTGCAATATGTCTTTGAGATACTAAATATTTATGATAAAATGGTATTATAGTCTGTTCAGGAAAGGATAACGCAAAATGGTTATATTTTAAGAACTTTGGCATAATATAAATTGAAACTTGTATTGTATTTAATCATTTTATCGATTGTGTAGCATAACTTATTTGTATGTAATTTATATCTATATCAGTATTTGCTATTCTTGTCTATCCGGTGACCGTGTTATTATGATCCGGTTTTCACCATCCTTTAGGGAATTTTTCCCGGAAGGCTTATATGTATAAATATTAATACGAGTACATAGTAAAAAAATATCGATGTTTTGTTAGATTGTCAAAACCGTGCGAAGTAGGGGCGGTGTGCTAGTATTAGTATAAAAACTAAAAATGGTTTTTGGATTTGTTGCGCAAACTATCATGCAGCAAAAAGAGTATTGTTTACAAAATGAACGTTCATGCATTGTGTATTCCGCTGTACACATCACAGTTTGGTGTTAAAGTGTCAGTCAGTGTGTTGAGTCCCATGTTATGGCAGTAAGCGAGCGTATTGCCACATGTCGGGGCACAAAAGTCAGGCTTGAAATTGTGCCCTTAATGTGGTTCTGGAATAATTTCAAGCGTTACAACTCGACACAATAGTAACATAAGTTCATTATGTAGAATGAGTGGATTTGAATGTTATTATATTATAGAAGGTTACTATTTACATTACAAGAAAGAAAAATGCAAAAAAAAAAAAGCTTTAATCTCATATTGTAGTAATTCCCGTTAAATTAATGAAATAAAATAAAATGTAAACTTTTTTAACATGTCACATCAATACAAAAAAGACGAAGTATTGTTTGTTGCTCGTAGCAAAGTGCTACGGCGTAGCGCTACGGCTACGGTCCGCTACCTCGCGCGTAGCCGAGGGCACGGAATATTGTGTAGATTCCGACAGGCGTGTCGCGATGTACACAATATTCCATGCCCACCGGTAATATAATTATGAAAAATATATATGATACAAGAATCGTCATTCATCCATGATGCAGAACGGCGGTACTGCATCATGGATGAATGACGATTCTTGTTATATACAGTGTGGAATTTTGTAATGCCACCTGAAGGGATAGTACTCTTAATACTGTAGATAGAAAATTTTACTCAAAGAAAATATTCCTTTATTTTTGAATAGAAAGAAAACTGCGTTCAAAGATTTTCGGAAATTCGCTTGCCACACCCGGGAATCGAACCGACTAAAATCTGTAACAATTACACGCTATAATTTTATTGCATTGATCGTTAGCATCAATTATAAGGATGAAATCTCTCTACAGGGTGGAATTTTGTAATGCCACATTACAAAATTCCACCCTGTGTATTTCTGAGTTAATATCTTTTACATTTTTACTTATTTGTATAAATTATTTTATTTCTGTAAGTAGGTTTGTACAAACACTTTTACACGTCAATTATATTTTTAATTAAAAACTAAGTAGATGAGGTTGGCGTTTCCTATCTCACTACTCTGAGAAGAAAGGCGAAACAAACTCAGAAGTCATATTCCAGACATAATCTTAGTCAGATCATGTCAAAACCATGTAGATTGGTGTCTGAAATGGTCTTTTGAGGAAAGAACTACACAGATTGATTGCAACTGTTCATCAGTGCACGCATTTGTCAGTAATCGTGCAGCTCAACTCAGAACTTAAGGAGCTCAACAATTTGACGAACATTACCAAAGAAAGGACATTTAGGTACAAGTCATAACTGCACTTTAATTTTTTACTCGTGCTGAAAATTGACATTATTATTAAATTAACTATGTACTAATTATTTTTAAGTCAATCTTCAACAGAGAAGATACCATCTATCTTAATTCAAAACTGATATTTCATTTCTAAAATTTTACAAGAGCAACTTTAGTACCCGTAAACCAAAACCTAATCAATATTTAAATAATTTATGCATCACTATCAGAATAAAATCGCGCTCGTACAGCTACAGCATGATTAATTAATGCACATGCATGCATCTATTCATCTCTCATACGACAACTAAGCCGAGCAAGGAAACAGCGCTCGCTAGAACAACCATCTGCTTATAATTGATTAACTGCGACAATACACTTGTCCTAAATAAACTCCTGAAGTTACAGTCCACACATAGAGAAGTTCAGTCGAGGACATAAATACACAGTCAGTATTTATAATGCCGCGCTGTGTTTGTGCACCTGTACTCGGATAAACATTGGCGATTTTTGAGCACAACGGTCTCGTTTGAAACGCTTTTATGTACGACTGTACGGTGTTGTCCTAAACAGTGCTGTGAGCGTTTTGTTAGTGACTGTACGGCCTGTTAGAGTTTCGATTTGTTTGTTTTGTTTGTGGAAAGTTAGAGGCAGTTTATTAATAAATGTTTAGTTGATTTAAGTGTTTGTTTTTCTGACTTATTCTGTATAGTGAAGTTTAAATAAAGTTGGATAGTCGAGAAATGATTATATTATGACTTCACAATATTTATAGTCATCTTCAAAATACCAAACAATGAATAGCTAAATATCAAGTAGTTCTGCGAACATGTAGACCTCGCGAGCACGAACTTGCAACAATTAATAATATACCATTAAAGTTATATAAAACGCTTTTTTTTTTTTTGAAAAACTTTTGGTAAATATTCCGTTATAAATAATATTAGTAGTGAGGTCTCAGGTGCTCCATCAATCCCTATCTATTAGTGTAGTTAAAGGGCTGATTCTAATAGTAGAAATCTAGTAAGCAATTTACTGCATTTCGAGGAGCTATTCTGCTCATCACGCCTAAGATCCTCATCAGATCTTCACCAAATTTTTATGAGACCAATTTAAAGTAACCACCTTTCAAATAATAAAAAAAACCATTGAAATCGAATCTCTTAAGGCGGAGATATCCCCTTTACACTTTTTATTTGTTTGTTTTTTTATTATATTTTTTTATCCGCTGTACTTATATTACCTACTTACATATAATTATTGTGTGCCTTTTTAGTCCGTGCTAAATAAATGTATTTTCTTTCTTTTCTTTCAATCAAAAATCCCCGACATCAAAAAAAATCTACAAAGTATGCCAATTTTCATACAGATCGCTTGTAAAACACGACCAGGGCCCCAAGTCTGCTGTTTTTTACATTCCAACACGATCCTGTTGTCACTGCATTGTCATTTTGCTAAAAGTTCGTAATCTGCTAAATTCATAATTTCATACAATGGAGTGTAATGGTTGACCATTGGAAAGTCATAATGACGCCATTATGACGCCATTATATTAGTAGATTACCAAACTTGTCAAAATCAACAATTATGAAATCAATGATAGACCATTCTGACACTATTGTAATAGCAGACTTGAGGCCCTGTAGAGGAGTACAGACGAACACTATAGCTACACATCAAGCTATACATTTCCAGTTTACACTGACCTCTCATTGTAAGGAAATACTATGAAATGCGAGATCAGCTAATACTGGAAATGTATAGTTTTATCTGTAGAAATTCTTCGCTTGCTTCGCTCCCTCGATCCATTTGTTGTACCTACGTTATATGAAAAATAAAGACCCGTCTAAAATTACCTAATTAAAATCTAAAACCAAACAATTAAAAACGCGCTTGATGTTAAATAACCCCTTCTGCACAATAAAATATCAGTTTTGGCGCAAAACTCGACGCCGTTGTAAACTTTTGATGCCCGTGCGATTCGTTGAATTAACCCTGTCGATGGCTTAACTTAGCTTTCGGGGTTAACTGCTGTGTCTGAATGTTCCGCTTTATTATTTGTTTTATTGAGCTTCTGCGTTTATTTTGACTCAATTTGTAAGGGGGGGGAGGCAGTGAATAGGCTTTATTTTGTAAAATAATAGGTGGACAAGAAAATATTGAGATATAAAAGTATAGCTAGCAAAGGGATGAAAGCGCTGGATTTGATATTTTTTATTTAACAGGACGATAAACCGACAAAAAGATTGTTTGGTTGAAGCAATTTTACTACGTCTAGTTACGAATACTTCGACGTATACAAATTCTATCTTTAAAAATAAAAAATAAAAAGTCCTGACTGACTGACTGACTCATCAACGCCCAGTCCAAAGCTTTGGACATAGAACGCTGAAATTTTGCTCAGAGGTTCCACGCGGGCGAAGCCGCGGGCAAAAGCTAGTCAGAAATAAAAGATACTGCAAAAATAAGTGTAACATATTCTTACCTCTGTAATTCACAACAAACCGCTCCTAATCTCGTAACCATGACACCGACCACGAAATAGCAATGAAATCAGACGACCGAAAAAAAAATACGCCATAACTCCCACAAGATTCGCCAAACGGAAGGGACTAATGTTCAGAATAATCCTCACCTGCACACGCAAAAAAACTTCATCAAAACATAATATTCAAATAAGTACCATTGTGTTTCTTTTGCATATACATAAAAAAGGGTTGAATCATAATGAAAGTGTACCGCATTATTTTCACTGCTGTCATTTTGTTTTTTTTTTTTTTTTGTAAAGGTTAAGCAATTTCGACTGTACCATTGTTGGTTTCGTCTCCATTAATATTCGGGAACAAAATTATCTGTATGGTCTGTTTCAAAAGTATGGTCTATCTGATGTAAACAAACAAATCAGAAGACGTCCCTGCGGTTGCCAATATGTAGTGCCACTTACAAATCGAGGGCTTTGATTTGATTATTTGAATACTTAAACTCGAAATTCTAATTTTAAATTACTGTAAAGATGTGTTTCATTCGACAATTGGGGTTAATTTTATAACCTCAAATTGCGTCGCGATGATTTTTCATTTACAATTTGATATAAAGTTGAAACCTTCTAAATACAAATGCATCTGTAAATAATTCTCTTTAGCGTAAGAATTTAACCTTAACAGAGTTTGTTTATACTTTCATCAGCTACTATTAGAACAGACTATAGGCGGGTGGATAAGTAGGCTCGCCATTACACTTAATTCAAAGCGTTGTTTAGTTAAATAATTGCTTTAAAATCTTGCCTTTTCGTTAGCAAAGTTTTAAGTTAGTTGAGTGTTTATAAGAGTTTGGTTTGGGTCCAAGTTTAAGTGCTTGTTCGGGACGTGGTAAGTTCATAATTTATATGGATTAAGATTCATCCCGTGTTTGGAGCGGCGGGGGGCGCTGCGGTGTCTGTCTGTCCTGGTGTGTCTGTGGTTTCTATTTTGTTACAAAACAAAGGGGTTTTGCTTATCAAAATTGTCTCTGCCACTTGATGAGTTGCCATTTTGAAAGTAATGACATCGTTCAGAAGGGTATTTTTGAAATTCTCGCGCAAATCTGCATATTTTGTTAGGTTTGAAAATAATTTAAAAGCATGTTGTGATAAAAAAAGAAAATATTTTGTGCAGAGCATAAGAATATTGCAGGAGGCTTGAAAATATTTTTGAAGTTTTAAATAAGTTGAGAGATAAGCCGTAAAGCTGATTATAACAATTCCAGAACAGTGTTAAAATAATGTTATATTTCATATACGTAACACTGTTAAAATAACACAGTTATAAACTTGAAACTTATCACGCAATGCGATCAAAACGGCTTAGCAAAGTTAATAATATCTGGATTAATTTCAATAAATTTCATTATTCGAGCCAATTAATTTCATCGCCTAAGATTATGTCGTGATTAATTAATTAAATTCGTCAAGATTTAAGTACACGGAGCAAGGAATATTGTTTCAGAGACTGTTTCAAAGTTATAGATTGAAAATTATTAAATTTTAATACGCTAGATCGAAGTATAAGAACATTAATTTGTAATTGTTTAAAATTTATTGTTAATAGATTTGATATTCATTAAGCAGACTAACGAGTAGGTAGAGAGACTAGAGAAGGTAGACTAACGAGGTCAAATATGGCCATTGTTTAATTGATTAATCAGACGAACTTACCTAAGTGAAGTCCGATTACAATTTCATGAAGGATGAACTGAAATATAATTGATTACAGAGTAGTTCCCAATTCGCTAGTATTTGGCATCGCAGTTTTAGAGAAAATAAAACTGTTTCTCTATGGATTGGCAACACTGATTTGACACTTTTTAGAGCTAGCGTTGCTTGTTGGCCCATTCGACAAGGGAGTGATCCTAAAAAGGATGGGCTGGGTGGGTAATTATATTTCAGTTCATCCTTCATGAAATTGTAATCGGACTTCACTTAGGTAAGTTCGTCTGATTAATCAATTTCATTTCATGATGAACTGAAATATAATTGATTACAGAGTAGCTGTTTAGAGTAAAAGTCGACATGGGCCACTATTTTGAACAGGTACATATCAAAACAGCCATATAACAATCAAATTTATTTGAGACCGATATAATCAAACTATGGTATACTATTAAGTATAGGAATGTAACATCAATAATCTTAAGCTATTCAACATATCAGAATAAGACAAAATTATCCATCATGTGGTTTACATAAACAGGGCATTATTAAAGACTAACATAATGACAATTGGCTACTAGTATTTTCATGGCAACAAAATTGCCATGTAAATACTAGCAGCAACAGCAACATAACATCAGTACCATTACTATCAGTCTTGTCTCTCAATCAGATACAATTAGTAACGATAAATGCTATAATGAAAAATCTTTCATCAAAATCAACTGACTTATAACCATATAGGTATCTAAACTATAACACTAATTGAAAGTGTTCAAATAAAATAAATATTAATTCAACATTTAATAATCTTTAAAAAAGGAAAAGAAATAATAATTACATGCTCAAGTTGGCATTAAAGACAGCATTAATAAAGCTGTCATGTGGGACATTAATATTCACTGGTACATCATAAAACTTGGCAAATGTAAGAGAGCTATCTGACCAGCCTGCAGTTTTCCTAATCACATCTAATGATACCCCTGCCTGTTTGGCAGAAGATGTGGCTGCATGACGTGTGCTGTGTGAGGTAAATATATTTGTATCAATACCACTTTCCTTCATAACTGATTTTATCCATCTACTAATTGTTTGTTTGGATGCTCTTTTATAAGGTTTCCTACTAGTTAATAGCAAATATTGTTCATCATTCCTAAGAGTTGATGTTTGCTCAATATATGTTTGTAAAGCTCTAGCTGGGCAAACAATGGGGTTCTGGTTGAAAAACGGTAGTTTAATTAACGTTTCAGTTTTTGATGACAGTGATGTCTTTATAAGTTCAGTAATGTTGATATGTATTGTGTCTTGTGACATGGATATATCTTGTATTTTAATTACTGATAGAGTCTGCACCCTTTGAGCAGTAGCAAGAGCTAATAAGGTGACAAGCTTTTTACTTAATTTTTCCAAATTTAAATTCACACTATCACCCCAATTAGACAGTAGTCTTAGCACTATTGAAGGATCCCAAGTATTAACATACCTGCGTAAAGCAGGTTTAATTCTGTACAGACCCTTGAAGAAACGCTTGACGTGATCATCGCTGCCAATTCTTTCATTTAACAGAAGGGAAAGTGCAGATCTAGCTGTATTTAACGAGCTGTAGCCAACATTTGTTTTATGTATTTCAGTGAGGTATTGTATTACATCTGATATTGAGGCTGTATAAATGTCCACACTGTGGTTTCGGCAAAATAACCACCAACTCTTATAAGTAGTACTATATTGCTTTAGCGTACCTGGTGAAATGGATGATAACATAATATTTAGTGAATCCTCTGGCAAACCTCTACGTCTGAATGCTTCCCGCAAAAGATGCTCGCTGCCAGGGTAAGCTGGTTGCTTAATGGGTGTTTGGTACTGAAAGGAGATTGTAATAAATTATTATTAGGGTAGAATATGATTGGTTTTGTAACCATCAACATTTTTGCCAAAGGATACCATGGCTGACAAGTCCACAGTGGGTAAACTAAGATTCCTTTGGCCCCATCGTTTTTAATTTTTTGCAAACATTTTGTAATTAATGCAAATGGTGGGAATGCATAAAAAAAATAGGAGCTCCAGTCAAGTGTGAAGGCATCTATTTCAAATGCATATGGGTCTCTATGCCATGACACATATGTTTTACATTTTGCATTAACCCTGGTAGCAAATAAATCAATACTTGGCTTGCCAAACTCTTTTTCAATTCTATTGAAAGCATCTATTGATAATCCCCACTCTGTGTCGATGTTAGTATTTCGTGATTCCTCATCTGCCAAGTTATCTTTAGATTTTATGTAAGAAGCCTGGACATTAATACACCTAGCTTCACACCAATCCCATATCCTTCTGCTAACATCATTTAGGTGTGGAAATTGAACACTACCCATCTTGTTAATGCAAGCAATGGCAGTAGTGTTGTCAATCCGAACAAGAATATCACAATTATTTTTTAAATTTGCAAAGCATTTTAAACCAAAAAAGGCTGCCATTAGTTCTAACTGGTTTATGTGATATTTTTGTTCTGATTGTGACCACAGACCTCCAACACTATCACCATTGCAATGAGCACCCCAACCTGTCAAGGAAGCATCTGTATACACTTGTAAATCAAATTGTTTTGACTTATAAGTTTTGCTGTTATGCATTATGTTATCCCTCCACCATTGAAAGTCTGACTGTAATACCATAGGTAATGTCATGGATGCATCATAATTGTCATTTGATTTCAATAATTCTGAATACTTAACATGTTCCATTTGTTTTGTATGTACTATGCCATATGGTATAGCTGGACATGCTGCTACTAGAGTGCCTAATAATCTAGCAAATTCTCTTATCTTACATTTTTTTAATTTTATGAATTTTTCAATCATACTCTTAATTGTATTTCTTTTTTCTAAAGGTAGCTCAAGGCACATTGATGTGGAGTTAATCATGAATCCCAGGAATTTGCAATATTTACTAGGCACTAGGTTACTTTTTTCAGAATTAATAATAAAGCCTAAGCACTTTAACATACTAATTGTTGTTTCCATGTTTTGTAAACACTCATTATATGTTTGGCCAATACATAAATGATCATCAATATAGATTGTGGATAGGAAGCCTAAATTTCTTAGATAACCAACCACAGGTTTTAACAATTTTGTAAACACACTAGGTGCGGTACATAACCCATATGGTAAGGCTGTAAATTCATATAAGGTTCCATAAAATTCAAAACGGAGGTACTTTCTGTGTTCAGATGCTATAGGTACTAATAAGTATGATTCCTTAAGGTCTATGCAACACATATAATAATGCTCATCAATTAACCTTACTGCAGTGCGAATATCCTCCATTTTAAAGTGACTAACTTTTATAAACTTGTTCAAAGGTTTTAGATTTAAAATAAATCTTTGTTTGCCATTAGGTTTTGGAACAAGAAAAATTTTTGAAATGAATTCTCCCTTTGAATGACAACATGGTGTTATAGCTCCTAATTGTAAAAGATTAACAATAGCTTCCTGCATAAGTGGAATTTCACAATCAGGTAAATTATTTTTAGGCACTATTCTTTGGTAAGGCTGAGACATGAAAGGAATATGATATCCTTGAATCCACTGCAATATAATGGGGTCATTTGTTAATGACATCCAACAAGAAAGGTAGTTTTTTAAATTGCCAGCATGTACCTTGTTTATTTCCTGCTGTTGTAGTGGGCACCCCGGGTTCTCTCGGAACGCTGTGGGTTGAAGGATGTCCTATGGTGTGATGGCTGTGGTCGCGTCCGTGGTCCACCTCGTGCCATCCCCTTGGTTGGTTGACGCTGATTCAACTGTCGTGGTGGACCGTTCCTGTTTCCCATATATTTGTTATTTATGTTCTTAGCAGCAATTGCTGGCTTTGGTGCAGTCTTCTTAATAGAGTTTGAACTCTGTTGTATAATCTTGTTTACCTTAATTCTTTCCGATAAATTGTCTCCGTAAAGAAACTCATTTCGGGTAGTATTTTGAGTCATTTCTAAGAAATGCTTATCCAGTTGAGGAGACACTAGTGACCTTCTTGTTTTAGTTTGCTGATGATGGAGGTCACACACCAACTTTGATGCTTCACTGAGTGATTTTAACATCATTATTTTATCTGGTGGGTTGTTTATTAAATGAGACATGACTTTGCCTATTATTGTGAGTGCTGTGCCCATCTGTCTTTGTTGGTAGGCAATACACTTGTCCCTAGTTATACCCGTTTCAGAGATCACTGCCTTTACTTCTTCATTCAAGATTGGGGCATCTAGGAGTTGGCAGTTTTCAGGCAAACTGTGACACTTTGTAATGTCATCTTTTTCAGTCTTAGACAGACCATGTGATAATAAGTAATTCCACCGTTTGCAAATGTCATTGTTAATTGTTCCTTCATATTTCTTTATGTCGTCATATTCTTGTCCCAGGGCCTGCACAAGTTCGGTATTCTGCTCCTGAGTAAGATGGCTATCTGACACCTCCGGTGACGCTAAGGATTCAACCTCTGGGATTTGAACAATATGAGTGTCGGATGGTTCTTCAGGACCCGATGTTTGAGGATAAATTTCACTCTGTTCGATGATTTCTTCTGAAATATGAGAAAAAAAAACCCTTAAGGTTTCTCTACAGCATTTTAATTGCACTAAACAGTATCTCGTACTGTAAGCGCATGCTGGTTTGACAAAATCGGCATCACGTGCCGGTAACAGAAATCTGTTTTACATCAAAGTTGATATCTCGTATCAAAGTTGATCTTCGTGTTTAAGTATCTCGTACTAACACGGTATGTTATACTCGACCATTGTAGCTAGCTTGCCACGTTTTTTGACTTAGTTGCACCTAAATCAAAAGCTTACCTTCGTTATCCGGTGTAATGGCGCGCAAAGGGCTCCGGTCACGGTCGACACTTTGCCGCCGATTTGTACTGAGGCTGCGCCCGCGCTCACTATCGTGACTCCGTCTTTTGTTTTGACGCCGACGCTCCAACTTTTTATTGTATTTCCGTATTTTTCGAAGTAGTTTTTCTTCGGAAACCATTTTACGTGCGATGCCGGCAAACGCGCGAAAAAGAAGTGTCAAATCAGTGTTGCCAATCCATAGAGAAACAGTTTTATTTTCTCTAAAACTGCGATGCCAAATACTAGCGAATTGGGAACTACTCTGTATCAATTATATTTCAGTTCATCATGAAATGAAATATATAGTAGCTTTTGATATGCCAATTAAAATATTAGTTCATTAAGAGCTTTCGGTTAATAATGAAGTAGACTTTAACTGTGGAATAGCTACAGTTTGTGTAATTTATGATATCTAAAATATAAGGGTTTATTTTAGCGAAGAAAACGGCATTTCACAGATTTTTCTACATTTGAAAATAAGCGTTTCACGTGTAATATTTGAAGTACCGTACTCTTCCGAATGTTCTTTTTAATATATGCTGATTCTAAAATAATGTTACTAAATGGAAAATTTTAAAATAATGTTACGTACCTAATGGAAGCTATTTTTCGGTTGTAAATGAAACAAACGTGAAGTTAAATTATTATATCGTGCTAAAAGCGTATTATTAACTTATGCCATTTTAATAAATAGGCACGTAGAATATTTTTTATTATTTTCTTCTTTCTTTTCAATTCAAAACGTAACCGGAAAAGACAAAAAGTACAAGCAGTTTATGAATATGCTGAACAAGAACACTTTAACAAATGAAAAAGTCCTTAAATCTCCATAGCCTAGACAGAAAAAGTAAGTTATAATTTATTCCTGTCTCCACAATAAAAAACCTTATCTGTGTATTACATATTACGTTCTTAAGACTCCTGCAATTTACCTAATGGGTTGAGACTATTATCCCTTATTACTCAAAAACTCACGCCTTATTCCCATGGGGGTAGGCACAAATAGAATGCCACCTGCTACGATGCATGCTCCTTTTGCTTTGTTTATCCCTTAATACGTTGAAGAAAATATGTCCCGGCTTCGACACCCCACAGCGACAACGTTTTCGTTAAATTATCTTAAATGTTTACGACACCTGGATTTCTACTCCCTAAGTCCGTCCGTCCATCAGTCCGTCCGTTCGTAGGTCCGTCTGACATGACGATACATCAAAACAAGTGTAAATGTTAAATTTTTCGGACAGGCAAAAACACATCGGGAGTAGGGACAACTGTCGTATCGTTTTGTCATTCATACTTCGTTCGGGCCCCGAGCCAATCATCCATCCGTAGGTGATACGTAGTAGGAAACGACCGTAACGAAGGCCGAAACTACGGGCTTCGTGCTTAGGGAGTAGACCACCTGGTTTCGTAAAGGATTAGTTCGGACGCACAATAAAACGGACCAAGGTAGAAGATTTATATATATTGTTATTTTCTAAATACATCCTGCGGATTCCACGAAGATTTGTAGTAACCGCAAGTAGGGGTAGATACATAAGACGTAAAATATAGTGCTAATGTTTTATACTAGCACGGTGTAAAGGCACTTCTGATCCGACCTTTTGTTAAGGCGAGTTAATTTTATTTTCAGTAATTGGTTCTGTTTTCTCTAGATTTTTAGTACGTAGTAGATTTCAAGGGTTTTCTATGTTGTATATGTTATCTATATATATAAAATTCAAAGTCCTGACTGACTGATTGACTGACTGATATATCAATGCACAGCCGAAACCGCTGGACCTAGAGACTTGAAATTTTGCACATAGATACCTTACACAGTGTAGGCATCCACTAAGGAAGGATTTTCGGAAATACCATTCCTAAGGGTGGCAAATAGGGGATGAAAGTTTGTATGAAAAATCTTATTCCTTGAGTTAATAGACTTGAAACTTGGCATGAATATTGATCTAAGTAAATTATAAAGTTTGTCATTTTTAGTTTTCCTAAACTACCCCCTCGGGAGGAATTGGGGGGTGTCAAAGTTTCTATGGAGGAATTTTAATGCCCGTTCCGATTAACTGGAAACTCAGTATTTATACTTGAGATCAAAAATAAATAATTATGTGTATCACGGTTTTTCGAAAATCTACCCCTAAAGGGGTGAAAAGGAATAGTAAATTTTAATGGGCAGGTTTTACTCCGGGGCTTGATTAACTCGAAAATTGATGTAATAATCTTTCAGTCAAGTTACGGAAAAATCCCAACCGATTTTTTAAAATTCCATCCCTGTGGGGGTGAAAACAGGGAATATTGTCTAAATGTAAAGTCTTATTCATTTGGTTAATTAACTAGAAACTTGGTACAATAATACTTGTCTAAGCAGTAATAAAGGGGAAGTAGGGGAGGGGGTGAGAGGGAGAGAGAGGGGAGGGGTGGTGAGGAGGGAGAAGGGTTTGGATGATGAAGGGAGGGTGGAGAGGGATAGGAGGTTGTAGTGAGGGGGAGGGTGTGGAGAAAGAAAGAGGAGGAAGGGAGGAGTTGGTGAGGGTAGAGGGGGAGGGGAAAGCGGTGAAGGGGGTGTAAAAGGAGGTGAGAGGGGTATGGGGAGGTTAGCAGGGAGGTGAGGTGGGGCACAAAACAGGAGTAAACTCCAGTCGTGCGTCGGTGCTGACATAAACTTTTTTTGTTTGTTTGAACGCGCTAATCTCTGGAACTACACGTCGGACTTCAAACATTATTTTTGCGGTAGGCTATAGGCGCGTGGGTGGATAAAAAGAAAAGTCCTGACAGACTGACTGACTCATCAACGCCCAGCCCAAACAGCTGAAATTTTGCACAGAGGTTCCCTTTATAAGGTAGACAAGAAATAAGGAAGGATTTTTGTTCCCGTGGGATATTTTTGACATCCACGCGGGCGAAGCCGCGGGCAAAAGCTAGTAATAATATAAACTACTGATAATCCAAACTTTTTATCATTATTTTGATGTTAAGGGGGATGCGCTAACGATTTTTTTCTTTTTCTTTATCGTACAACCTAATGAATTGCAAAAAAAAACTGGCTAAGTGCATGTCGAACCACGCACAATGAAGGGTTCTTAGGATGAATTTATCTCAAAATCAAACTTAATATTGTAGTTGAAAAGTAAAATATGTTCTCACATACATCAATATTATGTCACGATCAATTCTCCAACTGCAAATATAAGTTTGCAATCGTAAATAATTATGATAAAACTGCGAATGAACTATTTTTGGACTTTTCCTGTTGGACATGTTTTTAGCTTTTCAGTTTTTTACCGCAGTCGGGTTTTTTAGTTTTTTAAATTACTATTTTTTATATTACGTCGACTTAATTGATGCTTGATTTTTATAGAGTTCCAAGGGACCATAGACCTACGTTTTTGATATTAATTTCAACTTGATACCTCCACGCGTTCCTGAGACACTGTCAGACGGACAACAAAGTGAGTGAGTGAGTGTTAGGGGTTCCGTTTTTTCCTTTTGAGGTAGGTACGGAACCCTAAAAACGTAAGAAAATTTGAATTTCACATGCTATCGCTTTTTTGCAATAAATATAAGTTAGAATTTTAGAAACGGTGTTATTTTAACAACTTTTTCTTTTTCGCCATATATGTAGTTTCGGAGCGTTAACGGTAATTGCATCAGCATCACTTAAGCCACGGTTATTCATAATTAGAGGCTTAATGAAATGAATTAACTCAACCGTAGTCAGGGGTCGCCAAAGCGGCTGCCAAGCATAAACTTGGGTTTTATTCGATCGTCCGCAAAAGTTAGCGTTTAAGGAGGTGTTATTTTGTAATTTTTTTAATGATCGTGCCGAAAACTCAATTGTTTTCAGTAAAATTATAAATTGAAAAAGGTATAATATACGCCTCGTGTTTATAAATAAGAAAAAAACTGAAAATGATAAATCGAAACATTTTTTGTAATAAAAACTAAAATCACTACATAGTATAAAACAAATTTCTAAGGCATTAAGTCCGCCTTTGTACTGTTCTTAGTGCGATAAGTTTAAATAAATAAATGAATAAAGTCGCTTCTCGCTGTTTGTCCCTATATATGCTTATATCTTTAAAACTACGCAACGGATTTTGATGCGGTTTTTTTAATAGATAGAGTGATTCAAGAGGAAGGTTTATATGTATAATAAACGCGGGAGAAGCTGCAGGAAAAAGCTAGTAATTAATATTTTTTAACGCAAATACTAAATCCCGAATTAATCAATTTGGTCTGTCAAACTATTTCAATAATAATGACGAAAATATTGAGTTATGTTCCGAGTTGATAGTTTTGACAGTTGATGTAAATTGATGCCCAGGCCTGAACACTGTGAGATATTGGACTTGTTGACGATGAGCGCGACTGGTCAATTAATTTAACAAACTACGTTTATTTGGAATTCCGATGATCGCTTTAGAGGCAAAACTTTTGAATGAATGTTGATTGATCGGGCAGAACAAGAACGTTAATATATTAATAAATTCGTTCTAGGTTTAGTTAAGTATTATGCAATCAACCTGTCTAGCCATTTCCTAATCTTGTTGTGGTCAGCTTCCAGTCTAACCGGATGCAGTTCAGTACCAGTATTTTACATGGAGCGACCTCTACAACCCAACGTGCTTTCCGAGGCACGGAAGGTAAGGTAGCTGAACGTTAGTAAGGTAAACCTCCCTTTTGTATTAAATATTTGTTTAAAAAAAACCGGCCAAATGCGTGTTGGACCACGCACACTGAAGGGTTCCGCAGTTGAAAAGAATTTATCCCAAAACCAAACTTAAAATTGGATCCCAAAATTTTTTTTTCATATCAAAAAAATTACAATTCCACAATTTTCGGACTTTTTCCTTTATTTGTGCTGGGAGACCTTGCTTCTTGCCAAATTTCATTATTCTAGGTCAACGGGAAGTAATCTATAGGTTTTAATTTACTTGCGACAGTTGCGAGTATCAAAATGTGTCGCAAAATGGCCGTATTTTTTTATTGCGTTGACTTAGACGCTTGATTTTTTTAGAACTCTAAGGGACAATAGACTTACGTTTTTAATATTAATTTCAACTTGATATCTTCACGCGTCCTTGAGAATATCTTCACGCGTCCTTGAGAATATCTTCACGCGTCCTTGAGAAAAAGGGTCTTGACGGACTGACAGACTTGAACATTTTTTTTATGTGATAGAATTACAAATTAAAAAAATTCGGACTTTTCCTTTATTTGTGTTGTATGATCAAGCTTTTTACCTAATTTCATGATTCTAGAACAACGGGAAGTACCCTATAGGTTTTGATTTACTTGCGAGTATCAAAATATGTCGCATAAATGGCCGTATGTTTTTATTGCATTGCCTTAGAAGCTTGAGTTTTTTAGGGCTTCAAGATACCACAGACCTACGTATTTGATATTAATTTCAACTTGATACCTCCATGCATTCCTGAGAAAAACGGTCTTGACAGACTGAGAGACAGACAGACAGACGGACAAACAAGTGATCCTATAATCTTTAGCTAGATATTAAGCATATTGTAAGGATTTATATCAATAAAGTAATTATTATTATTATTTTTAAGTGTCTTGACAATGCTCGGGACCCTGGGGTCCCGGACCTTTAGAAGGCATACGAGGGGCCAAAGCCAACTCGCAGAGGCCCGTTAGACGCTTTCAATGTAATGAGGCACCAACCGATGATTATCCCTCTACGCACTATGCAAGTGCACCCAAGGACAACCCCCGGTTGGTGTAGGACTATTGCAGTATATGGAAATAAAGATATTGGACTATGGATTTGAGTGGATAAAGTGGACTGGTTGCCTAGAACTATGAAAGCACTATGGCCCCTGCCGGATCAATGTTTTATAATACACGGATAAAATGGCAGGGGGTGACTTGCACACTCAATAATGGGCCCCCAAAAACGGTCGCTAGCACATAGTGTCGTAGCGACAAGGGGGCAACATGTCCTGAGGTGCTTGTGAGGAGTGGAGAGGTATCCCACGGTTCTCAGAACAATCCCAGAGCCCGGAAGATGGTCAAGATGCCTACAAACACTTACTGGGATACTTCCTTCCTCCGAGCACGTTTGCTCTTACGAATCTCCACTCAAGCCAGCCAATAAAGGCAAGAAAGAGGTGAGAGCACTGTTCCTCGTCATTATTCACTCCAGCCGGCCAATAACGGCAAGCCAGAGGTGAAAAACAAGACTTCTCCCGGGAGATAGGGTCCGTGGGGTCGCTATTGCCCAACAGCTCGCCACATGCTGCCCTGCAGGTCTCGGTATCTCTCTTGGTCTGGCTCCTCATCCTAGACCCGTTCCGGCAAAGTGAACTCTACCGGCACAGACCTAAAATTCGGAGCGTGCAAGCCCCACCACGACGTCAACGTAGAGAGATACTGCGGTGGGGTTATTATTATTATTATTATAAGGGTTCAGTTTTTTCCTTTTGAGGTACGGAACCCTAAAAATAGTGAGATACCTTACCAAAACATTGCACAAATCTACTTTAAAGTGAAAAGCAAACAAAAAACAACCATTAAAGCTGGTGTACAATGTTGACAATTTTAGAGCAATACAGACCGCTGTTAAAGCTAGCTATGGTACCGTTTACAACAGGTTTACGCAGTAGTTAACAAAGTTTAGGACACATGGACACCTACACGTTTATGTGTTCCGTGTCAACTGCGTGGGATGCTCTTTGATAGAACAATGTAAGGTACGACAGCCAAATAACACTTAAGTTTTAAAATGTTTAGTTCAGAGCAATGAATGAATGAATGAATGAAATGCACCGACGTGGTTTGAACGGACTCGATTACTCGAATGAACCCACAGATATACATTGGCAGAGAATCTTGTTTCAAAAAATGGAGTTGCTACCTTTGCTTTTATGCCGCGTTTATGAGGTTTTTCCATACGATAATCACTATCGTATGGATAAACGGAGTTTATCCATACGATAGTGATTATTGGATCGATATCGTGTTTCTGAACACTTAGAGTAGACTTTAGCTTAAAAATCGAGTGAATTACTATCGAGGGTTTATTTGAGGACTTCAATCATCTTATATCCATAGATAATTTTGTCGAATGAATAGCTATTAAACTCCGTTTAAGAATTCTTCTGAAACCGGGAATAGTTCTTTGTTTCAACTCGGTCAAAAGTAATTACAATAACATGTCTGACACGTACACATACACTTGCGTGTTCAAAGATTCCGGTAGAATATTTGAAATTGATGTTGATAATATTCAAATAATGAATATTATTTTTAACTTACACATTTAGAGGCACACGTACAATTTTTGATAATTTTGTGCAAAAAATCGTAAGCGGTGAAGGTAGTTTGTGTTTTTTTATGGGATGCCCTAGGAGGTACTGATAAATTTTTCTTTTTTAAATTTGATATTAGCCACTATGTTGCTAAATGGTGTTCGGCACATGAGGAAATGCCAGTTTATATTGTTGCAGCAATGCAAACTGTTGGTTTGGAATGAATGTCCTACAAAAGTGTAATCGAAGCACTGAATCTAACTATTAATGATACCAAGAGTCAAGAGCAACCGAAGTATCACGGAATATAATGGTGCTGCTAGACGGCGATTTTAGTTAGTCTCTGGGGATAATATCCTACTTCCACGCGGTTGAAGCCGCGGGAAAAAGCTAGTATTATTATAATTGACACCCTTGTATTATAGTTTATAACTAACTAGCTCTTGCCAGCGGCTTCACCCGCGCGGAGTTTGGAAATAATAATTATCCTACGGGAAAGTACTACCGGGATAAAAAAAAGTAGCCTATGTTCTGCTATTTTACACTTTATTCTATCTCTGTTCCAAATTTCATCTAGATCCGTTCAGCAGTTCTGGCGTGATTGAGTAACAAATATCCATTCAACAAAACTTTCGCATTTATAATATTACTAGCTGCGCCCCGCGGTTTCACCTGCGAAGGCCGGGATAAAAGTCATCTATGTATTAATCCAGGGTATAAGCTATCTACAAACCAAAATTCATCTAAATCGGTCCAGCCGTTTGAACGTGAAGACGTAACAAACATACAAACACAACTTTCGCCTTTATAATATTAGTGTGATAGTAGGAAATAGGATTAGTAGGATTAAACTCAACTCTGCGCAACCCTTCGGGGAAATAGTGTGTGCCGTTATTTTTGTGTATATTATTAAACTAGTAGAGGCAAAATAAACTATTTGGGGATCCAACTCCTTCCAGGAACTCTCTTCCCGCCCCACCTCAAACGAGCCCTCACGGTACGGGTCCCTGGTCATCTCGCTACCTCATTCTGGACCGGACTCGGCGGCGCCGTCCATCTTTAGGTACCCATTGTGTAGAGACATTTCCCAGCGGTCGTCGTGCATGCGATTGACGTGACCGCTCAGTCTCACACCTGGCACGTCCATTATACCCGTTTTGAAACGCAGCGTGGCATTTGAGCCTGGCAGTCTTCTTGCCTACGTCCATTATAGCCGTTTTGGAATGCCCAGGATCCTGCGTTCCATCGCTCTTTTGCAGACGCCTTCGCCTGGGACGAAACATTAACTATGAAGATTGAAATGTAGTTCCTACTCATAAGCAGATCACGTGGCAAGGTTGCGAGTCAAACCTAGTACTCTTACTAAAACTCAGTTTATGCAAGGAATATTGTCCTCGTCTAAAAATAGTCGACCGTGTGTCTCCTCTTATGTGATGTCGACTAAGGGTTTTAAAGGTAATTAATATCGGGTTGATGAGGCCATTTCGTATACACCTTTATCATTATGTAGGTACTATACTTAGGTACTTAGTTATGTAAGGTATGATATGTTTGAGTATTTTTTTCTTTCTTTAGATAAAAAGATGTACTTAGTTACTAAAAGATGTAAAATATGAGCCAGATCATTTGCATGGCAAACAAAAACGGAAGTGTGGAAAGGACGCGGAACGAAGCGAAACGAACTTAGCTTCGTTTCGCTTCGCTGTGTGGCCTGTGTTTAAGAAGTTTCACTTCAAAATTAAAAGAACATGACATTAATAAAGCGCAGACCATTCGGGGAGCGAAGTGAAACAAAGCTAAGTTCGTTTCGCTTCATTCCGCGTCTTTTCATATTTCTGTTTTACGCTTAGTACATTTTACGTTGCATGGCAAACGAAAACGGAAGTTTGAAAAGTCACGGAACGAAGCAAAACGAACTAAGGTTTGTTTTGCTTTGCCCCCAGTGTGGCCTGCGACTATGCCTTGAGAATGACACGATAATTCCTGTTCAACTTCTGCAAGTGTCATGTTTATAAGCTTACTATGGACCTATGCTGTCTGTTCTCAGAATGCTTAGATTATGTCTACGAGTCTGTGCATCAGTCTGTTTAGATATTCACCAACATGAAGGCAAATGGCTGTTCGCTCGATTGCGTGCATTTACACGACCATTTCTATGCTAAGTTATGATTTGATTGAGCTTAACGATATAATAAGATAAACTATGACCTATCGACAAACAGTCTCAAAATAATGTCGGTTCCGACTGTTATGATGACATTCTATGATATTTTAATTACGGAAAAAAGATGACGAATGTCTTCGTGAGATTTCATCTTATTTCTTCTTTAGAATTTATGGTTTGTTAAATAACTAATGGAAAGTTACGATTTTAAATAAAATGGGGAGAGGGGAAAATTTTACAAAACAGTGTCAAGAAGGCCAATTTCTGTAAAAAAAAAAAGTTCAAAATCTAGTCGCAATCTCATCGCAGCGAGAACCAATGTCAGAAAACCTTATACAATATTTGGTAGATTGAGATTAAGGCGAAAGCGCCAGGGTAGCCCGCGAAATTCAAAATTTCTTACGTTTTTTGCAATTTGTAGGTCAGTGTGAGCTTGTATGTTGATTAAAATATGATTCGCGGCCGTAGCTATTACGGCTTTACAGAATTATAATCATTAGAATCAGCAATACAGCTCCATAAGTTAGCATTTATCTCAAACCTCATGATTTCATGTAATCGCTAGATTTGAGGTAAATGCTAACTTATGAAGTTGTATTGCTGATTCTAATGATTATAATTCTGTAAAGCCATATTAGCTACGGCCGCGAATCATATTTTAATCAACATGCAAGCTCACACTGACCTACAAATTGCAAAAAACGTAAGAAATTTTGAATTTCCCGGGCTACCCTGGCGCATCAACCTTAAAATAGTATGTCCACCGCCACGTCAAAGGGACGTCAAGAGAACGAGATGACAGCGCCAAAGTAGCGACACATGCATTCTATGGCCGCGTGTCCACCGCACGCCGTCACCGGGACGACACATTCAGCCGGTCGATTCTGATAAAATCTCACCGTGAAAACTTCGGTGAAGTGAGCTGCCATTCCAAGAGATTCACACTATTGACAACTCACTTCACCGAATTTTTCACAATGAGATTTTTACAGAATCGACCTGTTCGAATAATCTGTTTCTCATTTGACGTCCCGTTGACGTTGGTGGACAGACAGTGAAAGATTAGAATGCGAACGTTTTTAAAAATACGGGATTTGCTCCTAAGCTACGGTATCCTAGAAGAGTGGTGGCCGCCACATAGCGTCTGCATTTTACCGGCGAATGACGTCACTGACACGTTATTTCTTATAGCTTGTGTGTGACTAAAGAGCGTTTTTGATACCGTAAAGTCAAACCCCGCTGCCATCAGTTTCATGACAGCCGACACTGCGGCCGTTATATGGCGGCCTGGTGCGGAGCGAGAGTGCATGGGAGGCCGTCACCTCCTTCTGCGAAGCAGTAATGCTTGCGAAGGAGGAGGCGGAACGCGTGAGGGAGAGGCAGCCTCACGCCCTCAGTCGCCGCAGGAGACGCCCTGGGCGGCGGGAATATCGGGGCGATTTCCGGCCACCGTAGGCGCGGGCCTGCGGACGGTGAGTAGCGGATAGCTCGCCGTCCGGTAAGGGCCAGGCCCGAGTCGACGGCACGTTGTGTTCCACGCGCGCCTCAAAGAGATGTCAGCAAGTGATGGGGTCCAATAGGGCCGACGCCGCTGGGGTCGCGGGTAGTTTTAAGAAGATACCGCGGCCATGCCATGGGCAACTGAAGGAACACGGGTGGGTTTTAGTCAGTAAAAGTCTGACACGCCCTTCCGCTCCACCCAGAGCGGGAGAAGTTATTTGATGATTTCCCACCCTCAAAACAAAAAAAAAAAAAAAAAAACCGCTATTCTAAGAAACCGTAGGTTTAGAAGCCTGTTCAACATGGTGATCGTCATTTCAAACGTGACAGGTCGTATAACCACAGAATAAATAATAGTACTAACGTAGTATAACTCACTATACTCGGACTTTTAATTAGCTGCAGTAAAATGACACTTCTTATCTAACATTTCGTTAAAAAAGTTCCTATTTGATAGCGAAATTACAGTAAAAATGACATTAGAAGTGTCATTTTACTCCAGCTAACGAAAAGTACGACCATAGTTTCCCATGAGTTTCCCTGTACGACGTAATGTTATTTTGTTGTTCGGCAACATGACTTAAAATTAAAGACCAATATTGACATGTTTAGTTTACGACGCCATGTTTGTGACGTCACTTATAGACAGGTGGTACTGTGTCATTGTGTAAACGTCTTGCATGGAAGTAGGAAGTGTTATTGTTAAGACAGCAACAAGAGGTTTTAGTATCAAAACTAGCTGTTGCCCGCGGCAACTAAATTTATTTAATTTTTTTGCGCGGAATTATTTTTCTAAAAATAAAAGTAGCCTAAGTTTCTCCTAATAAAATCAGCTATCTACCAGTGAAAGTTCCATCAAAATTGGTCTAGTCGTTTGGGAGATCAGCCAGAACAAACAGACAGACAGACACAAACATTTTAAAATAGTTTTTTTTTTCTTATAAGTGCCTTTTTTTTTTTTTTTTTTTTTTTTTTTTTTTTTTTTTTTTTTTTTTTTTTTTTTTTTTTTTTTTTTTTGAGGGTGGGAAATCATCAAATAACTTCTCCCGCTCTGGGTGGAGCGGAAGGGCGTGTCAGACTTTTACTGACTAAAACCCACCCGTGTTCCTTCAGTTGCCTATGCCAGGGCCGCGGTAACCCCTTCAGACAACCCGCGACTTCTTATAAGTGCCTACCAATACTTTCTTAAGTAAAAAGCTGTTGGTTTGACATACAAAAATATACTTCAAGTTTATTTATTTTTATATTATAATAATGTTATTATTTATAAATGTATATAATTAATAATAATTATTATAGATATACAGAATTTTATTTATTTTAGCACCCATAAATATGTATTAGTTAGTCTTAATTTAATCAACGCGTGAACACATTAGTTTTAAAAGAAAATTAATGAATATAATTTTATTGATTTTCCTAATGAAATGGAAATTCTGAGTAACGCAATTTTAGCTCAAAGAATAAAGTCAATAAGTAATTACCGATGAAATTAAAATCCGACTTAATTTAGAAATGTTGATAACGAAAATCCTCTTTTAATTTATATTATAATTGGAAACATAAATATGTACTTAGATCCATTATTGTATTACGTCACAAAATCTTATTCGTAACTAAGTACCTTAATAGCCAAATAACTCTTAAAACGTTTTCATTGTCAAATTATACAACAATGATTCTATATACAGCAGGTTTGCACTTATAACTCCATACAATAAATTGAGATACATTTTTACGTGTTTTATATTGCCATGAATAAATATCACGACTTTCTTCTCGCTGTGAGTAAGCGAAGGTACTTTTCTATTAAGGACATGATATATTCATTGTTTTTAGGGTTCCGTACCTCAAAAGGAAAAAACGGAACCCTTATAGGATCACTCGTGTGTCTGTCTGTCTGTCTGTCCGTCTGTCCGTCTGTCACAGCCCATTTGCTCCGAATCTATGGACCGATTAAGTTGAAATTTGGTATACATAAAATTATGGATTTCTGTGACCCGAACATGTACGGCTAAAGTAAATAAATGAATTTTGAATATGGGGGTCACTTTTAGGAGGCAAATAAGAAAATTTAAAAAAAAGTTTGCAAACTGTAAAATGTGACATATCAAATGAAAGGGGCTTACTATGAGTGTCTCAAATATATATTTTTTATAATTTTAAAATAAATAGTTTTAAAGTTATATAAGAAAATAGACGAAAATTTACGTTCCCCCCTTTATCTCCGAAACTACTGAGCCTAAAATTTTGAAAAAAAAAATACAGAAAATAGGTCTATACCTGTAGATTACAGGAAAACCTATAAAAAGTTTGTAGTCTTAAAATAATATGGTAAATCTCTCAATAGTGTGAATACAACCTTACATTTACTGTTGGAATGTACGGGAGAACATGTTTTTCAACTATAATGTTAAGTTTGCTCTTGGGATAATTTCATCCCAACTACGGAACTCTTCATTGTGCGTAGTCCGACACGGACTTGGAGGGTTTTATTTGTATTATCTTTGGGAGATTTAAGAGTTAATGGGACTGTGATTGCTTTTGGGTGTATGTTGTTATTGATGAAAATGAATGGGAAGGTGTTGGGTCTTTCTATCAGGAATTTCTCAGTTATAGCGATGTTGATAGCGATAGGCTCGCCCCCTATTATATGGGACTTAAATATAACTGGTGAAATGTTGGTTTACTATAGATACCTACACCTCTGGCTAACCCTTTGGGGTATACATGCGTGATGATATGTTATATGTTTCGGTGTTTCTTGCGCATTATTTAGTATCCGTGTTACTGTCAGTCTGAGGAACTCGTGGCTAAGTAATAACGGCTGTTATGCACGGGTGGATCCGTCAGGTTAAGCTTGGCTTGCCAGTGTTGGTCAGTGGATGGGTGACCATCTTTACCTACCGAGATTCCTACGAGCCTCGGAAAGCACGTTAAGCCGTTGGTCCCGGCTGTTATTCGTGGATCTTTGGACAGTCGTTACAGGTCGTAAGATGCCCGAAAGTCTGACAACCAGTCTTACCAAGGAGTATTGTATTACCCAGTAACTGTGTTGTGGAGGTCAGATAGGCAGTCTCCATGTAAAATACTGGTATTCAGCTGCATCCGGTTAGACTGGAAGCTGACCCCAACATAGTTAGGAAAAGGCTAGGCAGATTGATTGTTACTGTCAGTCTGTATTTTGATTATTAAAATAATTCCAATATTGGGGGAAATATCACCTACTGTCTTATTTTGGAAAATAACTATTTTTCAACATTCTCCTGCCCTTATTACAATTGGGGTCGGCGCAACATGTCCCTTTTTCCCATACTTCTCTATTAGTTGTCATCTCGGTAGTCACTTCCTTTCTAGCCATGTCACAGAATAAATAATAGTACTAACGTGCCATGTCGTCTTTCACACAATCCATCCATCGTTTCTTTGGTCTTCCCGTACTCATATAGCCATCGACATTCATACTCAAAACTTTCCTCACGACATTTTCCTCATTCCTCCGCATTACATGCCCATACTGATTTCCGCACAACTTTTCAGAAAAATAACTATGGAAGTACCTATAACATTTTCACCACTAGTGACCAAAATAAATCTAAGTTACGCATTTTAACTTTAAGAAGTGTTTACAGCTGTACTAAATTTCCCAAAAAATATCGAAAAATCTCTATCTTGAATGAGATTTATAAGCACCTCGTAATGAATAATTCCTTTTCGAGTATTTTTGTTATATTAAATTATTCGTGAATAGTTACTCTACTCATTGATGTCTATTTTCTATCAAAAACAAGAAGGTGTTCAAGAAATACATTTTTAAACATTTTTTACTGAACTTATAACTTTAATATATAATATATGTTTATTCATCAAAAAAAATTACAGATAGTTACAGCAACAAACAGTGGGTAGAGATAAGTGGGTAATTAGGTATGTTGTAAAATCTGTACTAAAATTAATAAAACCCTGCCTCTCAAACTAGGTTATAACCTGTATTTTGAGAAACAGTGTGCGGCCACCAAATTCTTAAACACTAATAGGTACTGTTACAACAATTAATGAATGGTGTCGTTCTACCTCTGCAATAATTTATGTGATTCTGTGATAGTTGTGATGTATGTGTATGTGTGAAAGGGTGTGTATGCATAGTGGAAGGAGAGTATTGTGTGGGTGTGTGTGCATGTGTGAAAAGGTGGGGTGGACGGAGGGTGCGTGCGCGCATGTTTAAATATGTGTATGTTATTGAAATCTGAGTGGGTAAGAGATTAGGTGACGTATGTGAGTAGAGACTCCGTGTAGGCATAGTCCCTCTCTAGTAGCCACTCTGTTACTTTAGTTTTAACCGCGTGGGTATTTAGTTTTAAGATTTTTAATTCTTTATTTATCTTATTGTAAATATATTTACTAATTATGTAAAATTGATGCGTTGCAAAAGTGGTTTTATGTTGAGTTCCACTAATGAGTTGAATTCGCTTATTTGGATTTGGCGGCGGCAGTTTAACATGAGTTCTGAAAATCGATCGAAGCACGAAAATCTGACGTACCGTAAGGACTTTGCAATTAGAGTATAGTTCAGTTGTTGGGTATCTGTAAGGTTTTCTGGTCATTACTTTAAGTATGGCTCTTTGTGCTCTTTCTACTCTTAACATTTTAGTTTTTGCTGCTCCGCCCCAAGCAGTTATACAATATCCAATAACAGATTGGCAAAGAGCATAATACACCATCATCAGAGTGTCAAGTTTGGCTGACTCCCTCAGTGATTTAAAGACATGTATAAGGCGCATTGTTCTTGTAGTTAAGGCATCAATCTGTTTATCCCACCTTAGTCCATCATCAATATGAACTCCGAGATATTTAAAATACAGTGGTGAAAAAAAATACTTTAAAATACAGTGGTGAAAAAAAATCCGTAACATTTTGCAGAACATTATAGTGTTGTATTGGTAGGTATTGACCCAAGCTATCACACCCTGTACTATGTCGACACACCTACACCTCACTGTCCTTACTGGACGTCCTGTAGGTATACCTATATACAAAAAAATCTTGAAAGTCTAAAAAACCAATGTCTAAAATTAATCAACGTGTCCAGCCAAAATATAAATTTTTGCTTCAGGAAAAACTAAAGAGAGAGATGATCAACTTTTTTCTCTTAAAACTTTTCAGGCAATCTCGCGGAAAAAGTCTTTGAGATGAAACTATTTCAAACTTAACGCCTAGACTAATTATTTTCTTTACCCACAAAAACAAAATACTTTACATTCTTCCTTGAAAAAAGCGTGAATGAAATTACATTCACGCTTTTAAAAAAAAACTTTTTCAGCAGAAATTGTGAGTAGATAGTGCACCTTTTCCCAAACAATTTGAAAACTTCATTGCATTTTCCAATTAGACTATACCAGAAGTTCCTGAACATTCCTGAATTCTCAGAGATGAACTAATTTTTATTATTCATGGCACTGAATTTCCGCGGGAATCCCGGAGTTTCTGCCGACATAATCCCGGATACCGGTAGGAATACTACTTCGGTGAATAAATTTAAAACGTCGAAAGAATTATTTATCTTTTTTCTCTCTGGGGAGACTTAAGTGAGCATCTCTCTTTTCCTTTTGTTAAACTTTCGTAACAATAATATTTGTTTAACTCGTTTTTATGATTGTTTCTCGTTGACTGGCTGGAGTGTAAACGGTTTCCTAACTTGAGTCAATACCCATGAGTAGGTAAGTAGCGTTCGTTAATTTCTGCCTACTCTCATGGGAAAAGACAGGAGTTTAGGTATTGAAATTTGAATACATAACATACCTACAAAATCAGCCTATAATGATCTCACTGCTGGGACACAGGCCTCCTCCCTGTGAGAGGGAGTGGGCTGTAATCCACCACACGGGCCCAATGCGGGTTGGTAGATGTCACAAGTCTTCGATTTTTTTGGTTCTAAGACATGCCGGTTTCCTCACGATGTTTCCTTCACCGTTTTATGGGCAGTGGTGATGATAATATTTACAAAAAGTAAATCGCCTACCTGGGTTCGGACTGACGACCTTACAACTCGTAAGTCGGGGCCGTTACCACTGGGCCTCTGCTATCGAAATTTGAATACACTGAAACAATTTTTAACAAAATTAGGTAATACAATTTCATTACCTACCGTCATCTAAGTACCTAGCCTTTTTCCAAAGATGTTGGGGATGGCTTCCAGTTCAACCGGATGCAGCTGAATACCAGTATTTTGCATGGAGCGACTGCCTATCTGACCTCCATAACGCAGTTACTGGGTAATACGATACCCCTTGGTAAGACTGGTTGTCAGACTTTTTGGGCTTCTGACGACCCGTAACGACTGTCAAAGATCCATGGACCAACGGCTTAACGTGCTTTCCGAGGCACGGAGCGATCTTGGTATGTAAAAATGGTCACCCATCCACAGACCAACCACGGCAAGTGTATCTTAACCTGATCGACCCGTGTGGCTGTCGTGTAGCCAAAAGCCCAAATTTCATTACCTACCACTACATTAAAATCTATAACTAGAATCAGATAAGACGCAACGCGCGATATCGTCAAAGTTGCGGGAAACCCCTGGATGAGGGAACACGGAACCGGGAAGTAGCCTAAGGGGACGTCTATTCCCAGGAGTGCGTGATTCCGTCCAGAAATGATGGTGATTATTATAATGACGCAACAATAGTCAAAATTATAAAGCTTTACTTATAAAAGTTTTCCTAGAAACTGAGGTCCTACGATTATCTTGAATTTTTTTTGCCTATCTCCAAACCTACTAAAATAAAACTCACGTTACACGTAGGTAATCCTCGAAGGAATTATTACTTAGTAGTTTGTAAGCCGTCAAGAACTCGAGGATCACGTCAACGAAGGCCTAAATCCTTTACAAGAAGCCTAAATTCCTAGTACAATACACGACACATGTCTTGTCTGCAAATCGGTTTGCGTCAACGGCTGAAAATCCTGAGTAATGCTAGGATTTGTCACAGTTATGTCCTACTTTGGAAGAGGCGAATATTATATCGCGGGGATTGCGGGTTTGAAGAAAGCGTAAGTTCATTTTAGTGTAACTAGATGGCGTTAGTAGTCGATTGAAGTTACAAAGTTTTTTGCGAGGTTGCTGTTTAATATCTTACATAGGTTTCTGTGATTGGTTTTTGAACAATAATATTGTTCAGCTTCTATAATCTCACTAACCGACTTCTTTGTATTATGTCGATACACCAACCTATTTACTTAAATGCCATTATGTTGTGTTACCTTTAATTGTGGGCAGATTCAACTTGTAATAATAATTTTATTTTATTCTTTATCCCAATTTGGTTTATGGTTTTCCTTTATGGTTTCTCTCTTAATTATACTAAGTCTAGATCACTTTCATTAACAAGAATTAATTTTGACACACAATCTATAAGTATTTAGTTGTAGACTTCATCAAAATCTAAGTTACACTCGCTTTTCGGATTACGTAGCGACTTAGTGTAATCCTTTAAACCTAACAAGTTTTTACTAAACCGCGTCGAATCTGACGGGCTTATATGAAATGTGTTTCTGTATATGTGGTGAAAATTTGAGAGCTTTAGTTTATGTGGTGTGACTGATGTGATGAAGATTAGACAAGTTTTCTTGAGAGAGCTCTTTGATTGTAGAATTTAGGGGTGTCAATCAATAAGTTTCAAATAAATCATATCAAGTGGCAGTAATTATGTATTTGCTTGGGTAGTTTTTGAGTTAGCTTCAATATTACGTATTTTTTCCTACTTTTTATGTCGATGATGTAACAACTAAAAAGTGAAAAATATTTCTAAAAAAAAAACAACCGGCCTTTAAAAAAAAGTATAAAGTGAAAAATATTTTTAATTTCGGAAGTCGGTGGAAAAAATGAAAATACAAAACCCACCGACACCGACTTCCGAAATTAAAGTTATTTTTCACTTTGTGGTGTTATTTTTTGGAAATCGGTTGTATTTTTTTGTAAAAAAGTTTTTCTGGCTAGAGTTGTAGGAATAACAATCGTCTACTGAGAATACGATGTTAAATTATTGGTAGCTGAAAGGTCACCTGGAAAGCAATGGAGTTGAATTGAATGGGGCTGTAGTATTGGTAATTTTATTTTAAAATAATTTTTCTTAAATAGATATATGAAAATATATAGACGAAACAACAGGCAGGTAGGTAGGTACAGTCAGCAACAGAAATCGGTTAAGAGGAAACGAGGGTGCTCTTTTCTCCATACAAAAAGATACAAACGCTCTCGCCTGTTTTCTTTCTGGTTAATGACCATAAAGCAATGATTTTTTACAGAAATATAAATATCAGCTACTTGTATGCCCCTATGTTTTCCTTTTTGATGATATATTATTTTTATAAGAACTAGAACCCTCCAAAAATGCTCAAAATTGCCTATTCAGACCGCTGTCAACAGACGCCTAGTGTACCAATTTGACAACTATTAACGAAAAAAGGAAAACATAGGGGCATAGTATATATCCTTCTTATTCAGTTTATGAAGTATCTTTTAAATTGGTTCAATATTGGAGGAGGAAATAGGCGAGAGCCAAACCTCGAAATGTGACTTTTTACACAGGCTTTTTAGTCGAATCTGCAGTTGTCCTTATCGCACGAATTCGAGTGTGGAGCGCTCGCAGAGCGACAGCAATACCTTTTTCGCCCCCGTTTCCTCTTAACACTGCTACTTTTTGACATCATCTAAATTAACACAAAACAAATTCGATAACCTGTTTTTTAGCATTTAATTTAATAAAAAACAAGAGTTTTCTTTAAATAGTATATTATTAACCAAGGGCATAAAGCAGTGTCTTCTGTCGCGGGTGACGATTTAAATCGCGAGCATAACGAAGTACTCGAGGTTTACTCCCGAGCGTAGCGACGGTGTTAAAAACTTAAATCACGAGTGAAGCGAGGGATTTAAGACGAGTCCTGAGTGTAGCGAGGGATTTAAGTTCACCCAAGACTAAGACAGCTTTATCACCGAGGAAAATACTCTACTTTTCATACCATTTGCGAAAAAATTAACACAATAATAATATGAGATAAGAATTTATTCAAAATAAATTAAAATAAACTTAACGTTTATGTATTTGAAGAAATCAAAAACGCGGCAAATTCCTAGACTATAGTATATTATGCAATTAGTGAATAAAGGACGGATTTAAAGCGAGGGCCATAGATGAATCACGAGCTAGTGAAGGATTCTAACGATTGAATCACGACCGTAGGGAGTGATTCATGATGATTGAATCACGAGCGTAGCGAGTGATTCAAGTGTTAGAATCCTGAGCGACGCGAGTGATTCATGGCCCTCGATATAAATCCGTTTTATTCAAGAGTTGCATACTATACTTTATACCATGACTACGAGAAAAAGAAAGATTTAAGTGAAAATAGACATATAATGAAGAAAAAGGAAAGTAAAATTGGCTTTGATGTAAACCAGCCGTGATTTTTTGGGTAGCAAGTTTTCCACTATATAGGCCGCCCTCTCTTTCATAAACTCAGGTGTTAACACATCTTCATCACTAGAATGCATTTTTAATCGATTAGAACAACACTAAGCAAACACAAAATTAAAGATTATTGTAATAAACTAAATTTTGTGTTCGTACAACTTACAGTATTCGCCAATTTACTAAGGACAGCAGAGAACACAAAACAGTTTTTATTCTAATGCTAAACTCCTTGTCGAAAATGTCGACCAATGAAATTGAATTTAGAACACATCAATATAGGTCGAATACACAGATTACACTTACACTAGATACGGCAAGCCACGACCAAGCGTGCCCTGCATGTTCGACTGTTCGTACTAAAAAAAGTCTGTTAGCTCAATGACGCTTAGCGATTGAAACAATTCTGTTTACTATGAGCACATCACTAAATGGCTGGGGTGAAGTTATCGTAGGTATAAAAAAGATGACACGTTCGGTTTTCATACTATCTAATAACATGCCGTATCTAGCCTAGGTACTCTAAATCTGTGGTCGAATACATTGGTGTGTTCCATTTTCAAACATCAAAACAGTGAGTAAAAGTGCTTTTTATTCACTGTTTTCAGTGAATAAAATAAGCTTTTTAGAGGGGGAATGGTATAATAGTATATTATGCAATTAGTGAATAAAGGACGGATTTAAAGCGAGGGCCATAGATGAATCACGAGCTAGTGAAGGATACTAACGAATGAATCACGACCGTAGGGAGTGATTCATGATGATTGAATCACGAGCGTAGCGAGTGATTCAAGTGTTAGAATCCTGAGCGACGCGAGTGATTCATGGCCCTCGATATAAATCCGTTTTATTCAAGAGTTGCATACTATACTTTATACCATGACTACGAGAAAAAGAAAGATTTAAGTGAAAATAGACATTTAATAAAGAAAAAGGAAAGTTAAATTGGCTTTGATGTAAACCAGCCGTGATTTTTTGGGTGGTAAGTTTTCCACTATATCGGCCGCCCTCTCTTTCATAAACTCAGGTGTTAACACATCTTCATCACTAGAATGCATTTTATATCGATTAGAACAACACTAAACAAACACAAAAGATTAAAGTAACACTAAACTTTGTGTTCGTACAACTTACAGTATTCAAAATAGCGCCAATTTACTAAGAAAAGCAAAGAACACAAAACAGTTTTTATTCTAAAGCTAAACTCCTTGTCGAAAATGTCGACCAATCAAATTGAATTTAGAACACATCAATATAGGTCGAATACAAAGATTACACTTACACTAGATACGGCAAGCCACGATCAAGCGTGCCCTGCATGTTCGACTGTTCGTACTAAAAAAAAGTCAGTTAGCTCAGTGACCCTTAGCGATTGAAACAATTCAGTTTACGTTGAGCACATCACTAAATGGCTGGGGTGAAGTTATCGTAGGTATAAAAAAGATGACACGTTCGGTTTTCATACTATCTAATAACATGCCGTATCTAGCCTAGGTACTCTAAATCTGTGGTCGAATACATTGGTGTGTTCCATTTTCAAACATCAAAACAGTGAGTAAAAGTGCTTTTTATTCACTGTTTTCAGTGAATAAAATAAGCTTTTTAGAGGGGGAATGGTATAAATATTTTTTTGTCGGAAAAGCAAAGGCATCAAGCTCATACGGCCTCGTCGGTTTTCGTAATTTTATTTAATAATCATAACTGCATAATAAATGCGTATTCCTTTTTCAAAAAAATGTGTAATGCTTTATATATAAACTCAATGGTGTAAACACAGATGTAGTTCAGCATAAATTTCGGTAAGTATTCCAATTAAATCACATTCTCCCCCCAGAGGATGAATGAAATTCAGTACAATTTTCTTTCCCTGTTTTTAACAGATTAAAAATGACTATTGTTAAGTTCGCTTTTTGTGGCATAGAAAGTCACTATTTTGAGCAAGTGGTACGAAAATTTACATCTGTTCCGATTTTAATGAAGTATTTTTCGCAATAATTATAATTTAGAAAACTCAAGCGATAATCGATTTTTGTTGCTGGCTGTAATTAAAACAGCTGTTCTCCAAACTTCACTTAGAAACTAGAAGTGTGCGATTAATAAAGTGAATTTTGAAACATAAAATCACGCGTGTAATCCCCTAAGGGTTAGGCAGAGTACCTATAGTACACCCACATTTCGCCAGTTATTTTAATCCCATGTAACAGGAAGCGACCCTAATGCCATCTACCGGCCACAAATCCAGACTCCGGACTGCTACTGAGACATTCCAGATGGAAAAACCCAATAACACTTTTCCCGACCCGGGAATAGAACCCAGGACCTCATGCTCAGCAGTAGCGGTTGCAAACACTAGACCAACGAGGCAGTCAATTATAAATACTTAAGGCTACTCTTTCGAAAAAAGCTTAAAAACAGCTTGCAGATGAAGCAGTTTTTCGCCGGAACCTACAGAGAAATTACATCTAAAAAAAATTGTTAGTAATCTACATGATATGAATCGTAATTTGGTTTAGCCATAATTTTTCTATCGGTATCACATAATAAGAAAAAAAACCCCAAATCACCTCCAAATCGTTAAGATAAAACACTAGTACTAAACACTAGTAATAAGTTATAATATTGTGTACTAACACTTTGGATCATTGTTGTCTGATAAATAAAGAATAATAATAATAAAAACCATTTTACTTCTTCATTTTTTATCAAAAGAATATAAAAAAAATATCTACTACTTTGCAATACAAACGAAAATGATTTGGTTTTGTTACTTTTTAAAAACAAGTATATTTTTTATTATAATAAATTAAAAATGCGTCTAATTTGGGACAGCGCTCCTTGATGGGCGAGTCCTATTACTGGCTGGACGTACGACGCGTTGCGTGAGCTCAGGCCAGAATGCGCAAGCTAACCACTCAAGGTCACTGGCGTATAGTTCGGCCTTAAATGCGAAGTAATTATATAATGCCTGTTTGCCTGTCTGTCTGTATTTCCTTTTCACGCCTAAGCCACTGATCCGAACATTATAAAAAACGGACAGGTAGCTTAGGACCAGTAGAAGGACATACTTAGACTGTTTTCATCTTAGATATTTGTTTAAAAAATAGGCCAAGTGCGTGTCGGACAATGATGATGATGATGTTCCGTAGTTGAAAAGAATTTATGACAATAACAAACTTAACATTGTATAGTTGAAAAACTTGTTCTCCCATACATTGATGTTACGTCACGGTCAATTTTCCAACTGCAATTTTAATCACAATCCAGACTCCGGACTACTAAGAAATCCTTGGCGGAAAAATCCATTAACACTTTTTCGATCCCAGGATCTCATGCTCATCAGTAGCGTTTGCCGCCACTAGATCAACAAGGCAGCTAGTGAATTTTGAAGTGGCGTTTTATTTGCACAGAACAGTGCTCTTTCTTCATACGGGTGAAGTTGAAAGAAAATATCCAGCCACTACAATCCGCCGCAACGTCAACTTCAAGGCGTTCGTGGTGCGTGTACCGAACTGTTACCTGCTCCTCGTCATGGAAGAAGACTCCTGGCCGCAGGACGTGTTGTTCCGTTGCTTCCGCGGACAAGTTCCGCAGGGCTGCATTTAAATTCAAGCTAGTACAAAGAGGATACTAACATAGTCATTAGCCTATTTTATTAATACAAGTTTTGTTTATATCCAAATATGTAGTATGTTTAGGTCAAGGTATTTATATATGGGTCTGTGTCGCCTGAAATAAATGGTTTATTTATTAATACGAATTGCAACTAGGCAACTTACTTGCAACGTACCTAGAACGTACCCTATTTCCACGAATCTAAATTATGTTTTAACCCTTTACCCTGTCTAGCCACAACGTTACCCCGAAGGACCGATATTACCCTGATCTGTACCAACGTTGGGTTAACTCGATAATCTGCTCCAATTACAGCGACAGCAGACGCTGTGGTTGGCTGCCCTGCCACCTTCCGTCAATTACTTAGTGAACTTAGGTGAACTTGGGTGAACCAATGTGAACTTGGGTGAACGCATGTGAACTTGAGTGAACTTTATAGAACGTGACTAGTTTTCATTAAAAACAAGTTTAGTGCGTTTGTGTAAATAGCATATGGATCGAAGTGCAATGTGTTGTTTTGTTGCATTCTTACGATTCAATTTTCCTTCGATAAATAGAATTAGAAGGAGTGGTTTGGTCTCAAGCTGGTTTGTCGACTGAAATAGTTTATTTGTGTGTAAGCTCCCGAAGTCTTGTACCAAATTGATAAAAATATTTATTACTAGCTTCAGCCCGCGACTTCGTTTGCGTGATATTTCTTGTTTTAACATAAAATATACTACTTTGTTTTCGCTTATCGTTCTTTTTGCCTTTTTATTTTAATTTTGCTCGGCTCATAAGGTTTTTTGAAAATAAATTATATACTATGTTACTTCCTCTTATTTTAGCTTTATATTGGTGATAAAATGGTTAAAATAGGTCTATTAGTTTTGGAACTTATTCGGTACAAACAACCAAACAAAAAGATATTTCCTGTTTATAATGTTATTAGTATAGAAAAGAAAGAATGGTAAATATATCTAAACTCATGAAAAGATTTCAAAAAAATAAATGGCAAATGAAATCATCGCTAATTTTATTAAATGTTGATGTAGCCCGCAAAAAGCCCTATAACCATTCAATCATTATAAAAACGTCCTTCCTTGAAAAGGAGTGGAAAGTATAATATTATTACGTGCCTAATATAAAAATAAATGGAGTAATTCTCACGCTGTTAACAGGGACTGAAAGGGTGTCTTAAAAAATCCAAGTGGGGGCTACTAGAGCATGTGGGGTATTTTTTTTTAGGCCGCATAGTTTTCGACTTTTGATGAAAAATTTTTAAAAAAAATATCGTTCCCCCCCTTATAAGATAAGGGTGAGGGATAAGGGCCTTATCTCCAAACTTTGCATAGAGAAAAATCTGAAATTATTCTATGTGATAGAAGTTTATGTAAAGATTACAGGAAAAATAAAACGGTGTCTCTAAATTGCACACTTTTTTATAAATCAGCAATTTATATAATTATGATGGTAAGGAACCCTCGGTGCGCGAGTCCGACTCGCTTTTGACTGTTTTTTTTTATTATTTTTTTGTTTTTGTTTTTTTTTTATTATTATTTATTTTATTCACAAAACTGATGTATGTATAATCGCAAATGCAATAAAGTAGCTACAACATAAGACATCTGCTAGATGTGAATCTAGCATGCTTTTAGTCTAGAAGCAAGGGACGGTAAGTACTATAGTTGAACTTTCACAAGCCAAAACCAAGGAAAATTAGTTTTCTCTAAATTTCAATTAATGTTACTCGATATAATTATTTAATATTACAAGAACAATAACAAAAACAAAACAAAAAATGTTCTCGACTTCCTTATTTTAATTTTAAATCGAGTCCGATTACACCAAAAACAACTATTCCGCACAAGATTCATACGAGGGTTTAACAAGGTAGCGGAGGGTTTAACACGGACCTCTTGGCCCTTTTTATTATTCATGAATATTAAACCTGAGCATAACGGCCCTCGACTTTCTTAAATGACGCCTGAAACTTTTTTACTGATTATAAATTTTTTAAAGTTTATATCAAAAGACTGAACCGTTTCCGGATGTATGTGTGGAGAGGTTAAGGATCTCTTTCTTTGAAGATGGGATAAAAATTGACGGCAGTTTTAATATGATTTGATATGAATTAAATAATAAGCGATAGTCGATATTTTAATAAGTAAAAATAAAAAGTTTACTTTAGGACGTATCTACCATAAATAAAATATTAAACTAGACTGCTCTATAAAGTTCAAAAGATAAAAAGTAAAATATGGGTTGGCTAACTCGACGTTAAACGAGGTTTAACTAGCAACTTCGTCAGTTGATCGAATCCGCAATTAGTCCTTAGGTAATGTAATATACCAGGGCCTACTCCGAGAGTTGAGTAAAATTTTAAAGTAAAGCTCCATTGACACAGTTCAAGTTTATTGCCTCATTGCATACCATAAAATTGAAGGTCAATTAACTGGCACCGTCTAAACAATACGTACAATATTGTTGCCGTTCGATACGGGCAAGTTAGTTGCCGTTCAAAACAGGTATAGGTGTAAACAGCAGGTGCAATAAAATTGCACATGCAATAAAATTGCATTCAACTCTACAAGTACGAACTAATGAAACAAGTTAAAAAATCTTGAGAAGACTTTCAATAAAATTTAATTAAATATTTGGCAGCGTAAATACGGGCAATACTTGCATCAATTGTACAAGGACATGCAAATTTGTGTTTATACAAGGTAAAACTTGCATGCAATAATTGCTTTACAATTTTATTGCCTTGGTAGTAAGTCGTATGCAATTTTATTGAATGGCAAAACATGCATTCCATTATTGTATGCCATTTTACGGAAATCGCACGCATGCAATTCTTGAATGCAATAAAATTTTGCGTGCTTTAAGGCATGCGATTGAACGTTCCAGAAACTTACACCTTGTAAATGGAGCTTAATTTTGATTTTGACATTATTTTTATTTTGTTAAGAAATCATTGACGATTTTCGATTTTTTGGTTTCAGGAGTGGAATCACGTCAAAAGTTGATAAACTAAGTAAGAATAGGAACTATTTTATGGTAAGATAGAATATAAACTTTGGTCGTCACATCCTTTAGCTCTTTGGCTATGATGGGCCTCTCCACTTTAGATTGCCCTAGTCTCACTTAAGACTACAGTTGTCTTATTCGGTGAGATGTGTGAGATCACTGCAATCGCTCCGTGTTAATTACTCAGACGAATCTGTTTACACTGGGAGCTTAGCGACATAACAAGGTACTAAACAGGAATAAGCGGGAATAAGCGGGCTGCTAACATTGCCAGAATTTAAGGCTAAGCTAGACACTCGAGTCCAGTCATATTCAACCCCAATAAGCATTGTAAATAACTATAAAATCTAGAAACTATAACTAAAAATCGAATAATCGCATATCGTAGACGCTGTCTTTATCACAGCTTTATGATAGTGTTTCATTATCAATATTATCATATTAGGTTCCATACTCTGTTTCTTTCAAAAGAAGTATACAGGATATCTTTGTTTGGAGTGCGCAAATTTTCACAGGGTGTTCTACCCATTAATATGAACAACTTTTACTACGGGAGCAAACCTAAAATCGCGAAAAAAAAAATAGCTGCTCCCTACATTTTGACGAGTTTGGTGCAGATAAAATGTACTGAAAAGCTGATTTTTTTTCGCGATTTCAGAGTTAGTCCCATAGTTAAAGTTGTTCATATTGATGGGTAGGACAGACTTTGAAAATTTGCGCACTGCTTAAAAAATATCCTGTATAAGGATCATGGTAAAAAGGCGTTTCTGTATGTACCTATGTATGTGTAAATAGTATACACAGAGTAACCTGACAGGCAAAATGGATCCTGTGACCTGTCTTCAACATCAACTACTCCAAATTTACACCGTCCAGGTGAGGACAATGTGGCAGCCTCCTAATCAGGAGATTAACCCTATAATTATGTACGTGACAAGGTATTCCTGCACCGAATCAAAATTATGAGTTTGTGCGCACAACATTAGCTGGTAACCCTTCGTTAAGGGAACGCAAACAATAACAATTGTTTTTGCCATTTGAAAGGTTAACGTTTTCAGGTTATGAATTGGGAATTTTAATCAAGATTTTTCATTTGTGGCGTATTATTTGTATGCTCAAAACTCTTTGTGATTTTTTTTTTATTTTGTACGTTTTCCCTTTCCGTGCTTAAATTCATTGTAGAAGTGTGCACTTTCGTTACCATCGGATTAGAAAGAAAGATGAAAAATATTTTTAGAAATATGTAGGTATTTAATTACATTTTTGTTTTATTAGCGTGTTAGAGATATAATTACAAACACGCATGTTGTACTATTGTCGTGAACTCCAACATTGATAGTAATCTAATCGAAAGGTAAATAAATAGGTACGAGTAAGCTATCCGTTAGTATCGTTGTATGAGATATAATATTAGTCTACGGATTAAGGGC
The DNA here is from genome assembly GCA_905163495.3 of Cosmia trapezina. Taxonomy (NCBI): domain Eukaryota; kingdom Metazoa; phylum Arthropoda; class Insecta; order Lepidoptera; family Noctuidae; genus Cosmia; species Cosmia trapezina. The sequence continues at coordinate 6,888,118 of LR991028.1, forward strand.
GGATTTCACCAATGAAACTGAACGCGATCTGCACATCTAAACCGCGTTCAAGCGCTGTCAATTGTTGTGGAATATTGACATTGACAGCTCTTGAACACAGTTTAGATGTGCTGATCGCGCTCAGATTCATTGGTGAAATTGGCACTTAATCTTAATCTTGAAAATGAAAAATCGCACGCGTGCGACATACATTGCATTGTGAACCTAATCGTAGTGTGATATTAACCAGTTTTCGAGGAAGTGTATTGAAAATTTACTTAACTTCACTTGAAAACTTAACTACCTACATATAATTAAGTAAGCACTTAAACTATTAAATCAGAAAATACGCATTAAACCAAATTCTCTATTTACATACTTACTTCTTTCCGTGGGTGTAGGCAGAAACTACAGAACGCCAACTGCTCCGATCCTTACATACTCCTTTTGCCTCGTTTACGTTCAAACACTTGAAACACGCACGCCTCGCGTCGGTTGCGAGTAAGTACAATGCACCCGCGTTCTCTATTTACTCTAAAATAAAGACTCAAAACCCTTTCTATTCCTATCATAATTTATTATAATCACCGCTACTTTTCTTGACCTCGCCGACCATATTTACAAGTCTTAAAATAGCTGTAGAAATGAGGCGGAATGTGTATCTGCAATATTTCAAGGGCTTTATTTTGTTCCACGTTTTGTCCCAAGATAATAGACGGGGATTTTCACCGTGCGACTGTTTTGTATAAGATTCTCTGGTTCCCCTTTCAACGAATGTAATTACTGCTATGTTTTGCATTGTATATTTTGGCAAAAACTGTTCCGGGGTTTTGGTTTCGTTTGTAGAGTGAAATTGTTGTTTGAATTTGGTGCTGTCTAATCATTAAAATTCAGATCGCGGTAAGTAAGTTGAACCAAAATGGCGGTCATCGGCGATCTGTAGTACACTTTTAATTACACATACAAATACCTACAATTTTCTGTACACAGGTCATAGTTCAACTTACGTGCCGCGATCTGTACAGAAATTTGTATTTGTATGTGTGTTTAAAAAAATCTGCTGCTCCCTACATTTTGCCGAGTGTGGTGTAAATAAATGTACCTACCTACTAAACAGCTGATTTTTTTTTGCGATTTCAGGTTTGGTCCCATAGTAAAAGTTGTTCATAATGATGAGTACAATCTCCTATTTCGATATGGAACATGTTTTAAATTTCATCCCGTATAGTATTTTCTATCTTCTTCATAGACCGCATCGTCACACCTGGAACAAAACAACTAACTACGTCATAAAATACGCACTCACTAAACAATAGTAACTAGGCAACGAATGCTAATTAATGGCATGTTCGTAATTGTAGAAGAACATGGACGTGTGAGAAGTAGGTGCACTTAATTTGTAGCGTAGTGTGCTGAGTAAGTCAGTACAAAATTAACACTCTTCTGCTAACATATTTTTAATGAAACAGTTCCAGAAATTCACACGCGTTTGGAAATAATTAAGTATGATTTGTTAGTGTGGATTGGCGTCATAATATTCTTCGTTAAGGTGGATGCGCTAAGGTAGCCCGCGAAATTCAATTTTCTTACGTTTTTTGCAATTTGCAGGTCAGTGTCAGGTTGTACGTTGATTAAAATACGATTTACGGCCGTAACTAACATGGCTTTCCAGAATTATAATCATTACAATCAGCAATACAACTCCATAAGTTAGAGTTTACCTCAAACATCATGATTTCATGAAATCGCTAGATTTGAGGTTAATTCTGACTTATGGAGTTGTATTGTTGATTCTAATGATTATAATTCTGTAAAGCCATGTTAGTAACGGCCGCGAATCACAATTTAATCAACATAAAACCTGACACTAACCTGCAAATTGCAAAAAACGTAAGAAAATTTTGATTTCGCGGGCCACCCTGGCGCTTTCGCCTTTTCGATTTAATTTTATAGTTACATCATGATTACAATCAGAAATAGTCTTTCCCTCTTATTCATAAAAAACTAAAACGCTTTATAAACTTATTTTGGTTAAAAATGGTTTTGTCAATTTATTTCGAATTTGAGAAATTTCAGTTTGAAAGAAGAAGACAAAATAATTTTTTTAACTAAAATAAATTTAGAAAGCGTTTTAGTTTTTTGTTTTATTTTATTTTTAATCTGTTGATTCTATCATTGATTTTTATGTTACGCCATATTCCTTTACATTTACTAAATCATAACCCTTCTTTTTGCTTCGCCGTAGTCTGGTAATAACTGATTATGTTTACATACCGTGTGGTTGACCCTGGTGATCTGCTACACAGCAATGCTAGTAAACATCTCACCGTGATAACTTAAGTGAAGTGAGCTGACATTCCACCCAATTGATACTATTGACAGCTCACTTTAAGATCACTTCACCTAAGTTTTCATGGTGAGATATTTACAGAATAGCACTACTGGTATCCCTAGTGCAGACACCAGTCTCTCGCAACATAACATTATTTTTACATTGTTTTTTTTCTTTTGTTTTTTATGTTTCACGTAAAACGTTTTCCTTTTTTTCCTTCTTTTCTTTCTTTCTCTCACAAACTAGTGGCACAGCTTGTCTAAATTAATATGATGCCATTGTTTGTAAAAAGAAAATAAATTATTTGAATTTGAGAATAAGTGGCCGTAAAGGTTCATTGTAGGAAATAAGGCATCTTATTGATCTCGAGGGAGCTTGAAATTGAGTTGGCACTGCTTGGAAAACGGAGGTTGGGATTAAAAACTAAAGAAAATAAGATCTTGAGTCATTTGGGTGCCATTTATGAAAGAGGAGTTGTTGTTCGTCTACGTGTACTTTGAATTTCATCACTTTTAGGGTTCCGTACCTCACAAGGAAAAACCGGAACTCGTATAGGTAATATCACTTCGTTGTCCGTCCGTCTGTCAGTCTGTCAAGACCTTTTTCTCAGGAACGCGTGGAGTTATCAAGTGGAAATTAATGTCAAATACGCAGGTCTATGGTCAAAACAATCAAGCTTCTAAGTCAACGCAGTAAAATAAAATACGGCCATTTATACGGTTTATTTTTTGACACTCGCAAATAAATCAAAACCTTTAAGGTGCTTCTCGTTGACCTAGAATCATGATATTTGGCAAGAAGCAAGATCTCATAGCACATAAAGGAAAAAGTCCGAAAATCGTTAATTTGTAATTTTATCATATTAAAAAAAATGCGATTACAAACTTAAAATTGCAGTTGGAGAATTGACCGTGGGCGTGGCGTACATCAATGTATGGGAGAACAGGTTGTTCAACTACAATGTTAAGTTTGTTTTTGGAATAAATTCTTTTCAACTAGGGAACATCATTCATCATCATTGTGAAAGAAAGAAAGAAAAAGTACTTATTGTGCGTGGTCCGACACGCACTTGGCCGATTTTTTATACAAATTAAATCCAGGATGAAAACAGCCTATGTCCTTCTCCTGGACCTAGGCTACCTATCTGACTTTCATAATGGTCTGTTCATTTGCTTAGGCGTGAAAAGGTAAAACATAGACAGTTAGGACCTGTTTCACCACCTACGATTAAATTCCTATTAACTTACTTGGCAGAATAATTTCATACAAATGCTGTTCCATTTTTGAATTTATTCGGTATGTAAGTACCTAGTGGCTATTCGGACATCGTGAAATAGGCCCTCCAAGTAAGTTAGGAACTTAATCGTAGGTGGTGAAACAGGGCCTTAGGCATTTTATTTATACTTCGCATTTATTATAAGTACTTACTTAATTATTTTTATTTGACTGCCTCGTTGGTCTAGTGGTCGCAAGCGCTACTACTGAGCATGAGGTCCTGGTTTCGATTCCCGGGTCGAGCAAAAGTGTTATTGGGTTTTTCCACCTGGAGTTTCTCAGTAGCAGCCCGGAGTCTGGATTTGTACCCAAAGCATAGGCTCGCCCCCTATTACATGGGACTTACATAACTGGCAAAATGTGCGTGTAGCTAATTTAAGTACACTTCTGCCACCTCTGCTGTCCCCCTTCGGGGAACACAGGCGTGATGTTATGTTGTGTATTTTTATTTAATTGTCGTCTACCTACGTGTTGCAGTTAAATACACCAAAAAATATATTATACAGCGTGTAAGTGTAAACAATGGCAATATTTTAAGGGGTCATTGTACTCATCATTATGAACAACTTTTACTATGGGACCAAACTTGAAATCGCAATTTCAATTTTTTTTTGCGATTTCAAGTTTGGTCCCATAGTAAAAGTTGTTCACAACGATTAGTACAATGACCCCTTAAAAGATTGCCACTGTTTACACTTACACCCTGTAGACAATATCCTGAAAAAAAAAATGTGACGTAAAACCTCAGACCTACTTACTTAAGGCGGGGTGAAAGCAAGCGCCGTAGGTATTAAATGCTTACCGCAGCCCCCGCAAGGAGTAGCGATACGTAATAAATTACGATGCGCGGGAAACGCGCGCCAAGCGCACCGCTCATGAGTTCATGAACTCGAGTAGGTACTATGTTGCGTCACAGAATAGAGCAATGCAGTAGATAAACTTGAACTGATTAGTATACAAGTTTATTTTGTTTTATTTTTCTAGTAAGTATTTTTGAAAGTTGTAGACAGATTAGACATTTTAGACAGATTTTAGACATTTTAGACACATTTTAGACATTTTAGACAGATCCAAGATGGCGGCTGCGAAAATTCCCTAACTGTTCGTCATGGGTGTCATTTTCGTGATATTTTAGGTCGCTGAAAACGATAGTGGGGTCAAAATGAAAATCCAAGATGGCGGCTGCGAAAATTTCCTAATTTTTCGTCATGGGTGTCATTTTCGTGATATTTTAGGTCGCTGAAAACGATAGTGGGGTCAAAATGAAAATCCAAGATGGCGGCTGCGAAAATTTCCTAATTTTTCGTCATGGGTGTCATTTTCGTGACATTTTATGTCGCTGAAAACGATAGTGGGGTCAAAATGAAAATCCAAGATGGCGGCTGCGAAAATTTCCTAATTTTTCGTCATGGGTGTCATTTTCGTGTTAATTTAGGTCGCTGAAAACGATAGTGGGGTCAAAATGAAAATCCAAGATGGCGGCTGCGAAAATTTCCTAACTTTTCGTCATGGGTGTCATTTTCGTGATATTTGGGGTCGCTGAAAACGATAGTGGGGTCAAAATGAAAATCCAAGATGGCAGCTACGAAAATTTCCAAATTTTTCGTCATGGGTGTCATTTTCGTGATATTTGGGGTCGCTGAAAACGATAGTGGGGTCAAAATGAAAATCCAAGATGGCAGCTACGAAAATTTCCAAATTTTTCGTCATGGGTGTCATTTTCGTGTTATTTTAGGTCGCTGAAAACGATAGTGGGGTCAAAATGAAAATCCAAGATGGCGGCTGCAAAAATTTCCTAACTTTTCGTCATGGGTGTCATTTTCGTGATATTTTAGGTCGCTGAAAACGATAGTCGGGTAAAAAGGAAAATCCAAGATGGCGGCTGCGAAAATTTCCTAATTTTTCGTCATGGGTGTCATTTTCGTGATATTTTAGGTCGCTGAAAACGATAGTGGGGTCAAAATGAAAATCCAAGATGGCGGCTGCGAAAATTCCCTAACTTTTCGTCATGGGTGTCATTTTCGTGATATTTTAGGTCGCTGAAAACGATAGTCGGGTAAAAAGGAAAATCCAAGATGGCGGCTGCGAAAATTTCCTAATTTTTCGTCATGGGTGTCATTTTCGTGATATTTTAGGTCGCTGAAAACGATAGTGGGGTCAAAATGAAAATCCAAGATGGCGGCTGCGAAAATTCCCTAACTTTTCGTCATGGGTGTCATTTTCGTGATATTTTAGGTCGCAGAAAACGATTGTGGGGTCAAAATGAAAATTTAAGATAGCGGCTACGAAAATTTCGAAATTTTTCGTCATGGGTGTCATTTTCGTGTTATTTTAGGTCGCTGAAAACGATAGTGGGGTCAAAATGAAAATCCAAGATGGCGGCTATGAAAATTTCCTAACTTTTCGTCATGGGTGTCATTTTCGTGATATTTGGGGTCGCTGAAAACGATAGTCATTCATTTTGACCCCATTATCGTTTGCAGCGACCTCAAATATCACGAAAATGACACCCATGTCAAAAAATTTGAAAATTTTCGCAGCCGCCCTCTTGGATTTTCATTTTGACCCCACTATCGTTTTCAGCGACCTCAAATATCACGAAAATGACACCCATGACGAAAAATTAGGAAATTTTCGCAGCCGCCATCTTGGATTTTCATTTTGACCCCACTATCGTTTTCAGCGACCTAAAATATCACGAAAACGACACCCATGACGAAAAATTAGTAAATTTTTGCAGCCGCCATCTTGGATTTTCATTTTGACCCCACTATCGTTTTTAGCGACCTAAAATATCACGAAAATGACACCCATGACGAAAAATTAGGAAATTTTCGCAGCCGCCATCTTGGATTTTCATTTTGACCCCACTATCGTTTTCAGCGACCTAAAATATCACGAAAATGACACCCATGACGAAAAATTAGGAAATTTTCGCAGCCGCCATCTTGGATTTTCATTTTGACCCCACTATCGTTTTCAGCGACCTAAAATATCACGAAAACGACACCCATGACGAAAAATTAGGAAATTTTTGCAGCCGCCATCTTGGATTTTCATTTTGACCCCACTATCGTTTTTAGCGACCTAAAATATCACGAAAATGACACCCATGACGAAAAATTAGGAAATTTTCGCAGCCGCCATCTTGGATTTTCATTTTGACCCCACTATCGTTTTCAGCGACCTAAAATATCACGAAAATGACACCCATGACGAAAAATTAGGAAATTTTCGCAGCCGCCATCTTGGATTTTCATTTTGACCCCACTATCATTTTCAGCGACCTAAAATATCACGAAAACGACACCCATGACGAAAAATTGGAAATTTTTGCAGCCGCCATCTTGGATTTTCATTTTGACCTTGAAATACAAAAAAAATAAGAAGATACCTAATTAGAAAAAAAACTTAATTTAAAAAAAAAATCTTATTTATGTAGGTATACAGAAAAATACATTTGAGGGCCTACTTATTTTCTGAACATCCCTGCCCAACCCTTTGAAAGAATTCAGGCGTGATGTTATGAAGAAATCTCATTTCCTATCCGATATTCATTATAAAACCACCCGTACTAACTTTATTCTGTGGCACCTACCTATTTGAGATTTGAAAATAGTGAACCAAAAATTTGCGCGTCAGGCGGCTTTATAAGCTCCAGTGTAGGGTTCAAATTCAACTGTTTTACACACTTGATGCGATTGGTAAACATAGGCCGTGATAAAAAAAATACCAATAAAGCTTTTGCGCGCGTGACGTCTTTATTTACATAGTCATAGCGTTCAAATTCAACTGTTTTCAACACATGCTAATTTGTGCCGGTCGCAGCCGGTGACAGAAGTTAGCGGGGGTGGCGGGTTCGAAAAATTGGCACACGTCCGACCTCCGTCACGTTCCGCTCGGGACTAAACGGCTCAGGGCGAGCGTTTGCGAAGCTGAAAACACTTGACATTGGAATTAGTGATATAAATATTTTGATATTTCAAATTATGATAGCCGTTATAAATTACATTTTTTACGACCTTTATTATGGCATAAGTTTTATTGTTCAAAGCCTAATATAAATCAAATGAAATAAGATATAGATCATAATTTAGACTTGTCTTTGCGATTTAATTGGATGCAGTAAAGTGCAAGTAATCGTGTATCGGACGGCCGAAATTTCTAGATCGAAGTCTGAACTAAGTAATATATTTTTTTCAAAATTTAAATACGTGTTATCTACGAATAAAACACTAAACAAAACGACGTTTTTACGGCTCTCACCGCCTTAAATCATTGTTGTATTATCGTTTTTATCGATGTCAAGATAGTTTTCGAAAGTCGACAATCAAGGTTTTACGAGACGTCGATACTCCAATGTTATTCGTAATGTCGTTTGTATTACATTTTGGTTGTCTCTTGTCTCCGACAGTTTTGTTTTATTGTCGAAGACGAAGAAAACAACAGAGAAATTCTGACAAACAATGATTTGTTTTTACTGCTGAAAAAGATAGTGTTAGGTTTTTATTTTAAGCTCAATGAAGATTATGGGTCGTGGGGGTGTGTTGAAATTACATCTACCATTAAGTTGTCTTCATACAATTAGTTAAGGTGAATGCGCAGTGGTAGCCTGTGTAATTTTTTTTTTAACATCAAGAGATGTAGCAGCGTTCAAAAGTGCATTGGCACGTTACGAGTCGTATTGCGGACGGTACTGTCCGTTCATCTGTATGTGTAAACAACACGTTACACACCACAGAGGTCACACTTCACTCACACACTGTCGTATCTTCACGTACTCACGTCGCACTACACGAAACAACAATAAAGTTTGTTTAAAAACTAAAACCCGACTACTAAAAAATCACGCTCTAAAAAGTAGGTACGAAACAGGAAAATATTCTCATCTCAAATTAGAAAAAGACAGAAAAATTAAATATCCGGAGTCACACGTAATCTGTTCGATTTAAGCCCTAACATGACGTGTGACTCCGGATTTTAAATTTGTCTGTCTTTTTCTAATTTCACATGAGATTATTTTCGTTTGTAAAAGTAAGTTTAAAAACTAAAACCCGACTACTGAAAAATCACGCTCTAAAAAGTGCGTGATTTTTCAGTAGTCGGGTTTTAGTTTTTAAACTTACCTACTTAAATTATTTTGGGGTAATAATTTCGTTTATGTTAGAGCCAATTATATTTTTGAAGAAGAATAATTATATGTGTTATGGGTAGGTTTGGAGAGAAAATAATATGTTTGGCTCTAAAAATATATAAATAGTAATTATTAAAAAATAACAAAAATTATAAAAAGTATAAAAACCGCAAGTGAGATTCGAACCGCTCGCTATAATCGCATCTGCCAGAGCACGTACCACTACGCTAGCATCTACTAAGTTGGTTGAAATAATGAGTTATCAGTTCCAGACAAAGTGAGTGTGTGTGCGTCTCTATAGTTTAGAAATAACTTACAGAAGAAGGTCGTAGTAATTATTAAAAAGTAACAAAAATTATAAAAAGTATAAAAACCGCAAGTGAGATTCGAACCGCTCGCCATAATCGCATCTGCCAGAGCACGTACCACTACGCTAGCATCTACTAAGTTGGTTGAAATAATCAGTTATCAGTTCCAGACAAAGTGAGTGTGTGTGCGTCTCTATAGTTTAGAAATAACTTACAGAAGAAGGTCGTAAGTCCAACCGAAGCGTCAATCTATTGCTTTGTGAGATTGCTAATGGACTTATGAACGCTACTGTGCATATTTGTTATTGTTGCGAATCATGTTTTGATCAAGATACAACTGACATAGACCTACAAAAAAGCAAGAAAAAATTAATTTCGCGGGCTACCACTGCGGATCAACCTTAATGTCTACAAAAAAGTATTTTTATTAATTTCTACTAACTTATCTTTTACCGCAGATAATAATTTACAATTTTAAACATTTTTGGTAAATATTTAACGACTTATTTTAAAACTTCAAAGTCTACATTCACCTTTCCTCTTAACTACGTGAAAATAAACTTGCTGGCTTAATAATTTACAGAAAACTTTTAGCTCAGACTTTTCGTGAAACTAAAACATTACATACTCTGTGGCACTCGACAAGTACTTCGTTCCCGCTTCATACTTGTACCTACTTCCTACCTCTGCTGGTAACGAAAGTCAAACATACCGAGGTTACGCGTAGGAACTGGGTATATTACACTTTGACCAGTTTTGCCACTTCACAATTTATGTTTTCAGAAGTTAACGTAATGAAGTGGGTGCAATGTTTTTGTGTTATAATAATTATAATCTTCATAATAATAATAGATAGACGCTTTTGAGATGTGGTGTTGGCGAAGAATGCTCTGCACACCGTGGACCGCCAAGAGATCGAACAAATCTATTCTCGAGCAACTACGTGTGGCGGCATCTACATCGCCACATACGAACTACGCATCACAAAGACATGACGTCACACAATCGTTTACCGCGCGACTAGCATATATACAACGTCCCGACATCAACCGTCGGGGCGTAGCCCACCAGACACAACACCTGTCTGGTCGGAGGATCCTCCCTTTTCAATAGAGGATGAGTGAACTTTACACCCTGTTCCTCATGCCTCTAAACTGGTGACGCCGAGCATGAACGTCAGCGCAGCCTTCGTGCAACTCCTTCACCGTGACGTCATCAAAGTCAAAAGTCAAAGTCAAAGATTTATTTGCAGATAAATATGGTTACAAAAGTTCTTACAATAGTAATATAGTAGCTTAACATATTTAATCATAACATAATGACGTCAAGCAAAACCAAGCAAGCATCACTTCCTCAAGCTTTCGAGCGGCGAGTCACACAGCCAGCCAGCACCCACGGCTTCAACGGGTATCCTGACCACCAGCATGCAGCGGACGCGCATTCCTGGTCATCACCTTCAGCCTCAACTTCAACCCAGCGCTGTACACTCCGACTCACTGGAGCATAACGCAGCGCCACCCCGACTCACTGGGGTATCACCGCAGACAGTTCCGACTCACCGTGAACTATGCGGCACCCGGTTCCGACTCACGGGAACCACTACTGGCACTGGCAAGCATCGCAAGATACACGACTCAGCCCACTATTGACCTCCGGTCTCCGGAGGGGAGTGCTGTGGCCGGCATCTACATCGCCACATACGAACTACGCATCACAAAGACATGACGTCACACAATCCTGCATCGCGCAATTAGAGTTTACCGCGCGACTAGCATATATACAACGTCCCGACATCAACCGTCGGGCAGTAGCCCACCAGACACAACACCCGTCTGGTCGGAGGATCCTCCATTTTCAATAGAGGATGAGTAAACTTTACACCCTGTTCCTCATGCCTCTAAATACGCATATGAGATATACTATCTCTACTTCTGATAGGCTCTATAAGTTATTTATTTTTATGGTTTATGGTTACACCAACGAAAAGCTTCAAATAATAATTTTCAAACTGAGGTGCTCAAAATGTTTGGGGAAAATTTTACCGCAGAACGTATCCTGGATTAGCACATATTAATTTTCATCTCGGGAAACTCGGTGACAATACTTACCAAAAAGTTTTTAAGATCTGAAAAAGTTGCTGACGTTCTTGAATTTGTAAAAAGGACTGCTTTAAAATTATAATAGTTATTCGCTTACCATATTTTAAGAGTAAACCTTTTCTTTTTCAACGGAAACTTCGTTAAATACCGTTTAACATATATTTTATTCCTGGCAATGATTGGCTTTACGATTCGCATCTATCATCTCAAGTAGGTAATTGTGAAAACATTTAGATTTCATATTTATGTTTTTTTGCGGTTTAATAACTTAGACATAGAGAAAAGGACTCCTTAATACTTATTAAAAGATTTGTTTTTTTTTTCACAAAATGGTATTCTACTTATAAGTAGCGGCCGTTTCCACTGCTCTGCTCTCTCTGAGAAAAAAAGGATAGAAACTTCTGGCAACACTATTTCAAAAACCAAAACGTTTTGGTCAAGTTGTGTAACAGGAAAAATAGACTCACTATGCAAAGCTGGAACAATACGGTCGGTTTAAGAACCACCAATTAGTCAATGGTCTAGCCCAGGATTAGTACTAATTGAGACACTGCCAATAAGTAATGAATTCCGGAACAAAACCTGCAACATTGAACCTAAGAGTACAAACTTTAAAGTTGAATTCACATTGCATCACCATGAATCATTGTTAATCTTCCTCCTTTGACAAAGCAACGGAATTTCATGCAGGTTCCCATGGGCTCAGAATAAATTAAAAAAAACCGGTCAAGAGCGAGTCGGACTCGCGCACCGAGGGTTCCGTTCCGATTTCTGAAAAAGTGTGCTATTTAGAGACATCGTTTTATTTTTCCTGTAATCTGTACATAAACTTCTATCACATAGAATAATTTCAGATTTTTCTCTTTGCAAACTTCGGAGAATAGGGGGGGGGGGACGGTATTTTTTTTTACATTTTTCATCAAAAGTCCTAAACTAGTACTGTGCGGCCTAAACAAAATAAAAAAATGTTTGGGAATTTTATATGATACTCCACATGCCCTAGTAGCCCGGGCCACTTTGAATTTTTAAGACCACCTTTCAGTCCCTGTTGCAAAATAAATATAAATATTTTTATTTCTTTCTTATTTGCAAAATAGTTGGGTAAACGTCATCTAAAACTGTTCCAAATTTCAAGTTGATAGCATTAGTATAGTCATTCTTGAGATATCCAGCTGTGACAGACAGACAGACAGACAAACAGACTGAGTCACAACATAAGGGTTCCTTTTTTACCATTTTGGTACGGAACCCTAAAAAGCTGATGTAATGTGAAACCAATTTCTGGTTCTATACTGAACGTGACAGTTCATTGAACGAAAATAAAGTAAATCTGTGACAGATATTGGGAAGCGAGAATCAACATCCAATGAGGAATGTCGATTTAACTTTTGATGCTGGAGAGAATACACGACAAATGTTTAAATATGGTAATGAGTATAAGGAAGTAGGTAATTCCTTTGTTATCTTGGATGAAATAAGTAAAAAAAAGAAAGATAGAAAAACGTTTATTTGGACACAGTTAAAAAAAATATAAATAAAAAAAAAATAAAAAAAAATGTAACTACTAGTATAGTGTAGTAGTCTAGTATAGTGTAGTGTAGTGTGTAGTGTAGTGTATGAGTAGTCTAGTGGTAAATCTTACTACTATTATAAATGCGAAAGTGTGTACGGATGGATGTTTGTTACTCAATCACGCCAGAACGGCTGAACGGATCTTAATTTTGTTCAGCTGTTCTGGCGTAATTGAAAAAAAAATTCTTCAAAAATAATTTATTTTATTTTTAATTTATATTTCTTTATTTTTTTTATTTCTATGGCACAGAGATAGATTATAGTCTGGAATGCCTACTTTTAATCCTGGAATGCACGGTTCTCTTGAGATAATTTCCGACTCCACGTAGGCGAAGCCCCTGGCAAAAGTTCACAATAAAACAAAAACAAAACTATTGACATTCACATTATAAAACACTATCGAAACGGGTCTTATCGTGACATTCACTTATGATATACAAACATGCTAGTAGTTAGGTTAGTTTGGGTTAAGGATTACACATACATTTAGACATAAACTCACGCCTTCTTCCCATAGGGGTAGGCAGAAACTACGAACGCCACCTGCTACGATCCTTACATAATCCTTTTGCCTCGTTTACGTTCATCTGTTCCGTTCGATATCGTTTGTGTGCATCTACATCGCCACATATGAACTACGCATCAATGGCATGACGTCACGCAAACCTGCATCGCGCAATTAGAGTTTACCACGCGATTAGCATATATACAACGTCCCGACATCAACCGTCGGGCAGTAGCCCACCAGACACAACACCCGTCTGGTCGGAGGATCCTCCCTTTTCTATGGAGGATGAATGAACTTTACACCCTGTTACTCAATACTCAATACTTTATTTGCATTCCACAATGTGTATAAGATGGTAATTTAAAAATATGTGATCATTATGGACCCTGTCGGGCACAGCAACAATAGCAGGATACCCATGCCTCTATACTGGTGACCCCGAGCATGAACGTCAGCGCAGCCTTCGTGCAACTCCTTCAGCGTGACGTCATCAGCATCACTTCCTCAAGCTTTCGAGCGGCGAGTCACACAGCCAGCCAGCATCCACGGCTTCAACGGGTATCCTGACCACAGCATGCAGCGGACGCGCATTCCTGGTCATCACCTTCAGCCTCAACCTCAACCCAGCGCTGTACACTCCGACTCACTGGAGCATAACGCAGCGCCACCCCAACTCACTGGGGTATCAGCGCAGACAGTTCTGACTCACCGTGAACTATGCGGCACCTGGTTCCGACTCACTGGAACCACAACTGGCACTGGCAAGCATCGCACAAGATACACGACTCAGCCCACTATCGACCTCCGGTCTTCGGAAGGGAGTGATGTGGCGGCATCTAAGTCGCCAAATAAGAACTACGCATCAATGGCATGACGTTACGCAAACCTGTATCGCGCAATTAGAGTTTACCACGCGATTAGCATATATACAACGTCCCGACATCAACCGTCAGGCAGTCTGTAGCCCACCAGACACAACACCCGTCTGGTCGGAGGATCCTCCCTTTTCTATGGAGGATGAATGAACTTTACACCCTGTTACTCATGCTATATTTGTATCTGGTCATACATGACCGCTGGTTGCGAGTACTACGCACGTGACCTTTTGTTGTTTCGTTAAAATTTGGTATCGGTCCAGGAATAATAGTCTCTTGCGGCTCTCGCCAGTCATGATTTGATATTCATTCTCCATCGAGCACAGTACGTGGTTCGTCAGTTACTTGATCTAATTTTGGTAGACGTAGCGATCAAATTCGGCTGTTTCGATGAATATCCAAGCAATAATACACACAGTATTATACACTGATTAAAAAAAATTATACCCATTAATTTTTATAACTTTACCTACGTATCTATTTTCTCAGATGAAGGAACCACTTTGACGACACGGTTGGCGCAGTGGTTGAGTGATTGAGTGCTGCGCAGCATGTCGCGGGTTCGATTCCCGCACGGAACAAGTATTTGTTCCGAGTCTGGGTGTTTTTCTATCTATAATATGTATGTATTTAAAAAAAAAAAAAAAAAAAAAGTATATAAGTAGTTTATCAGCCATCTCGTTACCATAACACAAGCATTAAGTTGCTTGGCTTGGAACTAGATGGCGTTGTGTGAAATGTCCAAGGATATTATTATTATTACTTTAATGAGTGTGGAATTAGCTATGTTTGAGAAAGAAATGAATGCTAAAACAAGTTATAAACACATTCGAAACAGGATCAACATGTAACATTTCAACTCAGTAGGATAAGAACAAGTTGTTTTAATTCAGCTTGCAAGATTTTACCAACACATAATAACTAACTACCTAACTAACAAGACAAGTTAAAATAAAAGCTTGTAAGAATGGTGCAGGTGTTATGATAGAAATAACGGAATAAAAAAAACTCAAAGCATTCCAATTACAGGCACTTTTAAATTGTCAAGGGGTCGTCGGTCAGTCAGAAAGATGAAGCTAGTTGCCCATTCCAAAGCGTAGTAGGTTCCTATGGAGAAGAACGTTATTATTAATAAGTATTGTTATAAAATATTGGTTACATAATTCATGTTGAAAATATAAAATGTGAGAACAATGTAGAAAGACGTGACATTAAAAGCATCCGTAATAAAAAGATAAAAACTAAAAACAACTAAATTAAAAATAAGCTGTGGCAGCTAAGAGACGATATAATAATAAACCATTACAATCTTAACTCGCCATTAAACAGATATATTATTGCCTGGAAAGTAGTCGTTTTCCGACTTTCACACAGGCGACGTGGCAAGCAGAGACTAGTAAGCAATGTTGTTGTAACTACATAGTAATTGAGTTTACTTCGGCTCCGTCGCGTTCGTCACCGCAACATTGGCCACGGCTGATGCACGTCCTACTAATCCGAAGATCCGAAGATCCCCACTTCCGGACAGACGCGGCTGCAGCGACGGAACCGGATTAAAAATGTTGCTATTGTATTACAATGAAAGTAAATAGTCCAGACTTTGTATTAAGAAGAAATGGTTTATTTATGCCGAAGAAGAGTGGCTTTACCCGTGGCTTAAAATGTAGTCAAGTATATTGTAAAAGATATTGCAGACGATTTTACAATATAACCAGAGCTTTTTTAGTAAAACGCTTTTATAAAATAATAAATTATCTCTCTATAATCAAGACAATTGCCCTCAACGCGATGGAGTTTTCATGTTTGTGACACTATTGCCCCTTTATAAAAAATATTGCTATGATTAGCGACTGGCTTAACCACATACATTATTTGACGTTTAAACCTCTCTTAACTTTAAGCAACGTTTTATAAAAATAACCCCTTGAATTGCTGAGTTATCAACTTAATATGGCCCTAACATAATTCCTGTAAAAAATTATAGAAAAAATACTGAGAGAACGGTTGTCTGCATCATTATCAAACTTAACATGGTCTATTCACCGAAACGGCATAATATCTTGTCGTTGACGATTTCAAGCGTTCCTAATATTATAACAGGCTTGGGTCTGCGGTTTTCAACTCGCTTGCCAAAGCAAAGGTCAGAATCCGGCAACAGCTTATAGTTATTTATGCAACAGACGTATAATAAGGGGTATTAAAACACGAACGTGGGTTTTTAATAGTATCACATGAGTGTTTTAATACCTCATTAAGTACAGTTGCATACAAGACTTTATCTACATCCCTGTTATGAATCCTTTAAAAAAGGTTCTGAAACAGTTTTTTGCAATACTAATACTCGTATCGAACATGGCGGCCGGCGTCATAGTATACGACGTGAATTCGAATAAGTTCTTGCGCTGTTGTAGTGAATCGCGCGTGCATTACAATGTTCTTTTTTTGAAAACGAGTTGCATTATGCCATTCAGTACAACATTAAAGCACTCGTTTGGATGCTATTATGGTTACCATGGTTACTATGACACTGGCTGTTTTAATGTTGGCAGTAAGCTAACTGTTTCAGGAACTTTTATAAAGGATTTATAGCATGGGTGTAGATAAACACATTATTACAATGTATTAATTTAATACACACGTTTTACGTAAATAAATTAATTTTGATTATGGGGATCACTGTTGGGAGACATAACTTAAAAAAAATAAAAAAAGTTTTGTACCGAATGACGTATCAAATAAAAGGGCTTATTACTGTGAGGGTCTCAAGTAATTTTTTCCTGGTGTGATGGTGCATTAGAATGGCCACAATTTCGTACATCGACAACAACTTTTAACAGGATTGAAATAAGTTTTTCGGTAGCTTATTGTGTGATAGTTTCATACATATTCTACTTTTCCGTCATCCATATTGCTGATAGAATAGAATAGAATAGATTTTATTTTCTTTCCATAAATTACAGCTTAAAGTTAAAATAGGGTACAGATACAATCGCACTTAATTTGTGGAAGATTGGTGCCTAAACTAAGTTTTACAAAAACCTGTAAGTCACGTCACCAGTCAAAATGAATGAATGTCACTTTGTCTAGGACCTCTCAGCAGCCAGCCTCGCTGCCATGTTTCTGACTGGCTCTTCAAGGTCATCGTCAGCTGCCTAGTCTAACCGGATGCAGCTGAATACCAGAATCTTACATGAAGCGACTATCTATCTGACTTCCACAAACCAGTTACTGGGTAATACGATACCCCTTGGTAAGACTGGTTGTCAGACTTTCGGGCTTCTGACGACCCATAACGACTGTCAAAGATCCACGAATGACAGCCGCGACCAAGCAACGGATTAACGTGCTTTCCGAGGCACGGAGGGGTCTTGTAAGTACTTTTACCCAAGCTACCATTTCATGCCGATATAAGAGAAGAAGAAGAATTATGGTAATAATCCTCATTTCAACTTTGAAAAGTACAATTTGAAGTTGAATATGACAAAAATGGGCCACTGTATACAGTACCATGAAATATGCGAAAAAGTTTGCCGAATTTGCATACAAATGTAAGATATGTCTTTAAATCTTTTTATCATAATCTGGATGGAAGTCTCTTAACTTAAAAAGTAACCGCGTTTAAAACTCTGGGACCCACACTTTGGGATATAATGATACTATTTAAGAGATTATCAAAGTTTTTAAGAAGATGAGATGGATAAATAGGGATCTAAGACCGACGCGACGTCCTTTGTGGGTCACCGAAGTTTTCCATACAGCTTGTATTGGCTTTGTCTCATCTCATTGTTTTTTTACAGTACAAAAGCAGGCTTTTTAATTAGATATACGCACACAGCGAGTTTAATTATTTTGAACAATAGAGGAACTCGTGGTTAAGTAATAACAGACGCACGGATCGATCCATCAGGTTAAGCTACGCTTGCCGGGGTTGGTTCGTGGATGGGTGACCATCTATACATACCGAAACCCCTACGTACCTTGAAAAGCACGTTAAGCCGTCGGTCCTGGCTGTCATTCGTGGATCTTTGACAGTCGTTACGTGTTGTCAGATGCCCGAAAGTCTCAAGCAGTCTTACTAAGGGGTATCGTATTACCTATAGTAACTGGGTTGTGGAGGTCAGATAGGCACTAGCTCCATGTAAAATATTGGTATTCAGCTGCATCCGGTTAGACTGGAAGCCGACCACAACATAGTTGGGAAAAGGCTAGGCACGTTGATAGAAAAAAAAATTCAAAAAAAAAATAATTTTAATTTTGTTTTCAATTGTTTCTTTTTTTTTTAATCTTTATTTAATTTAGAGGCTTTTGGTCATACATATTATAACCATGTCAGCCCCATAATAACACATACATAGGTTATAGGTACACTTTAAAACTACTACTACAGACTATTTTAGATAAGAGTTGTAAACAAACTTGTAAATTTTAATAGCTTCAATGCTGCAAGGTTTCGCTATGAGACTTTGAAAAGCACCCAGATCTAGCCTATTTATGTTTAATTCGGCCATCAACACATCTCTTTCTCTGCTATTACGGACACATTCCACCAACAAGTGTTGCACATCCTCCACAGTCCCGCACTGTTCACAATTTGGAGTAGTCACTTTTTCATTAAAAAGCCAAACTTGTTGAGTGGCATGTGTCCTGTCCTTAACCTGTGTACTAAAACTATATATTTTCGACAGATTCTCACGTCGGCAAACCAGGGAATATGAGGAGGTTCATACTGCAAAAGTCTCAAGAAAAAGGTATAATAGTACAGTACAATACTGTACCATATACCTTTTTCTTGAGACTTTTTATCAAAATATTCTTTCCACATGTTATAACAATTTACTTTATATTTACCTAATAATTCGGAATAATGACACTTAACTTCAATAACTAAACCTTCTAAAGCCGACTGTTTCGCTAGTAAATTAACCTTCTCGTTTCCCGGCAAGCCAACGTGAGATGGAACCCACTGCAATGTCAGCTCCCTATTATTACATTTGGACTCATGAATTTGGTTTAAAATAGCATAAGCTTTCGAAACACCTCTGCAGCCAGAGGCCAGAGTTCGTAAAGTATCTGATAGCGAAAACATAACTTCACTTCCATGATGGAAATGAAAACATACACACCAAAAAGCTGCATTAAAAAGTTTTGAAGAGACTTAGCGATTTAACGTGAACTCTGCATGTAGAGCTTCATACCTCGGGGCTGTACGAATGTGGTCAACTTGCACTTTGGTGTTAATGGTCCACAGATGGAGTTGCGAGATAGTGTGTCTATAGTAAAACGTTGTGTTGTTGATGATTCAAATGCGGCTGAATGCAATGAGTGTATTTTTTGGAGCTGTCCTTTTCTCCAGTATGTACAGATATTCTAAGGTGTAAGTACCTATATTTTTACTTCGTGGTTAATCAATCAATCAATCTTTATTTGTGAACATAGTATACATAAAAGGTCATAGATACACTTTTATTGTATTTGTAGTTAGAACAATATTATTATACATTTGCAATGAAAATTATAGGTAGGTAATGATATAAGTGCGGTAAGTTGAAAATTACAACCGAGGCGATATTGCTAGCCCGAGCCGTAGGCGAGGGCTACAAGAAAGCAGAGGCTGTAATTATCAAAGCGCACGTATGTCATACGACGTTTTATAACATATTTGCGAGGAAATAAATAAAACTCTGACTTTCATAAACGAATAAATCTTTAAAAACACACTTTCTGAAAAATAATTTGGATCTTTGCTTGTTTCCATAAGATGAAATTTTGATACGCTTGTAAGTATCTATCGGTCGATTTTTCAGGCAAGAGGCTTAGAGTAGCCTTTTTCGTTGCCTTTGAGACTTCTGGCGGTGTCGAATTAATAAATTCATCATTACTTGAACACATTTTCAAGTAAAAACAATACAGCGAAAAAAAAAAGCGCGCGGAATAATTTTTACTTGTTCACAAATTAGCGATGCGGGCGCATCAGCGCTTTTTTTTTAAAGCAAAGGCAAAAAAACAGCCAGTATTACTAATAAAGTAAATTAATATTTTTTTGTTTTTGTTTGTTGTTGTTGCAATTTATTGTCAAAATTAATTAAATTAAAGAACTAGTTAATTCTTTAATTTAATTAATGTTTATTTTTTATATTTTATCTCCCAAAGTTAATTTTATTCATAAAATGTTGACCACTTTTCTGACATAAAAACTCTTTGCTAAGATTTAAAAAGTACCGTTCGTTTTAGACGGAGCATCTTGATAAACCTTACGTTTTACCTTATTAAAAAGAAACCCGTGCGTTTTATATTACAATTACGCACAAGTACGTAATGACATACATTACGATATTGAAATTCGTGAAATAAGAGACCCTTTACGAGCAAATGTGTTATAAATAATATTTTTTTCCACAAAAACATCGATTGCGTTGTCGAATTAAGTAATAGTTTGTTGGTAGGTACGAGTACATTAGTAGGTATGTGTAGGATTTTGTTTATTTCGCTAAATGAAGGTTTTGTGATAAAAATTTTGTTTCAAAATGCACAAACGTTGTTTAATTGTGGTTTCCTTTTAACGAATCCTCAGTTTATTTTGATGGCATTGTGCAAAATACATGAAGACAGTTTTGCTCCCCGTTCAGGGACCTAATGTCGTCACCTGGATTTTGGCAGTTTGCCTATCCCTAAGGCGAGTAGAGCTGCTCACTAGCGCTACCATTGAGAACAAAATAATCAGTCTGGAGATATTATGGAACCTATGCTCACTTTTCGACGACACGGTTGGCGCAGTGGTTGAGCGATTGACTGCTGCGCAGCATGTCGCGGGTTCGATTCCCGCACGGAACAAATATTTGTACGGCCTACAAGTATTTGTTCCGAGTCTGGGTGTTTTTCTATCTATAATATGTATGTATTTACAAAAAAAAAAAAATATATAAGTAGTTTATCAGCCATCTCGTTACCATAACACAAGCATTAGGTTGCTTAGCTTGGGACTAGATGGCGTTGTGTGAAATGTCCAAGGATATTTATTTATTTATTTTATTTATTTTTTCAGTCAGATGAAGTAGAATTTTTCTTATCAAAAAAATCAACACTAAATCTCCAACGTTCGAAGTTATACCAGTTAAAGCCAAAAACGGCCGTTTTTGGCTTTAACTGGTATAGCCTAGAACAAGTTTTAATTTTAATTTAAAAATATTCCATATCTCCAGACTTATAATTTTTATCTCAATGCACTAGTTAGCAGCTCTACCTGGAGTAACATACGAGTTTCAAGTAAATGTTATATATTTTATGATAATTATCATTTGCATTTGATTAGATCAATCTTTGTAATAAATACACAACATAAGGGTTGGGCAGAGTTGTCCCTTTAGTACACCTTATATAGGGTGACTGGTAATTAGTGACCGATACCTAAACACATGATTGTTCTCATGATAACAAACAACTTTTAGTATGGGACCAAACCTGAAATCGCGAAAAAAAAATCTTAAAAAAAATAATAATAATTATAAAATTCTATCGATTCGTATTCTAAAAAAATTCAACCATTTATGCAAGGGTGGGTCAGCTAAGTGACTGTAATTGGCTAGTAAGCCACACGTTTCATATACATATATTATTTAGTCTAGGGTTTTTGCCGTATATTAGAATTAGGTATTCAAGATTCAAAACAAAGTCGTTATCATGAAGACTCAAAAAAATTTGCATAATCAGCCTATAATGTTTCCACTGCTGGGCTACAGGCCTCCTCTCTTTGAGAGGGCTAGGGCAGTAATCCCCCACGCGGGCCCAGTGCGGGTTGCTGGTGGATGTCATAGCATATGTTTTAGAATGTTTTGGTTTCAGGACATGGTGGTTTCTCCACGATGCCTTCACCGTTTTGAGAGTGGTGGTGATGAAATAGTTTACACAAAGCAAACTGCTTGCCTCATCCTTATCTCAATTTCTCCACAACGGCTGTTACCTCTAGGCCACCCCGGGGGACTTCTACGGTGGCCCAGTGGTAACAACCGTGACTTACGAGTTGTAGGTCGTTTCGATCCCAAAAATGTGATAATTATGATGTTATTTTAGTTAGCCAGCTTTTCATTCTTTCTGCCTGCACCAAAACTCACAAAACTATTAAAAGCAGACCCGACTACACATCTATCATAAGCAAAAGAAACTACAGAATTCCAACACCTGACAACACCTCATTGCTAGCTAGACGCTCCCCAGCTTACTCTCTCATTAATACTTACAACAAAGTCTGCAAACTCTGCGAAATTAAAAATACTACCTTATTCAGCTGTAAAAAAATTATAAAGAAAATGTTGCAAAGCTCTGGTTATGATGACTCGGAACAACTAATATAAATACCCTGACCTGACACTGAATCAAACGTCAAATGACGCACAATGGGAACGAATACGCACGCACACACACACCCCCACTCACACCACACACACATCACATTTACACAAACATTTACATAACATCACATTTAACAACATACAACTGAAATCACCTCTCTAGTCTCCACTCTGGAATCCGTACCCCGAGACCCAAGATACAGACTAACTGTCTAGTTTGGGGCTCACTGGCAAATAATATTATGTAACCTAGCTATAAGTAATATTTTAAGCTACTCATGTCGTCTCAACTTATTTTTAACATGTAAACCTGCTTACTGTATTACCTGGACAATAAACTATTTTCTATTTTTCTATTTTTTTCTATTTTCTATTTATTTGTACTAAACGCAAAAGATAATAATATGCGTAAATTTTGTGGAATTAGGAATTTAGTAAAGAGTTTTCCATAGGTATGGTTACCCAAAAATCTAGGTTAACAGAATGAACGAAGAACTTTTCCTGCTACAGATATTTGTGAGATACAAAAGCACTGTAGAATTTTTATTACTGCGGGATTCCGACGATGCCATATTAAGTTTTTTGTCTGATAAATAAAACAGCTCAAGGAAGGGATTGGTCCGATTTTGCTTTTATGATGGATTTAACATACATACAGAGGGATTTTTGGAGCCAGGAAGTATTTTGTTTTATGCGTTTCAGTTGAATATTGTTTATATGTTTGTTATGACGTGTAGATAGAAAGATATTGTTTGATTACTTAGCATTGTATATTATCATACTGTTTTCTCCTGTTTGTGTAGTCAAATGCCTTTAAAAAGTCCTAGGTAGGTAGGTACTCCGCAGTGAAAGTCGGTAAAAGTTAAGGCTCCCGCAGACTGGCGCGACGTGATAGCGCGACGCTACTCTAGTTGAACAATTTTATTTCTATAAAAACTTCATGGAATTTTTTCTACCTGAATCGCATCGCACCCGTCTGCGGTAGCCTTAAGTTGGTTTTATTGACAAAATAAAAGGTTTAAGGTGATTGCGCAGTGGTATCCTGCGAAATTCTAACTTTCTTGCGCTTTTTGCAATTTGCAGGTCAGTGTAAGGTTGTATCTCAACAAAAATATGATTCGTGACAGTAAGAACTATGTATTTACCTAATTTTAACCATAAACATTATCAATACTTACCTCTAAGTTAGATTTCCTCCGGATTGGTCTGATTTCGGAATTCAGACGAATCCGGAGGAAATCCAACTTAGAAAGATGTATTGATGATTTTTATGGTTACAGTTATATAAATATATATTTGTTAATGTGGCGAATTATATTTTTATTAAGATACAACCTGACACTGACCTGCAAATTACAACAAACGCAAGAAAATTTGAATTTCGCAGGCTACCACAGCGGATCCCCTTAAGTAGTTCAGTCTACAGTTCAGCCTCGTATTATGTTACTTGAAAAAAACAAATACTTACATTGTAAGTCACATTATAAACTAAAGTACCCGTCATGAGAAGCTATAAATTTTATAAACAAGTGTTCAGGAGTTCACAACATTTGGACCAGCAAAAAAAATGAATTTGTTTAAGATTTAATAAATTATTAAGTAACACATATTAATTAACATATATTATTTAAGAATAATTATTCGTCAGATTCAGATGTTTCCATTTCTGTGTCAGAATCAGTGACATGTAAAGGCTCTTACAGACAGAGGCGATATCGCGTCGCGACGCGATATTTTTCTACGGATATAATATCGAAATATCGCGTCGCGACCGCGATATCGCCTCTGTCTGTAAGAGCCTTAACTCGTACGCATTCGAAACTCGAATGACGCGTTTATTTCAAAATGGCGTCCCGATAGTTAACAATCGCTGCGACGGACGCGTTCCGGTACCAAGAAACACAAACGATAGCGCTTTGCGTCGTTAAAATATGATCCGACTAAATTAAATAGGTTGTAACCCGTCTATATTTTATGTCGATTGAATATGGTCAATTTATTATTATCTCGCAGTATAAAATGTTTACTTAGTAAAAGATGTTTGTTTACATAATTTATAGCTTCTCGTGACGGGTACTTTAGTTTGATACTCTCAAAAAAAGTTGAAACCATGTAATTGTAAATCTTGGAATTTGCAGTAATAATTACTTAGGATTTTAGAATTTCAGATGACAAAATCACTATCAAAATGACAGATAAGAGGTGTCATTTTGCCGCGGCTGATTGAAGATCCGAGCATAGTTTGCTTACTATAGACTGAGTAGGTGCAGGCAGCGGCGGTACATCGAGTTGTACCGGGCTGTCAAGTTTCTCCAAATGATTTTAAACCTTAAAATGAAACTAGTTAAGTTCAAAATCGAATGAGAAAATTTGACGGTTTGTAGTGGCTTGGTCTGCTGCTGTGTGTACGGGATGGTCTCATGGCGTTTGTTGGCTGATGCCGCTGAGTATGGTATAGTAGCTATGGTTGTAGAATCTGTGGTTGTGTGGGTAACGACTCTGTATTCACATGCGGAGTCTTTGCCTACAGAGCCACGGTCTTAGTTTTTAACTTAGAATTAATTAATTTTTAATAGGTAGTTAAGTGAACATTCGTGCAAAATCCACGAGAACCTACTGCCGACAAATTGCTCTGCAGTTTGGCAGGTGTTATATAAAAGTTTGTAATTGTAACAATATGGATTAAATAAATAAATAAAAAAAAAGATAAAAAGTAGAGGTCTTTTCGGAATTAAATTCTATCGAGGTTTAACCCAAATGTGTTTTCCTTCAGTCATCAAATAGTCAATAAACATATTACTATATCCAAAAATTAAATCCATAAATGCTGCAATAGTGAAATAAATGGTTACGAAAAATCCCCCAATTCATTTTGGTATCGCCTTAATACAGCGTACAGGAAACGTATCCCCATACACTATTAATAGCCCTAAAGATAGTAGTAACATACAATATTCAGCGGCTATCACGGTTTTCACGTTATTGCCTTTAAAAGAGCCAAACGAAAGGTGCGGGTAGCCGTTAGATCAGCTTCTGGCCTTAACTGGCAACATAAAATAAAGAATAGATGAAGAAAGCGTGGCTCGTATTATTCGGTATTCTGGATATTATTGCCATTTTTTTCGTAATATTTCGTTTTGGAATGTATGGAAGAATAACACATGGATACTTTCACATGAAAACATCCATAAGTAATTGTTTTTCATCCGGCTCGAAGGACCATTTAATTTATGGTCCAGTAGTACTAAGACTTGCAGTATAAATGAGAAGTTGTAAGTTAGAGTTTTGAGTAAGGTAAGTTGACATAAGCGCACACAGATTTTTTAGCACTAAAATTTATTTGATGTACCCGATCTAGATCTGGATGCTTATCTGCGGTATTCTAAAATCTACAAAATCATATTAAACAATATTATAAATACAGTACAAAAGTAGGTTTCTGCGTTTGCAGCTTGATGGTATACATGTAAACTAATACATAAGGCAAGACAAAAAAAAGAGAAGAAAAGAACAAAAAACATTAATATAAAAACTAAAAAGCAATACCAATAATTTTATTCACACGTTGGCTGGGTTCCAAACAACTCCAACTACACAATATCATAAAACGTTCTTTATGTCACTCGTAGCGACAATAATGCTACTAGACTTATGTTATATGTTTAGAAGAACACTTCCCAATCTGGTTGCGACAGACAGATAAACAGTGTATCATGTAAACGACACCTCTAGAGTGCGCTGAAAGAAATGGTTGTAGCGGACCTACTTGAGAGCGAATGTTCGGTATTAGAACTGACTGGGGTTTTAGTTTCGAATTTGTTTCGAATACATGATGTAAAGTCGTTTGTATCAGACGCTAAAGAACTAAGTATAAGAGAATATCGCACATCATCTATCCACATGTCGAGATCAATGTTTGCTGAAAGGCAATAGATGTAATATTTGACAACGTCATAATGAATGAAACAAGCTAAATTCAGAGGAACTGATAGTGATAAACTTACATAGCTTCCATACAAAGTGATGGTGAATTTATGTCGTGTTTCTATCTTAAGAAATTGCTCAGAGGAACAATATTGTTTGGTCGTAATAAACATATGAATGTATCAATGGCTAAACATAGATAAATCCTTTGAGGTTACCCAAAACCTAGTCATGTGCATACAATCAAATTCCTAACCGCTTATAGCCAGCTTCAACTATGCGTATTAAGTATACATTTCCAATAGACTGAAATCTCACGCACTATAATCTAATTTATTTACAAATATAGTCATGCCAATCCAAGTAATACCGTTCCATTTACATAATCCACCATCTAATTAAGACCTTTTCTAAACAAGGTCTATTCTAAAACAAAACACGTCATGTGCTGACTCGGCCGAGCCTACCCTAGCGTCACCCCACGTCAGAAGGGCTCCACGTCGGAAGGCACCCGACGTCAGCATGGCATTTAACGAGCGTCACATAATTACTATACACGACATTAGTCAGCATTAGTCGTTATACGATTGTGACTCAATTACCATCATGTTGAGTCTTAATTATTTTACTTCAGAACGTATTACGTGATAAATGTTTTATGACGGGATTGAGATAATGGTGTGATTTCTGTTGTTTCTCTGTGATAGGATCGTTTGAATGTAAAGGAAAGATCGATAGGTTTACGAGGTTTATATTGCGTTGTGATTATTGTAATCTTTCCAACCATTTATTTTATTTTATTTTAGCGTCTATGGTTACCTGTCAATAAATAAGGAACTTTATAGCGTCCATTAAGTATTGAATTCTTTCGTCTATATTTGCCTGTCAATAAATAAGGAATTTCATACGCGTGCTTATGTCAAAAATAAAATAAATAGTTGGAAAGAGTATAAGCGAGTTACACTTTGACTAGTAACTATTTTGGAGACCTCATGCATTCTCGTAGCTCACCTTTGAATGTCAAAAATTGCAGGCTATAATAGATTGGCAGTCAGAGATAAATATTCAAAGTTCTTCATCTAATCATCATGTTTTTGGTTTTCCGAAAGGGTTAGAAACAGAAACAGATTTATTATTCAAGCCTTCTTTTCGTGTCGTTGGTACTTCATTCTTTCAAGTTATCATTAATGAGTAAACATCTAAGGAGTAAACCTTGCTTTTAAATAGATGATTATGAAAGTGTTTGAGGCAGTTTTGTAGACACGTTTAATTTAAACAGGAGATGGAAAACTGTCACAGGTTGAACTGTATACGTAGGTACTGGTCAACCTAGAAACGAAGTTGTAGAATATATTTAGAGACACACCTGGCAGTGGCGAACTTTTACTAAGTGTATAAAGAATAAGTTTTCAAAACATGTGTGCAAAGCACACAAGTACGTACAGTCAGCAACAAAAGTCGATTAACACTTCAGTTTTTTTAATCTAAATTGTTGAGCAAGACATTTAATTAAAATCGGAACAGAAGTAAAACTTAAAGGTCTACAAGACTCTTAAGTATTTTAGGGAAAAAACGATATAATCAAATCATTTTCTATCAATTTACATGTTGTGTAAAAGTAGCAGTGTTACTCGACTTATGTTGCGGACCGTACATATTTACCATGTTTAGGAGGGCAACCGACAGGAAACGTTTTGTATAGGAGCCCATTCGCCACTGATATCCGTTTAGTCTGGGCAGTAACATAACTGTGTTTTGTTTAGTCTATCTATACGCAGACTAAACTATACACGGTCTGTCTAAATGATGTTAGCATAGCTGAAGCAAAAATGTTATTATAATAAAGCACGTTGTTTTACTTGTAGCTTTGCTTGGAAACCATAATGGCTCCTTTGTCATTTATACTATCTCTAAAAACCGGCGTGTCGGACCACGCACAATGATGCGTTCCGTAGTTGAAATGAATTTATCCCTAAAACAAACTTAACCTTGTAGTTGAAAAACATGTTCTCCCAATATACGTCGCGGTCAATACTCCAAATGTGCATTTAAGTTTGTAATTCCAAAAAAAAATGTCTGTGATGAAATTACAAATTAATGAATTTCGGACTTTCTCCTTTACTTGTGCGGTACCTTGCTTCTTGCCAAATTTCATGATTCTAGGTCAACGGTAAGTATAGGTTTCGATTTACTTGCGAGTATTAAAATACGTGGCATAAATGGCCGTATTATTTTACTGCGTTGACTTAAAAGCTTGATTTTTAGAACTCAAGGGACATAAACTTATTAATTTCAGTTTGATACCTCCACGCGTTCCTGAGAAAAATGGTCTTGACAGACTGACAATACAGACGGACAACGAAGTGATCCTATAAGGGTTCCGTTTTTTCCCTTTGAGGTAGGGAACCCTAAAAAGATAAAAAAATATCTGAAATGCTTTGGACAATTTACACTTCTCCCGTGCATGAAAATCTATGAGACTAGATTTTTTTCATCCCTGTTCCAATACCTATTCAATTTTCACAAGATGTTTGCCTAATTAACGAGGGTACGCTTTCGGAAATTGGACACAGCCTGTGAGGATAAGTAATTATTTTTTTGTACCTATCGTGTGAGCTACACCAATTATCTACTGGAAATATTTGTTATTCATTAATTTTGTGCGAGCAAATCGTTAAGCAAATTAATTGTGTTTGTTGATACGATCATTATATTAATAATAATTATTATAGAATCTGTTAATAAGTAATCCTGTGGTGATTTAACAGGTAATGACGATTGAATTTTTGTGAATACCCTCATACTTCTTATTCATTCATGCAGTCTTCTTCTACTTCATGATAGGTATAATACATACCTACTCAACTGTTAAGCAGATTTTCTCGAACATAATTATATTGGTATATATAGAGGCTCGTGGCTAAGTAATAACAGCCGTACGGCCGTACGTACGACGTAGCCGTCGATCGATTAGGTTAAGCTACGCTTGCCACGGTTCGTCCGTGGATGGGTGATCATCTTAACATACTGAGACCCTTCCGTGCCTCAGAAAGCACGTTAAACCGTTGGTCCCGGCTGTCATTTTTGGATCTTTGGCAGTCGTTACGGGTCGTCAGAAGCCCGAAAGTCTGACAACCAGTCTTAACAAGGGGTATCGTGTTATCCAGTAACTGGGTTTTGGAGGTCAGATAGGCAGTCGCTCCATGTAAAATACTAATAATCAGCAGCATCCGGTTAGGCTAGAAGCCAACCCTAACATAGTTGGGAAACGGCTAGGCAGATTATGTGTATTTAATGTTTTATGTTCCTGTTACGAGTAGGTACTTAGAGAATCAATAACATTGATACGTACCTGGAATTTTCATAGAGATTTGTATTTCTGATTGTTTATGCATAGAGATTACTACTTGATTGATACAGCAACAATTTATTCTGTAAAGTTTTCGTCAAGTCTTGTTTCAAACCATGAGATGTGTATTAATAAACTTTTCATCATTTTTAAAACAAAGTGTTCTCTTGAGTTAAGCGTTGCGATTTCATTTTATAAGCGCAGCGTTGTTTTTTGCAATTCAGACTTTATTTGTTTGCACTGTTATGATAAAAGCGTCTTGCATTCTTTATTGAATAATTAATTAATTTTCCAAATAAATATTGCATATTTAAGAGCAACTTTCACTTCCTTTTCTTATCTGAAAACTTATTTGGTGCTAGATTCAACCAAAATATTTAATAGCAACTTTTGTTTGTTGGTTTTCTTAATATATATAACTAGTTTATGCCCGCGGCTTCGCCCGCGTGGAAGTCGGAAAATATCCCACGGGAACGTCCTAGCGGGAAATCCTTCCTTATTCTTTGTCTTCAAAGGGAACCTCTGTACAAAATTTCAGCTTTCTAGGTCCAAGGGTTTGGGCTGGGCGTTGATGAGTCATCCAGTCAGTCAGTCAGTCAGGACTTCTCTTTTTACCGACTTCACAAAAAGGAGGAGGTACTATGTTCGGCTGATTGTATGTTTGTTCATCGAATACTCCGCCAATTGTCGACAGATTTTCAAAATTCTTTTTTTGTTTGAAATGGTATACTCTCGAAATGGTCCCATTGTCACCAAATCAGGGGATCCCATGGAAATCGAGGGGAACCCTCAAATTTTATAGGCACAATTATAGCGATTTGGGTATTTTTTATAGTAACTCGTGCATTTGCTCTCGGAAAACACCATTTGGTAAAGTGGAACTGATGATGAAGACCACAGATGGCCATCGGAACTACTCAATTTATAAGTATTTCACGGGTTGCGATTCGATTACTTTAATATGGTTGCTAAGTAATTTATGCTCGTCAAAATGCATAATGGTGATGATGACTTTACCATGTTGCTCCAGTTCTCCTGGTTCTTACTAGGAGAACTCTTCAACAATTAACGTCCCTGCATCGGGAAAAGCAATATTTTGTAAAAAGTGATGAGCAGTTGCCATTGGGCTATTGTAACTTAGATAAATTACAAACTGACCTACTAAAAAGTGAAAAATAAAAACATTTTACAAAAAAAAAAACAACCAACTTCCAAAAAGAACACAAAGTGAAAAATAACTTTAATTTTGGAAGTCGGTGGCAATAAACTAAAATACAGATCCAAAGACACCGACTTCCAAAATTAAAGTTATTTTTCACTTTGTAGTGTTCTTTTTGGAAGTCGGTTGTTTTTTTTTGTAAAAAAGTTTTTTATTTATATCTTGATAGATAGATAGATTCTTCTGTACATTTGTGTTGGTCACCTAAACGGAATCTCCTAAACGGCTGGACCGATTTATATAAAATTTTGTGTGTATATTTCAATGGGTTCCTGGATGGTTTGAAAACACAATTGGACCCGGTAGTTGGTGCATGAAATGAAAATGAAATGAAATTGTTTATTCTGTAAATAGGACATCGAAATCACTTTTACACGTCATAATTTTTTTTTTTTTTTTTAAATAGCTAGATGAAGTCGACATTTCCTATCTGACTACCCTGAGAAGAAATGGCGAAACAAACTCAGGGGTCAAAGTCTCTTTTAAAGTCCAGACATAATCTTGGTCAGATCATGTGAGGTGCTGCAATTAGGTTCTAGGATCGTTCAGACAGGCCAACGTCTGAGGTCCGCTAGTTGACTAAGTGCTTACCTATTTTGTGCTAGAAATAATTTGTTTGTTGCCAGAATCAATTAGAGTTAAATTTTATTTCAGACTACAGCATGTTGATGCTAATGAAAAAATATTACCTTCATTGAAAATAAAAAAAATAAGTACAATTTTTATTTTCGGCAAAGGAAAACTTCTGGATATTTTTTTATTAAGTACATAAAGAAATATAAGTATGAGCAACAGTTGTACCTAAATATTTTCTTATAAGTTTATTAGTTCATATAAGTTATCTTGCTTGAGTTACGAGTGTAACTCTTATAAAGACACACAGTAGATACAAAAAGTTGGTTGCGAAACAAGTATATATAGGCTCGCTTATTTGATGAAGAACGTGGAATACTGGCCATGTGGTGTCTTGGCTTCAAATGTTGTGTCTGTATGGCAAATAACTTGTTCTTAGGAATAATGTTTGTGCCAAGGCAGTAAAACAGCTGCAAGGACAATTGTTTATTTCGTAGAGCGAATTTCTAGTTTTACATAATCTGTAACTCAGATGATGGTTACCGGTTAGGTTGGATATTATTATTAGTGTGTTGGAGTCCCACATAACTGTACTATCTCCCCGTGGTAGTGCAGTATGTATGAGCATTTCTCCACGATAAAAAAAGTATATTAAACCATTGCCTTATTGTATTTGAAAGGATCATGATTAAAGCTTTTTAGCAAAGTATTCATTCAATTTAGGTCCTAATTTGACATATTTTTTAATTAACATTTTAAGCGTTAATGTTTTTACTTGCCTGTAAATCATCTTGCTACTAATATAAATGCGAAATTTTGGATGGATGGATGTTTGTTACTCAATCACGCCAGAACGGCTGAACGGATCTGGATGAATTTTGGCACGGAGATAGAATAGAATAGTAGGTACTTAAGCTACTTTTCATACCGGAAAAGTTTACAGTTCCCGTGGGATAATTTCCGACATCCACGCGGGCGAAGACGCTGGCAGAAGCTAGTTACATAACACTAATATTATAAAGGCGAAAGTTTGTGAGTGTGTTTGTATGTTTGTTACTTCTTCTCGCTCAAACGGCTGGACCGATTTAGATGAAATTTGTTATGCAGATAGCTTAAACCCTGGATTACCACCTAGCCTACTTGAACATAGCCACGCGGGTGAAACCGCGGGGTGCAGCTAGTATTATATAAAACTAGCAGCGCCTCGTCGTTTCACCCGCGTATACCGGGATATAAAGTACACTTAAAATAATGAGGTTTTGTAGCACTATTTATTAGTCTCCAATCTAATACACCAACTATTTGGTAACTTCGATGGAAGCTTCCGTAAAAATTAATCCATCAGTGCGATATAAATATCTGTAAAGGTTTTATTTTCGTCGATATTATTGTTCACAAAAAAATACAAAAGCCGAAAAATAAAAGAATATTTATATCAAATCGTTTACAGTTCCGAACAAAAGATACATGTGCGTTATCTGAAAGGATCTAATAAATTACGAGGGGGCTCGTGAGAGAGGCCTTTCACATCGCTGTTTAATCTCTTATCAGTCGTAATCGGTGGTTTGATGGAGATCAGAAACGTGGGCTATCTTAGATCCACGATGTTCCCCCAAATTGCTTATTCTGGGCTACTTCGTCTGGATTTGTGGAATCTAGATGTTTAGACTAGTTAACGGGTTGTATTTTCCTTTTTGCATAAGTTTAGCTTAGCATAGATTTTAAGTCTAATTTATGTATTACTGAAAAGATCAAGTCTTTAAGTAGGTACTGAAATTGATTTAGTATATTTTTTTGGTGAGAAATATCTCTGTTCTAGTATTTTTTTTTCAGAAGTGAGAAGCGAAACTCAATAAATAGTAGAGAGTTATGTACAATATTTTTTATAATTATAGACGTTAATTAATGTTTTCATAAGGAAAAGAAAACTGGGCGAATTTCTAAAGAAAGTGGTCCATGGACCAATTAATAGCGATGGTTTTGATATGTGTACAGAGTTACCTCATCTTCACCCTTGTGGGAGGGGCATCAAAATCTGACCCAGATATTTTAAGAAAAATACACGCTTACACAGCATGGACATTCGGAAGGGTAGAAAACGCAGGTTCAAACATTCTTATGATAATATCCTTAGATACCGTGTTGATAGACCACTTTTGCCCACTATTCTTTCATTCGTTTTTCTTAACCTTCATCATGTGCTTGAAGCAATAAAAATAAAATAAACAAACTCAGTTTATCCACGAGCAAATATTAGAAAGGTAAACTAGGGTAATAGAATGTTATGACATAATATTAATGCGTAGAACTGACCTGTTTCCGCAAAGAATTTTCCATTAGTAATGTGATACTTTGCTCTGAAATATGAATATCTTGAAAATAGTACCTAATGGGTTCTAGAATTCTTTCGCTGCAAGGCAAATCCAAAAATGCATTCTTATAGCATTGATCGTGCAGGGATTCATCACGATATTTTTTCTTTCTCCGATATCGCAAAATAAGTAAGGTCTATATGTCCATTATTTAGAACAATTTCAGGGTCGTTTAACCTGCATTCCATACCAAACCGTCATCGTTACCTAGCCTTTTCCCAACTATTGTTAAGGTTGGCTTTCAGTGTAATCAGGATGCAGCTGAATACCAGTATTTTACATGGACCATGCCATACCTACTTATGATATCATCTACCCTTTAAACAAAGTTAAATGATTGAAAAATTTTCTAAAATCTTTTCAGCGTTTCAGTTTCAAAAACTTAGCAAAATTAACAGACAAAACCTCACTAATATGCTCAAACCTTTAAGCGAAGCGTATCCTCAAAAGTTTAAAAGAAACAAAAATTAACTTGTAGACATTTAAAATTATTCCACTTCATTTTTCCCCCAAGTCTAAACGTTCCCGTGTAAATAAAAATCAAGCAATCAAATTGAAAAATTGTCGGGTTTTTGTTCGTATAAAGTTAAATTAATCCAGCCATTGGGTTGCAATGTACCGTGCCGCCAATTTAAGGCTACAGTATCAATATTTTGTTTTTTTACTGACTGAATTTAACTCGCCTTTTTACAATTATATAGTTGCGATTGGCTTCGATAACGGCTCGTCAATAAGCTTTGTGGCATGGGTTCAGGAGAAATATAATATTTTAGTTTGGTTTCAAATTTTCAAGTGTTTTGTTTTTATTAGGAAAAACCTTTAGTATTGAAGAAAAGTAGGAACGATTTAAAGTCTACTAATATACAGAAGTGGAAAGAGAGTAAGGTGGTATTTGCCTTGCATTGAGGCAATACAGGCTTTTGATATTCAAAGTCAAATCATTTATTTCAAGGAAACGACCATTTGGAACCGTGCCCCATGACGTTTTTATAAGTGCCCATGTAGGTTTATGTGAAACTAAAACTGCCCGCGCAGCTTCGCCCGCGTGGATGTCGGAAAATATCCCACGGTAACGAAAATCTTTCCTTATTTCTTGTCTACATAAAGGGAAACTCTGTGCATAATTTCAGCTTTCTAGGTCCAATGGTTTGGGCTGGACGTTGATGAGTCAGTCAGGACTTTTCTTTTTATATATTAAGATAAAAAAATTTGATTTTGACTATCTTTTTATGGTCTTTACAAGAAAATATAATTTATTCTATTCGCCCCTACCAAAAGGTAGTTTCGTATGGAAAAGAATGGGCAAGAAACTTCACCGTAACTGTTTTAAAATGTTTTAGAATATGTAATATTTTGAAATAGTTATTTGTGGCAGGTACCTACACTTGTAACTAGCATTTACTTGTTTAATTAACATCACATCATTATTTAAAGTAAACATCGGCCCTCTTACAGGATTCTAAACAAATGTAAGGGGATGTAACCGTAAAACCACGTAACCACTTAAGAGTGGCTGTTAAACCCCTGCCTCTCCACCGGTACACTGTCTTCCTATTCTAAGCTACTGACCGTATTCACGTATAGAGAACCTCTCATTAGTTAGTTAGCGAAGAGTTTCTGTTAAGGGCCTGTCCATATCTCCACGTCACGACATCGTCAACGTGGAACTGTGCGGTGCCACGGCACGGTGCGTTGCCGCGTCGTGCTAGTGCACGGTACGACCACATCGCCGTGGAACGCCGCATTTAGCTGGTAAATTTCAATATAAATAAAGTATGAGTGGCTATAAAAACAATTTCAAATATTTTAAAAAAAAAAAAAAAAAACCTGCTATCGTAGAACGAACCACGTATGAAGTCGGTTATTTATATTTTAGTTAATTGCCAACTAAGTGCTCCAATATAGCTATTCAAATATTTACAGAATTCATTCGTGACGTGCATTTTTACGGTACGGTGACGTAAATTTGAACGTTATGTCAACGCACCATGTCGCGACTCCGCACCGTTCCGCGTTGAGGACGTCGTGACGTGGACATGAACGTGGACAGGCTCCTATAGGATCATGCGTTAACGCAGTAGTAACTTTAAATAGCTACAAAAGTGTACACTCATCCCGAGTGTCAGTTAGTCTAGGTTCGCACACAGGCGATTTTTTCGCATAGCGAATTTTTTCCGTGCACTGGATTTCAAACGCTCTGCTTAGCGCCGGGGGTTGAAAATCCAACAGTGTGTTTTTTCGATGCGCTGGGATGCACTCTGTTGGATTTTTAACCCAAGAGTTCAAAATCCAGTGCGGGAAAAAATCCCGCCGTGATATTATTACGTCCGAGCGAACGTGGGCATAGACTGAAGTTGGATTCAAAACGGACCTCAACATACCGGAATCATTACTAGACATTTTTTAACATAAATATATATTTGTGTAGAGGCCTACCACTTGCGTTTAAACTTCCCACTTTTTTAAAGAAAGAAAGAAAGAAAAAGTATAATTGTTTCTCGCACAGGACGATCACCAACTAAAACTAAAAACACAATAATAAAAGTTAAAAACAAAAAAAAGAAACAAAATTATTTAAAAAAAACAGAAAGTTCTGTGCGAGGCCAAAATGTTCCTATCTCAGCATGATATTTTCAATATTACATAACGTCACACCCACAGGGTTGGGCAGCGGTGCAGAGGCAAGAGCAGCATCCACATTACGCTGTATCATCCTCATCGTCCGCAGCTACACATAGGTCTCCCAAATATCACCACTTCGATCGGTTTTGTGCTTCTCGCATACTTTCCTTCCTTATGTCTTCACAAGGTCATCGTAGCGTTGGAACGCCTCCCACGAGGTGGACCCACCTCGTACCTAGGTCTAGGCCTACCAACGCTACGTATTCCGGTACACGGTTGCCATTTCAGAAGTTTTCGGGCCCATCGGCCATCTGAAATCAAGAGAGAAATTAAGAAATCCGCAGGAAAACCAAAGGTCGGTTACCTTTGGTTCTCCTGCGGATTTCTTAATTTACCTATCCCGAAATATTGTCAAACTTAAGTGGCAGTGGCAGTGGTGGTGTGGGGTGGGTGGTGGTGGGGTATATTGCTCGCTTATCAGACTTCGCCGTATGTTGGGATTTCGAATATAATTTATGTCATGGTAAAAAAAATATGCCAGCTAACGGTTGCCGGTCTGACAGTCCACTACTCATGGTGCACATCTAAGAAACCTCATTATACAATGTGCTTATCATTTTGGTTTGCTTCAGGAGTAGCGACCGCGTACCGGAAGACGTGAAGTTGGCAGGCCTCCCACAAGATAGACCGATGACCTTGTAAAGGCCGCAGGACTAAATCCGCTGGATGCGGGAAGCATAGAACCGGTCGAAGTGGCGGTGCTTGGGGGAGGCCTATGTCCAGTAGTGGACGTCTTTGGGCTGCAATGGAGATGATTATGCGATGTTACTGTACTATAAACAACGCATAGTCGGTGAATAACAAAACATACAGTTTTACCGCTGAAATGAATGTTTGTTCAAATATTATTTAAGTTGGTGTACGTAGAACAAATAGCAGTTGTCATGTGATTTGAGCTCGCGATACTTTTGTGGACAAAGCGTGAGTTTGTGAGTCATTATTTTTAATATTATGTAAATATGTGGGGCGTGGGTACTTACAATATCTACTGTAAGTTGTGATGACTTTAGTGTACAATGTGGGGAGCCCATGCTAGTATCGATCACAACACGAATAAAACCCTATAAATATAAAAGAAAGTCTTGTTAGTTACACTATTATAACTCAAGAACGGCTGAACCGATTTGTCTGAAAATTGGTCGGGAGGTAGCTTAGAATTAGAACCAGGAGACGGACATAGGAACTTTAAAAAAAATAAAAAAAAACTTATAAAACGTGGACCGATTTAGATGAAATTTTGTGTGTATATTTGAATGGCTTCCTGGATGGTTTGAAAACACAATTCGATCCGGTAGGTGGCGGTGCAGTCGGGTTTTAGGATCGTTCAGACAGGACAACGTCTGTCGGGTCCGCTAGTAAATAATCACACAATATCACACCTGTAATCCCCGAAGGGTTAGGCAGAGGTGTACCTATAGTACACCCACATTTCTCCAGTTATGTTTAAGCCCCATGTAATAGGGGGCGAGCCTATTGCCATCAACCAGGCACTAATCCAGACTCTGAGTTGTTCTAAGAAATTCTAGATGGAAAACCCCAATAACAGTTTACCCGACCCGGGAATCGATCCCAGGTCTCAGCAGTAGCGCTTCCGACCACTATACCGAGGCAGTTATTTCCACAAATATCACTTAAATAATGTTCCCACTGCTGGGACACAGGCCTCCTAGGACGTGCCGGTTTCCTCACGATGTTTTCCTTCACCGTTTTGAGAGCAGTAGTGATGAAATAATTTACACTAAGTAAAGCGCCTGTCTTGGTTCGAACCTACGACCTACAACTCGTAAGTCGGGGCAGTTACCACTGGACTACTACTGCTCTTATTTCACTTATTGCCACCAATTTCAATGTACAATTCCCGAAATTAATTTCTCAACCATCTCGCCCTTAATTTAGGTAGTTCTGGACAATGTTATGCAAACGCCAGCTTCGTAATACATTACTCGTGAATTAGATCGGTATCTTCAGAGCTTCAGTGGGTATGGATCGATGAATATTTATATCTTTAACCTTTGGAATATAGCTCGTCAGATATTAATTATGTTGTGGCCTAGTGCGGCTTATTAATGTCTTTATTTATTTATTTTCTAGCTTTTGCCAGCGGCTTCGCCCGCGTGGATGTCGGAAAATATCCCACGGGATCGTACTACCGAGAACTCCTTCCGTATTCCATGTCTAGATTATAAAGGGAACCTCTATGCAAAACATCAGTTTTTTAGGTACAAGGGTTTGAGCTGGGTGTTGATGTGTCAGTCAATCAGTCAGTCAGTCAGTCAGTCAGTCAGTCGGGACTTCCTTTTATTTATATAAATTTATGTAGACTAGATTATAAAGGGAACCTCTGTGCAAAACATCAGTTTTTTAGGTACAAGGGTTTGAGCTGGGTGTTGATGTGTCAGTCAATCAGTCAGTCAGTCAGTCGGGACTTCCTTTTATTTATATATATTTATGTAGACTAGATTATAAAGGGAACCTCTGTGCAAAACATCAGTTTTTTAGGTCCAAGGGTTTGGGCTGGGCGTGATGAATCAGTCAGTCAGTCAGGACTTCCTTTTTATTTATATACATATATACAGGATGTTCGGCGCATGGACCGACACAATTTTTTGGGGGATTGGGGGGGTCATTTGCTAGGTTTCACCTAAAGACCTCCATGTCCTAAGTGTGACGGTAATTGAGATATGTTTTTTTTGGTTCTTTCTTTGAATTACCCAAAATCTCGCCTTTGAATCGATATATATTTTTTGTTTGTGGTTGTAAAAGAACTAAATAATTTTTATTATAGTCTACAATGTATTCTTATTCGAAATAAAATAAAAAAATATAATTACCGTAATAAGTCTTTTCTTAAAACACTCCATAACTGACTCTCTAACTAGTATTTTGACTACATTTGAATTGTTTTTCATAGCGTGTAGCATACCCTTAGAAAGGGTACAAGCTAAAGAACTTTTTGAGAGAAAAATAAGGTCAAAATGGCTTTATTTAAAAAAAAATATGAATTTAAGAGTAGTAATTTTTCATACATTTAAACATTTTTAAGACTTTGGAAGCACATAAGTCATTGTTTATTGATCAATTACATCAAATAATAATTTATTTAGAATAAAAATACATTGCAGACTATTATAAAATTTATTTTGTTCTATTGCAACCATAAACAAAAAAAATATATCGATTCAAAGGCGAGATTTTGAGTAATTCAAAGAAAGAACAAAAAAAAACATATCTCAATTACCGTCACACTTAGGACATGGAGGTCTTTAGGTGAAACCTAGCAAATGACCCCCCCAATCCCCCAAAAAATTGTGTCGGTCCATGCGCCGAACACCCTGTATAGTCTAGATAATAAAGGGAACCTCTGTGCAGAACATCAGTTTTTTAGGTCCAAGGGTACCACATAGGTACATTTTATAAAAATCTGTTCTAAATAACTAACAAAATCAATCGACCCAATTTTAGTTTCAGTTTTTCCGGTTTACTATATGGAAAGGTTAATCGAATTTATGAAGCCTATTCCCAAGCGGAAACGTTAAAAGCTTCGTTTATATCCAAAGTAATCCAATACACTCTGACAAAAATATGCATACGAAAATATGCATAATAAAAATCAAATATTTAATATTTAATGATCTATTTCTACCTAATAATAAAGCAACGCTTACCCTAACTAAGGGGTCCGCAAAACTATAAATTGCAATTATTGATCAATTGCCATCAATTACTATTGTAGTAATATTGTCAATTTCTTCAACTGCACTTGGTAGACGATCAATTTGCGCATCAAAATGCACCAATCATGTAAAAATGTACAATTTGCGATTGATCATTTCGAGGACCCCTAAGTATTCGTAGTTAAATCTATAATAATTTCTTGTTTCGTTATCTATAATCTAACCATTATTAGTTTAACATTTTAATCAGATAATTATCACGTGAATGCTGCAGCGGGAAATACATAATACTCGTACTATGTTTTATCTATAAAGTGCAATGGCCTTTCCAAGTGACAACGCACGAATTGATAACGAAAACAACACAAAAAATAAAGTAAAAAAAAAAAAAACATCAAAGCATCAGACAGCCGTAAATTCCTCTTGAATCGACGCAAACAGAATTCAAAAAGGGAACGTTACCTATTGGCATAGCAAACATTCTTCCAAAAAACCTTTAAACATCACTTATCCACTCAAAGTGATAAAATTATGTCAAATTTCTCGTGTACACAAGCCGGTCTCAGGCCGAACGGAGCGCTGCCTTTGCACGCACGATTAACTTTTTTATTAATACCCATCGGCTATGGAACTAACGCTTTGACGTGATATCATTCACAGGGAGATGAACGCGCTAATCCACTTTGCGAACTTGATATTGTTACTATATTAGGTACAGTAGTACTCAACTAATATGGCTTATCGATGTACCTGCGCAGAAGATGAATTTTCAAAGCGCGGGAAATGCTATTGACCAATCGGCACGCTCCACGCTTTTCCCTGTACCTCTATTGGTCGGTAGCTGCCGCCATGTTAGCGCGCGCCGCTTGACAGCCGCCATACTTGCGAGTGAGACGGAACTAACAGCTGCAGTGTATTATGAACCTTATAGTAGTGATCTAAGGTTGATTGTAAGTTTTAAGTATTCTCGTTAATCTTCGGGGCCATACTTTCTTTTCTGTGCGAACAAAGATTCACGACGCGCCTTATTACTTGGGTACTACTGTATTTTCCTCGAAGTGTGTTCGTGAAAATGATGAAGGCTGAGAAATGGAGGCAAGCGTGCTTATTCTGGGCTATTAAACGGGGTATTAAGGAGTTGCGTACCGTCTAGTAATGCTAAGACTACAGTAGGTAATAATTTTCAAGGATCTACAGCAAGCCTTGGAGCAGAGTAATTATCTGCCTAGCTTTTTCCCAAGTATTTTGGGGTCGGCTTCTAGTCTTACCGGATGCAGCTGAACACCAGTATTTTGACGTGGAGCGACTGCCTATCTGACCTCCACAACCCAGTAACTGGGTAATATGACACCGCTTGGTAAGGCTGGTTTTCAGACTTTCGGGATTCTGACGACTCGTAACGACTGTCAAAGATCCACGGCAGGAGGCACAGAGGGTCAAAAATGGTCACCCATCCGCGGACCAACCGCGGCAGGCTGTTATTACTAGCCACAAGCCTTGGAACAGAGTAATAAACTAAGAAAATGTAGAGACAAAACAACGTTTTAATTCTAAAATCTACGACTAAAATATTTATGTGAATTAATATCATTGGCACTGAGCTACGGCTTTGCACAAGCGCCAAAAAGCTCATCCTTTTTGCGACAACAGCTTTCCAGCATCAAGATTACCAGATCTTAATATTATATAATATCTGAACCCTGTAAACAGGACAATCAAAAAGTTTCGCAAAGCCTTTCAGCCCAATAAGTGACTTTTAAGAGAAGCCTAAACAAATTGTACGAAGTTTTCTCCGCACAAATATTAGTTTACATAATACGTATTATCCTAATTTCCAATGTCAAAAAGTTTTGGCGAAAATACGGATTATCATGATACGGTTTTGGAAACATGAATAACTCAATAAACTGGATAATACCTACTTCTGTTGGGTGAGGTAGGTCACGATCGTTCGCGTAAACTTTCAGAAGCATTGGCCCTTGTGTTGAATATTAAACGGTTTCTGACTTTTTCCTTAGTGTTTTTCCGGCAATTATTTGTTTTATACAGTTGAGATCACGGTTGTACACAATGTATTGCTCTATTTAATAGTTACTACTGCTAAATTATAATTGTTATTATTGTATCAAGATAATGAGTTATTACTGCCTTTTCCTAGCCTTTTCCCAACTATGTTGGGGTCGGCTTCCAGTTTTTCTCCTTTCTTTCTTTCTTAACCGGATGCAGCTGACTACCAGCATTTTAGATGGAGCCACTGCCTATCTGATCTCCACAACCCAGTTACTGGGTAATACGATACCTGTTGGTAGGACTGGTTATCAGCGACTGTCAAAGACCATGCACGAATGACAGACGTGACCAACGGCTTAACGTGCTTTCCTCCGAGGCACGGAGGAGTCTCGGTATGTAAAGATGGTCACCCATCCATGGACCAACCCCGGCAAGCATAGCTTAACCTGATGGATCGACCCATACAGCTGTTATTACTTAGCCACGAGCTCCTCATCATGATAATGAGTAAAAATGTTTATTATTAGGTGCTTAGACAAGTAATAAAATGTAATGATTATGTGTGACAACTATATAAATTCATGTCGTTACGTTTCGGGAGGAAGTACTGATTGAATAAAAGTCTTTGCCAAAATTAACAAGCTAATAACAGTTTTGCTCTGAAAAAACGAATGTTTGGGAAAAAATTATTTTCATAATTAAGTAGGTATACGAAATGTATTATTTTAAGAAAGTGTTACACATCACCAGCCTGCTCTTATCACAGTTTATTTAGAGTCAGCGTAGAAAGTACTTATTCTCCTTCCAATAACTCTATCAGCCGTATTTTTAGGGCTCCGTACCTCAAAAGGAAAAAACGGAACCCTTATAGGATCACTTTGTTCTCCATCTGTCTGTCTGTCAAGACCCTTTTTCTCAGGAACGCGTGGAGGTATCAATTTGAAATTAATATCCAATACGTAAGTCTATGGTCCCTTAGAGTCCTAAAAAACTCAAGCTTCTAAGTCAACGCAATAAAAAGATACGCCCAATTATGCGATATATTTTGATACTCGCAAATAAATCAAAACCTATAGGGTACTTCGCGTTGTCCTAGAATCATGAAATTTGGCAAGAAGCAAGGTCTCACAGCATAAATAAAGGAAAAAGTCCGAAAATTGTTA
The DNA here is from genome assembly GCA_905163495.3 of Cosmia trapezina. Classification (NCBI taxonomy): domain Eukaryota; kingdom Metazoa; phylum Arthropoda; class Insecta; order Lepidoptera; family Noctuidae; genus Cosmia; species Cosmia trapezina. The sequence continues at coordinate 6,931,511 of LR991028.1, forward strand.
ATTTGAAATTCTATCTCATAAAAAAATATTTTCAAGTCTGTCAGTCTGTCAAGAGCCTTTTTCTCAAGAACGCGTAAAGGTTTCAAGTTGAAATTAATATCAAATATTATGTAGGTCTATGGTCTCTTGGAGATCTAAAAAAATCAAGCTTCTATGTCAATGCAATAAAAAAATACGGCCATTTAAGCGACATAGTTTGATACTCGCAAGTAAATTAAAACCTATGGGTTACTTCCCGTTGACCTAGAATAATGAAATTTGGCATAAAGCAAGGTCTCACAATATAAGTAAAGGAAAAAGTCCGAAAATTGGTAATTTGTAATTTGATCACATAAAAAAAATATTTTTGTGATTTTAATGTTAAGTTTGTTTTTGGGATACATAATTCTTTTCAACTACGGAACCCTTCATTGTGCGTGATCCGACACGCACTTGGCCGGTTTTTTTTTCAGTTTTCACCTCTTTTCTTCTATTGATAGTGTTACTAAAAGAGATTAGAATATTTAGCATAATCAGTATTATCTCGTGGCTAGGAGGAGGAGCTCGTGGCTAGGTAATGACAGTGGCACGGGTCGATCCATCAGGTTAAGCTACGCTTTCCGGGGTTGGTCAGTGGATGGGTGACTATCTTTACATACCGAGACTCCTCCGTGCCTCGGAAGCCGTTGGTCCCGGCTGTCATTCGTGGACCTTTGACAGTCGTTACGGGTCTTCAGAAGTCCGAAAGTCTGACAACCAGTCTTACCAAGGGCTATCGTCTTACCCAGTTACTGGTTTGTGGAGGTCAGATAGGCGACCGTCTTTCTGTATTGGTATTCAGCTGCATCCGGTTAGACTGGAAGTCGACCCCAACATAGTTGGGAAAAGGGTAGGCAGAGTGATTGAATCAGGATTATCTTGTTCCCACTGCTGGGACACAGGCCTCCTCTCTGTGTGACATTCCGGTATCTTTACGAAGTTTTCCTTCACCGTTTTGTGAACAGCGGTGATGAAATAATTTGCAAAAAGCAAACCTCTTGTCAGGGTCTTAACCGAACCCAAACTGGAACCGAACTCGTAAGTCCCGGTCGTTAGGGCCACCACTACTCTAAAATATTTACTTCATAAAAAACCTATTAAGTTGAAATAAATATTACTCGGTCCATATCTATTTTACGAACAATTTAGCGCTGGCAAGTTTTAATCTAGCTTTTTTTGCTGTCGTTCCGTTCAGTTCCGCACAACAGCGGGTGGCGAAGTGGCAAATGAGTTCATTGTTTGTCCCGCCACTATTTTTTGCGACCCACACGACTAACAGGGTGTTTTGTCATTGTGTAAATATATTATTGCACGTTCAACACTGGAACACTGGCGATTAATTGTGATACCTACTTAATATTGGATAGGTAGATAGTAGATACCTATACCACCCTATACCATGTAGGTAGTAGAAACATATGAAATGGTGGTCTGACTCTTCATGTCACGTTTCATGTTACAGTAATAGCTGTCATATGTAACTGTAAACTAAAAATATGAATTTATAATTTATTTTCTTTTTAACTTACTCCGCGTCCGAACCAAAAGCGATCAATATGCGCTAGTCTATGGCGATATTTTTATATCAGGTACAACCATTGATATAAAAACTAGTAATATATAACTACCTATATAAGTCAATGGGTACAACGATACTATTTTCAAACGCGCTTCAAGAAAGTAATGCAAACTCGCGTACTGTTTCGTCTATTTCGTTTCATGAAGCACAAGCACGAACAGTGACGATTCTCAGGCTTTTACGGCATCAGATTAAAATACAAGTTGAAAGACAAAAACAAAAAGAACCAGTCAGACACCACCTAGACATCATTAATCATTGTTAACACGTTAATAATTTACATAGCAAAACTACTTATTTCAATCATTTACACAAGGTTGGACTTGGACATAAACGTAATACCTATATTCGGGGAATTTTTGATTTAGTATATTTACTAAACATACGCGTGACTGCTCTAGATTTCGGTACCGATAACTGTTTTGATAGTGCCACACTGTATCTGATAGTGTTTCTATTTGCTAACTAATCTCTGCAGCGCAATAATAACTAAATGAGGTCTGTGTTAATAAACATTAGGCCACGTGGACATGCTGCAGTTTTAAAAGTAGTTGAAAGGCCTACATTGTCCTCACATACCTATTAACACTGTTATTTAAAAATATTGTAAAAACCAATTATTTTTAAAGGAGTAACCATGGAGTTTCTTGCCGGCTCTTCTCCATAGGAAACAACCAATTTGGAACCGTGCACCTAGCTTCTGACGTTTCATAAGTGCCCATGTAGGTGTGAAATAAAATATTTTTCAATACACTTCCTCGAAAACTGGCTCATATCGCACTACGATTAGGTTCACAATGCAATGTATGTCGCACGCGTGTGATTTTTCATTTTCCACGCACGTGTGCGGGAATAAAAATTGCCACAAATAACTTATACCTATACTTAGTCCAAATTGGTTCAATGCATTGATATATATACACTAGATTAGCAATTGCCCCGCCAAGGCGTTGCCACTGGACATACGGCCACGGCCGTATGCGTAGCTAACGTCAGTTCAGTGCTCTGTATGACGGCAGCCGAAGTGAACCGAGTGACACGCGACCAAAAAATATCGCCAAAACGGGTAAATGCGTAATGAAAGAATGCGATTCAAGATCACAAAAACTACCGGAATTACTTTCCACACGTAAGTTTATTGTTTCTGTGTTTATATCATCGTAAAAACGCAGTTAAATAAATAAAATGTAGATTTTTTTTTAATCATGATCAGTGTTACAACTAAAAACTATGTTTTAGTTTCCCACATTTGTGGGAGTTTTTAATTTATTGAATAAGCGATTTTAAATATTTTTTAATAATAATGAACAATGTTCCAGAGTACCTAAAGATGCAATCAATTTTCTCAATCAATAATCCGATTGCTGAGAAAAGAGACCGACTGGCTACCTACTAAATCAACTGTCATTTGTTTGAAGCACTTCCGTGATCAAGATAAAGATAGGCCCAAAAAGCGAATGTGGCCGTGTTTATTTGTCCAATCAAGCAATTGTAATGCTTATTGTAAGTAATGATTTTATGCGGCAATTAATATTATCAAATTATAGGTAATGACAACAAAAAATGCCTTCTCATTGAACTCCCACCGCAACAAATTAGTTTATATCGACTCAAACTACATTGAGTACTGAATGTTTTTTTCAACTTAGTTTTTAGATTGTAAAGAGCTGTTGGCGCTACTATAAATTGTATATTTTTGAGGACAACCGTTATTCTAAAGAGCAGGTGGAGCTTTCAGAAGAAGAAAATATGGATGTGGATGCTGTGGAAACCGACGAAGAGATAGTCGAAATAACTGAAACCCGAAAGCCCAAAATTAGGAAAATAATTCACCGTTTGAAAAATTTATCGGCTAGAAGACTAAGAAAAGGAAAAAATATATCACAAAAAATAAAAGACTAGAAATAAAAAAATAAACGATGATGATAGAGGAACTGAAAAAAAAACGTATGTTGAGCGAAGAAGACGAAATGCAGCTAAATCTAAATGATGAAACAGTGCAATTCATGGAAGAATTAAAAAAACCTTCAAAAAGAAAAGGACTAATAGAAAACTGACTCTTTGGGGAAACCGAAGGTTTTGTCTTTGCGATTATGGACGAAGTTATGATGACGAACAACTACCGGAAATATATTGTGACACGGTTGACTTCTGTCGGGCATTCCACCGTCCGGGGGAATCAATCCGTCACATTATTTCTGGCTAACGGAGACTACTTGGATAGGCACAAACTTGTAGCCAGGATTATCCACCAGCAACTTGCTCTGAAATACAGTCTTGTGGAATTGGAAGTACCGTACGTGCCCGACCCAGTTCTCGAAAATGGCAATATTACTTTGTATTGGGATCGATCTATCATCACTGACAGGACTATTGTTGCCAATAAGACAGACATAGTGGTGATAGATCGATTAGAGTGTCGCACAATGATTATTGATATAGCGGTCCCGCATGACGAGAACCTCGTGAAAGCTGAAAAAGATAAGCAGATTAAGTATCTTGACCTGGCTCGCGAGGTTGTCGACATGTGGGATGTGATACAGCAATCGTTGTGCCGATAGTCGTGACGGCCAATGGCAAAATAGCCTAGAGCCTCGATCCACACCTGAAGAGGCTCTCGTTAGGCAGCTGGATTAAGGAAGATTGCTCCAGAAAGTGATACATCTGGACACCGCGCGTATCGTTAGGAGGTTCCTCTCTAAGCAGCCCTGACCACCGGTACCTTGGACCCTGTTCCCGATACCGGTCGGCTACTATTTTTAATATTTTTTAATGTTTTTATATTTTAATATTTAAAAATGTAAATTATATGTATGAAAATTAACTAAAGGAAATAAAAAATGTTCAAAAAGAAAATGCCTTGATTATTTTTATTACATATTACCTTCTAATACACATCTAATAAGAAATACATAATTCACATACTTAAAAAATAATTTAACGTTTACCGTTTAAACGTTACGTTTTTTTTTAACGTTTAAAAAGTTGGGTAAAATTTCGCATGGGTAGGCAACCCCATCCCGCCATTGCATGTTTATATTACGGTCTTTGTCTAATCTAAGCGACAGTATTGTTCTTGCGACTTGTGTAAGTGAGACAGAAATATGTTTACTTTTAAATGTTTCGTGGTTTCAAAGCTACGTCGTCGCATTTAAATAGTGGTTATACTTTTTTTTCCACATTTTAATGAGGTTTGCTTCTCTAGTTATATAACTCAATGGTTCAATGCCTCTATTCACAACTCTCTATTCGGAAGTGAATGTTTTTTTTAATCTCGGCAAAGAAGTATGCGTCTTTACGGCGTTAATATTTTTTGAATATTTAAATAATGTTTATAAATAGAATATCATCAAAAACTATGATTATTACAATAAAAAAACGTTTATGAACAAATTAACATTTATTTGTGTTCTAAACTCGAAAATATTTGAATTTTCTATTTTTCATATTAGGCTGTTTATCGGCTTTATACCTTTGCTTCTCCTTCAACCTGGCGAAAGCAAAGCGCGGAAAAAAAAGAAAATTTAAATCATAGTTTCCTAATAATTCATGACAAAAATATTTTCCGTTATTTTATTTTATTTCTTCAAAAGTGTATTGAAAAACGTCGTTTGAGACTCGTGGATATTTGTTACTAGCTTTTGCCCGCGGCTTCGCCCGCGTGGATGTCGGAAAATATCCCATGGGGACGTTCATGTGGAAAACATAGGGCATATCCCTAACTTAAGAAATGCTGGGTTTCCCATACAAACTTTCATCCCTTTTATCACCCCTTGTAGGATTATGTTTTAAGACAAAAAGTACCCCATGTCCTTTCCCAGGATGCTATCTATAGCCTTGCCAAATTTTATCGTTTATAGTTTTGTAAATTTTAAAATCAACCCCCTATTTTACCGACTTAGGGGATGATTTTTAAAATACGCTGACCCGCATATTTCTTAACTTCTTACCAATAGCATAAATTTGTTATGCCTAACTTAAGAAATACTGGGTTTCCCTTACAAACTTTCATCCCCTATATCACCACCTGTAGTATTATTTTTGAAAAAAATAGTATCCAATGTCCTTTCCCAGGATGCTTTATAAAGCCTTGGCAAATTTTGTCGAAATCCGTGGAGTTTTGTAAATTTTAAAATCAACCCCTATTTTACCACCTTAGGGGATGATTTTTCAAAAACGCTGAACCGCATATTTCTTCATTTCTTATCAAAAGCATACATTTTAATTTTCACATCCCTAACTTAAGAAATACTGAGTTTCCCATACAAACTTTCATCCCCTATATCACCCAATGTAGGATTATTTTTTAAAACCAAAAGTAGCCTGTGTCCTTCCCCAGGATGCTATATAAAGCCTTGCCAAATTTTATGGAAATCCGTGCAGTTTTGTAAATTTTAAAATCAACCCCTATTTTACCCCCCCAGGGGATGATTTTTCAAAAACGCTGAACCGCATATTTCTTAATTTCCTATCAAAAGCATACATTTTAATTTTCACATCCCTAACTTAAGAAATACTGAGTTTCCCATACAAACTTTCATCCCCTATATCACCCCCTGTAGGATTATTTTTGAAAAAAAAAGTAGCCTATGTCCGTCCCCAGGATACCATCTATAGCCTTGCCAAATTTTATCGAAATCCGTTCAGTGGTATAAGCGTGAAAAGGTAACAGACAGACAGACAGACAGACAGAGTTACTTTCGAATTTATAATATAGACAGACAGACAGACAGACAGACAGAGTTACTTTCGAATTTATAATATTAGTATGGATTGCAGTTCTCGGCTCAAAAACCACCTCGCCTACGGCTTGGGTGTTAATTCCGCCTCGAATGCAATAACAAAATGTACTATTGATTTTAATTTTGATTTTGATTAAATATAGGTGTGGAACAAAATATTTTGATTTTGATTAAATATTTTAAACTGCTGGAGGTTTTTTGCTCTTCGGACACATCGCCGATGGGACCGAAATATTCTGGAGAGGCGACTGCGTACTGGAAGATGTAGCGATGGTAGGCCTCCCACAAGGTGGACCGATGAACTTGTGAAGGCCGCAGGAATTCGCTGGATGCGAGAAGCACAGTACCGGTCGAAGTGGCGGTGCTTTGGGTAGGCCTATGTCCAGCAGTGGACGTCTTTCGTCTGAAATGATGATAAATGATGACTGTTGGGAGATTTGAATGTGAGATAATCTTGGAATTAGCTGGAGTTGTGGTTTTATGACAAAGTCATCGCGTGTTTCAGAAAAATTCTTATGTGTATAATCCGCTAAGAGCCCCAAGGTATTTTCAGCAAAGATTTTTCTTGGTTATTTTTTAGTTTTTTACTAAATTTTCTATGTCCTAGTGCTGAAATTATACCACAGAAAATGGTAAAAGTATTAGTAAAACAGAATCATGAACAAGATTTTCATGAGTGGAGCGAATGTTAAAAACTCTGTATTTATTTTATTTCTTGCTAAATCTTATTTCACATCGCATTTCATTTTTCCGTAGTACAGTAGGTATATTTACATCAGATTTTTGGTTCATGCAGATTTTGGGCTGCAGTTGAAAATCAGCCTCAGGTGTACCATCTGACATTATGCTGAGCCGTGGCCCTTTTGGCATTATAAACATTATTTTTTGTTTTTAGGGTTCCGTACCCGAAAGGTCAAAACGGCCCTATTGCTGTCACTCACGTGTCCGTCTGTACGCCGTCTGTCTCACGGGTTTTACAGCCAAACGGTTAGCCCTACAGGCTTCAAATTTTCACAGTATACCTAAGCATCTTGTTGACCCAAAGCCATAGAAATTGTCAAAAAATAGCTGAACGGGGCACGAAAAAAATTTTAGACCTACCCCATCGAGTGGGATATCGTTGTTTAGAACTCGTTGAGTAGATAAATCGGTATTTTTGTTTTAAAAATTTTTGGAAAACAAAGGAATGAAAAGCCACCAAAATCAGCTTCTTTACATGTTCCGAAGAATATTTGAATTTTAACTTCCCATTGACATATGAACTTGAAATTTGAAGAAAATGTTTATTATTACGTATAATTTACTAACAAATACCAATATATTGATAAATAAGGTTTGGTACAGAAAGAACCCTTGTGCGAATTCCGACACGCACTTATAGGCGGTTTTTAACAGTTTTGTATTTATTTCCTTCTTTCTTTCATCTGGGAGGCTTTTACCTATTTTGCGGTTCCCACTTAATGCTCTAAGGCTTTAAGGGCCATCTTTTCTACGCTGGTAATAAAACCGATTTTCCGTACAACAGAATGTTTCCGTGTTAATTCGAGAGGAGCTAAAGATCTCCGTAATGGCCCTAAAATACTTTTGAACCCGACACCTTAGTGCTGCATTTGTCTCAAATTAGTCTTTATTGCTTCATAAACTTGACTAATTAGTAGATTTTTTTTTTTTATTTCAACAAAAGTTACACAAGAGTATTTTACAAATCTTCTGCCAAACTGCAGGACACTGCATTTGTCGGCAGCAAATTAAAATCATTTGGCTTCATTTAGTCGGATAATAACAAGACAATTTCGTGGAATCCTTTTTTTTTGTGCATGGGAAATCATCAAATGACTTCTCCCACTCTGGGTGGAGCGGAAGGGCGTGTCAGACTTTTACTGACTAAAACCCACCCGTGTTCCTTCAGGTGCCTATGCCAGGGCCACGGTACGGGATTAATGTTAAGCGGAGTTGGAATAACTGCCACATTTGTCAGAATTCGTTTTCCTTTGAAAATGCGTAAGAAAAGCTAGCCTTAGCAGCGAATAAGCACATACCTATGATTAAAATGTGTACTAATCCCTTAAGGAATTTTAAGCCAAAAGAGTATTGGGATCCATCATTATCTAGAGCAGTGGCTGAACGTAGGTTAGCTTTAGCCAAATTCAGAAGAAATCCTACTCCTGACAATCTTACAAGATTAGAAGAGAAAGGAGCACATGCACATAATTTGATAGTGAAAGCCATAGATAGCGGATGGAAAAAATTTTGTTGTAGCATAGATGAAACTTCTTCAGTTTCTGATATGTGGCGAAAGATGAGATGGCATAAAGGTTATCGTCAAGCTAAATTTAGTGTGTCGGAGGAAAAGCTAAAAGGTTTGTTATATTCACTCACGCCGGATACCGTTATAAATTTACCACCAGTATTCAAATCACAGAACGTTTTGATAGAATCAGCATTCACAATAGAAGAATTAGAGAATAGTTTAAAAAAGAAGGACACTGCTCCGGGTAATGATGGAATAACGTATTCTATGATTTATAATCTTCCATGTGAGGCCAAGAAGTTTCTTCTCCGGCTATATAATGACATATACAGAACTGGAGATGTCCCAAAACAATGGCGTGAGATATCAGTTATTGCTATTCCTAAAGCTGGGCATGACACGAATACAGACACTAAACTTAGGCCAATATCTCTTATATCCTGTGTCTGTAAGATATTTCATAATATGATCGGAAAAAGAATAGAATGGTATATTGAGAAACATTCTATTTTGTCACCTAATACGGTTGGTTTTAGGAGAGCTCAGTCATGTTTAGATTGCATTTCAAGATTATCAACTTATGTTCAATTGGGTTTCACTAGAAATGACCCTACGTTGGCTTGCTTTCTGGACATTACAAATGCTTATAACAATGTCTTAGTTGAAAAGGTTGTTCAGACATTGGATGATTTGGGAATTGGCTCGAAGGTTTGTGGTTATTTAAATTCATTTCTATTAGAGCGATACTTGATGATAAAAAGTAGTAGTGATGGACGAACTGTTGATGTTAGACGAGCAAGCAGGGGGTTGGCACAGGGCGACCCAATATCACCGATGCTTTTTAATATTATTACATCAACAATTTGCCAACAGATTGAGACTGTGATTGTTTCGCAGTATGCGGATGATTTCGTATTTTACCTCAGCCATAATGATTTAAACCACGTGGAATCGGAAATGCAAGTTGCTCTTAATTCTATGGTTGTGACGCTTGACGATATTGGTCTAGACATGTCACCAGACAAATCAAAGATGTGTCTTTTTAGTAGAGGTAGAAGAAGACGACAATTGCAACTTACAATTAACAACTTACTAATTGCCTCAGTAGATTGTGTGAAACACTTAGGTATCTGGTTAGATAGGTCACTTCTATGGAAAAAACATATTAATGAAATACAGGAAAAGACGGCAAAGTTTTTAAATTTATTTAAAGTTTTGGCGGGGCCGACTTGGGGAATCCATCCGAAACATTTGAGATCTTTGTATATTTCATTGGTACGCAGTAGGATTGACTTCGGTTGTTTTCTCTATGATAATAGTGCAAAGAGTCATTTAGGTAAACTGGACAAAATTCAGAACCAATATTTGAGGACTATAGGTGGTTTTATAAAAAGCTCTCCAATACACGTAATGGAAGCTGAAATGTGCATCCCTCCTTTGTATGTTAGGAGATTATACTTAGCTTACAAGTTCTGTATAAAAAGTATGTCATGTTCGAACAATGTAACTATCAAATTAATAGATGACTTAAATGATCTTTCAGTCGCAAGATACTGGAACAATAAGAAAAAACCGTTGCTTGTGACCGTATACAATGAGTGTAAACTCCGTAATATACATTGTTCAAGTATTTTAGACATGTACTCACTGGAGAAATGGGTGACAGGTATAAACGTACGAGATAAAATCTGTTGTAATTTAGAATGTGTCAAAGTAGCAAAACGCAGCCATGAGGTTACATCACTTAAATTCGATGTTATCAAAGAACTTAGTGAAAAATACCCGGCGTGGAAAATGTACTTTACTGATGGGTCTAAGAGCAAAAGTGGATGCGGTGCCGCTTATTATAGTTTGAGTGATGGAACTTCGGCCTTGTTTAAATCTATTGATACAAACGTATCTGTAATGACGATGGAACTCGTAGCAATCTCAAGAACTTTAGAGAACATAATTTGTTGGGACAATGCGAACCAATCTCTGAATCAAAACATTGTTATATGTACGGATAGCAAAAGTGGTTTAATGCATTTAGCTCGATGCGCCTCTGGTTGCAGAGGTGTACCGATAGCTTATGTAATTCTGAGACAATTTCATGAACTTAGTGACATTAATTTGAGGTTGCAATGGATTCCATCTCACATTGGTATACATGGAAACGAGAAGGCTGACATGCTTGCAAAAAAAGCTAGTTTGGAAGGATTGGAAATTAATATCGCTCCGTTCTACACAGAAATACTTAATTATTACAAGAACATATGCTACAATCGTTTTAAAGAGTATTTTGACAGGAAGTCTAAAGAAAAGGGCATATGGTATAAGACTATGCAAAGTGAGCCTCCTCGAATCCCTTGGTTCGCTGAAAGTCATACAAAGAGGTCGTATGTTGTTATGGCACATAGATTGCGTTCTGGTCACTTTCCATCCAGAAAATTTGGATACCTAATGAAAAAAGTCGATTCCCCTAATTGCCAATTATGTAATAAAGTCGAAGATGTCCAACATTTGCTGGTGGAATGTGAAAAGAACAGGAGAGAGAGGGAGATAGTGATGCGGGAGTTAAAAGTTAATATGTATGATGTTGGGGCTTTCATTAGAATATTATCTACACCTAATTCGAGAGAAGCTAAACTGGTTTACGAAATGGTTGCTGCATCACTACTATGTCCCTCGCTTACGCAATAATACATTATTAGTAATATTATAATTAAGGGTAATAATAAGTTAGATTAGGTTACGATGAGGCTGACGTACCTTTGTAAGGTAAAAGCCTCTAAATAAATAAAGAGAAAAAAAAAAAATATAGAAATTCGAAATTCCTCACATAATTTACAGGATATGTTTTTAAGCAGTGCGCTTTACAGGATTTTTTCAGGAGGTTTGATTTAAAAGAGCGTCCGTGGAGTTTCTTGCCCGTTCTTCTCCATAGATCTACATTTTGGAATGTGCAACTAGCTTCAACTTTCTGACTTACCTACTGACCGACTCTTTGACAATTCAAAAGTGCCTGTAATTGGTTTAATTGAAATAAATGCTTTGAGTTTGAGTTTGGATGATAAGTTTCTATGCAGTGCGAAAATTTTCATAGAGTGAATGAAAAACCCATGAATATGAACAACTTTCACTATGGGACTAACTTTGAAATCGCGACAAAAAAATCAGCTGTTCAGTAACACCAAACTCGTCAAAATGTAGGGAGCAGCTGATCATTTTTTCGCGATTTCAGGTTTTATGCCATAATAAAAGTTGTTCATATTCATGGGTAGAACACCTTGTGAAAATTTGCGCACTGCTTAAAAACTTATCTTGTATTATTATGTATTATGAAACCTATACATATTCTGTAATCCAATCGGATTAGATACACACTAAGCTTAAGAATATGTTTGATTTACAAATTATTTTGTTATTCGTTGGTATGAACTACGAATGTTCCGGGGGCCTCGTAACTCTTAAAATGTCGATTGCACACCATGTAACGTCTGCAGATAACAATAAAATGACTATTGTGTCTGCTAATTGGCGCGCGACGGGTTATCGAAATTCATGATTAATTTGTAACAAAGAAAAAAAATCGTTTCTGTAGTCAACAAACAGACGAAATTAAAGCTTCGTCCAAATATGGAGATGTTTACTTTCAACGTCATCCAGTCAACTGATCATGACGTCACACAAAAACAGATTCGTGGGGAATTATCACATGCTAACAAAATGATTGGGTGCGGATAACAGTGAGTGCATGACTTGTACAAATATTGTTAGAAGCAGCACATGACTTGATTACTCTGTGTTTGAATACCCGATTGTATTGTTTATGTACGCATTAGTTTTATTTGGTTTTAATGGAAATTCGATTGACTTTTGTTTTTAAAAAGAAGTTGATCTAGAATTCGGAATTCCCGGTTCCGGAAAAAATGGAAGTTATGGTAACATTACAGTTAGGTACGCTTATTTTGAGAGGGTCCTTCCTGTGAGAGCCTACTTTTCCACATGAATAACACAATTCCTGTTAATGATGCAAAGGACCAAAAGCAATAAATTCAAGTAAAATGAAGGAGCTAAGTGTAAGTAAGACCCTTGTTTGCTATTATGGAATAGCCATTTTGGTTACATAGTGGCAAGGCTATTTTCCTACTTATCCAATAATCAAATAAAAAAGGAAGTAAAAAAGTTCACCATCTCTTTTTTACCGACCTCAAAAAAGTAGGAGGTTCTCAGTTCGTCAGAATCTTTTTTGTTTTTTTGCTCCCCGATTAATCAAAGACGGCTGGACGGATTTGGGAAATTCTTTCTTTGTTTGAAAGGGTATACTTTCTAGTTAGTCCCACTGTCATCAGATTAAGATCTGATTTGGGATCCTGGAGAAATCGACGGAACTATTTAAATTTTATGGCACACCTATAGTGATTTGGGTATTTTTTAAAGTAACTCGTGCATTTACTCTCGGAAAGCATCATTTGGTGAAGTGGAACTGATGATGAAAATAACAGATGTCCACCGGAACTACTCAATAATAAGTAGGTATTTCACGGGTTGCGATTGTATTAGGTACTCTAATAATGGTTGCTAAGCAATTTATGCTCGTCATAATGCACAATTATGGTGAAGTAGAGCTGATGGTGACTTCACCATCTGAAGAACAGGCAAGAAACTCCACGGACAGTCTTATTGTGAGGTTATATTTTTGCTGGTGTACTAAAGATGCACCTCTGCCTAACCTTTTGGTGAATATAAGCGTGATGTTGTTTGTATAAAAAAAAAAAGTCCGATGACAATTAAAATATTAAAATAAAATAATAGAAAATTAAAATTAAATTAATTTAAAATTAAATGAATTAAAATTAAAATTAAATTAAAATACATGAAGAGGTCTTATCTGCTACAGTCTTCAGGATGCCGTTGCAGCTGCCACGCATTCTGCAGATCAAGGATACAGATACGTACAGTTTTCTTGCGTATGAGAGCCATCATTGAGATGCAGCACAAACATCCCCGATGAATAACAGAAGCGAGGCAGCCCCAACATTATCCTGAAGATGCGTAGTTATTTAATAGGTAACTACCATACAACTACCATTTGGGATTTATACAGGGTATAATAAACGCTCAATCAATCTGCCTAGCCTTTTCTCAACTATGTTGGGGTCGGCTTCCTGTTTAACCGGATGCAGATGAATACCAGTATTTTACATGGAGCGACTGCCTATCTGACCTCCACAACCCAGTAACTGGGTAATACGATACCCCTTGGTAAGACTGGTTGTCAGACTTTCGGGCTCCTGACGACTGTCAAAGATCCACGAATGACAGCCGGGACCAACGGCTTAATGTGCTTTCCGAGGCACGGAGAAGTCTCGGTATGTAAAGATGGTCACCCATCCACTGACCAACCCCGGCACGCGTAGCTTAACCTGATGGATCTACCCGTGCGGCTGTTATTACTTAGCCATGAGCTCCTCCACTCTGTAATGGTGAAATTAACAAAACCTTAGGATAATTAATATGCATAAGCCTAGGATATCAATATCTCCGAGCAAAGGTCAGTAAAACACAATTGTTCCTCAATCAAATGGTATCAGCCATTGAGTATGTACTATTTATAAACATAGTAAGTAACGCGTAATGTAAATATTTTCATAATAACCGCGTGATGAGAGCCGGTAAGAACGGCGCTATGATTCATATTAACATCTGTATTTATTGAAGTATTAAACTCTCAGAATGGATTTCATTAGACTTCAGCGTGTCATTTTGGTAAAAAAAAAAACAAAATATAACATCACGGCTGTATACCCCGAAGGGTTAGGCAGAGGTGTAGGTATCTACAGGGTGTAGGTGTAAACAGTGGCAATATTTTAAGGGGTCATTGTACTCATCATTACGAACCACTTTTTTACTATAGGACCAAACCTGAAATCGCGAAAAAAAATCAGCTATTCAATACATTTTGACGAATTATGCGAACATAAATGTACTGAACAGCTGATTTTTTTTCGCCATTTCAGGTTTGGTCCGATAGTAAAAGTTGTTCATAATGATGAGTACAATGACCCCTTAAAATATTGCCACAGACTCCAGACTACTGACAAATTACAGATTAAACCAAAAAACATTTTATCCGACAATGCCCATCCTCCTTTAAAGACAAAGTTATAGATCCCGGTTTCTGATATGTGCCCGGTTGAAGGGAAAGGCTCGCCCCCCAATACGTAAACGTTCCTGACGAAATGTGGGTGTACTATAGGTTCAGTCAGCGTCAATACCTAATATCGGAACGAATAGACTGTTCAAAATGATGTAAACAACTATTAAATTAAATATTAACTCAATGACACGAGGAATGTTTCAGAATGAAGACAGTACACGACAACTGTCATTCTGACAAGAAGTTTATCCAATTGAGATACCTGACCAAGGGCTGGCCTTACCTTACTGGCTGGTTTTACCTTGGCCAGAGGATTAGCATTGCCGTAAAACGTGGCAATGCCGCCTCAATGACAGCGATGCGGAGGAATTTTCTTTAGATGTGATTATGAAATAATTATTACTAAGGTTCGTAACCTAAAATGGTATTGCCTAACACTCAATATAGAAAGTAGTGGTGGCCGGGCAGTGGTAACGGCCGCGACTAACAACTTGTAGGTCTAAATTATTTCATCACTACTGCTCTCAAAAGGGTGAAGGAAAACATCGTGAGGAAACCGGCATGTCCTAGAACCAAAAATTCGAAGACATGAGACATCTAACAACCCGCACTGGGCCCGCGTGGTGGATTACGGCCCACTCCCTCTCAAAGAGAGGAGGCCTGTGTCCCAGAAGTGGGAACATTATAGGCTGATTATGCAATATAAGTTTTCAAACTGTCATGGTACATGGTAAATATCCCGTTTGTGTTAATAACAATGATTATGCAATATAGAAAAGTTTTCAATAAATAAACCTAACACTGTTTCAACGAAGTCAGGGGCTGAGAGATCTCAAACTTTTAGCTTTAGACTTTAGACCTAGAATGTAAGTTCTAAAGTTAACAATATTTCATGAAGTTCAGTCAAGGAGGCTGTATCTGTCTACTCTTTGCGTTTACTCTCAGAATATTCTAAGTGATTTGGGCCAACTATCAAAATAGCCTAGAGAGGCGACGATGCGTACTTAAATGTAAGTCTGTGCAAAATTTTAGCTTTCTAGGTTCAAGGATTTGGGCTGGACGTTGATGAGTCAATCAGTCAGGGCTTCTCTTTTTATTGATACAGGATAAGTTTTTAAGCAGTTCTCAAATTTTCACAGGGTTTTCTACCCATAACAACTTTCACTCTAAGGGACTAACTTTGAAATCGCGAAAGAAAAATCAGCTCATCAGTACATTTATGTACTACTTACACCAATCTCGTCAAAATGTAGGGAGCAGCTGATTTTTTTTCGCGATTTCAGGTTTGTTCCCATAGTAAAAGTTGTTCATATTCATGGGCAGAACACCCTATGAAAATTTGCGCACTGCTTAAAAAAATATCCTGTAGGTACCTATAGATAATGATATATTATTTTATTTCTGTAAGTACCTACAAACACTTTTACTACACGTCAATCATATTTTTAATAAAAATTAGATGAGGTCGGCGTTTCCTATCTGACTACTCTGAGAAGAAAGACCGAAACAAACTCAGAGGTCTAACTAAACTCGCATAACTCGTCAAAATAAAATCTAAGAAAAACAAACTTAATAACATCACCAAAAATTAAATGTCCCACGAGCATAGACGCGTAACTCCACACTACAAGTACAACTAGAAATCATGTCAGCTAAGCTCAACAAGCTTTCCAAGTAACGTCAAAACATAAGCCGTGACACGACACGGGTAAATACCTGAAACTACTGTCACATAGCCGCATTAGATAAAACACTTATAAATACTAAAGCGACACCTACCAACGTCTAGTGCCGACGCGTTTCGCGTGCGCCTCATTCATTAAAACAATCTGAACCGAAGAAGAATATTATTAATTACAATGGCTCCCGGTGTTGCTCAAAATTCTGAGACCATAATTAATGATTTGACCATCACGAATGGTAATGACATTAATGATTTGAGTATCGCTAATGGGAACTTTACCATCGCTAATGGTAATTTGACCATCTCGAATGGTAAAGGGAGTGTTATTAAGGAGTTGGTGGTGGAAAGTGTGAAGGCGTGTCCTGTGGAGTTACCATGCTCGAAGGTGAAGCCTGTCAGGAGGGTGATCAGGCCCAAAGTGCTGAAGAATTTGGAGAGTCATGAGTACTTGTATGACCGGCTTTATGATACGACCTGTCCGAGGGTGGTGAGTAGATTTGTTTCGTTTTTGTTTTGTATCGCGATTCTTGATCTTCCGTAACGTTTCTTTCATTGTTTTTATTTTATTTTGGTATCGTGAACTGAAAGTGGAAAATAAATTAATTTTGTGTATACAGGGTTATTGGTAAAACACCAACCACCTCTTAAGGGGTCATTGTACTCATCAGTATGAACAAGTTTTACTATGGGACCAAACCGGAAATCGTGAAAAAAAATCAGCTGCTCCCTACATTTTGAGGAGTTTGATGTTCTTAGATAAATGTACCTACTGAACAGCGGATTTTTTTTTTATTGATTGACTTTGCTAAATCAAAAATTGCCTACCTAAGCACCTAAATGGGTATTTTTTTGTTTTAAAGGGTAGGTTCCTTTAATAATAAAAACCTTAAAGGTAAAAAAAATACCGTAAATTTTCTTCTCGTCAATTTTGATCCTACAGATATAATCGCCTATTTCATTAGATTCACCACCCTTATTTTAGTCATTTTCCCCAAAATATTAGTCAAAATGTGTATTCATATAGTTAATAATTTATTAGTAAACTATACAAGCACACATATTAATCGTGTTCATATTGACTAAAAGATCAGAGCACGCGCCGACAAAGTCAATAATTTTCTTAGATCATAGAGTGCAGGATAAGAAACAACTGTTTCCGTGTAATTGTAAAAGCAATAATTACGTAGTTGTTTTCGTCTCTTTTTTTAGTAACTAAGTGTGATTTTACTGCAAATCGTTAAAATACTTATTTTTTAAACACCTACACGTAAATTTTGGCATGCTAAGACAGACCCCAGAGGTCTAATTGTGTGCTTTGTTACACCTATGTAAGGAACTTGTAATAAAATTTATAAATAAATAATAAAACAAATTTGAATTAAAACCTTTGGTTCTTAAAATTAAAAGACTTCATTTGTACAGCGTAGTCTTAATAATATCAGTGTGTAGTTTTATTATTTTGTGTGTATATGAAAGAAAGAAAGAAAGAAAATACGTTTATTTCGTTGTGTGTTAAGGGTTTTCGTTTATATGCGAGTTACTTCGAAGGATGTCCAAAAAATAAATTATCCCTGTGAATCTTTGGTATACTATGCGTGCCAAATAAGAATAGGATCGCGCTTGCTTCAACTTCACACGATAGCTGTTAAATTAGTACGCATTGGTAATGAAGTTCGCGAGTATTGCCATACTATTGCGGAACAAAATGGCGTCTTGACATTACTATTCTTATATTATGTCAATATTTTTTACGACAAATTTTATGTTCAGAATAAGTACATTTCCTATCCTGTAATTGATTGTTTCATATACTTGTTAAATATGTACCGACACAAATATCCTACAGCGTGACGAGGTTTCTGATTTTATTACCCGACAATTTGGTGTGTTCCGCGCATAAAGTAATGTGTACACTTACACCCACAAACATACACAGTGTGTCCATAGAAGACACACACTAACGTTCCATTGAAAATCAAAGACGAAAACAAATACGATACTGCAGTGAATTTTCACGGTGAATTACTTGTGTTTGTTTAAAAGTAAAGTACAGCAAAATAAAACAAAGGTTTAATTTTATTGCTTGACGTATGTTGCAGTGATAAATAATTGAAAAGTGTTGTTCTAAAAGTGTTGTATTGACCGTGGTGAGTTTCCTGATCTTATGAAATATAGTAAAATAATACCGTTGTTTAAATCGGGTAGTACATCTGACCCTACTAATTATAGACCTATTTCAGTGCTACCTACTTTTAGTAAAATTTTTGAAAAAGTTATTTTAGATCAACTGCAAAGATTTTTTAATAAACATAAATTATTACATAACAAACAGTTTGGTTTTACAAGGGGTCGTTCGACTACTGATGCCGGTGTTGAACTTTTAGGTCATGTTTATAATGCATGGGAGGATAAATGCGATGTTTTGGGCATTTTTTGTGATTTGTCCAAGGCATTCGACTGCGTTCTTCATGAAACATTAATCAGGAAACTGCATCACTACGGAATCCGGAACGCCTCTCTGGATCTTCTTACTTCTTACTTAAGTGATAGGATTCAAAGAGTTGATGTTAACGGGAAAAGATCACCCGGATCCGTAGTAACAATGGGGGTCCCCCAAGGCTCAATTCTTGGCCCGTTTTTGTTTCTTATTTATATTAATGACTTGCCTTACCTCATAAAGGATAATCATGATATAGTGTTGTTTGCAGATGACACTTCACTTTTATTTAAACTCAAACGTCAGCAGCTGGTTACTGACAATGTAAATAGCGCCCTCGCAAAAGTAGTTAACTGGTTTAATGTTAATAACCTACTTCTTAACGAGAAAAAAACTAAGTGTATTAAGTTCACTATACCTCATGTTAGACAAGTAAAAACTAGTGTTCTCATAAAGGGTGAAGAGTTGATTCCCGAAGATACCACAGTGTTCTTGGGCATAACTTTGGATGCCAAACTTCAATGGGGCCCCCATATAGATAAATTGTCGAAAAAGCTTAGCGCTGCAGCATACGCCGTTAGGAAAATTCGTGATTTAACTTGTTTAGAGACAGCCCGTTTAGTTTACTTTAGTTATTTTCATAGTGTGATGTCGTACGGTATTCTGTTGTGGGGAAATGCCGCCGATATTCAGACAATTTTTGTTTTACAAAAAAGGGCTATTCGTTCAATTTACAAATTAAGTCCCAGACACTCCCTCAGAGATAAATTTAAAGAAATTAATATAATGACTGTGCCTTCTCAGTATATCTATGAAAATCTTTTGTATGCTCATAAAAATATCAATTTGTTTAAAAAATACAGTGACGTCCATAATGTGAATACTAGAAACAAACACAAATTTGTTGTTCCTACAACCAGGCTGAAGAAAATAAGTGGTTCGTTTAGTTGCCAATGTATACGTTTTTATAATAAACTACCTAGCCACATTCAAGAACTAAGCCTTAATAAATTCAAAAATTGTATAAAGCGGAAACTTTGTCAGAAAGCCTTTTATACTGTCAAAGACTATATTGAGGACAAAAAGGCTTGGGTTTGAGCTGCTCCAATAAATTTACACTATTAATGTTGATATAAATACCTTTTTACATATTCTATACAATGACATGAATATTTTGTTTGTTATACTATTTTTAATTATTGTGAATGTGAAGACTACGTGGATCATTGTTTTTTATTTATTTTATCCTTTTCTCAGTTTTAGTTATAGTCTGACAGTTTGAGTAATTTATGCGGCCTACCCAAATGTCTTTTCTTTGGTATTGTTCGTCGAATCGTTAAGCTCCTTAAGGCTGCAGTCTTGCAAAATTCACTCGCGGCGAATTATTTGCGCAACTTTGTGTTTTTTTTTAAACAAAAGTAATGAAATAACATGAAATATTATTATTGAACGTGAATAACCATAATATAAGTAATAGCTGGTTATTTTTTTCAGGTTCATCTGGGTGGATTATGTTAGGTAAATCAAGCGTTAAATACAGCTCTTTCGCGCCAACAACGATTCGAGTTATGTTTGTGCACTTGCATTGGGCAATACAAATTTTATTTAGAAAATCTGTTCAGCGCATAATTGTTTCTATATTCTTGTCTTCAAAATGCGCTGATTACTTTTTTCTAATTATCTTTCATTTTCTTAATTCGGATGTCACAATGTCATCGAAATTTTCTGTTTTTATCTCTTAATAAACGGTTTGTTTCATAATAACAAAGCATCGTACGCATGTAAGATTTGGTTGGTTTAATGCCAAGAGTTCAATAAAGCAAATACTAAAAAAAATTGCATCTAAATCACCTAAAGCTCCATTTACACGGCGCCATTTTATTGCTTGAAGCATACCATAAAATTGAAAGGCAAATATCTGGCACCGTCTAAACAACACGTACAATATTGTTGCACGATACGGGCAACTTTGAAAACTGGTATAAGCTTGTACAAGAAAATCGCACAGTACATACAATAATTGCTCGTACAATAAAATCGCATTCAATTCTGGCATGATCTGACATTCGTGCTGTCATTGAAATATGAGTGCGGTGAGTGAGGGTGTGGTAATCCTTGCTGCTCTTTTGAGGCAAGAAATCCTTAAAAAGAAAAGAAAAAGGTGTTGGGTTAAGAACTGGATATCCAGAAGAGGTGTTCACGGAGCATCGAACAATCTTTCTGTGGAGCTACAAGCAGAAAATGAGGAAGATTTTAGGAGCATGTTTCGTGTCAACAGAAACCAATTTTATTATTTGCTGGACAGAGTCGGTTTGTCTATCCAAAGGCAAAACACAGCAATGCGTAATGCTATTCCTGCTCGCACGAAATTAGAAGTGACATTGAAATATTTGGCAACGGGGGATTCATTGTGTACATTGTCACAATTATTTAGAGTACCTAAGTGTACAATAAGTACTTTCTTGGTTGAGGTACTTCAAGCTATTTACTCAGCATTAGAAGATTTTATAAAGGTACGTACGAAAAGAAACTAAGTTAGAGGAAAGTTAACTAAGAGGAGCTCGTGGCTAAGGAATAACAGCCGCACGGGTCGATCCGTCAGGTTAAACTACGCTTGCTGGGGTTGGGCTGTGGATGGGTGACCATCTTTACATACCGAGATTCCTCCCTGCCTCGGAAAGCACGTTAAGCCGTTGTCCCGGCTGTCATTTGTGGATCTTTGACAGTCGTTACGGAACGGCCAGAAGGCCGAAAGTCTGACAATCAGTCTTACCAAGGGGTATCGTATTACCCAGTAACTGGGTTGTGGAGGTCAGATAGTCAGTCGCTCCATGTAAAATACTGGTATTCAGCTGCATCCGGTTAGACTGGAAGCCGACCCCAACATAGTTGGGAAAAGGCTAGGCAGAAGATGATGCGATGATGATTTTATTATTTTTATTTTAAATAGATTATTGTATTGTCACCGGGCCCTGATAAGTCTGAAAAATTTCGAATTAATCTGACCATTTAAAGTGGGTAAAAATCGAGTTCAAAGATAAAAAAATATAATAATAATATAATATATATGTTCTAATACGACACAATCAACAATAATTATTATTGCACCATAGGTAATACATATAATGAATTAATTCTGCACTATTGAGTGCTAATTTGCAATTATAGATAATATAAATATTTCCGTTTACATTATGATAATGATGATGAATCATTTAATATAGAATGTGAGGATGACAGCTGATATCTAGGCAGAGTTATGAAATATGGGCTGAGAGTACATGTAGGCATTACGTGGCGAAACGTGGGTGTACTTTAGGTAACCCTTTTGGGAAAATAGATGCTATGTTATGTAAGTACCCATTTGTAAATAAAAAGTAAGTTTAGAAATATAAAAGTTTAAATAAAGAATTTTTTCTTAAATTTTAATAATTTTTCTGTCTGTCTGTCTGTCTGTCTGTCTGTCTGTCTGTCTGTCTGTCTGTCTGTCTGTCTGTCTGTCTGTCTGTCTGTCTGTCTGTCTGTCTGTCTGTCTGTCTGTCTGTCTGTCTGTCTGTCTGTCTGTCTGTCTGTCTGTCTGTCTGTCTGTCTGTCTGTCTGTCTGTCTGTCTGTCTGTCTGTCTGTCTGTCTGTCTGTCTGTCTGTCTGTCTGTCTGTCTGTCTGTCTGTCTGTCTGTCTGTCTGTCTGTCTGTCTGTCTGTCTGTCTGTCTGTCTGTCTGTCTGTCTGTCTGTCTGTCTGTCTGTCTGTCTGTCTGTCTGGTCTGTCTGTCTGTCTGTCTGAAAAAAAAAATACAATAGTTCATAGGTCCCACTGGTCTTCGCTGTCTTGTACACAGAGAGGTGTTTCTGGAACAGGAGTGATGGAGCTTTCTTTTTCTTCAATTTCTCGCAGTTTATATTTGGACAATATCCCATGTATTTCATCCTGTGCGTGTATTGAATTTTTTGAATTTAAAATTCTCAAAGAGGACGCTATATATTTTCCGAAGTTGTCCAAATCGTCGTCTTTTTTTTCACACCTTGCCATTTCACGTTTCTCAATAGCCTCAAGTTTCTGTAGTGCTGATTCTACGCAACTGGAAACCTCTTTTTTTTTTTTTTTTGGCATCGGAGATAAGCTGTTGTCTAGGACTTCTATTGTCGAATTAGTCACATAATTTTCCAAATTTTCAACATAATCGATAAAGTCTTCTTTTGATGCTAACGAAATGTTATCCTGAAAATATTAATACTTAGTATTATTTTATAGGTACCAAGATCTGAAGATGACTGGAATAAAATAAGAAGAGGCTTCTTAACGAGATGGAATTTTCCAAATTGCATTGGTGCCATTGATGGGAAACATATAAATGTAAAATGTCCCCCTGGAACAGGATCAGACTTTTTTAATTATAAAAGTACATTTAGTATCGTGTTGCTAGCTTGTGTTGATTACGATTACTGTTTCACATACATTGACGTGGGGGCAAAGGGTAGACACTCTGATGGTGGAATATTTAATGATTGTAGTTTAAAGAAGGCTATTGAAGAGAACACCATACATTTGCCAAGTAATTCAGTACTTGTTGGAGATGAAGCGTTCCCCCTAAAGCCATATTTAATGAAACCATATCCTCGCCGTAGCAATTTAACAAGAGAGCAAAAAATTTACAATTACAGACTGTGCAGATGTAGGAGAATCGTCGAAAATGCTTTCGGAATTTTAACAGCCCGATTTAGAGTTTTCGAAAAGCCAATTAGTGTAGCTGTAACCAAAGTAGACATCATAGTAAAAACAGCGTGCGCATTACACAACTGGCTAAGAAAAACTTCACCTGTGTGTTACACGCCACCAGGTTATATAGACGAAGAATGTCCAAGTAGTGGTCTTCGTCTTAATGATTGGAGAGATAATGCTTCAGGCGGAGCGTTCGAAAGTAATACTTCACAAAACAATAGGATGGCAACAAGTGATGCTATAAGAATCCGTGATAATTATTGTCATTACTTTAATAATGATGGTGCTGTATCTTGGCAAGACAGTGCAATTTTTGAATAACCAATATACTTAATGGTACGAGAGCTCATGACCAAAATTTTTGTCTTATCGTTTTACGACCAAAACCAGTAACTCTTCGCACGCCAATTAGCAGCCACAATAGATTTTTTATTGTTATCTGAACACCTGGGTGTGCAATCGACGTTTAAAGAGTTACAATCGATAGATTTGTTTATTCTGAATCTAAAAACCTAATTTCAGAAATTATACTTTTTTAATAAAACTTTCAAACGAATATTTAAGTTACCATATTTGACGTTGTTTCTCTAGGTTCAGAGTTTTGTCGAAGAAAAGAATCCATTAAATGGAACCAAGGTAATTTTGAAGTAAAAACGTCCGCAGTCCCAGATCCGGTACCCTTCGAATTCTGGATTTTTTTTCTTTCACCGAGGTACTGCGTTCGTAAATTTTTAATTTTGTTTTTTATCTGCTTGGGTCCAAAACCATCAATATTGAATTCGTTCATAAATTCTGCAAGTGCAGCATCACGGGCATCGCGATTTTTGTAATTAGTATTTTGTGTATTCCAGAGACACTCGTGGTTTCTATAAATTTCTATAAACCTGGTTAGGTCACTGGAGCCAAATTTAAATATGTTACTCATTTTTTCAACCGATAAAAAGAAAAGATCTTGTCCAGCTGAATTGGCCGATTTACATTATTTATGTCAAATTACCAATGACATACAAAATTATCAATAGCAAAAGGAGTATGTATGTAACTATGTAAGGATCATAGTGTGCATCCACACTACCAGCCTAGCGCGATACTGAGCGGCGACGGGCGCAAAATATCAAACATATGAACCGCCGTTTGCATCCGTAGGCGCCCGCCTAGCGCGACGGGCCCGAGCGAGATCGCGCGCGTAGTTTTCAAACGTTCCAATCCGCGCGTTATGGCCAGGGCCACACTACGGGCCTATAGTCAGCAAGCGAGCTAGCGCGGGTGGCGGGCAGTGATGCCAACTTAGTGCTTTCGGTAGTACTAGATCTGGTGCAATCAATCAATCAACTCAGCGTATCGCAGTCCACTGCTGGACATAGGCCTCTCCCAGTCTGCGCCACAAAACCCTGTCCTCCGCCTTCCGCATCCAGTCTGTCCCATCCACTTTCCAGCCAGATCTGGTGCATTTTCTGTTAAATCAGATAGATAGATAGATAGATAGATAGAATACTTTTTACTATGCACACCATAAAAATTGATCAGTGAAGGGTTCCGTAGTTGAAAATAATTTATCCCAAAAACAAACTTAACAATCAAATCAATCTGCCTAGCCTTTTCCCAACTACGTTGGGGTCGGTTTCTAGTCTAACCGGATGGAGCTGAATACCAGTATTTTACATGGAGCGACTGACTATCTGACCTTTACAACCCAGTTACTGGGTAATACGATACCCCTTGGTAAGACTGATTGTCAGACTTCTGGCCGGAACGGCCAGAAGGCCGAAACCTTTATAAAATCTTCTAATGCTGAGTAAATAGCTTGAAGTACCTCAACCAAGAAAGTACTTATTGTACACTTAGGTACTCTAAATAATTGTGACAATGTACACAATGAATCCCCCGTTGCCAAATATTTCAATGTCACTTCTAATTTCGTCCGAGCAGGAATAGCATTACGCATTGCTGTGTTTTGCCTTTGGATAGACAAACCGACTCTGTCCAGCAAATAATAAAATTGGTTTCTGTTGACACGAAACATGCTCCTAAAATCTTCCTCATTTTCTGCTTGTAGCTCCACAGAAAGATTGTTCGATGCTCCGTGAACACCTCTTCTGGATATCCAGTTCTTAACCCAACACCTTTTTCTTTTCGAGCGACTGCCTATGGAGCGACTGCCTATCTGATCTCCACAACCCAGTAACTGAGCATTACGATACCCCTTGGTAAGACTGGTTGGCAGACTTTCGGGCTTCTGACGACCCGTAACGAATGTCAAAGATCCACAAACGACAGCCGGGACCAACGACTAAACGTTATTTCCGAGGCACGCAGGAGTCTCGGTATGTAAAAATGGTCACCCATCCACGGACTAACCCCGGAAAGCGTAGCTTAACCTGATGGATCGACCCGTGCGGCTGTTATAACTTAGCCACGAGCTCCTCCAAAAGCCAAAAACAAACTTAACATAAAAAAAAATATATGTCATAAAATTACAAATTCACAATTTTCGGACTTTTTCCTTTACTTGTGCTGGGAGACCTTGCTTCTTGCCAAATTTCATTATTCTAGGTCAACGGGAAGTACCCTATAGGTTTTGATTTACTTTCGACAGTTGCAAGTATCAAAATGTGTCGCAAAATGGCCGTATTTTTTTATTGCGTTGACTTAGAAGCTTGAGTTTTTTAGGACTTCAAGAGACCATAAACCTACGTATTTAATATTAATTTCAACTTTATACCTCTACTCATTCCTGAGAAAAAGGGTCTTGACACACTGACAACTTTGAAAATATTTTTTATGTGATAGAATTACAAATTAACAATTTTCGGACCTTTTCCTATATTTGTGTTGTGAGACCTTGCGATTGCGATTTTATTACAATTTTGTTAGTAGAATCGGCCCCCTGGTTGATAAATAGTGTATTCATTATATGTATTTGTGTAATTCTGATGTTTTTTGTTATTAAAATCCTCTGTATTTTCTTTAATAAGTTAAAATAAATGTTTTTTATTATTTTATTTTTTTTATTACTGAAGTTCATTTCCAATGCTGTTTGAAGGTCATGACTTTAAAATAGCATTGGAAAACAACTTCGGTCACAGCACCACACGGGTGCATGAGATCTGAGAATTTTTGTGTCGGTATACAACGTGGTTCTTTTGATATCCCATAACTCTAGGGTATTAATGAGAACATTATTTTGAACAACTTTTACTATGGGACCAAACCTGAAATCGCGAAAAAAAAATCAGCAGTTCCCTGGATCTGGGACACTTGCGCGAAAGACATTTCCGCGAAAGACACTTGCGCGAACCCACTTGCGCGAAAAGACATTTCCGCGAATGGACTTTTGCGCCAACGGACTTTTGCACGAAGGGACTCTTGCGCGTAAGACACTTGCGCGAATCCGCTTGCGCGAAAGACACTTGCGCAAATCCACTTGCGCAAAAAAGTTGCGGAAATGAGATTTCTTCATAACATCCCGCCTGTATTCTTTCAAAGGGTTGGGCAGGGATGACGTACAGTAAACTTGACAATTTTCGCAGCCACCATCTTGGATTTTTATTTTGACCCCACTATCGTTTTCAGCTACCTCAAATACCATGAAAATACACCACACGAAAAAAAAAACATAATAAGATAATTACAAAAAAAAAGACTTAAGAAAATAAGTTGGCACTCAAATGTGGCACTCAAATGTATTTTTCTGTATAAGTACCTACATAAATAAGAAAAAAAAATAATTTAAAATGTACTGTACATCCCTGCCCAATACTTTGAAAGAATACAGGCGTGATGTTATGAAGCAATCTCATTTCCGCAACTTTTTCACGCAACTGTCTTTCGCGCAAGGGGACACCTTTGTGCAAAAGTCCGTTGGCGCAAAAGTCCATTCGCGGAAATGTCTTTTCGCGCAATTGGGTTCGCGCATTTCGCGGAATTTTCTTTCGCGCAAGTGTCCTGCCACCCAGTTCCTTAGATTTATGTTCGCATAACAATTTTTTTTCGCTATTTCAGGTTTGGTCCAATAGTAACAGTTGTTTAAAATGATGGTCTCATTAATAGCCTAAAGTTAAGGGATATCAAAAGAAACACGCTATAGTGCCACAAACTTATCTGACCCGGTAACGGTGGCGATGTCGGTGTACAAAATATAACAAAGCCTTGTCACTTTTCATAGTGATTTCGTTAGTTCTAATTAAAGTCACCGGGTCAGATATGTATGTAGCACTTTAATATCATTGGAAAGCCTATAATGAATATTTTTTTCTTTAAAAGTAAGATTAGGTGGCCATAGAATAAGATTTTTAAGTGTGTTTTTTGAATAAAAATATACGTACTGTTACGGCCCCACCGCCGCCAGATGGCGCATGGCAGGACTTACTACTGCCATGCCTGCGTGTAGCCATACTGCTGGGCAGGCCGCGCCCGCGTTTTCGCTTCGCACCACCAGGGGCGCTAGTCGTTACCACCCACCATCGCATTGCGGACGTAGCTGATTTTCTCGTATGATAAAAATTAGATTCTATTATTAACAGAACTAGTAAACCCAGATTTGTACCAGTATACCTACGTCCATTATTTTGAAACCCTTATAGAAACACTACACAACGGCAGCAGCTGATACACGTACAAAATAATTTTTACACGAGCTTTTAAATATGAGCATAATTAATGAACAGTAATAAATAATAAAAAAAACAATTACTAAAATTTTATGAAATATCATTTCTAGGCAAAACTTGCATGCAATAATAGCCTGTCAATTTTATTGCCTGGTGTAAGTCGCATGCGATTTTATTGAATGGCAAAACTTGCATTCAATTATTGTACTTAGGAATCGCACGCGTGTAAACACTTCATGCAATTCTTGAATGTCAAAAAACTTGAACGTGCTTTATGACATGCAATTATTGCTCTTGAACGTTCCAGAAAGTTGCCCCGTGTAAATGGCGCTTAAAGCGCCATTTACACGGGGCATAGTCTAACAATAATAATAATCTCAAAAGACCTCCAAAACGCTCCGACCCACTAAGAAATTTCACTCGCAATTCTTGTTCATAAACTCTGTTTTGGAGGTATTTTGAGATTATTATTATTGTTAGAGTAAGGTGATTTAGGTGCAATTTTTTTTAGTACTTGCTTTATTGAACTCTTGGCATTAAATTAACTAACTTTTACATGCATACGATGCATTGTTATTATGAAAGAAACCGTTTATTAAAAGCTAAAAACAGAGAATTTCGATGACATTGTGACATCTGAATTAAGAAAATGAAAGGTAATTAGAAAAAAGTAATCAGCGCATTTTGAAGACAAGAATATGGAAACAATTATGCGCTGAACAGATTTTCTAAATAAAATTTGTATTGCCCAATGCAAGTGCACAAACATAACTCGAATCGTTGCTGGCTCGCAAGAGCTGTATTTAACGCTTGATTTACCTAACATAATCCACCCAGATGAACTTAAAAAAAATTACCAGCTATTACTTATATAATGGTTACTCACGTATTATAATAATATTTCATTTTATTTCATTACTTTTGTTTAAAAAAAAATACAAAGTTGCGCAAATAATTCGCCGCGAGTGAATTTTGCAAGACTGCAGCCTTAAGTTTTGAGTTGAGCTGCACGATTACTGACAAATGCGTGCACTGACTGGACAGGTCCACTCAATCTGTGTGGTTCTTTCATCAAAAGACCATTTCTGACTGCAATCTACATGGTCTTCACATGATCTGACCAAGATTATGTCTGGACTTTAAAAGAGACTGTGACCTCTGAGTTTGTTTCGGCGTTTCTTCTCAGAGTAGTCAGATAGGAAACGTCGAACTCATCTAGTTTAAAAAAAAAATATGTTTGACGTGTAAAAGTGTTTGTACAAACCTACTTACAGAAAATAAATCATTTATCATTTATCATTTATCTATATTTTTCAATACACTTCCTCGAAAACTGGTTCATATCGCACTACGATTAGGTTCACAATGCAATGTATGTCGCACGCGTGCGATTTTTCATTTTTCAACCCGTGTGCGGGAACAAAAATTGCCACAGATAACTTATACCTATACTTAGTCCAAATTGGTTCAATGCCCTCTATTCACAACTCTCTATTCGGAGGTGATTTTTTTTTAAATTATTTTGGCAAAGAAATATGCATCTTTACGGCGTTAATATTTTTTGAATATTTAAATAATGTTTATAAATAGAATATCATCAAAAACTATGATTATTACAATAAAAAAAACGTTTATGAACAAATTAACATTTATTTGTGTTCTAAACTCAAAAATATTTGAATTTTCTATTTTTCATATTAGGCTGTTTATCGGCTTTATACATTTGCTTCTTCTTCACCCTGGCAAAAGCAAAGCGCGAAAAAAAAAGAAAATTTAAATCATAGTTTCCTAATAATTCATGACAAAAATATTTTCCGTTATTTTATTTTATTTGCTCAAAAGTGTATTGAAAAACGTCGTTTGATACTCGTGGACATTTGTTATTGCAGTTATTGGTTCTAAAACAACCTCGCCTACGGCTCGGGTGTTAATTCCGCCTCGAATGCAATAACAAACGTTCTCCACTTGTATCAAAATGTACTATTGTTTTAAACTATCCATGCCTCCGTTTCGCCGTATAGTAGGTATGGGTATCTACAGGATGTATCAGAAAGGTATGGTAAGATTTAAGTGTGTGGTAAAGTCCATCAAACTAAACAATTTTCTCCATTTCCAATTTTTACTCGATTACGATGTTGGTCCTATGGAGAAAATTGTTCAGTTTGATGGTCTGTAGGTACCACACAGCCTTAAATTTAACCACACCTTTCTTATACACCCTGTATAGTGCTGATCAGAGATAAATTGTTTTGCTCGATTTTAACTTTAACAATTAAGACGTTTTTTTTGGTTCTCTAGTCATTCACTTAAAATTTATTCTTATGTAGAATTTGGAATAAAACACCCAATTTTCTTACTCGACAGATTTGTATAATTTATGAAAGAGATTCTTGTGGTAATAAGAAAATGGGTTTATTTGACTTGAAAAAGCAGCTAAGTGCGAGTCGGACTCGCTCACGATGGCTGCGTCCTAATAAAAGCGATAGTCATCGCGCGAATATGCGATCGTCGCGTTTCTATAAACTCTTATAACTAGAAAAGGGCCTATTAGAAGCCATTATAGGAATCTATTACAAAATGGTGTCTTACAATACGGATTTACAAAAAAGTGTTTTCGGCATGGGTTCCACCATAGCAAAATACCAGACATAATTAAAAATGTTCCAATCCAAATGTTTAAAAGCAAACTGACAGCCCTATTAACTGAAAAGTGTTATAATTCTATCAATGTTTTTTTTTTTAATGACACACTTTCTTTTTATAATGCTCTTTTCAATTCTGGCATTTTCTAAATATTTTTTTTAATTATTTTAATTTACTGACGACATGCTTTTTTTTATAAACTTTTCAATGCTTGCATGCCATATATGGTAGATTGTACAGGGATCACAACTTTTTAAACAGCTTTATTTTATGTACAGACGCCAGCACATCAAGCTACTACATTCTGTCAAATTTCTTTAATAGATTTTCATCTTTATTGCCAAAGTATTAGGCTCAAGGTTGATTGGGAAAATTTTACAGTTTCGGGTGGCTTGACCTTATATTTTAAGGGATACGCTTTAATTTAAATTTATACAAATATTTAATTAAGTTTAATTGAAATTTGTATGATTTATATTGTTCAAAAATTTTAGTTTGTTATAAATAATTTCATTTAAAATAAAATTTAATAAGTTTTTATATTATTTATGAAACAAAAATTATTTTATAAAATGTGATATAAGTACCTACTTTCGAAGCAAATAAATGATTATGATTATGATTATTATGTCACTTATTGTTCGGTGAACCTGAACAGTTTCGGTGTCGCGCCGACAGAGGGCCAACCCCAAAAAATTAAATGAGACGAATGCTTATTACCATTTTCCCGTTAATATTATGTAATTAGGTCGGTTTCGTGAAAAAGACACCTACTATTAAAGACTTTAATTAGTAGCGGTTTCATCATGAATTTTCCATAAAATCAGACTAAAGGAAAAACAAACGTTAAATACTAACAAAGTTTCGTCATATTCGAGTTCGTATTTAAACTTATTTCGACGGGAACTCATAACAAAACCGCATTCATATTTAAAAGGCATAAAGCTTAACACTGATGCATATTTAAAACCTACGTTTCAGAATCTCAAGTTTTAACCAACTCGTGCATTCGTAAAAATGATACAATATTTATTTCTTGTATCCTTCTTGGAGCGCTGAAACTTGGCCCGTGGTAGAATTGCCGCGGGGTGTGCCGCCGTTTCAAAGTTACTGCGCCTGAACTTTGCATCATATGTAGGGTGTGGGCCCAAGATAACGCGTAATGTATGTACCTAGTTTTAAAATAGAATGCTTTTAAGTATGTGTGATTTATTGTAGAGATCTATTTGCATTTTAAAATCGTTTTAAAATCAATGTGATCAATGTAGGTACTAGGTATTTGCCTTTGTTAAAGTAGGCCCTTTGGGGAGTAGATAGGTAAGATTATCTAAGTTCATGCTCAACTGTATTATAATGGACTAGCTGCGTCCCGCGGTTTTACCTGCATAAGTCTTGATCCCATACCATGTCATTCCATGTCTTGACTTACCTATTTATATTTGTACGCCGATGAGGCAAAACATGACAGATATAATTTTATTTAACATCTTGCATGTCTGCATGTGTGTAGGTACTGTGTATACTCACGTTTTAGACAAACAAAAAATCCCATGGAAATATCGGGATAAAAAATATCCTACGTCCTAACCCAGGTCATGGTCTACCCATGTGCCAAATTTCATCCAAATTTGTTTAGCCGTTTTAGCGTGAAAACGTAACAAACAAACTCGCTTTCGTATTTATAATATTAGTTAGGATATCAGAGTAGTATATCATTCGTAGGTCGTTTTTATAAACTTCTTTCATTAGAAATTTCAATAGGACTATGGATGAATATCAAATAAAGTTATTATAATGTAGGCCGCGGCTTCACCCGCGATAGGTCGCAAATCATCCCACAGGAACTTACTACCGGGATAAAAAGTATCCTATGTCCTAATCCAGGTCATGGTCTACCCATGTGCCAAATTACATCCAAATCCGTTCAGCCGTTTTACCGTGAAAGCGTAACAAACATACTTTTGCAATTATAATATTACTAGCTGCGCCCCGCAGTTTCACACGCGTAGACCGGGACAAAAAGTAGCCAACGTGCTAATCCAGGATGTAAGCTGTCTACATACCAAATTTCATCCAAATCGGACTAGCCATTTGAGCGTGAAGAAGTAGCAAACATATACACTCGCAAACTTTTGCTTTTATAATAATTATTAGTGTGATGGTTAGGATTAGTCTCTGACTGTTATCATAATCGGATAACGTGGCCAATAATTTTTGGTGAAAATTACCCGTAGCATGATAGTAAGTAGGTATAATAATATCTTCGGTCATTAAGTAATATTATATTATTCTAGCTTAGCAGATTATGCCTTGTCACGTGTGCTGCCGACGGCTGTGTCAGCATAATGAGAAAATAATTAGAGTGTCAAGTTTCTGTGGGCGAAAGAAAACCTACAATATTTCAGGGTCTTTTAGTGACTGAATGAGAAATAGGTATGGGACACTAGAAAATAAAAAAGCAATTAAAAAAACTAAAAAACCCGACTGCAGTAAAAAACTGAAAAGCTAAAAACAAGCCCATTTAAAATATAATAAAAGTTGGAAGCAGGCGGGACCCGTTGAGTTTGAAAATATAAAAATGGAATGGGTTCCGCCTGCTTCCAACTTTTATTAAATTTAAAATGGGCTTGTTTTTAGCTTATCAGTTTTTTACTGCAGTCGGGTTTTTTAGTTTTTTTAATTACTTTTTTATTTCCAGCTTTTTAGTTTACAAATGTGAAAGATTTCGCAGACGATTTAGTTCTTGCAAAGAGTTTTGACCGTGAGGGTTATTTAAAAGGTTTTTGGGATAAGCGCACAAAATATGCTTCGAGGTCCTAACTCTGCTCAAAGCAAATTTTTTTTTATCAAAATTCGATTTGTCACTTAGAATTACTTTTAGTCATATAAGTTGTATATATTTTTGTAATCACCTTTTAAAACCCTTCATTTTGATATCCCACTCGATGGTATTCGAAGACAAAAAATTTTCGAACTCCACAATGTCACCCCCAATCCGCCATTTTACTTTATTTTTGATGTTAATGTAGCCCCTGTAGTGACACTCGCGCTACCAAGACAAATCTAAAGACGTATAATTTATCCAAATCCGTTTAGGAGTTACGTGGGAACAAAGAAACGGACATACATACATACATACTTACATACAGGTCAAATACATAACCCTCCTTTTGGGCTTCGCCGCAGTCGGGTAAAAAGAAGGACTCCGCGCCAACGCGTATCGAAAGTGAAGCACCGTACCGAATTTGACAAACACGTGTGGGAGCGCCGGAAACAAATAAGTTTCATCTGTTTTTGTGGGGCTCGTGGCAAAATAATAGCAGCCACTCGGGTCAATCTTCAAGGTTTTATTTAAGCAACGCTTGTCAAGTTCCGTCCGGGGAGTGTCCTCCGGGCGATCCACACAATGGTGACACCCGGGCGTTTCCTCCCGCCTTATGCGAAACAGGAACCTCCCGAAACAGCCGTGTCCGGTGAGGACCTGCGTCAGGCGGAAGGTGAGGACGCCGTGGCACCTCTCTAACCACTCCTCAAAGAGGGGACTTATCGCCGCAATTGTGGCGTGCCCAGCGCTGGGTTGCGACAGTCGCGCTCTCCATGTCGCCATGAGATCCCGCCGGAGCTCTGTCCGCTGTACCGTGATTTCTCGCGGCAGCGGAGTTACGCCCCGGCGTTTCGCCTACTTGCGCCACTCCCACACGTGCGTGAGGACCTTTGCCTCCAGATCCCACGGCGGCAATCCGGCAAGGAGGCTCGCCGCCTCCCGGGAGACCGTGCGGTATCCCCGGACTAGCCGGATGGCCATGACCCTCTGGGACGCGTTCAACCGTTGGGCTGGCCGCAGCCTTAGGGAACGCGCCCACACCGGTGCTCCGTAAAGGGCCATGGACCGCACGACCCCCGCGTAGAGCCTCCGGCAGGAGGAGCCGAGAAGGCTTAAGGGCAAGAGAATGGAATGTAGACATCATCAATAACTAAGTACCTAGGTATGTAGCTAATATGAACTTTTCAACTTATCAGTTTCTGCAGCCGCTGGGGTCGCGGGCTGTCTGAAGGGGTTACCGCGGCCCTGGCATAGGCAACTGAAGGAACACGGGTGGGTTTTAATCAGTAAAAGTCTGACACGCCCTTCACACCCAGAGCGGGAGAAGTTATTTCATGATTTCCCACCCTCAAAAAAAAAAAAAAAAAAACCAGTTTCTGCAATATCCTTACAAATTGCACTCTTGGATCTCGGATTACTGCAAGTAAATATCTGTATATTAACCAGCATGACTCTATTTTGAATAACAAATTAACTTTGCCGACTAAAAATAAACAAAAGCGAAAGTGACTCTTCATAAGCCAATTCAATTCAATTCAATTCGTTGTTATTGGAATCTAAGTAAATTGCAAAAACATTTATGTTACCATTTTTGAATTAAATGAAAACTAACGGTTCTGCGAACAGCTAGATCCAGCGAGAGCAAACTTTTTTGCAACAATTACAACGGGATATGTACCAAGCTTTTTTTTTTCTTCAGATCTTCACCATATTTTTAAGAGACCAACTTAAAGTAACTTTACCTTTCAAATAAAAAAATCTCATAAGGTGGAGACAGTAGCCCTCTTTTTGACAGTTTATGGAGGAAAGTACCTACCTTCCAACCAAAAACCGAGGCGGCAAAAAAAAAATAAAGTCATAAAACCTGTATAACCAGTTTGGTTGGTTGTAAAATACAGGTCTATATCCGAGTACCAACAAACTGCTGTCAGTTTGTTGCTACTCCATATAGACCTGTATTTTATGAAAGCAAATTTTGCGAAAATATAGACCTGTATTTTACGAAAGCAAATTTTGCGGAAATATAGACCTGTATTTTACGAAAGCAAATTTTGCGAGACTTGAAGCAGAGACGCATCCCTAGCTACGCTCGCTCGGTCTATAACAATAGTGCAATAATAATTATAATAAATTAGCTTTACCGACTAAAAATAAACACTAGCGAAAGTGAATCTTGATAAGCCCATTAAAGCTACCTATTTACCTATTAAAATAACAATAGTGCAATATCAACTGTAACTATTTACTTTATAATAAACTACAAATATACAGGATCTTTTAATATATAACGCAGGCAAATAAAATTACATAATTATGCACACGTTATCAAAGAGCATTCACCTCTTCTTTGCTTTAGATTGCAATCAATGTAATATTTACTTATATACATTAATTATGTGGAAGATAATGAAGCAGACACAAAGCTGAAAAATCGCCGAGAATTTGATTGGATAGTAAAATGGTTTTAATATCATATGCTTATGAGGGTTTTTTTTTTGTAATCTTTATTGATTTAATTGGGGTTTTTATCCCAATGGATACGCCAACCCCATCATGCCTTATACAGACTACTACGCTAAAATGTTTTAATTTTAAATTAAATTAAAAGGAGAATGTTAATAAATATAGTACACCAACTCGCTAAATCTTTTCTCCACTTCTTCAAACAACAATTTTAGCACACCCGAAGTCAGATGACTTCGGGTGTGCTAAAATTGTTGTTTGTGTAAAGTTGTAAAGGTTAAAATAGTTGGTTCTGTACTCTGACTAAATAAAAGACCAAGACATAGCGCTGTCCATTCCGGACCCAAGGCACCCCTGGAAGACACCCCTGGAGGTGTCACGGGAACTTGGATTCGTACCCGTGGCACCCTCAGGTCAATTAGTGCAGCGCTTTTAAATGTAGGTGTATATATAGAAAAATTAAAAAATAGGTAAGTACTGTCGATATGGAAAATTCATCAATTACATAGAAAGATTTTGGCTCAGCATACATTCACCTGAGATTTTTAGCGTCTTTGGAGAGCGTTATAGGACGAATAATATTTTAGAAGGTTACCACTCCAAATTAAATAAATTGATCAAAAAAATACGGTTTCCGTGATACGTTTACTAAACGTATTGCAGAATATTCACAATTTGAATGCAGTGCCTAAAAACGGAAACAAGCAGATATAATGATAATGACGATTGAATAGTGCACATTCAATTGCAAGTTTTGAACAAAGAAATAACATTAGGCCACGCATTGGAGAAATTGCGTTAAATAAATATATTAAAATTAGACTATTGAAATTATTTTGTCACTGTTGTTCATCTGTCCCATCACTATTCGATTGGTGGATTCATGGAAATTAGAAAATAGTACCCGTGATACCACTGGTACACCTTTGTATGGGTTTGAGGACCAGGGGAGCCACGGGTCTGAATTCAAGTTCCCGTGGCACCCCCAGGGGTGTCCTCCAGGGGTGTCTTGGGTCCGGAATGGCGCTGTCAACAGTGACGTGAGGCCGGTTTCGTAAACATGTGTGCACTTAGTGAGGTGTAGTTTAGTTGTAGTCGAATTAGCTCGACAAGTCGAGCCCGCCGCGTACTTGTAGATTCATACCTAAAATACCGAGTGCGCCTGGCCTGACTTATGTAACAAGCTTTATTGTAACATAATGATTTGCAATAGTAATAATATAATGACGCAAATATTTCTGGTACAATTTAAGTTATGCTCATGTAAGTTTTTATTAGTAGGTAGTTATTTAGATGTGTTTTATTTTTAGTTTACTTTGTAAATAATGTTATGGTATAAACTCTTACAACTAAAGATTGAATACTTATTTACCTACAACCATATAATAAATGAGGAGGTACAGTCAGCGCCTAAAATATCGGGACGAACAGACTGTTCAAAATGATCTCAACAACTAAGAAAATTAAACTTTATCTCAATTGGATAAAATTCTTGTTAAAAAGACAGTTGTCGTGTACATTCTGAAACATTCCTTGTGTCATTGAGTTAATATTTCATTTTCATAGTTGCTTAAATCATTTTGAACAGTCTGTTCGTCCCGATATTATTGACGCTGACGGTACTTTTCAAAATGTGTCCAATCCAGTTAAAACTTGTTATTTTTTTTTTTTGGTAGGCAACATTGAAATCCATAAATTTTGGTACGGAAATTTATAAAATATGATTCATTCCATAGAAAGTAAAAAGCAAAGTTGCTTGGTTTGTGCAAAATATGACTATTCAGATTAATGCGCTTCCTACATAGCAAACTTGCTGAATTTCTGAAAAACACTCGAAGAAGAATAGTCATATTTTGCAAAGTACCTTCTCAAATAATAACACTAATGTACTACAACTCTAAACGAAGACTAATCGGAGTTGATCGAATAACCCTCGGTTAGTCCGTTAGAGCTTAACGCTCGTTAAAGTGACGAGCGTCAACATCTTACTATTCAACGCGATCGGCAAAATTGGTACAAGCTTGTTTGCGAACTGTCCTTAACAAGAAGATACTGTTGGTTGGGGGAGATGAAATGCTTTGAGCAGTTTTTATGGCTATATTTTTAGCCGGATAATAATGCCTAAATATACATGCTTATGGCTGTAAATTTATGGCTATGGCTTATGAATATGAAGTCTTTTAACCACTCGATTGCCGGAAACGCAGATCTACGCGACACACAACGGCTGTATAAGGTTGATGCGCCAGGGTAGCCCGCGAAATTCAAAATTTCTTACGTTTTTTGCAATTTGTAGGTCAGTGTGAGCTTGTATGTTGATTAAAATATGATTCGCGGCCGTAGCTAATATGGCTTTAAAGAAATATAATCATTAGAATCGGCAATACAACTCCATAAGTTAGCATTTACCTCAAATCTAGCGATTTCATGAAATCATGAGGTTTGAGGTAAATGCTAACTTATGGAGCTGTATTGCTGATTCTAATGATTATAATTCTATAAAGCCATATTAGCTACGGCCGCGAATCATATTTTAATCAACATACAAGCTCACACTGACCCACAAATTGCAAAAAACGTAACAAATTTTGAATTTCTCGGGCTACTCTGGCGCTTTCGCCTTAATGGTTTCTGTAATAATGGCATTCAATTATTCAATATGATTATCAAAAATATAAAGGTGTTATCCTAATCTTAACTTTTTAATTATCCTAACTAATATTATAAATACGAAAGTAAGTTTGTTACTTTTTACGCCTAAACCACTGAACCGATCATCCTGAAATTTTGCATATACGCAAAATATATTTTCAATTTTCCTTTCGGGCTTCTGACAACCCGTAGCAACTTTCAAAGATCCACGAATGACAGCCGGGACCAACGGCACGGGGGAGTCTCGGTATGTAAAGGTGGCCGCCCATCCACCGACCAACCGCGGAAAGAGTAGCTTAACCTGGTTGATCGACCCGTGCGGGTGTTATTACTTAGCCACGAGCTCCTCCTCCACCCTCGAATCATACCAAGACTATAAATTAAGTTTGAACGTCTTGATTTTCATATGAAACACATACGATAAGATAAGAACGACAAAAATTGGTCAGCAAGCTAATAAATAAACAGATTCATCATCATCATCATCATCCTCAGCCCGACTTCACGCACTGCTGGGCATAGGCCTCTCTATTCTTGTGCCAATCCCCACGCTCCTGTGCCAGCCTCGTCCAGGTTTTGCCAGCGATAGATAGATAGATAGATAGATAGATAAAATATTTATTTGATGCACACAAAAGACGCAGCACAACACACAAAAGTACAATTCAATTATTACACTTCACATGAATAGATATAAAAAAAAAATTAAAAAAAGGTGCCAACATACAAAAAAAAAAAGAAAAACATACATAAAATATAGAAATGAAAGTGGCAATAGGACATACATACATAACTTCAAGCAAAGATTATAGGTACCTACACAGTGCGGTGTGCGTGTCAAGGTTGCATCAAATGGGAGTCCAGCTCAGCATGTTTCAGGCAAGTATACCTGACGCTGATATTCTGCTGGATCCCTGCAGTGACGTACGGACGCTGAGCAGTCATGATTATGTTGGTGTTGTGACATAGTGTTATGCGCGGAGTGAAATAAGTAAGTATACCCGCAACTCTAATTATTTAATCAGTAATGGCAACAATGTCGTCCGCTCATCTTGCCGCCGGACGACCGACATCTCGTCTTCCAGTCCTAGGACGCCACTCTGCCACAGCCTTACTCGGTGGAGTCACCACTGTGCCTTGCCAGGCTGGTGTCCTGCCGAACTCCATTACTTAATTAATAAACAGATTAATTTTCTCAAAATCGAAAGGTCAGTGTGCCATTGTTTACAAAAAAAGGAAAACACGCTATAAGCATTTATTTTCCTATTTTATCACTTATAAGTTATAAGGCAGTGCCAATATTAAGCACTCCAACCTTTTTACTAGTGATAAACACCATGGGAATTTGTATCGCAAAATGATTGAAATGACATAAAAGCCCCATCATGTTTTATAGGCCTTTCCTTTTTATGGTTAGACAGCGTAAAAATATTGCTGTTACTCGTAAAATATGGGAGGTAAAAAATATTCGAGATTCAGTTAGGAACTTCATAAAATAAAGGAAGGTGTTAAAATCGAGTTGAGTGTGTGAAGGGATTATCTTATCGTCTGACTTATTTTGGCTATGGTTTTGCGATGGTAATCGTTAAAGCCATCACAATGCAACGGAATGTCGTTGTTTTTTTTTTGTAATAAATTGTTTGTCAACTTCCAAAGCTTCTAGGTATTATGATAGTTAAAAAAATACACACGAATTGAGAACCTCTTTTTTTACGTCGTCGGCTAAAAAAGCACACTGTAAATTTGAACTGAATAAAAAACCAGTTCCAATAATGTTGGATTTTGGCATAGATGTCACAAAAAATAAGTATTAGTTTTATTCCATACCAAAAGCCAGTATAAGCGAAACACCAATACATAGATCAACGAAACTACGTGTTTCACATATCCCATACAAAAATCGAGCCTAACTTTTAAAGGGATAATCCAAAAAACTTCGAGAGTAAACAAGCTCTTCGGAACGCGACCGTTTTGACGTAATGAAGTTATCAAGCACGCAGTTTGCGGCATACGCCAAAGAGTATATAAGGCTGTCCACAAACGAGCTATTTCTTACCCCAACCCTTGCTCGAGCCAGCCCGCACCACTGAGCGTGTAGGTATAGCTTTAACTACCTCAAATGGCTTAGCATGATCCTCCGTTATGTCGAAAATACTGCAGCATTCATTTTGAAATAAATATATAAAGGTAAAGTGGAGGATTAATTTTATATATTATGTTTGACGTAAACACGATTCCATAAAATTTACTAAATGGAAAAAAAATCCAAAGTTACCTCCAAACGGAACATGATCTAATTTGAGGTATTTAAAAAAAAAATAGATCATGAAACTTTGCATAACGACTGAACTAACTTTAAAGCAGGTCTTATGTTTTTTATATTTTTCAAATTACCATTATTTTTACCGTAAAAGCAATTACCTAAACTATCGGCGCCCATGCAGCACCGCACTCAGTCTCGTTCTCACTCAGTCCGCGAGCAGTATGGTGCCAGCGAGATAAAAAGCTGGGTAGTATGGGCTCTTAATAATAATCCGATCCAGTCTGTTCCCTGCTATCCTCCAGAGGCCCGTACCCCACAGGGGGTGCCCTTAGCAAGTAGTCATTTAGTTTATAAGTTTTTATGCCCTGGCTGGAGGCCTTCTTATTGAGGCACCCACAGGAAAGTCCGGTTAAGCAGCCAACAACCTCCTAGGCTCCTGCGAGATGCCATTCGCAAAAAAAAGAGCCCCTTCTTAAAGGCCACGAATGCTGCAAGTCACTACGACGACGACGGGACATGAATAATGTAGTCCTCAGCTTGTCGCTGACTTGAGTGGTTCGTGTGCAACCAGCCTACTCACTCAATATTCGTATCACGAAGAAAAATTATTTACCTACCGAGCTAGAACGATTTGTGATCCTTGCTCTTTACGTAATTGAGGCCGATGTTATTAAAGTTTATTTTTATGTGAAAAACATGTTGTAGGTAAAGAATAGGGTACTGATTTTATGGGACGTTTATGAGATGTTTGTTGACATCAATTTTTATTGAGTTTTTTTTCATGGGATCGTTAATGGGTTATTTTATGACGAGCCATACATTTGACATGGTTAAAATAAATCAATATGTTTTATAAAACTTATGTATGAATTATTTATGGTTTTTAGTCATAGTCGATGCTGTATCTTTCTAACTATACCGTATTTAGGGAGCCGTGAGATAAAAGGTAAACAAACCATAAAAGTCCGTCCAACCGATTTTGACTTCTATTGCGTTGGTAGCATGGCAAATGGCAGCTGCAGTAAACAGTTGGTATTGTAACCACTTTTTTGTCGTTAATGCCATCCTTAAGCCTACAGGATAGAAGTCAAAATCGGTTGAACGGACTGTAAAAAAAGTTTGTTTAAATGTCTCATCTTATTGTGAATGGAATATAGAATAAAATACAGCATTAAAAATGGATCTCTCTATTAATGTTCACAAAGGTTTATTTTAAAAGCGTCTCAATGGTCATAACCAGACAGAAATATCTTATTACTAAACAATCCACATTTTAATGAAAATAACAGAAAATAAACAGTTTCTTCGTGGCAGTCGCCTAGCTTTCCATTGCATTCTCTACAAGAAAATGGCGTATCTATTTTCCTTACTAATAAGATTCAAACCTATCCAGTCAGCTCCAGTACTTACTTACAACTGAATACTAATGCTCTACTTATTTTGCTTTCAGATTGAAATCTCATTTTCTTGCGCTCCATGACTTTGTTGTTTTTAAAATAATAACTGAAATGAAAGTTTCTGTTTTACTTTTGAAGTAAGTTCGAGAAAAAAATGTCTGATAGAAGACACAGGTCAAATAAGACTACTCGTAGAATGTAGGTTCTCTGTAGATTGCAATAATGTTTTATTAACTGCTAACTATAACTTATCGCTACTTTTAACCCCTCAAGTGTCGAATGCACCCCATGTGTGCATAAGGAATGTCCTTTAAATAGTGGTATATAAGCTTATATCGCATATATATAAACGTAAAAAAACATCATCCGATGGAAAACCAAACATCATCAGTAGTTGTGTACCTATGGAGTTCGCAACTAACACCCAACCCACCCCCCCCCCCCCTAGGGTTTTGGGTCTAAAAATAGCCCAAACTCAGATACTTGAGGAGACGCAAACACATAACAAGCTAGGTGTAAATATGTGTTACTGAAAGAACTTCTTTATTATGTCAATCACTTATATTTTAATGAACCAAGCTACGATAATGCTTCAGTTCCCTAATGCAGAGAGCAGAGAGGGAGCTTACCACAGACAATTCAAAATATTTCTTAAACCATAGACTAATAAATAAATAAATAAAATAAATAAATAAGCATTTAATTCAGAATCACTTCCATATTCGTTAGTTAGTTGTTTGTTAATAACTACTAATAGTAGATTATGCACCGAGGGGCTAAAGTTGTGTCTTATGTCACGGGCGTCATATTGAATCTCGAGAGCAATGAAGGATTCGGGATTTAACTCCCGAGCGCAGCGAGGTAGTTAAGAGTTTAACTCACGAGCGAAGCGAGGGAGTTAATACAAGAATCCTGAATGCAACGAGGGATTCAAGCTAGCCCAAGGCAAAGACACCTTTAGCCCAGAGGAGGATACTCTACTTTTTACACCTACTGTGAGAAAATAATAGCCATAGTACGAAAAACAAAGTATTTATTAAATAAACAAACAGTAAGAATAACATATTTAGAACTAGTTAGTTATATGCACTTACATATTAATTGAAGTTAATGGTAACATTTGAGACATTAGTCCAGTTGTGCAAAGATAAAGTTAAGTTTTTATTTGGTACGTTTATAGATGTTGATGTGTAATTAAAAAAAAAAAAAAAATTGAGAGGTGTCAAGGAACACCCGGATGGAACGAAGTTCCTTTCGATTAATTAGTGAAGGAATTGTAACAAAATTTTATTTTTACACTTATCATCATCATCATCATCATCATCATCATCATCATCATCATCATCATCATCATCATCATCATCATCATCATCATCATCATCATCATCATCATCATCATCATCATCATCATCATCACCATCATCATCATCATCATCATCATCATCATCACCATCATCATCACCATCATCATCATCATCATCATCATCACCATCATCATTATCATCATCATCATCATCATCACCATCATCACCATCATCATCATCATCACCATCATCATCATCATCACCATCATCATCATCATCATCATCATCATCGCGACACCACACTGTTCAATGCGAAATAGAAGTGAAAATATCTGGCTTGCTTTCTATAAGAGAGAGAGAGAGAGACAGACAGAGAAACATGCGCACGCCGCACGGCTTACAATAGCTACCTATAGCAAAAAGTGTCGTGACAACTTTTCGTAAGACTTTTTTCCGTCTAGCCCCCTTTCACAACGCGCGATAAGGAACTTCGTTCCAAAATAAAAAAAAAAAAATAAAAAAAAAATGAAAAATGGTTCGTAGTTATCTAATTATTCTTACAATATTATGTCTTCGAAAACATGGCAACGATATGAAGAAGCAGTCGTTATGATTTTGTAGGAAATCGAGAATATCATCCACGCGTAGTAAGGGTTTCGAGAATAGCTTTCCTCTTTCTGGCACCAAAAGGTGTTTGTTAGTACTATACTGCCAATTTAGCTGAGCATGTGAGATTCCAAATTCAAATCACATTATTGACCAGCGGGTCATAATGAAATACAGTACAACATTATTGACCGGCTGTGCCCCCGGCCACTAATGACTCACTTTAGGTTAAGGTTGCTTGACATATAATTTGACATTTTCGAGCAGGTGGTGTGAAAATAAATTTATTACACTAGGTTACTTTACCGAAGTGAT
Organism: Cosmia trapezina; assembly: GCA_905163495.3. Taxonomy (NCBI): domain Eukaryota; kingdom Metazoa; phylum Arthropoda; class Insecta; order Lepidoptera; family Noctuidae; genus Cosmia; species Cosmia trapezina. The sequence goes on from LR991028.1 coordinate 6,976,159, forward strand.
TAATAAATTAGTGAATGACGTACCAATAATATCTTTAAATAATAAAAATTATGGCCTTGGTACACTAAAATTCTTCACCTACTTCCCTGGTACTTTTTCCGTAAAAAAAAAACATTGATTAACTGAACTTTTTCTGTCAACAGCCGACGTCATGCAACGAAAAGGCGTGCCTGGGCAGTTTGATGGCCATTCCTGGCCGTGGGGAAGTGCCAAGAGAGCACGTGGAAGTTCTCAACGATGCCAAGGATTTCCTCGGACAGTACTTCGCGTCTATACGAAGGTAAGAAATTAGGTTCAAAATAATTAAATAATGTCGCAGTTTACAAGCATTTCTCTCTTGTATCCTGACTAAGTGCGTTTTCAGACATAATACACAGATCAAATTGTCTGTATTTGTTTCAAACTATCAATCTAATAATGTATACTTACAATGCAAAAGTAGGTACCTACGTGTAAGTACTAAACAGTAAGTTAGGGGGTTATATTATTAAGTATCTACTTTTGATATAAAATAATCTGTTATGGTTCGAAGTTGACGCACGACTAATTATTGCCCAGCTAATTTCTGAAGGCTATCGGCAGCTGGTAATATAGCATATGATAATCAGCCTATAACGTTCTCACTGCTGGGATACAGGCCTCCACTCTGTGAGAGGCCCCCCGCGGTTCCAGTGCGGTTTGGTAGATGTTACATGTCTTCCAATTTTTGGTTCTAGGACATGCCGGTTTCCTCGCAATGTTTTCCTTCACCGTTTTGAGAGCAGTGGTGATAAAATAATTTACACAAAGTAAAGCGCCGTCATGGGTTCGAACCTACGACCTACAACTCTCTTTCTAATGCGCTGGTAATATAACATACCGGTAACATTTTCAATGGAAAAGAAAATAAATTGGTACTTACATACATAATTTTTCCTACATAAACTAAGAGCGTTCATCCACGCGAACTGGCAACGTCACATTTGTAGAGGTTTTTCGTGAATAACTAATTAAATTTAAATAAAAGTTCTATTTTTTCACCCAAGCACTACATTGTCGTATTTTATAATTATTTGTAACATTTACTCATATAAAAAAAAAATAATTAATCGTAATACTGCAAATAGAAAATAACTTTTTAGTAAATACCTACCAAAATTACTGTCAAAAAATAGCACTTAGATAGCATACATAAATAACACCAACGATCTATAATCTAAGGATCTAGTGCTTGGCCGAAAAAAAATTGTACTTTGATTTAAATTTAGAAATGTGACGTTGCCAGCCCGCGTGTTGTTGGATATATTTTTTGTTGATTTTCAAATTACACAGATATAATAAACAAAAATCTATCGTTATTGAAAGATAACTTAACTTTTAACACAAACAACAGCTGCCTGAAAATGAAAACCTTTTCCTCCAAAACAAAATTATAACGTCATATAATCGTAAAAAATAACTTTTGTTCACACGAATATTATGCTAATATCGCGGTGAAAGTACGCGGCCATTCATATGGACTTGTTTTGACGCCTAACAACGTTTATTTCTTTCATGCGGTTTGAAGAGGAGAAAATTTCATAATTTTTCAAACGTTAACACTAGATCGTGGCAAGAAATTGGTTTAGAGAATTCCTTTTGTTTGACATAGACTCTTGTCGGTTCAAGAATGTAGAATTTGTACAAAATTAATTAATGCTTTCTCAAGTTGCATTTTGATTCAGAGAAACCAAATTTTCGGGGAGCACAAAAGACTAGTTTAATTTTCTTTGTAATGGACTTGGAATATATCCAGTTGGTTTATTTTATACTGGGCCTTGACTGGTTAGTTGGTAAACTTCGGCAACCATTTGCAATAAATTGCTTCAAGGGATTTTAGCATTACTTAGGGCTTTATTCGCCCCATAAAATTAGGGTAGAGAAAGTCGAGATTACATGAGCAGTTTGGGTTTCTGCGCAATATGTGATGTTTTGTAACAATTCGAATATGAAAATTATTTTAGGGACACTAAAGTTGTATTGTTGCTGTATAATTGTACAATTTTAAGTATGTAAAACTCTGCTTTGAATGTTCGTCTTTTACTATGCTACAGAATATCTACAACTTCGTATATTATTAACAAGTTACAATCCTGCAATCGATCGATTCTGTGAATGAAAGCCTGAGTGAACAATAATAGTTCTAGGAATGCAAGGCAGTTCGGCCGTTCAAACGATTCGAAAAAAAAACGTAAACGTTCGAGATTTGAATTAGATAAACGTCAAAACTTGCTCTTGTTTTACACTGTTTTGACAAGTAAAGGCAAAATTTTAAGCTTGAAAGTATCGTCTAAATCACGGATAGACACAAAAACGCATCAAACAGCTCTTGCTGGTACAAAAACGACGCCCTAAGAAGCCTAGAATTTAACTGCACATGTAATTAGGGTTCCGTACCAAAATGGTAAAAAAGGAACCCTTATGGTGTCACTCAGTCGGTATGTCTGTCAGTCTATCTGTCTGTCACAGCTGGATATCTCAAGATGCTATTAACTTGAAATTGAGAATAGTTTTAGATGACGTTTACCCAACTACTTTGCAAATAAGAAAGAAATAAAATTTTTTTTTTTTTTTTTTCAACAGGGACTGAAAGGGGGTCTTAAAAAATTAAAGTGAGGCTACTAGGGCATTTGGGGTATCATATGAAAGAGCGCTGTTTGCACATTCTCAATTTTTTTTTCTTTTTTTTAGGCCGCATAGTTTTCGACTTCTGATGAAAAATGTAAAAAAAAATAACGTCCCCCTATCTCCGAAGTTTGCAAAGTGAAAAATCTGAAATTATTCTATGTGATAGAAGTTTATGCAAAGATTACAGGAAAAATAAAACTATGTCTCTAAATAGCACAGTTTTTCAGAAATCATCAACAAAAATTACATATAAATGAGTCCGACTAGCTCTTGACCGGTTTTTTTTTTACATGTCACAACTTTATTATTCGAAAATGTAGGTAGAAAAATGAACTATCATAGATTTGTCTTGTCTGTTCTTCGAAACAGTCTTCTCCATATTTTTTTTTCTTTTACAGAGCCAACACTCAAGCTCATGAAGCGCGCTGGAAGATGGTCCAGGAAGAAGTGGCGAAGACTGGTACCTATCAACTGACTACCACTGAGCTGGTGTTTGGCGCCAAGTTGGCTTGGAGGAATGCCAGTCGATGCATCGGGAGAATACAGTGGTCTAAGTTACAGGTATGAAGATCTTGATCCTACTTCCACAATATTTCATTTATTCATTCAAAATCAATATCAATAAATAAATACCTACATAAAATATGCCGAAATGCATCGGCAGGATATTTTCTTGAGAGAGCTTTCTCCATGTTCAGCTTTTTGAAGATAGTTTTTCAATGTGAGAGTAATTTATGAAATAATCACAAGAACTTCTAAAAATGCACGCGCGAGATGAACGCTCATAAGCGTTGTTAGAACAATTTTAGTTCGTTATTTCTAATGAGAGAGAAAAACTGTAATGGACACTTGCTGACTGGCAGTTTCTAGACGGCTACATTTCTTTTGTACGAGCAAATTACATGAAAATGTAAAATAACTAGTGAAGTCAGTTGTTTTTACATTCTACTCCACGTTTTTGTGAACCATTAATTTCCCTATATGATTTCTCTTGTCGCAGTTAAATTATGATAAGTACCTGCATAATTTTTGGAAACAATTTAATTTCTTTATTTTCAAGAGTTCATTTCTTACCATGTTATTTTAAGACCACAAACTTGTTATAGGTTTTCCTGTAATCTACAGGTATAGAACTATTTTCTGTATTTTTTTCAAAATTTTAGGCTTAGTTGTTTCGGAGATAAGGGGGGGGGGAATGATCAATTTTCGTCCATTTTCTTACCTACTTACTTGTACTGTTTCTGAATGTATTTTTGTTATACACGACCTGTTTTTTTTAATATGCAATGGTCTTAATTATATGAGTATAAAAAGCCATTAAAACTTACAATGAAATCAATAATCCTCTGTTATAAAAACATGTGTGAAAGTATCTGTTCTAATATTTTATACATATACAGGGTTACCTACTTGTTATTCGACGTATTCCTTGCAGGATGTCATATTAGTGTTAAAATGCAACAAATTAAGCCAAAATTCAATAGTTTTTGAGTTAGTTAGGTTTTTAGTTTTTTTATAAAAAAATACAGTTCAAAAATTATTTACGGCGCGACTTGACTGGAATTGAAGTTATTATCATAGCTGATGCCGTAGCAGATCTTTGTAAAAAATTAAAAGTTGAAAAATGTCTAAAACTTTGGCAGAGATTACTAATTAAACATTTTATTTTTCGTGTAATTTATATTTTTCTTAGACAAAAATTACAAAAAAAAAAAAAATACAGAATTTCGGTAGAATATTTTTGGTGGCTTAATTTGTTGCATTTTAACCCTACTATGACGCACTTCAAGAAATACGTCGAATTACAAGTAACCCTGTAAAAAAATCAATTGCTTTTCGTTAGTCTCGCTAAAACTCAAAGACGGCTTGACCGATTTGTTTTTTTTTGTTTTGTTTGCTCTAATACAGGGCTTGTGTAAAAGAAAAAAAAAGAAATTGAAATTTTGACAGGACAAAGTCTGGCGGGTACTTAGTAGTCTCTAATAGTAGCTACTTACGTCTCTAATATCTGTTGTAAGATCATTCATTGTTCTTCAAACTGTCAATACATTTTTATTCTGAACAAGAAGAAACCGGCAGCAAATTAAGGCCTCAAGAATCAATTATACTAGTACTTACCTAGCATAGTCCTTAGCGACCTGCAAGAAAAACGAGAACTAAATGAATTTGCTGACTCTAATGAGAAAACTCCCATTTCGCAATGTGGGAGAGAAAAAAAATTGTAGGCAATTAACGGCCAGTTTTCCGTAAGGGTTCCACCAAGCTTTCACTAGAAAAATTTACAGTATATAATAGGTAGCCAGTTTATTTGTTCCATGAAATTTTAATAATTCTGATAATGTTAAAATTTGTTAAAATTTTCTCTATACTTAGAAGTCTATACTAGAGAATCTGTAAAATAAGTAAATACAGACACAAGCATATCAAGCTACTACAATCTGTCAAATTTCTTTAATTCTTTGTTTGTATTAATTTAAATTACTTAACTTTAGTTTTTAAAAATTATATAAATAGTAAACATTAGCTTAATTTTGTATGTGAATGTACATTACGTAAAGTTGCGGAAGAGTGGAGTGTCCTAATACAGGCATTTATTTGCTTAAAAGTACACTTCTATCACTAGCTATGTAGTACAAATCATGGTAAAGAAAAATAAACTATTTGTATTTAATAGATTTTCATCTTTATTGCTAAAGCATTAGGTTAAATGTTGATTGGGAAAATTTGACAGTTCTTGACCTGTTGGTGTCTGTACTTACACAATTATTATTTCAGAATTCACTACAATGACTATAGAGCCATTTGAAGCAATGAAAGTTTCTATTCATTTAATTAATTCCAGGTCCTATCAATTAAGAAGATTAAAATAAAATTTATTCAACCAATAGAAAATTCCCGTTCGTTATATTCCTGAATAGAACAGTCTCAGACGTTTACTTGTTATGCCTACAGAGCTCTGAGAATGAGTACAATTAGCTGTCAGTTTGTTTCAAGTTAGAATAGATAATAATAATAATTCAAGCCTGTCTTGAACAATGTCTGAACACAATTAATATTTCATCTTCATTTGCTTTAGTTTCACTTTGACGTTCAAATTTAATTGTCTAAAAATATGTTAAGAAACCCCTTAGGATGATGAACTGATTTAATTGCTGTATAGGTATTTAAGTAAACAATATTCAGGCAAAAACCAAAAATATCTTAACACAAAAACCCTCAATAATATTTTTGTAATTAGAACCGCTAGCAGACGTCGTGACGACTTTAATTCATTCGTTCATTTCCATTCACTCTGTCGGTTAGCGCGGGATGAGGGTGACTTAAATCGGCATTACCAGACTCGACTGCTAAATCCTTGTGATGTTCGCGAGTACGTTTTGTAATTACGCGGCTTAAACAGATTGCTCCGGTTAATCGGAACGAACGATTTGATTATAGACTCTCGGTCTTGAGGGACTATTCTGAGCTTATTATTTGTTTTCTCTTCAATAAAAAAGACTTGTGAAAAAGATTTGATTTTTAATATTACATCTTACATTTGAGCTTACTCAGAAAAAAATATATTTTGAAAAGAAATGTACCATCAGATTTTTCCATCCGGGCAACATTGTTAACGTAAAATGAATGATGTCAGCATTTTTCGCCGACGGGTTAAAGTTTGTAAACTTGAGAGAATCCAGTGATGCGCAAAATCTATTTTTAATCTATCAATATGTTGGGATGCTGAGTCATAATCGTCAATTAATCTCCGTGTTGACAGATCTAAATAAAGATGACGATTATGATCTTTAATTGATCTGAAATTTCTACTTTATAGTGAACTAGCTGTTGCTCGCGGCTTCGCCCACGTGGATGTCAAAATTCTTACCTATTTGTTTCATGGGTTTTAATTTTTTTGCGTGGATCTGTAATTCTTTTTCTAAAATAAACTTATGTTACTCCTTATAACATCCGCTATCTGCCAGTGAAAGTCCTGTCAAAATCGGTCCAGCCCTTTTGGAGATAAGCTGGAACAAACAGACAGACAAAAGTTTCAAAAATTGTTTTTTTGTTACAAGTACCATAATACTTTCATTTTTATGCATTTAGTATAAAACTGTTATTTTGACATTACAAACAAACAGTACAATTTTATTTATTTGTAATGTACTTAATAGATGGAAATCGGGTTTACTACTTACTTAGGTAAGGTACAGTAGGCTGCATGTCGCGCGTCGGTGGCAACACTTTGACCTGCGAACTGGGACTAGCGTAGTACGGAATTTCAATAGAATAAGAGGCCTGCTTATACCTACTGGTTTTGTTACCACTGACGTGTGGCTTACTTTAATGTGCAGAGAGATCCTTAAGGCGGAGATGTCTTGAAAACGGTCAAAAAGGTGGTTTTTAAAGCTGTGTATCTCATAAACCGTAAATAGTTTTGACAAATAAAAAAAATATGATACTTTCAAGTCCTTTTCGCATACAGTGATGGAACTCAAAACATGATTAAACATATTTTAATGCACTAAAAAAATCTTCAAACATACCTCTCAATAATTTTTTAAAGCTGTTTATCCCTTCACTAACAATTGTAATTATAATTAAAAGTATACCATAAAATGTCAAATGCCAAACTGCATCCAATGATGGATTAATTTTTAATAAACAGTTAATTTCTAATTTTATACGATTTTATTTGCACTTTTACGACATAATTTCGGTGCGCGTGAGTCTTCTATCTCGTGCGTTAAACTAAGATAGCCATAACGCCATTTCACTTACACATCGAGCTAAACCACGCTTGGATGCAGGGCCTTAAATCTAATTTGTCCTAATTTATTTGGAAAGCACAGAAATGATTACGCTAAGGGATGACAAGACATAATCATATTTTGCTAAACGCTTTCCGCAAGGAGCCTACGGTAAACTTCTATTGGTTATGTACTCGCTTAAAAGTCTGCTACAGTAACTGTTTGATTCTAAACTCGAGATACCCACCCTTCATATTTTTTTCTCTAAATAAAATAAACCTAAAAAATAAATTATCCTACTACAGAATAAGCCCCGCGGCGTATCGCGCTCTCTCGTTAGCACCTCTCGCTCTGCTAATACGACAGTGAGCGATGCGACGATTGCCTACCACTTACCACTTTGCCTAAACATTTATCTACGAGTATCTTATTCGACACCCGATGAGTTTTTAACGAATTTCGTTAAAGCTTGACGAATTAAGAAATGGAATTGTGGAATGAATTTGAATTTTAAAAATGGAAATTGTAGCGAAATTTCGTACAATTTATGTAAGATTGCTATCTTTATGTATATCGAAAACAAAATTAAATTTTATTTCTGTTCATGTAGTTACAGTTTTAGTTAATAACATAACATCACGCTTTGTTTCTCAGAAGGGTTAGGCAGTCGTGAACCTATAGTACAGTCAGCTTCACGATGTGGGTACCCCCATTTCCAAGGGGGGTAACCACATAGTGATGCTGACTGTACAATCACATTTCACCAGGTATGTTTAAGTCCCATGTAATAGGAGGCGAGCCTATTGCCATCAATCGGGCACAAATCCATACTCCAAACTGCTACTGAAAAATTACAGATGAAAAACTCAATAACTCATTGCCCGACCCGGGACCTCATTGTCAGCAGTAGCACTAGAGCTTGCGAGAACGAGGCAGTTTTAGTTGCTCTGTCTAAATACACGATGACTGTAGTTCTTAGATCCGGGTTTAAAATGTAGTGATATAGATAGGTAAAAATATCAGATAAAAAAAATGTCTTTCTTTCTATTACCTAAACTAAAAACATCAACTGACTGAAAATGTAACTATGCGTTTGCATTAAAAAACATTTAACATGTTTCGATACTTTGTCATGTCAAACAAATCTCACAATTTGTTTTGTTGAATTTGCGTTCGCACTGCACGAAACACGAGTAAAGGCTCTAACAGACAGAGGAGATATCGCGTCGCGACGCGATATTGCGATATTATATCCGTAGAACAATTCCTATGGAATCGCCCGCGACCATACACACAGGAGCGACGCGATATCGCCTCTGTCTGTAAGAGCCTTCAGTCTTAAGACAGATGTCAAGATTTGTTGTGAAAATGTGGTGGAAACATGTTGGATAATGAAACGTCAAACAAATTTTGCGTCAAAAAGTTATGCGACAATGCGAACGCGAGTTGCTACATTGACAGAAAACCATGGAAACGGAGATTTCAACATGTATTTTTGTGAATGTTTCACCATTACAAACGTACAGTAAGATGCCAAAGGGGCCAGTACAAAAACAAAACTTTAAAACTCACTGCAGTTTTTAATAAAGCTAATATTACAACCCTCTTTTATCCGCTCGGAATGTTATATAACATTCCCAAACGGCATTCAGTGAACTCTAATAAAGCTTTCCTTTGTGCTCCATGTATGTACCTACCTATAGGCACCTAAAGGTGCGCTTACACGGAAAACTAAAATTATTGCTCAATCATCATCTGCCTAGACTTTTCCCAACTATGTTGGCGTCGACTTCCAGTCTTAACCGGATGCAGCTGAATACCAGTATTTTACATGGAGCGACTGCCTAGCTGACCTCAACAACCCAGTTACTGACAGATAAAACATTTATTGGGTGAAACGATACCCCTGGTTAAGACTGCTTGTCAGACCTTCGGCTTCTGATGACCCGAAACTACTGTCAAAAATCCACGAATGACAGCTGGGACCAACGGCATAACGTGCTTTCCGAGGCATGGAATTATTGCTCGACTACTCCATTTACAATAAGATTACTGATTGACTGCTGCGCAGCATGTCGCGGGTTCGATTCCCGCACGGAACAAATATTTGTACGACCTACAAGTATTTGTTCCGAGTCTGGGTGTTTTTCTATCTATAATATGTATGTAATACAAAAAAAAAAAATGTATATAAGTAGTTTATCAGCCATCTCGTTACCATAACACATGCATTAGGTTGCTTAGCTTGGGACTAGATGGCGTTGTATGAAATGTCCAAGGATATTTATTTATTTATTTATTTATTATTACACATTTAAACAAACCTTTTTTACAGTCCGTTCAACCGATTTTGACTGCTATTCCGTAGGTTTATGGATGGCAAAGAAGTGGTTTCAATACCAACTGTTTACTGCTGCTGCCATTTGTCATGCCAACAACGCAATGTAGACGGACATTTTTTTTTTTTGTCAATATGCCCTAAATATACTGCTGAAAAAATAACCCGTGTGAGCTTAGCTTAACATTTATTAATCGTGTGTGTTCGTGCAACAGGTATTCGATTGCCGGCAAGTGACAACCACGAGCGGTATGTTCGAGGCGCTGTGCAATCACATCAAATACAGCACCAACAAAGGGAATATTAGGTGAGAGCATTTTATTATTATTATTATTACTGCACCTTCTATTATTAAGGTGAGTGTAGTCGTTGACCCGTAGTTCCATACCGTCGTCGTCGCGCGGACCCGCTAGCGAATATTTCTAAATTTCCGCTGTTAAAGTTTAGTTTTGTAAAAAAATAATCATTGTTATTGTAGAATAAAAACACACAGTTGTAAGATAAGTGATTTACCAATATTATCGTCGCCGTGGAAATATCACTTGTAGTTTAGAAGCAGTAGCGAATTTAAAGTTGAAAACAACGTTATTTCAATTTTTTTGCATGGTATTCAATGTTGCTTAAAATTTTCAAATACTCAGATTGAAGCCATAATATATATTTTTTCTGGAATTTTCGGTAGGCTCGTTTAAAAGCATTATGCTCTCAAAAAATAACATTTCACGACTATACTTACACGCATCGACCATCTTTTTTAACAGGTCAGCCATGACGGTGTTTCCCCAGCGTACAGACATGCAGCATGACTACAGGATATGGAACAGCCAGCTCATCAGCTACGCCGGGTACCGACAGCCAGACGGTACCATACTGGGCGACCCTATGCACTGCGAGTTTACTGAGGTAAGCACATACAATTTGTAAGGAAGATATGCTGGATAGATAATATTATCTTGTAATGATCAATAATCATCAAAATAATTAGTAATACCAGATTAAGCACTAAGTATATTAAGGCTTGTCCGTCGCAAAAAGCGCGGTCACTGTTTGACTGCATAGAAAAGAAAGAGAAGCGCGATGACACAACGTTTGCAAAATATGAAGTAATTATCGATTTACAAAAATCTGTTGATTAAACTAAAAAAGTAAGGACAAGAAATCATTCCCTATTAGTTTGTAAAGAACTGTATTTTATGAACACTTTTAATGAAAACTGTAGGAGTAATATGGTATCAACTCGAAAAAATAGACCTGGATTTAGGTTTTTGTTTCCTTAGTTCTAAAAACTAAAATAGATTTCAGGACACATGAAATCACTTCTTATGTATTGTAGATTACTGTGTATTTTTTCCTATCAGAAAGATGCTATAGTTACTGTAAAAGATGGTTACAAAGTTACTTAGTTTCGCCGTATTTTAGGAAGGAGCAGCCTAAGGGCGAGCGCGCATTGCGGTGCGTTTTTCTACCGCATAATCTGTGAAGTATGGAATGTCTTTGAAGTGCGCGCACTGCGGTCATGCGTTTTGTTACTGTAGGCCCCGCCCAGTGCGGCAGAACTACCGGAAACGCACCGCAGTGCGCGCTCGCTCTTAAGCAGCCAGTGATATATGCGTCTATGTCACAAAATATCACTGATACAAATATACGAGGTGCAGGGGTGAATCGGTATGAAACAATAAAAGAGATTTTAATCTTTAAAAATAAAAAGATAAGTCCTGACTGACTGACTCATCAACGCCCAGCCCAAACCCTTGAACCTAGACAGCTGAAATTTTGCACAGAGGTTCCCTTTATAATGTAGACAAGGAATAAGGAAAGATTGCCCGGTAGTACGTTTCCGTGGGATATTTTCCGATATCCACGCGGGCGAAGCCGCGCGGGAAGTACTAGTATTAAAATAATATAAAATAGTTTGTTGCCAAAAGGACTATTGTTTTTACTGTATAATTATCGAATACGTGTCTTTGTTGGCAACAAACTATATTATTTCAACGTTAGAATCCATTTTAAAGTTTCGTCCCGATTCACCCCGTTACATGGTACGTGGCCGAAATACCCGTAAAAAATCTACATAATAAAAACCTTTAAATTCATTCATTCACTGACTAAAAGAATGAAATTTTGCACAAGAGTTCCTTTTATAATTAAAGTCAGCACTAATGAAGGGTTTTTGAAAATTCATCCCTCTACGGGTTCAATAGGGGATGAAAGTTTGTAAGATGTTCGTAATTTTTGCCGATGGGGGAAATCCCATTGCGAACATGGCTTGTTATTACCTATAGGTATCTGTTTGAGTGTGTTATTTTTTATTCGAACCAATGAGAATGCAATTAAGTAATAACTAAGCCCACAAGACACACATACACACACATGGTACAGTGCCCTCCAAAAGTTAGTTTAAGGCCCTGGTTCCAAGCGTGGTTTAGCTCGGTGTGTAAGTGAAATGGCGTTATGGCTGTCTAGTTACACGCACGAGATAGAAGATTCTCACGCGCACCGGAATTATGTCGTAAAAGTGCAAGTAAAATCGTATAAAATTAGAAATTAACTATTTAATATAAAATCACTGGATGCAGTTTGGAATTTGACATTTCATGGTATATTTTTAATTATAATTATAATTGCTAATGAAGGGATAAACAGCTTTTAAAGATTATTAGGAGGTATGTTTAAAGATTTTTTTGGTGCATTAAAGTATGTTTAATTATGTTTTGGCTTCCATCACTGTATGCGGAAAGGACTTGAAAATATCATATTTTTTTACATGTCAAAATTATTTACGGTTTATGAGATACACAGCTTTAAAAAACCACCTTTTTGATCGTTTTCAGGAAATCTGCGCCTTAACACTTTCCAACTTCTGCTGTAATGCCACATTTTGATTTAAAATTCTGGTTTCAAATGTTTGAATACACTGTAACGTTATTATTGATTAATTAAATTATGAACTTATAAATTGATTTAGATTTTTAAATTTTGTTTTTTTTTTTATTTTTGAACTAAAACTTTAAATCATAATGTGGTTATTACAGCTGAAGAGTCAAAATGTCAACTAACTATTGGAGGGCACTGTAAGTAACAAAACTGTGAAGATTATGTAACAGAAAACAACAAAAAATATCACACCTCAACCTTTATTTCATTTTCACCAAACTTTCAGAACAAACCAATTTATTTTTCAGTCGAATAACTCCAAACCGTTCCCATATTCCTCCGCCTCTATATTCACAATAAAACTTTTACACTATATCGTATCACACGATTGATGGTCATTGAAAAACATTCAGTTATGGTATCCGTTACAAATAAATCATTCAATAGCTGACATATCTCACTCCTATGCACCTGCTCCATGCAAACAATACTAAAACTAAAACTACGTATATTACACACATCATTGTTTACACTACCATTGTTTAGTGTTGAATTTAGTTAGGCTGTTTTAGTATGTTTATTTTAGAATGACTGATTACGTGAATAAAACGTTCTCGCATAACTACATAAACGTTATTTGTTTAGGATATCACAATTGTATTGCATATTTGGGTCATGTAATCACGTTTGTTATGTCATGAATGTCTTTTGTAGAGTAGATTATAATGTAAAAATAACAAGTACCTACCTAGGTACAGTCAGGGAAAATAATGGTTAAGCAAATTGATACCCTACGTCAATTAAAACACAATGGTTTGAATGCCACGATTATTATTAAATTTTAAAATAAAACAATGATAATAAAATTATATAATTAGTAAATGTCAATGAATACTCTAATATTAATATTTGTAATAGATAATGTTTGCTATTGTTTTTATTGTGGATTACCTAATGTAAGAAATATTTCTCACAACGGGCGTTTGAGTTGTGGTGTTTAGTTTACGTAATTATGTTTATTTTAATTATATTAAATATTTGCACACCTATTGAGGTAGGATATGGTTAAAAGGCCATTAATGTAACGTGTATCACCTTATACACCCATATTCAGGCAAATAAATTATTTGATTTGATTTGATTTGATTTGAAATACCTCCGTTGGGTCTTGCTTTACACAATAACATTATTTAAGGCTCCTCCTTCCTAAAATACGGCGAAACTAAGTAACTTTGTGAGCATCTATTACAGTAACTATATAAATATCGCGCTTCTGTTTCTTTTCTATGCAGTAAGACAGTGACCACGCTTTTTACGGCCGAGAAGCCTTAACATAAGATCGCGTGCGCATGACATCTATAGACGTCAAAATTATGAAACTTCTTAGTGTCTCGTTTAGCACACGCGAATCTGTGAATAACAATATTTGCCATGTGTCAAATAATGACAGTTGTAATCGGAATATACGGAAAATTTAAGTTGGTAGATATAGTCAATTTCGTGTGTGTTCGTCCCACTGCGTAAATAACAATAAATAATAATAATAATGTGAATAATTTAGTAAGTAAGTAATTTAATTTTTAAGTCCCATGCATTGGTCCCACTAAATAATTTGAGTCTGGTTATCTAATCCTACTAGTATAACAATAAAATTAATTTGAAAGTTCGTTTTGGATATTGGTTAATCAATGCATTTCCCAGACTTTATTTATTTACTAATTAGGTACTTGCACACAATGGAGGAAAACATCGTACGGATACTTGCTGTAAACACCTACGCACAATGAACAAACGTGGCGATGAGTGCCTATTTCATCTTAACACAAATAGAGGTCTCTGCCCTGAAGTGGCAATTTTATTGCACTTTATCAAATATGGAATTCTATCACTTTAAGGTTGATGCGCCAAGGTAGCCCGCGAAATTCAAAATTTCTTACGTTTTTTGCAATTTGTAGGTCAGTGTGAGCTTGTGTGTTGATTAAAATATGATTCGCGGCCGTAGCTAATATGGCTTTACAAAATTATAATCATTAGAATCAGCAATACAACTCCATAAGTTAGCATTTACCTCAAATCTAGCGATTTCATGAAATCATGAGGTTTGAGGTAAATGCTAACTTATGGAGCTGTATTGCTGATTCTAATGATTATGATTCTGTAAAGCCATATTAGCTACGGCCGCGAATCATATTTTAATCAACATACAAGCTCACACTGACCTACAAATTGCAAAAAACGTAAGAAATTTTGAATTTCGCGGGCTACCCTGGCGCTTTCGCCTTAAACCAACAAGTTCCAATTGAAACTCCTGAGCCAATAAAACTTAACTTCCAATCTTCATGAATCACAATCCCACTTGGTACTATAGGTACTTTCGTATTGACTGTCTGATTCGAACACAAGTTGACGCCATAAATATTGTTGCAGCTTTGTCTCAAGTTGGGATGGAAGCCCCCGAAGACGGCGTGGGACATCTTGCCACTTGTCCTGTCCGCTAATGGAAAGGACCCGGACTACTTCGACATCCCCAGGGAACTTGTCATGGAGATAAATATGACTCACCCCACGTAAGTTGGCTATTAATGCGTACTTTAAGTTGTGCTTTTAAAAATATTAGTTTTGTGTAGGTCTATAGAAAGCGAATTAATGAAAACTATCTGCAATGCAATATCGTTTAAAAATGAAAAATGGAAGTAATAATTTAAAAAAAAAATTGTCAGCAAAAACTACGCGTCCATTGAGGATTTAAGTAACATTTTAAATACCCGGAATCACCTGTCACTTTTATTTAATTCCAGGGACAGAAATGTGTTATTCGCTGAAAAAATTATTGTCATCACTCAGTACTCAATAGCATTGTATTGTGGCAATTGGTACTTGAATTCCTCAGTCATTTATTGATTTTGATTTACTTCAGATTGTGTATACAAAAGATAGGCACAAATAACATGACTTAATTCCAAATGAATGGCCATTGTGTTTTAAGTTTTCACATTTTACGGTGACTAGACAGTCACACAGACACGAAATAATAAATCTGTTAATCCTTATTTTATCAAAAGAAACAAAAGTGAGGTCCATGTTTTGACCTACTTCACTAATTTTTCCTCAAATCATCTCAAAGCTGCCTAAGTCATTGGTACGACTTAGCCAGCTAAATTAGTGAACAATCGTTCATTAATTACTATTTTATGAAATAGACTATATCAAAACAAAGTCACGTGTAGTTAGAAACGTTTTCAAAAAAAAAAAAATCTGTTGTTCATTTGTTTTCCCATCGTTCGATTTTTCTTTGATATCGATGTTTCTGTAACCATGGAAAAATCGAAATAGTGCGCTATTTTTGAATACGATATCCGTCGTGGCGCCAACGCAGCACAGACAGCTCGATATATTGACGACGTGTATGGACAAGGTACCGCAAGTGAACGCACGGAGCGTTTTTGGTTTGATCGCTTCCATTCTGGAAATTTTGATCTCAACAATGGCCCCGAGGAAAAATTTCAAATCCATAGGAGAAGCAAAGGTATACAGCCGGTAAACAGCCTAATATGAAAAATAGAAAATTCAAATATTTTTGAGTTTAGAACACAGATAATTTTGCTTCTCCTTCAACCTGGCGAAAGCAAAGCGCGGAAAAAAAAGAAAATTTAAATCATGGTTTCCTAATAATTCATGACAAAAATATATTTCGTTATTTTATAGAACAAACATTCTCCACTTGTATCAAAATGTACTATTAAAGAATTCATCGATTCCCGTCCCCAGGATTTCTATAGCAGAGGCATTAACGAACTTTCATTAAAATGGCAAAAGTGCATGGAAAATGTTTCTTTAAAAAAAATTGTTTGACATATATTTTATTGCTCATTTACCTACTAGTTCATATGATAGGATTTTGTGATTAAGAGTTACTGGTTTGACTACGTCGTAAAAAACACAGGTTTTTACATTATCAGTAGCGCCCCTGCTTCGCACGGGTTTTACCACTTGACAAAACGTCGAGATATCTTTATTAAAATGCATGTTTGATACTAATGTATTATACTACACATAAACCTACCGTGAAATCAGCATAAAAAACCCTTGCGTTATTTAGAAAAATAACGCGATCACGCAGAAAGACACGAAAAGCGACTTTAATTTATAATACGTATAGATATAGAAGTGTTGGAACGCTGTACTTAGGTACCTTGATTCCTTGTTTGGATAGATTTGGGTGTCATCGGATTTTCACTATCGCTTTATCACAAATATTTTTGGGGTTTTTACTATAACTTTTGGTTCCGATTTTATGACTTGATTTTTAATCAAGTTTTTTTACGACATTATTCTTGGCATATACTTTCCTTGTGAAACTATAGCAACATTGTTGTTTAGTGCGACTTTCTGGACAATGCTGTAATGCAAAATAAATTCCGAGTATCTCCGTAGGTATCATATTTCAGCGGTATCAGAGCTTAGTGAAAGAGTTTGTCCCAGGAAATATTACCTTCATAAACATAATATAGGTGTAGGTTGGTATTTTTGCAGCAAATTTCTTTTTCAACTATGTCAGGGATACCTTTAAGAGTATTTGCAGTACTTGCAGTTGTTCATGGAAACTTTCCACCAGGTGATAAAAAAACTTATAATATTTTTTCCATAACTGCTACAAAAGCTATAATCTTATACAACTGCAAATTTAAGTATGCAATGCCAAAAAAATGTTTTATATGTGATAAAATTACAAATTAACGGTTTTCGGACTGTTCCTTTACATATACTGTGTGAGACCTTGCTTCTTGCCAAATTTCATGATCATAGGTCAACGGAAAGTACCCTATAGGTTTTGATTTACTTGCGAGTATCAAAATATGTCGCATAATAACCGTATTTTTTTAGTGCGTTGACTAGAAGCTTGATTTTATTAAAGCTCCAAGGGACCATAGACCTACCTATTTGATATTAATTTCAGTTTGATACCTCCACGCGTTCCTGAGAAAAAGGGTCTTGACGGACTGACAGACAGACGGGCAACGAAGTGATCCTTTGAGGGTTCCGTTTTTTCCTTGTGAGGTTCGGAAACCAAAAATAATTTTTCTCGGTAATAAATTTACGGTTTATCGACAAAGACCTATTTCTGTCTCGAAGCCACCTAAAACATAATGAACATTGAAGAAAGTAAATAAATATAAATAAATAGACAATTATAGTTCTTCAGAAAAATTATACTTCCATCTCACGAAATAATTACGTAAATGTTACGCTCCCAGGGAATAAACCCGAAGTTCTTACATTAGGAAAACGCTTTTCAAGTACTTGAGATGTTATTAACACATTTGTACGGTTGCCCTTCCTTATAAGAAACCCTCAGTCCCTTCTTGCAATACTCTAAGGAAGAAATGGGTCCATTCGCAGCTGAGGCTTCAGGGCAATATTAGGTTCGTTTACGTAAATAACTTCCAAAAAATAAATATATTTTTACAATCATTATAGACATGAGTGGTTTTTATTTAACTTCACGTGTAATTTGAACGTAGGTAGGTACAATTTTTCACATCGTTTTATATGTTCAGTCAACCAGTTAACTTTCATGCTCAATGCGTCGCATTAAAATTGCCACTGTGGGTGCTTTAATATACACAAATCATAGCACACAGACACACACTAGACTCGGAACAAATATAGCAGTACAAATATTTGTCCCGAAGATGCGAGAAATACATTCTCGATACTGGGTACAAAAGACAGCTGTTTTGCCAAGCTGTGCATAAGTAGGCTTGGTAACTGAAAGTATGAATTTATTTTCCTCGTGAAAAATTTCCGTACTACCCACTTTTTTTTTTAATCGCTATTTCTTTGATATAAATATTGGTAGGTGTGCCTAACAATTCATTAAAGCCTACATTATTCTGCAAAGTAAAGACTGCGTCTTAAGAAATCGTAAGCATAAAAGATTAATTTGTACCACATTCCCAAGTTTGACACACCGAAGTTCAACATTTCCTCCGATCCCCTCTTTACAACAATGTACTTAAATACTTTTGAGTAACAATAGGCGTATTTAAATTTACACAGTGTTTAGCCCAAGGACTAGTTTGTAAAACTTAAGAGCGTTAACGCCGACCGGCATTTCATACAAACTTTGAAGTCCTTGTTTTTCAAAATGAATGAACCGATTTTAATGAAACTTCATACGTATAAGCAGGATACATAGGTCTAAAAAGTTAGTTAAGAACATTTTTGAAAAATAGTGTTACAGCTAAATGCATCCGATTTTAAATATTCCATAGAAACAGAGATTTCCAATTATCTTCTTTTAAATTAGACATTTTAAAAATGTTCTTAACTAACTTTTGAGACCTATGTATCTTGCTTATACGTATGAAGTTTCATTAAACTCGGTTCATTCATTTCGAAAAAAAAATGACTTGAAAATTTGTATGAAATGCTGTAGACGTTAACGCTCTTAAATGGGATCAGGAAAATACATTGAAACGTTGAAACAATTTCGTCTTTCAACTTGCTGTGGCTAAAGATTTCCCTACACTATTTCTGTGATACATCACTATTGTAATGGACCATTTGGGGAAAACTTCAGAATAAAAATCCTAAGGGAATACTAATGGTTTGTTTGAAATATAACGATGACTAAAAATACCGTTTAAAAAGCCTCTTTTTAGGGTTCCGTACCAAAATGGTAAAAAAGGAACCCTTATGGTGTGACTCAGTCTGTCTGTCTGTCTGTCTGTCTGTCACAGCTGGATATCTCAAGAACTACTGATGCTATCAACTTGAAATTTGGAACAGTTTTAGATGACGTTTACCCAACTATTTTGCGAATAGGAAAGAAATAAAAATATATGTATTTTTTTTGCAACGGGGACTGAAAGGGGGCTTTAAAAATTCAAAGTAGTGCTACTAGGGCATGTGGGGTATCATATGAAAGAGCGCTGTTTGCACATTCTCAAACATTTTTTTTTTTTAGGCCGCACAGTGTTCGACTTTTGATGAAAAATGTAAAAAAAATACAGTTCCCCCCCTTATCTCCGAAGTTTGCAAAGAGAAAAATCTGAAAATATTCTATGTGATAGAAGTTTATGTAAAGATTACAGGAAAAATAAAACGATGTCTCTAAATAGCACACTTTTTCAGAAATCGGAACGGAACCCTCGGTGCGCGAGTCCGACTCACTCTTGATCGGTTTTTATGAACAGTTTAACATGTATTTTGACAGACTTATTAGCACGCTGTTCTGAACGTTAACTGACCCATTTCTCACAGTCAGTCTCTTTATTTTGATTTATAATTTTTTGATGCAGTTTGTATTTATTATTCCGAAGACCATATCGTGGAAACCAACGATGTAGGCACATTTTATTTATATATCATTCTCAAGCAGTAAACTTTTTTGTCATGCAAAAAATGCGTTACGAGAAATACAAAATATATATGTATATAGTATATGGGGGAAAATGCAAAGAAAATGAAACGTCTGCTTACTATATTTCCACAAACGAAACAACAAGGAACCAACAAACTCCCAACTATAAATCTAACCATTGTTCTTTAGCAGCAAAAAAACGGTTCCTTTGGAAAGGTCACAGATTTACGACGTAAACTATGTATTACACGACAACTCACTTCTTTCTTATTTTCCATCAGGAATTTATACCAGCATAAAAAGGTCTGGGAATGCATATAATGTCGAGAAGTGGCCCTGCAAACATTCGGTACAGATTGCTATCGTAAAACTGTGGTCCAGTGATCTCCAATCTTCGTTTATTGATCATAACTTCGGCCTATTCAATAATGTATTGATAATGTTAACAGGCGTTTATGTGTCGTAAACGGGAGTGATAATGTGTTGGAGTCCAGTAATTCCTTGACTGACATCATTTTGTTTTATTTTAATATTAGCTATTAGGTGTGATATTTACGGTCATTAAACGTTTTGCTTTCACTAAACTTTTCCTTGTATTAGAGAATTACATTTTGTCACGCGTTATAGTGCACGGAAAATTATGGTTTTCTCTTACAATGTTATACCTACTTACTTCTAACTTCCCACACAGTTTCCACTTGAAGTTAATTAAAGAATATGGGTCATTAAGCTTCTAATGCAACAATAATCCTAAGACTCAGCACGATACAGCACCATTAGTACTTCCGCGTTCGTGCATTTAGAAGTTTTGCTTGGGGCTTTTACTGAAAACGGATTTATTAGAAAATAAAGTGCATTTCTACTCTTTGTTTTTACTGTGAAACAATGCATGTGAATTCCTGTTATTTCCTTTTCTAATAAGGCAGCCTTATTAGAAAAGATTTATAAAAATAATTATTCGTTTTTAATTAATGTTATTATATTATTTCATATAAAAACAAATCTTAATTACTATATTATATTCGCGGTGCTGCGGTAGCGGCCAGCGAGCGCTACTTCCAAAGGCTAGGCTGTTAACTAGACGGCTAGTTGGCGTGACATTTACATAAATTATCCAGTGTTAAACATTGTTACTTGCCACATAGCAGTTCAGGGAACATTTTTATATGCCTATACTCATATGAAATTATTTTCAGTCGAATTCTGAGAAAAATGTGTAAACCTGCGTAATTAGCTAAGGAAAATGATGGATCGTTTTATATTCGTAGAAAGATGACGTATCCTAAACGATGAATGACTTGAAAAAAAAATCACACATAATATTGCTCTGTAATGTATGTCTTCATGTGACATCTCTTGTTTGAACTTATTATAAAACCGGCCAAGTGCGTGTCGGGCCAAGCGCAGTAATAGGGTTCCGTAGTTGCACAATACAAGAACATTTTATAACTTGGTTATCTATTACTCGTTAACTTGAAAAGCCTACTTAGCTGTGATAGTTTTCTTTTTAACTTCGTTCTATCCTCTTATGATGAATTCTAATCTGAGGCAATTATTTTTTTCTTTTTTTTTTTTTGAGGTGAGGCAATTTCTAATCTGTAACCCTCCCGCAGGTACGAATGGTTTGAAGAGCTGAACCTCCGCTGGTATGCCTTACCAGCCGTGGCCAACATGCGTTTCGACTGCGGTGGCATCGAGTTCACAGCTAATGCCTTCAACGGATGGTACATGAGCACTGAAATCGGGTGCAGGAACTTCTGTGATACCAACAGACTTAATATGTTGGAGGTAAGATAAAATTGCCCTGTTATGATAGCCATTGCCCGTGTGGATGTCGGAAATTATCCCACGGGAACCAACTACCGGTATAAAAAGTATACTATGTGTTAATCCTCGTTATAAACTGCCTGTGTGCCAATTTTATCCAAATCCGTTCAGCCGTTTTTGCGTGAATGAGTCACAAACATCCAAACATCTTCACAAACTTTCACATTTATAATATTAGTAGGATTATGCTTCTTCAATCAACTCCATATTGAACATAAGCTTCTTTCAAATAAGCACTGCATTTTCCGTTTTCCACTACAGTCTATCCCAGTCGGGATTTCAAGATTGTCATTCTGTCAATCTGGGCAAACTTAAAAAAACTACGCCATTTTTTCCATTTCTAGCTAATGTAAGCTATATTTTTTCCATTTCTAGCTAATGTAAGCTATATTTTTTCCATTTCTAGCTAATGTAAGCTATATTTTTTCCATTTCTAGCTAATCTAAGCTATATTTTTCCATTTCTAGCTAATGTAATTTATATTTTTTCCATTTCTTGCTAATGTAAGCTATATTTTTTTCTATTTCTAGCTAATGTAAGCTATATTTTTTTCCATTTCTAGCTAATGTAAGCTATATTTTTTTCCATTTCTAGCTAATGTAAGCTATATTTTTTAACAGCTTCCGTAATTACACAGTAAAAGTAATAGGTACATTAACTAGAATTAAAATATAACAAATTAAAGTGTTTTTCAAAAACTATTTTTTAGGGTTCCGAACATAAAAGGTGCGAAATGGAACCCTAGTACTTAGGCTGTCCGTCCGTCTGTCTGTCAGCGGACTTTAATGTCTCACTAGCTTTTACCCGCGATGTCGGAAAATATCCCAAGGGAACCTGCTACCGGGAATTCCTTCCTTATTCCTTGTCTACATTATAAAGGGAACCTCTGTGCAAAATTTCAGCGTTCTAGGTCAAAGGGTCTGGGCGTTAATGAGACAGTCAATCAGTCAGTCAGTCAGTCAGTCAGGACTTCTCTTTTTATTTATATAGATAGATGAACCGTAATACGTAGACGGTTTTAATTTTCACAGATTGTGTATTTCTATTGCAGCTACGAGTATACTCGTAACAACAAATACTCAAATTAAAATAAAGTTAAACATCAAAGGGATACAACATGTTTTTTTTTTATTGAAGTATTTTTTTTTAAATATGTAGTGTTAAATATTGTACGGATTAGTACGGAACCCTTCGTGTGCGAGTTTAACTCGCACTTGGCCGGTTTTATTAAGAACAAACCCCAGTAGCAGTTACGTCTCGAGGGACTGACTTGCTACTAGAGTGCAGGAAATCTTGGAACATTATTTATTTGTTGGTAAGCTTTTACCGATTTGCAAACAGGTTTAAAGTTTCAAACATTAATAGACCTACATAGCTCGTCATGTCTAAGAGAGAGGAGCGCGTGGCTAAGTAATAACAGCCGCACGGGTCGATCCATCAGGTTAAGCTACGCTTGCCGGGGTTGATCCGTGGATGGGTGACCATCTTTACATACCGGGTCTCCTCCGTGCCTCGAAAAGCACGTTAAGCCGTTGGTCCCGGCTGTCATTCGTGAATCTTTGATAGTCGTTACGGGTCGTCAGAAGCCCGAAAGTCTGACAACCAGTCTTGCCAAGAGGTATCGTATTACCCAGTTACTGGGTTGTAGAGGTCAGATAGGCAGTCGCTCCATGTAAAATACTGATATTCAGCTGCATCCGGTTAGACTGGAAGCCGACCCCAACATAGTTGGGAAAAGGCTAGGCAGATTGATTGATAGCTCGTCATGTCTAAAACTCGGTATTACAATAGAAATCATGTGGGATTCCCTGCTAACGTCATAACAATTCCGTCATCACAGGCAAACATTCCATAACAATTTCCACGAAACATTGATGTTAATCAATCTAAAATTAACTTATTAACCAGCCACCGAACTAGAACAATATCTATCGTAGTGAATCATACTGTAAAACAATTAAATTGTACACGAGTTTTCACTTTGTTTACCGTTTCTATTAAGGTGGGTTTAGAAACGATAATAGAATCAGAGGATATAAGTTTTTAAACTGTCATGGTCACTAACATTATTAACCCCTCAAGTGTCTGAGTTTGGGCTATTTTTAGACCCAAAACCCCAGCGGTGGGGGGGGTTGGAGGTTAGTTGCGAACCCTATAGGTTCACAAATACTAATGAGGATATGTTTTCCATCGGATGATGTTTTTTTACGTTTATATACAGGGTGTAAGGGACAGCCCTCCGCAAACTAACAGGGTGCATTCAGCTCCTCATTCTGAATCATATTCCACCGGAAATTTTCTCAGGAAAATTTTAATTTTTTCAAAAAAAAATTCAGTTACATTTTCATTTTCTCAATGTAAAATTGCATTGTGTGTTCGCAGCACTCCATTTATGTAAAAAAAAAACTGCAAAAAAAAACAGCAAAAAAAAAACCAGCAATGGATGTTGAAATACTCTAACCAACGACGCGTGAAATCAGCTGTTCACTTTCTGTCTAGCTACAGAGTTCATCGAACTCACCGCATACCTATTACCTACCCCTCCCAACCAGTAATAGACGCTCCGATTTGTGCACAAAAACGCAAACAAATCAGGTTTATTGGAGTCCCTTAACGTTCCTGAAAAAATTTCATGTACCGGTCATCTTAGTATGACATACTGAATTCACCCTATCAGTTTGCGGAGGGCTGTCCCTTACACCCTAAGTATGTGATATAAGCTTATATACCTACTATGTAAAGTTTTTTCCTTATGCACACATGGAGTGCATTTAACACGCTGGGGGGAGGGGGGGTTAGTTGCGAACTCTATTGGTGCACAACTACTGATGATGATTGGTTTTCCATCGGATGATGTTTTTATACGTTTATATATATGCGATATAAGCTTATATACCACATACACATGGGGTGCATTAGACACTTGAGGGGTTAATAACACAAACGGGATATTTACCATGTTTACTGTTATGTTAGAGTTCCCGACACACCCACCCGCAATAACTTACTTCAGTTTATCCGTGATCATGGTGCTTGCAACAGTGCCGAAATATCGGGAACTCGAACATAGGTACCTAACAGTAACCATGGTAAATATCCCGTTTGTGTTAATGAATCAGACGATGATAAAGAGTATTATTTTTTTATATTCTTGATATTTTAGTGTAAGTATGCAGGGCAATTTTTTTATCACTTGCCAAATTTTCACATGCTGTTCTACCCATCTCAGAAATCGCGAAAAAAAATCAGCTGTTCAGTAGGTACATTTTATCTACACCAAACTCGTCAAAAAGTAAGGAGCAGCTGATTTTTTTTCGCGATTTCAGGTTTGGTCCCATAGTAAAAGTTGTTCATATTCATGAGTAAACACCCTGTTAAAAATTTGCAAGTGATAAAAAAATTGTCCTGTATTATAAACATCAATATTATTCTATCTCCAGTAACACTGAATAAGAACAATCGTTCTCACGCATGGATTATTCTAGATCAATCGATCTAAAATAATCCATGCAGTTATTTATTTGATCAAGTCGCCAGAATACGAAAACTAAAGAGACCGAGGAGACCGTTCCTATGAGTCAATGCGTTTGAACATGAAATAACGCACTAGAGGATTGACCGGCTCGTTCGCCCTCATCAAGCGAGCATTCTTAGGAGTACCCGAAACGATCAATTGCCATCAATTTCTATGTTAGGTAGGTAGTAATATTGTCATTCGCTTCAATTGCATTTGGTAGACGATCAATTTGCGCATCAATATTTAGCAATTGATCGTTTCGTGGAAGAAAAATAGAACAAGAAAATCATGATCTTCCTTTGTTTACATAATGAATTTGATAGTGTGGGCACAGGATAATATAATAGATACTAGGTGTGGGGGATAGAATCAGCATTCACTAGTTTGGTCTAAACCCACCTTTAAAATTTCATACCGCGAACATTGCCAGTTGTATGTGGACTGTGGTTGAAATGTTGGTCGGATGATTGACGACTAATTACCGGCCAGTCGATCTCGTAATGTTTTGCTTTAGGAATTATGTTCGTACGCTCAAATTAAAGGGTCGTTTAAGCTTAATGTGGCAGACGGTTAATATCATTTGTCATTTCCAAATGAATGCCTGAATTTCAATTGAAATATGTGAATTCCAAGCATGTATTTGGTGAAATGCAGCTGAAATTGCCGAGCACAAGGTTTCAAATCATGAAATAATAAAGTAAGCTTGGCATATACAGGGTGACTGGTAATTAGTGACCGATAACTAATCACATGATTGTGCTCATGATAACAAGCAACTTTTACTATGGGACCAAACCTGAAATCGCGAAAAAAAAATCAGCTGCTCCCTACATTTTGACGAGTTATGCGAACATGAATGTACCTATGGGGCAGCTGATTTTTTTCCGCGATTTCAGGTTTGGTCATATAGTAAAAGTTGTTTGTTATCATGAGCACAATCATGTGTTCAGGTATCGGTCACTAATTACCCGTCACCCTATATAGTTAAGTGATTTTGAAGTGTTGCTTATTAAATCTTCTTTCCCCCAGAAAGTAGCTCAGAAAATGGGCTTGGACACAAGGACTCCAGTCAATCTGTGGAAGGACAAATCTCTCGTGGAATGCAACGTTGCCGTTCTTCACAGCTTCCAACAGCAAAATGCTACCATTGTTGACCATCATACTGCTTCTGAAAGCTTTATCAAGCATCTGGACAATGAGAACAGATTGAGGTAAGTAATTATGAACAAAAGATGAGACAAAATAAAACACATTTTCTTATATGGGTTAGTGATGTCATTGGGCACGTATATAATTATACAGGGTGTAAGGGACAGCCCTCCGCAAACTAACAGGGTGCATTCAGCTCCTCATTGTGAATCATATTCCACCGGAAATTTTCTCAGGAAAATTTTCATTTTTTCGAAAAAAAAATTCAGTTACATTTTCATTATTTCAATGTAAAATTGCATTGTGTGTTCGCAGCACTCCATTTATGTAAAAAAAAACTGCAAAAAAAAAAAACCAGCAATGGATGTTGAGATACTCTAACCAACGACGCGTGAAATCAGCTGTTCACTTTCTGTCTAGCTACAGAGTTCATCGAACTCACCGCATACCTATTACCTACCCCTCCCAACCAGTATCTAACAGACGCTCCGATTTGTGCACAAAAACACAAACAAATCAGGTTTATTAGATTCCCTTAACGTTCCTGAAAAAAATTCATGTACCGGTCATCTTAGTATGACATACTGAATTCACCCTATCAGTTTGCGGAGGGCTGTCCCTTACACCCTGTATAAGTACCAAAAATCAACTAACAATTACAGTTACTATTACATAGCTAAAGGTTTCAATTAAAATACTTGACATCATTGACCCAATTAAAATATTCTATTATTGATGGTTAATTTTTGGTAGTAGTACAGATAGTAGGTAGATAGGTAGGTAGTATTAGGTAGGTAGAACATCTGCCAAACACTTTAGGTACAGTTGATTACAAAAAGCATTGCTCAAATCAATATAATAATAATCCACTTTGTGGATTCAAAAACATAATAATAAATTACGAACATATTCGTAAAAAAAAGGAAAATAAAAATGACGTGATGACTGGATCTAAACAAATTATCTGTGTCAAACAACACAGTTGCTTGCGATAAAACATTTTTTTCTCCTATTTATGCGATACGTTGGTTTCCTTTCCGGCTTTCGTGGTCGGCCCTGTCCTATAAGCTGCGTCGAATAAACATAGATAATAAGATTAATGTCGTTGTGGACCAAAAGCATCCGGATCCGGCACATTAAAAATGGATAAATGAGCGTAATTTAACAGCGATTATATCTTCATTGAGTGTGTGAACAAGACTAGATAACCTTCTCTTAATTGGCATGTTTGGTGTGTCATTTAGAAAATATTTTCTTTTTGCACTGTTTCTTTTGTTACTGTTGTATTTTTGGCGTGCACAATCTAGAGCCATGTTGTGTGATGTGTGAAAAGCATGAAATACTGACAATGAATTGACTTTTAAATTTTTTGACATGAACTGAAATTGACTATAAAATTTAATTCGCATTTGCATTAGACAATTACGTAGGTACTGAAATAATAATTATAATCGTTGTAATTTAATAGTACCCATGCAGTTATGTAATCGTTTTCAATCATGTGTTGTGTGTGTTAATCATTTGTATGTCAATATTGGCGAAGCATAGCGCACTACTTAATTTTTAAGACCTTTTTATGTAAATTACCTATGTTTTACAAATAAATTATTCTATTCTAATACATAAACGTTCCTGACATAATTATAGATGCGAAATAGACACTAAAATCTATTAACGTTTCGACATTGTCGCGCCCGCTTGTAGTAAACAGATTGCGGATGAGAAAACTAGACTTAATTACAACCAGACCCGCTTAGTCATTAAGCTGTCGACACTAGAGCTTGCAGATGGACCGATTAGCTTAGACATGTGGTCAGAAGGACATGTAAACATCATTGTTTTGAACCATCGTGTGATTGTTTGGGTTTGCAGCTTCACTTTACTGGGCGACTGTACCAGTGACGTCAATACAGACATTTATCAGTGCCTAAGATATATTGTAAAATCATCCTCTTTGATACCGTTACAGTTTTTGTACTAAACGAGTAGGATATCGGTAAATAACTAATAATTAATAAGTAATAAAAATAACTTTAATTTCGGAAGTCGGTGTCTTTGTTTTTGAGTTTTTGTTTTTTTGCCACCGACTTCCGAAATTAAAGTTATTTTTCATTTTTTTGTTTTTTTTTTTTGGAAGTCGGTTGCTTTTTTTTTGTAAAAAAGTTTTTATTTTTCACTTTTTAGTTGGTTCCCACACAAATTCGAATATGAGAACATCATCGACATAAAAAGTAGGAAAAAAATACGTATTATTGAAGCTAACTCAAAAACTACCCAAGAAAAGTTAATACATTTTACATGGGACCAACTTCGAGGTCCATTCCGAATAAAATAAGAATCTTTCAAATCGGACAATTCTGTAAAAGGTTATGCGTGGTCATACATAAAAATAAAATACTTGTCGACTTGAGTCTCCTCCTTTGTAGGGTTCCGTACCAAAACGGTAACAAAGGAACCCTTACGGTGTCACTCAGTCTGTCTGTCTGTCACAGCTGGATATCTCAAGAACTACTAATGCTTCAACTTGAAATTTAGAATAGTTTTAGATGACGTTTACCCAACTATTTTGCAAATAAGAAAGAAATTAAAATATTTATATTTTTTTGGCAACAGGGACTGAAAGGGGGTCTTAAAAATTCAAAGTGGGGCTACTAGGGCATGTGGGGTATCATATGAAAGAACGCTGTTTGCACATTTTCAAACATTTTTTTTTCTTTTTTTTAAGCCGCATAGTTTTCGACTTCTGATGAAAAATGTAAAAAAAATACCGTTCCCGGGGGAGGGGGAACGTTATCTCCGAAGTTTGCAAAGAGAAAAATCTGAAATTATTCTATGTGATTGAAATTTATGTAAAGATTACAGGAAAAATAAAACAATGTCTATAAATAGCACACTTTTTCAAAAATCGGACCGGAACCCTCGGTGCGCGAGTCCGACTCGCTCTTGACCGGTTTTTTTTTGGTCGGTTAAAAATCAACCTCCTTGACACTGTCACAGTTTTTGTGCTAAACGAGTAGGATATCGATAAATGAACTACGTTTTTGCATCAGTTAAATTCAGGTTATTGAACGACGGGATATAAATGACGAAGCTTGTTGCCTATCAGATTTAGAGGCGACTCCAACTTTTGCTAATGTTACAAAAAATGCAAGGCTAGGAGATTTACTCTTCAATTATACCCCCAACTGTATTGTTTAAGTATTCTGAGAATCAATACACTTACTCTAGTGCTACCAACCGATCAAATAATGCTAACTATATTTTAATTAGATACCAATTCATAGAATGGACCGTCGGAAAATATTAGCGACTTGGTTGTTAGATTTCAACGCGCGTCCAATTAGAGAATTTCTGGGAAATTAAAATTATAGAGTAGAGCTTCAAATATTAATTAATTTTCCTGAACATTTCATGCATTTCATTATTCAGTCGGAGACAATTAGGTCTAAGAAAATGCCTCCGATTGCAGGAGATTGTTTTTATTGGAGACTGAAATATGTCATCTTGTTTCCATTTTTATCAAAGTTCGCTTTTTAAACAGTCGGGTTTTAGATTTTTTCAATTTACTTTTCTATCTAAATAGCTCAATTATTTAGTACATCACGTTCTTAGTTATGAATATAATCTAACTTACGACTATAAATAAATCTTAGCGCGAATAAAGCGCTGTCAACTGTCGACGCTGGTAGCGGAGCAAATTGAAACTAATTTATGGTATGGTCAATTAACGGTTATCTTGTAAAGTGATCAGAAACACTTAATAATTTTGCAGTGCCATTATACGTTTCGATGCCTAACGGCCAAAAAGGGATAAGCGACATTTTTTGCGAAATCGACTTATATATCTATAATATATTATATACGGGTTGATTTTTTAATGACCAGCCAAATTTTCACGGGGTGTTCTAACCATGAATGTGAACAACTTTCAATATGGGACCAACTCTGAAATCACGAAAAAAAAAATCAGCTCTTTCATACATTTTGGTCGAGTAGGTATTGAACTTCTGTATGAAACAGCTGTTTTTTTTTCGTGATTTCAGAGTTGGTCCCATAGTGAAAGTTGTTCATATTCATGGGTAGAACACCCTGTGAAAATTTGGCTGGT
The DNA here is from genome assembly GCA_905163495.3 of Cosmia trapezina. NCBI lineage: Eukaryota > Metazoa > Arthropoda > Insecta > Lepidoptera > Noctuidae > Cosmia > Cosmia trapezina. The sequence continues at coordinate 7,006,717 of LR991028.1, forward strand.
CATTAAAAAATCAACCTGTATATGGTTAGAACTTAGAATCGGCTTTTTTTTCTGCATCTATTCATTTAAGTTTCGTGATTTCGCAAAAAATGTCGCTTATCCCTTTTTGGCTGTGAGGTATCGGTTTAGTTGTAAACATAGTTCATCAATCTACTCAAGCGACATCAAGATCATATTCAGATCAAGGACCGTAATATGACGTAAAAAAAGATTATGGATCCATCATGGTTCCAGTGTGATAGAGAGACGAAGCTATATACGACCTATAACACCATCCTGTTTTCACAACGGAACCATGATGGATCCATGATCTTTTTTCACGTCATACTACGGCCCGTGGACATAGGTACATACTGAAGTCCTCATTAAAAAAGTTTGAAATCAGTTATTGACTGCCTCGGTGGTCTAGTGATCGCAAGTGCCGAGCACGAGGTCCTGGGTTCGATTCCTGGGACGGGCAAAATATTATTGAGTTTTTCCATCTGGAATGTCTCAGTAACAGCCCGGAGTCTGGATTAGTGCCCGGTTGATGGCAATAGGCTCGCCCCCTGTTACATGGGACTTAAACATAACTGGAGAAATGTGGGTGTACTATAGGTACACCTCTGCCTAACCCTTCGGGGATTACAGGTGTGATGTCATGTTATATAAATCACATAACCAATGAATCATGCCATTATTTATGCAACAACAATTTAACAGCGTAATAAACGTATACAGTTCAACAAATAAAAACAAATTAACAAATGACAAACACACACGTTCACATTGTTTATTATTTATGCAACCACAATTTTTTTTTTTTTTATTTCTTAAAAAAAAAAGTACAAATCATCTATTCTAAATATAAACACAATGTACAAAGTTACGAGTAATTTAAATATAGCGTGTGACAAAAGGAAGCCGTAAATTGCCCAAATTATTTCGTGAGCTAATCGAGTCTAATTCAATTTGGGCGTCCTCGGGTAGACGCACATGATTACGTTATCCAGTTTAGGTGACAATTTCGAGGGTCGTCTGCGGTGCATCAAAATTATTAACATCACGCTGTTTTTCAATCTAACGTGAAATTAGGGAAGGATTTTTTCTGATTTTCTGATTAGATAAATTGCAATACTTATAGGTTTGTTTTGTAGAGTTAGTGTTTGCAAAAATACGGCAACTAATAGGCAAGGTTTTACTGCCGTAATACCCGAGACAACTCGTCTTTCCTAAAACTTCTGATACGTAATTATAAAATAAAAAACTTTTTTACAAAAAAAAAAGTACAATTGACTTCCAAATACAACATTAAAAAGTGAAAAATAACTTTAATTTCGGAAGTTGGTGTGTGGTTAAATGTATTTTCGTTTTTTGCCACCAACTACCGAAATTAAAGTTATTTTTCACTTTATAGTGTTGTTTTTGGGAGTCGGTTGTATTTAGTTGAAACCACACAAATTCTATTACCAATCTGCAAAAGAAATTAGAACATCAGCCACATAAAAAGTGGGGAAAAAATACGTATTATTGAAACTATCTCAAAAACTACTCAAGCAATGTTAATAAATTTTATGAGACCAATTTTGAGGTATAATATACCCTCTCGAATAAAACAAAAAAGAAATCAAATCGGACTACTCATAAAATAAAAAAATATATATGTATTTACCTAGGAACGTGTTGAGAACTTCTTAGGTAAGAGAGAACTTGCTCCTATTTTTCATCGGTTAAAAAGGGACTTTCTTAACTGATCAAATTAATAAGTGCAAAGAAATACAAAATGCTACAAAAAAATCAGCGGTAACAAGGTAATCTAAGTATTTATTGTTATTATTTTACACAATATAAAACGCTAAAAACTACTACGTTGTTGCCTATTACAATCATTATTGTACTATTAATTGAGGAAGTACTGAGTAAATAGTAAGTATTAATTAATGAAGCAAATTAATTACAAACATGGCTATTGTGTGGGTGTTACATTATTATTTTAATCTAAACAAAAATTATCGACGACACGTTATGTAAATAATAATACCGGATTGCACTCGATAGACGACCAATTAATTACAACTTATTACTGAACTAGCTTTTGCTCTCGGCTTCGCCCGCGTGGAGGTCAGAAATTATCCCACAGGAACGTACTACCGAGATAAAAAGTATCCTATGTTTTAAACCAGATTAGAAACCATATGTATGCCAAATTTCATTCAAATCCGTTCAGCCGTTTTAGCGTGAAAGCGTAACAAACTAACACTCACTTTCGCATTTATAATATTAGTTAGGATTAGAATATAATTATATTATACATATTATATTTCTGAAGTAGGAAGTAGGCTAAATAATTAAAACTACAGTTTGAGATTTGACCTACGTTGTGAGATTTGACCGATTTTCCTAGAAATCATCGAACATTTTTAATTTTACGTAATTTTCTCGTCATGACGGTTTTGAGTACATTTTGACCTTTTCCTGCGAGAAAAAACATAGCTCTTGATTTTCTAATGAACCAATGACGCACTAAAAGAGTTAATTTATCTGTTCTCATATCGTAAATTGTGAATTATAAACTTCAAAACGAGTTTATATTGACATATTTTATAAACACAATACCGAAATTTAAAAATAAAACCATTACAACACAATAATGCTATATAACATTTCTTTTTACCAAATCCATGGCAAATCCAAAAACTTAATATCACCGAGGAGTTTCCATAATTAATTTTTTTCTATTGGAACGCATATGCGGGCGCGCCATTTCTACAGCATTACAAAAAGTTGTGATTCCAAAGCAATAAACTACTTCTTACTCATTTAACTTGGATATTTTATTTAGTAAGTTCAATCCCAATGTACCTATGTATGTTTAATGTGCTTTGTTCGTAAAGAAAAACGATGATTAATTTAAAAAAAGCTTCAAAACAAAGCTATCGATCCGTAAGACCAACATATCGACATGAATTATGTATAAGTGTCTAAACACACTATGCCGAAGTTACGCGACCGAAGTTCGGCACGATTACGCCTGCAATACTATTTGAATTACTGACGACACACTATGCCGAAATTACGTTGCGTTTTAGCGTACAGCCGAACTTCGGTCGGGCGTAAGTTCAGCGGCAATTCGGCGGCAACGTATTCTGTAGAGCACACATTATACGCGACCGAAGTTCGGTTCGACTGCCGAAAAAGATCCGGGGCGGGGAGCAGCGGGAGGCAGGCATGCCCGAGCCCCGCGTGTCCGCCCCACGGTGCTATAGCTTAAGCTGGGCACTCACGGTCAGTTCATTTGGATTAAACAAATGGATGAACCATCAAAATACTAAAATACTTGCTGCTTACTTAAATAATATTTTGGTGGTTCCTATGGAAATTGGTTCGTGTTGCCTTGTAAATAAGGAGCATAATCGGATCAGCGAAAAAATCCTTGGAAGTTCAAAGTATTTTTTATTAGCAAATACGAAAGTGCAGTTTATGTAACGACCTGGCTCTATTTCCTATGCATGTATTAATGCACGGCGCGCAGCGTGATGCCAAATGCATGTGGGTTTTCGCACTCACGGTGAAATGGCGCGACGCCAAACGGCGAGATGCTAAGGATTTCGGTGCGTGATTCGTGACACTCACGGTCAAAATAAATGCCCAGCTTTAAACAACAAACACGACGCCACGACAGCGCTCAAGACACTGAAGTTCCGCAACTGAATTTCCGCCCCGTAAGTTCGGCACTTATGGTGTGTCATATCAGCCGAACACGTCGGAACGTAACATCAGCCGCGGAACTTCGGTCGCGTAACTTCGGCATAGTGTGTTTAGACACTAAGAAGTTCAAAAACCACCCTTATGCACAAGAACATACTTTGCGTGGCTCCAAAAAGTTTTAATAATGTACCAAATGACATATTTAAGGGTGTGGTACAGACCGTGAAACTGAATAACTTTCTCCATGGGACCAACAACGCAATCGCGGAAAAAATATCATTTGGGTCGAGTAGGTATTGAAGTTTTGCATGGGACAGCTGATTATTTTTTCGCAATTACGGTGTTGGTCCCATGGAGAAAGTTGTTCAGTTTGATGATGATCACACAGTTCTGACACACGTTGTAAATAAGTTCTCATGGTAAACAGAGAGGTAAAAGGGTTTTTCTTTCATCAATGTACAATCTAGAAGGAACAGTTTACCTCCACTCGTAACTGATAACGCATTTCGATTTTTTCAAGGAAGTCACGACTGATTTGTCACGCACGACCAAATATTTAGACAGTACCTACCTTTGCCACGTTTCCGCAAAAGACAATTAAACCAATCCAAACCAAATAGTATAACAATAAAAGAGTTACGCATATCATCAGGTCCGGCTGCCCAGCGGATTGGATCTGGATTGTCCCTCCGATGTCATCATCAATCACTCCTGTGTTCCACCAAGAGATGGCTCTGTACTATTTGAAACCCTCTTACGAATATCAGGTCAGTAACTTGTGTTAAAACAATGAATAGATACCATTTTATGTATAGCTTCTAAAAATATTATTGATACAGTATCTAATTAGTTGAATTGGTGAAAATTCACAGACATGCCAGGTGTCGATAAAAAGTGTAGTTTTAGTTAATTTAGTAGTGCCAGTTAATTTATTCTAAATAAAGGCTCCTATATAACCAATCCATATGTAACCAGGAACCCGCATGGAAGACGCATCAGTGGCAAAAATCGAAGCCGGTAACCGGCAAAAGACCGATCAATAGGAAATTCCATTTCAAGCAAATAGCTCGGGCTGTTAAGTTTACCTCCAAACTATTCGGACGGGCTCTGTCCAAGAGGATCAAAGCTACTGTCCTTTATGCAACCGAGACAGGCAAATCTGAACAGTTTGCCAAGGAACTAGGAGTCATATTTGGACACGCCTTCAATGCTCAAGTAAGTACCTAAATATGCATATCATGATACAATTTTTCCTTAAGTTTTGACATCAATAAAATTTATTTATTTATTTAAAACTCTTACACTATCATTACAGGTTATAAACCTAATGCGACAGCTAAGACTACTTGTAATAATTATTATTTATTTAAAATAACCTTACATTACTAACAATTACACACTAGTACATAAAATAAAATAAAGCAGTGCTTGTTCCAAGAACTAAGGTCACTAGCACTTATGATTTGGTCGCGTTTTAGGTACACTCCATGGCTGATTATGATACAACATCCATTGAACACGAGGCTCTGTTGCTGGTCGTGACATCAACGTTCGGTAATGGTGATCCTCCTGAAAATGGCGTTGTAAGTATATCTGAAAAAAATATAATACAAATGAAAAAAGAATGGAAACATGATCATATTTTTCTAATAAATTATGTTGTTCAGGCTTTTGGAGAACATCTATGCGAGCTTTTGTATGCTGATCAAGTTGGTGAAGAAGGCTCTGGGTAAGATTGAATATTTGAATATTAAACATAACTACGTATAATATTTTGTCACAAGTAAAATAATTTTAATGTTAACAAATATTTACAGGAATCAAATGCTAACACCAAAATCATTTATAAAAGGTAACAGCCAAATGGAACTACAAAAATGGTCCGGTAATCCTAAGAAACTGAATCGTTTAGAATCATTGAAAGGTAATAAAGACTTTCTTTTATTATACAACAATATAAAATAGATGCTACATTGTTCTAATAAATTAATAACCATTTTCAATTTAACAGGCAGTACCACTGATGCCACATCCATAGACAGTTTCGGTCCACTAAGCAACGTTCGATTTGCGGTATTCGCTCTGGGTTCGAGCGCTTACCCGAATTTTTGTAACTTTGGTAAATACGTGGACAAGTTACTAGGTGACCTCGGAGGGGAACGAATCCACGACCTTGCCACCGGTGATGAAATGTGCGGCCAAGATCAGGCCTTCCGGAAGTGGGCCTCTGGTGTCTTCAACGTGAGTTGGAAATTACTCGTGACAAATTCATGCCGCCTCTACAATCTGTTGATCATTGAATGATTATGTTGTGTGTTTATTTGCATTGTAACAGAATGTGATGGTAAAACAACCAGCTCAAATTAGTGATGTTTTTCTTTCTTTCTTTTTCTTTCAATTAATTTTTTTGTTTAATAAAAGTTCATCAATCATTGATTTAGTAAGCAATCAGGAACTTTTAATGTATAAAACATAATTGGTGATGTGTTGCCAATCCGTTAATAAGAGACTCTAATAATCATGTTACAAAAAAAAAACGATGCTTATTTACTTACATGTTGATTTTAACAAATAATCTTCCAAATAGGTCTCATGTGAAACATTCTGTCTGGACGACGATGAAACCTTACAAGAAGCTAAGAGAGCCCTTGGAACAGTAGCTTTAAGTGAAGAAACTGTGCGCTTTGCACCACCAGAAGTTTGCCCACCAACTCTACAAGTTGCTTTACAGTCATCTCTGAACAAAAAGTTTATACAATGTGTCGTGAAAGCCAACAAAGACTTGGGCCATGGTTCTTCTGAACGATCTACCATATTCATTGATATGGAACCAAAGGTAACAAACTAATCAATTCTCATTTTGAAGTAATTTAAGTAAATAATAGTAAATATTTTAAATACAATGATTAATTTGCAGGAAGAGATTAAGTATGATCCAGGAGATCACGTAGGAATAATTGCATGCAATCGCAAAGAACTGGTGAATAGTATACTGGTTAGACTGAAGGATGTCGATGATTATGACCAGCCTTTACAACTGCAACTTATGAAGGAAACACATACGTCAAGTGGTAAGAAAGGAAATATAGCATATCTTAATGAGCCACTGGCATTCATTATTGAGAAAATATTAAGAAAATTATTATTGTAATTTGCTACAGGTCCAGTAAAATCTTGGGAGCCACATGAGAGACTGCCAGTTATGAGCGTACGGGAGTTATTCACACGCTTCTTGGATATCACTACACCACCTACCACAATTTTACTGCAATACTTAGCAACCACCTGCGAAAATGAAGACGAACGCAACCAACTTAACTCCCTTGCTACCGTAAGTATCAAAGTAATAAACACAGTGATGCAATTTGTTTAAAGAATGTCAATAATTTACCGTGAACATAATATTTTCTTTAGGAACCCGGAGCCTACGAAGACTGGCGCCACTTCAATTTCCCAACTGTATCTGAAGTACTGGAACAATTCTCGTCAACTAGACCGAGTGCGTCCTTACTCGCTGCACTCCTCTCACCTTTGCAGCCGAGATTCTACTCCATCTCGTCATCTCCTATAGCTCACCCAAAACGTCTTCACCTGACCGTTGCTGTCGTCACATATCGAACTCAAGGTTACACGTAAAACATAATTTTAACCTTTACTGTAAACAATAATGTCTCATAGTTTATTACTGCTCATTCCCACATACACTGACATCGCTGATTCCATTGAAATCCAGTTTACAATATGATCTAATTTTAAGTTAAACGACGTCCGCTCAAAACAATCTGATAGATGAGTCGGCTGTAGTAGCGACATCAAAAAGGTTATTCAGTGTTATATTTATGATTTTCTATTTATGATGCGGTTAGTTGTAGTAAAACAATGATGTCATATTCAAACAGATGGCGAAGGACCTCTCCATTATGGCGTTTGCTCAAATTATCTCATGGACCGTAAGCCTGGCGATGAAGTTTATCTCTTTATCAGAAGGTATTTGGAAGTTTATTCATGTTAAAAAACATTTCATGGTAAAATAACTTATTGTCCTCGATAAGCAGTTTTATAACGCAAATTTTATTTTCTAGCGCTCCAAACTTCCACCTTCCTCAGGACTTGTCAGTTCCCCTGATACTTATAGGTCCTGGAACTGGTATTGCTCCGTTCCGTGGTTTTTGGCATCACCGCCGAGCTCAACTCAATACTCGTAAGCGTCCAACTGCTGGACCAGTATGGCTATTCTTCGGATGTCGGACGAATAGTATGGACTTGTATCGCGAAGAGAAGCAGCAGGCCTTGAAGGATAACGTTATTTCCAAAGTATTCTTGGCGTTGTCTAGGGAGAAGAACATTCCTAAGGTAATTTAGATAACAAAAACTTGAGTAATATTAGCTACATTACATGAAACAGAGTTAGGGTAATATTCATGATTTCTTTTAGATGTACGTCCAAGACTTAGCAGAACAAGAAGGACCCGAGATTCAAGATTTGTTGGTAAATAAAGGAGCTCACTTCTACGTCTGTGGTGATTGTAAAATGGCTGAAGACGTTCACCAGAAGCTTAAAGGCATTATTAAGAAACACGGCAACATGACTGATGAGCAAGTGCAGAACTTCATGTATATGCTCAAGGTTTGTAAACATAATTATTAATATTTGTATCGAGACAATTATCCTCAGCATACCTAAATGTTTATCAATTTCCTCTTTGTTGTCCTGATTATACTATAACCATATCATAATTGTTTTCCTTTTATCATTATTACAACCCGACGGGATTTTTCTTCGGCAAAGTAACTTTCATACAAAATTTCGTGCCACATTTAACGCCCTTTTGAGGATGAATTTTCAAAAAGCCTTCCTTATTGATCACTTTCGTTATTTATGGAACTTTTGTGCAAAATTTCATGATTCTGGACCCAGCGGTTTAAGCTGTGCAGTTTGCGTTGACTGTCAGAGAATTAATTTAAGATTTTTATAAATTAGATTTGTCAGTGCCAACAGTTATGTAATCTGATGCAGCTCTCGGTTACAATTAATTGAATTCTTCAAATAATGGATTAGTTTCAACTTTATTTATGTTTTCATTACATAGGAGGAGAACCGCTATCACGAGGACATCTTCGGAATCACGCTGCGCACCGCTGAAGTACACTCCGCGTCCCGAGAGTCGGCTCGCAGGAACCGCGTGGCCGCGCAGCCATGACGCCGGTCCTCTCGCTTTCACCCCAACTCTTCCACGCTCACCTAGCCTAACAAGCTTCGCAACCCTAACTCCTACACATAACTTTTTCACACTAAAAATCGAATCAAGAGCTTCATACATTCTTTTTAACGTCATGCTTCTGAATTTGTAAAGATTTTTTGGCAGCGTCAATTTATATTGCTGATATTTCTGGTTCAAATGAGTCAATTACTCTACTTTGGCTTTTGTCAAGCATAAGAATTTATTTGGTCTACACGGCCACATACATTGGTTGTGCGTGTAATGGATCTTGAATTTATTGTACATAGTCTTCGATAGCTACTTCAGAGTTACATTCCATTTCAGTACCTACTATTATTTTTGGATGCCCGCCCATGTTCTGAGGCAGCTGAAATGTTTATATATTTTATAAAATTATTTTTAATAAATTCCAAGCAGGGTGATTTAATATTTAATAACGCACAAAACGCATTACCATCACATATATGTTACACTTTAAATGCTTCATTAATCGTTGAATTGTATCGATGGACTTCGAGACATTTCAGAATTATAAGAATTTACCAATTACATAGTATTTAGATGTAATTTTATTCCATTTAATATTAATAATATAAAACTATAATGACTTTCATTGACGTTATAAAATAAATATGTCCACTTGTTGCTAACAAAATTTTAAAATATATTTTGTTAGTAGAGTATCATATAATTATAAAATTTTAATTAGTCTAGTTAGTTGGTAAATATTTTCAAAATTGTTTTTCGTTGAAAAATCTCTATTACAACAACAACTCTACGTTGTAATGCCTTTATTGCCAAATATTGTACAGATTGTGGTATAGTTATTTTATGCTATCAATGTAAATAAATATATTTTAAGTTCTATTATAATCGTGAATGTTTTAAATTTAAATTGTATCTTTTACCTGAAATTATCTAAACTATAATAATTATTTTGTTTAAGATTTTTATCAATATTACCAAATGACCATGTTTAACGCATATAGTAACTACCTATATTAAATTATAATACTAAATATGAGCAGCTATATTAATAATGTTTATTCAAATGTATTTTATTCATATGTCCTTTATATTTGACTATTAGGTGTGAGTGTTGAATTTGTGATCCTTAAACTAGTCCTAAGAAATATATTCATATTTTCTATTATTCGTATTATGAGAATTTAATATACAAATAAAAAAATCTTTTCTGATGTTACCTAATATTTCTATATTAAAATAGCATATAAAATATAATAACTGTCTTTGCCGGATATTTACAAATTACGGATTTCATATCTTCTAAATTTAATCGAATGCACATTTGAGACTAATAACATTGTTGTTACTATCAAGTTCATATCACGCAAAATGTTATCGTAACGCACTATTTCAATCTAATATCGAAAACTATTTGGAAATGTTAAACGAAGAAATTATGATAGATTACGAAATATTTGTCTGTTATTGGTCAAATAAAGTTCCTTCGTATTCGAAAATGCACAAGGGTTTTTTTATTTACTACTCCTCCATATTATGAATTCAGCACAAGCGTCTTTAAAGGTGACCGAGTCAAATATGTCAAAGACCTATAATGCTTTTGTTTTCCCTCTTTTAATGTTCACATAGGTACCAACCCAAACCTCTTACCACTTAACATTGTAGGTTGTTCATGCATCTCAAGATTAATCAATCAATCTGCCTATAGCCTTTTCCCAACTGTGTTGGGGTCGGCTTCCAGTCTAAGTGGATGCAGCTGAATACCAGTATTTTACATGGAGCTACTACCTATCTGACCTCCACAACCCAGTAACGGGGTAATATGATATCCCTTGGTAAGACTGGCTGTCAGACTTTCGGGCTTCTGACGACCCGTAACGAATGTCAAAGGTCCACGAATAACAGCCGGGGCCGTGCTTTCCGAGGCACGGAGGAGTCTCGGTATGTAAAGATGGTCAACCATCCACGGACCAACACTGGTAAGCGTAGCCTAACAGCCAATTACTTAGTCACGAGCTTCTCCTACATCTTAAGATGGTAACACTTAATATTACTCAGATATTATTTTTGTTTTGTAGCGCTTTTGGAATTTCAAGGATTCCTTATTTATACTCGTATATCTTCACAAAATATTTTGTTTCGATTTAGTGCTCAATCCTAACTTAATATACTTCATAGGTAAAGACCTATTATTATAAATGCGAAAGTAAGTTTATTTCTTAGATTATGAAGTTTATTTGTTTCTTCTTTGTTACCTTTATGATTATAGATGGCGCCACGTGTCTTTCGAATCATGATTGTATTATATTATTACAAGAAGAGTATAACCAGAATTGATTGTCAAATTCTAAATCAACGCGAGTGAAGCCCTGGCAAAAGCTAGTAATATTCGAGTGAGTAATATTGAGAGTATGTCATGCTCACTCAAATGTCTCGCTGGTGGTGGCGTGTGTGTTGGATCATTAAGTTCCCTTCAAAATGGTTGAGCTAATTGGTGCTGATCCATGCGTCATATTCGTGAACGGGCGCCGTCAGTTGGGACTGGTCGTCTCTTAGCTGCCACGGCTTATTTTTATTTTTTTATTTAGTTGTTTTTAGTTTTTATCTTTTTTTTATTACAGACGCTTTTAACGTGCACGTCTTTCTACATTGTTCTCACATGTACACGTTTTCAATATGAACGATGTAACCAATATTTTGTAAAATATTTGATTTAAATGATAAATGATTTATTTTCTGTGTTTTGTGTGTTTGTACAAACACTTTTACACGTCAAACATATTTTTTTAAAAACTAGATGATATTGACGTTTCCTATCTGACTTCTCTGAGAAGAAACGCCGAAACAAACTCAGAGGTCACAGTCTCTTTTAAAGTCCAGACATAATCTTGGTCAGATCATGTGAAGACCATGTAGATTGCAGTCTGAAATGGTCTTTTGAGGAAAGAACCACACAGATTGAGTGGACCTGTCCAGTCAGTACACGCATTTGTCAGTAATCGTGCAGCTCAACTCAAAACTTAAGGAGCTTAACGATTCGACGAACAATACCAAAGAAAATACATTGGGGTAGGCCGCATAAATTACTCAAACTGTCAGACTATGACTAAAACTGAGAAAAGGATAAAATAAATAAAAAAGAATGATCCACGTAGTCTTCACATTCACAATAATTAAAAATACTATAAGTAATACTTTACAAAGTAAATTCATGTCGTTGTATAGAATATGTAAAAAGGTATTTAAATCAACATTAATTGTGTAAATTTATTGGAGCAGCTCAATCCCAAGCCTTTTTGTCCTCAATATAGTCTTTGACAGTATAAAAGGCTTTTTGACAAAGTTTCCGCTTTATACAATTTTTGAATTTATTAAGGCTTAGTTCTTGAATGTAAAAAAACCGGTCAAGGGCGAGTCGGACTCGCGCACGAAGGGTTCCGTACCATATTATATGTTTAACAATCGCAGAGATAACTTTTTACTTATTTTATAATGATACTGTGAACCTACAAGGTTATTTTTTGTTTAAACAAAATACCTTACGAATCACCGTTTTCAGTATTGTTGCTTAAATACAGTATTTATGGTACCTACATGGTATAAAGAAGTTTCAAATTCCTAATTTGTTGAATTGTTGCGCTAGAGCTCGTACAAAAATGGTCTAAAATTTCTTAATTTTAGAAGATAAAAAAAATGTGTTTGTACTCTACTCAATGAGTTCTAGACGATGACAACCCACATGCTAGATTTTTTTTTTTTTTTTTTTCAAAATGAAAAGTTTATTGTATGGGGACTGACCCCTTAAATTTTTAACTTTGCTTTATTTTTACTATTTGTTGTTATAGCCGTAATAGACAGCGGAGGCTTAGTAAGTTTGTACTGGACTGTACGTGGTTGTCTGATTTCATGGATTTTAATTTTCTTGCGCGGAACCCTAATTATTTTTCTAAAATAAAAATAGCCTTAGTTACTACTTAAAACATCAGCTATATGCCGTCAAAATCGGTGAAAATTCGTTTGGCAAGTACCATTTTTTTAATCGACTGCGCTTTAAAATTCTTCTATACAAGCTTTAACATCCCTAAACCTCATTTGAGGCGTAGTTTTGAAAAACTAATAATGACAAACATTATTACTTACTTATGCAAGTATTTGTGCTAAGTTTCAAGTTCATTAACCAAATTAATAAGATTTTTCATATAAACTGTATCGCTGTTTTCACGAACACAGATAAAGAATTTCAAAAATCGTCTGGTATGTTTCCATAACTTGAACATTATTTACACCAATTTTAGAGTTAATCTAGCCCCCAATAAAATCCTCCGCTATAAAATTAACTTTTCACCCCTTAGGGGTAGATTTTTGGAAAACCCTGATATACGTTAGTCTTCATTTTTGGTCTCAAAGTATAAAAACTGAGTTTTGAGTTAATCGGACCGCGTGTTAAAATTCCTCCATACAAACTTAGACACGCCCAATCAAGAGGGATTAGTAGGGGGTAGTTTAGGAAAACTCAAAATGATAAACTTTATAATTTACTTAGATGAATATTCGTGCTAAGTTTCAAGTCTATTAACTCAAGGGATAGGATTTTTCATACAAACCTTCATCCCCTATTTTACACCCTTAGGGATAGAATTTCCAAAAATCTTTCCTTAGTGGATGTTTACACTATATAAGGTATCTATGTGCAAAATTTCAAGTCTCTAGGTCCATTGGTTTGGACTGTGCGTTGATATATTAGTCAGTGACTCAGTCAGGACTTTGATTTTATTATATATATAGATTTACCATGTTATTTTAAGACCACAGACTTCTTATAGGTTTTCCTGTAATCTACAGGTATAGAACTATTTTCTATATTTTTTTCAAAATTTTAGGCTCAGTAGTTTCGGAGATAAGGGGGGGGGGAATGGTCAATTTTCGTCTATTTTCTTAAATAACTTTTAAACAATATATTTTAAAATTATAAAAAAAATATATTTGAAACTCTCATAGTAAGCCCTTTCATTTGATATGTCACACGGTACAGTTTACATAACTTTTTTTTGAAATTTTCTTATTTTCCCCCTAAAAGTGACTCTCATATTCAAAATTCATATATTTACTTTAGCTGTACGTGTTTGGGTCACAGAAATCCATACGTGTACCAAATTTTAACTTAATCGGTCCATTGGATTCGGAGAAAATTGGCTGTGACAGACGGACAGACAGACACACGAGTGATCCTATAAGGGTTCCGTTTTCCTTTTGAGGTACGGAACCCTAAAAATGTTTAAAAGAGTGTCCGTGGAGTTTCTTGCCCGTTCTTCTCCATAGATTTACGCTTTGGAATGGGCAACTAGCTTCATCTTTCTGACTGACTGACCCAAAGACCGACCCCTTGACAATTCAAAAGTGCATGTAATTGGTTTATTTGAAATAAATGCTTTGAGTTTGAGTTTTTCAGTTTGAGTATTCAGAACAATAGGATTATACAGCATATTTAAAAGTAGGTAGCGAGTAGTCATTTCTTATTCGGGGTCAAGTTACTTGTTTAAATTCATCTTCTCTTTGGATCGGCATGAATTATAGAAGAATACAAGTCATGTCTTGGTATATTATTAGCCAGTTTGCTAGTATGCACCAGCCGTACAGTTAGGGAAGTTAATTGTTAATAGCAAATAGAATAGCAACTCAAATTATCCTTACATTCAAATCAAAACTGTGATTATTTGACAGCTGTTTGAAACGGCTATAAAACGGCAAATTGCCGTCAGTTTGTTTAGCGCTTCAGATGTCCGCCTGGAACTAATTTATAAACCCAAACCCGCAGCAGGTTTTAGTTACGAACCCCATAGGTTCACAACTACTGATTATGCACACATAGGGTGCATTCGACCCTTGAGGCGTATTTTAAAAAATAGTGTCATATGGAAATACCAAAAGCTAACAAAAGACAGAATAAAAAATATTAGTACCTACTTACTTATTTAATTCTTTTAATTTTTATAGGCGTCTTTCCCCAGCTCAATGTGGTTTTTGCGCTTGCGTTTGCTTATGACTTATGATTTACGAATGACAAGAGAATTCTTATTTATTGCTAATCTTTCATCTAGTGACGTCATAGTGACGTCTTTAAGTTACTGAATGCTTCGGTTCACGTAGGCTTTTGTATTAAGTTATGCCCCAGCTTCTAAGAAAATGGTTAGGACGTCATGTTAGTTTAGTGACGAAAGATCAGAGATCCTGTAAAAACAGAAAAAGCTATAATTGGGTTTTAGAATTATACGTTTACCTATTGGTAAAATGGCCACTAGTATGGCTGGTTGGACAGGTATGGTTGTGATGGCCAGTATTTATCTATGAACTGCTACGAAGGTGGTGAAACAGGTTTTATGCAAAGGTTTAGTACATAACCCGGGCGTTAAACTTGATGCTAAGCAAATTCTTTATGCGTAGTATTTAAACGCACATCAAAAATTACCAGTTCTTCCCAGCAGAATACTTATATCAAAAATACTGTTTGCACATCAAAATTTGCATGTCTAAATAAATTAAACTTAACGTAAGGTCGACGGAGCCCCGCGCAGCAAGGCTCCTATTTCTGTCTGCAGTTTAAAGGAACCTAACCAAACCGAACCTCGGGGTCCCCAATAATTATAATTTGTACAAGTTTTGATATTCAATTTGTTAACTAGTAGTGCAATAATAAGTTTATTAGATGCGCATTTGTTATTTTTGATGAACAGCTATTATTTTTGATATATAATTAATATTTTTGTTGTGACTGGACAAAAAATGATGTATAGATAATGATTATTAATTAAGTTTTGATATTCAATTACTTAATTAGTAGTGCAATCATTGGTTTTGTGTACATCCCAACTACGGAACCCTTCATTGTGCGTAGTCCGACACGCACTTGGCCGGTGTTTTTTAAAACTACCTCCGAGGGAGGGTTAGAGGGGGAGGGGAAAGGTAGGTGTGGTGAGGAGGGTGAGGTGGAGGATGATGGACGCAGGGAGAAAGGGGCAGGACTTGGTGAGTATAGGAGGAAGACGTGATGAAGGCTGAGGGGGTGGGGAGGGGTTGGTGAGTCGGAGGTGGAGGAGAGGGGGAGAGGGAGGGGACGGGGTGGTGAGGGAGAGAGAGGGAAGGGGAAGTGGTGAAGGAGGTGAGAGAGTGAGTGAGAGGGGGAGGGAGAGGTAGCGGAAGGGGATGTGGTGAAGGAACGAGCTAATCTCTGGAACTACCCTACCAGTCGGACTTTAAGAAATCTTTTTGCATTAATGATAGCCCAAATCTTATAGAAGGCATATTTAACATCACTCTAGGACCCTTAGGTGCCGAGCAAAAAGAAAACAAGTCTGAAAGGACGCTAAGTGAAAACGAAGTAATATCGCGGATAGGCAATGCGATGCGACGGGGTGGGTCGAGCAAAAAAGAAATTTCACGCGGACGAAGTCGCGGGCAGAAGCTAGTATTTGTATATATACGTGAGTTTGAAAGCTCCGATTATGTTTTGGTGTAAAAATAGATTCGCAATATAAGAGGCGGGCTCATTTCATATTATATTCGTACTTTTACGAATTTCCTCGCGGTTTTGGCCTTGAACTATCAGATTTAACAGAGACGGCGGTAAAGACGACGAAATCTTATCCCACTGATAAGGTCAAGAAATAAAAACTTCTCCTGAAGCTTTTACGTTTAATTTCTTATGAAAACCACCACCACCACTACCACCATTTGCTTAAGAGGGCTGTCGCATATTGTCACCTCCTCCTCTCCTTCCACATAACCAAATTTTTAAGATTGTTATTTGAAAATAATGCTTTTCTGAAAATTTTAATGAATAGAGCTAGAACTAGTTAACTATAAATGAATTAATAAAGTCGCTCACAACAATGAAGGATTATACATCATTAGTCATCATCCTGGCTGGGTGCTCTGGGTAACTGAATCAGTGCCATAAAGTCGCTCACAACAATGAAGGATTATACATCATTAGTCATCATCCTGGCTGGGTGCTCTGGGTAACTGAATCAGTGCCATAAAGTCGCTCACAACAATGAAGGATTATACATCATTAGTCATCATCCTGGCTGGGTGCTCTGGGTAACTGAATCAGTGCCATAAAGTCGCTCACAACAATGAAGGATTATACATCATTAGTCATCATCCTGGCTGGGTGCTCTGGGTAACTGAATCAGTGCCATAAAGTCGCTCACAACAATGAAGGATTATACATCATTAGTCATCATCCTGGCTGGGTGCTCTGGGTAACTGAATCAGTGCCATAAAGTCGCTCACAACAATGAAGGATTATACATCATTAGTCATCATCCTGGCTGGGTGCTCTGGGTAACTGAATCAGTGCCATAAAGTCGCTCACAACAATGAAGGATTATACATCATTAGTCATCATCCTGGCTGGGTGCTCTGGGTAACTGAATCAGTGCCATAAAGTCGCTCACAACAATGAAGGATTATACATCATTAGTCATCATCCTGGCTGGGTGTTCTGGGTAACTGAATCAGTGCCATAAAGTCGCTCACAACAATGAAGGATTATACATCATTAGTCATCATCCTGGCTGGGTGCTCTGGGTAACTGAATCAGTGCCATAAAGTCGCTCACAACAATGAAGGATTATACATCATTAGTCATCATCCTGGCTGGGTGCTCTGGGTAACTGAATCAGTGCCATAAAGCCCTGAGTTGAGATATACCGGAAACTTTAGAAGGTGTGACTGTCATAGCTTTCTAATACGTGTGACATTTAGATGAGGTGTTCTGTACGTAGAATTCAACTAGGAAATGTTACAGTTTATCACTATAAAGAATCTACTCCTAAATAGTTCCTTTCTAACAGTCATGACGTCTGAATGAGACAAGTTAGATTCAAGATCAGTAAGACAAGTTTATTGGTTTACTTACAGGTAATTTGCTTATTAATTTAGGTGGTAAAATTGTTTCATTTGTTATTTTGGACAATGAAGAGTTACTACATATAAATTCTACCATGATATAATAATAATAAATGTGGCGAACACACCACATGGGTGTGGGTGGGTGTGGGTGGTGTGGGCAGTAGTAACCCCAATGTCCCTATCTCCCGGGGGAAGTCTTGTTCCTCACCTCTGGCTTGCCTTTATGGCCTGGCTTGAATGGATATGCGCAAGAGCAAACGTGCTAGGAGGAAGGAAGTATTTCAGTAAGATGCTGGTAGGGATCTTGACCTTTGCACTCCGAAAGGACCTCAAAAAGTGTTGCCCCTTGTCGCTACGACACTATGCTAGCGACTCATTTCAAGGTCCATTATTGAGTGTGCAAGTCGCCCCCCGCCATTTTATCCGCGTAGGTATTACATAACATTGATCAGGCAGGGGCACAGTTCTGCCATAGTTCTAGGTAACCAATCCACTATAGCCACCCAATATGTTTTGTTTCCATGTTCTGCAATAGCATCTGCAGCAACCGGGGTACACTCGCACAGTGCGTGTGTACAGGGATATTCGTCGGTTGGTGCCACATTTCATTAAAAGCGTCTAACGGTCCTCTGCGAGTTGGCTTCGGCTCTTCGTACGCCTACCAAAGGTCAGGGACCTACGCTTTGGGATGGGCAACTAGCTTAATTTTTCTGACTGACCGACCCAAGACCGACCCCTTGACAATTCAAAAGTGCCTGTAATCGGTTTATTTGAAATAAATGCTTTGAGTTTGAGTTTTTGAATAAACCACATAAATCCGGCGAGATACGTAAAAGTAAAAAGGATCATAATAATATTATTCGTTTATTTCTAAAAAACAAGAACAAACTTAACAGAACAGAACTTTAACTTAACTTAACTTAACTTATTACAGTTGAAAAACATATGTTATTTTAAGACTACTAACTTCTTAAAGGTTTTCTTGTAATCTACAGACTTATATACCTATTTTCTGTATTTTTTTTTTCAAAATTGTAGGTTCAGTAGTTTCGGAAATAAGGGGGGGGGAATGGTCAAATAAAAAAAATATATTTAAAACCCTCATAGTAAGCCCTTTCATTTGATATGTCACACGGTACAGTTTGCAATTTTTTTTTCTTTCTTATTTGCCCCCTAAAAGTGACCCCATATTCAAAATTCATATATTTACTTTAACCGTACGTATTTGGGTCACAAAAATCCATATGTGTACCAAATTTCAACTTAATCGGTCCATTAGATTCGGCGCAAATTGGCTGTGACAGGCGGACAGACAGACACACTAGTGATCCTATATGGGTTCCGTTTTTTTCCTTTTGAAGTACGGAACCCTAAAAAGGGCACATTTACAACAGACACTTAACAATCAAATAAAATAGAGCACAGTTGCTTATTAACAAAGCCTAAAAGCTCATTGAATTGAGAAAAGGTGATTTCGATAAAAGTCCGTTTATCAAAATTACCTTTTTTCAACTTTTGTCAATAAGTTCCTTTTAATTTTTTATTCATTGTAAAATTAATAAAAAATTAAAAGAAACTTATTCTGATTCCGTTTCTTCAAACAAGAACAAAGCAAAAGTCATATTATAATAATAATAATAATAACCCCACCGCAGTATCTCTACGTTGACGTCGTGGTGGGGCTTGCGCGCTCCGAATTTTAGGTCTGTGCCGGTAGAGGTCACTTTGCCGGAACAGGTCTAGGATGAGGAGCCAGACCAAGAGAGATACAGAAACCCGCAGGGCAGCATGTGGCGAGCTGTTGGGCAGTAGCGACCCCACGGACCCTATCTCCCGGGAGAAGTCTTGTTCCTCACTTATCGCTTGCCTTTATTGGCCGGCTGGAGTGAACACTGACGAGGAACAGAGCTCCCACCTCTTTCTTGCCTTTATTGGCCGGTTTGAGTGGAGATTCGCAAGAGCAAACGTGCTCGGAGGAAGGAAGTATTCCAGTAAGTGTTTGTAGGGATCTTGACCATCTTCCGGGCTCTGGGATTGTTCTGAGAACCGTGGGATACCTCTCCACTCCTCACAAGCACCTCAGGACATGTTGCCCCCTTGCCGCTACGACACTATGTGCTAGCGACCTTTTCGGGGGCCCATTATTGTGTGTGCAAGTCACCCCCTTTTTTTTTTTTTTTTTTTTTTTTTGAGGGTGGGAAATCATCAAATAACTTCTCCCGCTCTGGGTGGAGCGGGAGGGCGTGTCAGACTTTTACTGACTAAAACCCACCCGTGTTCCTTCAGTTGCCTATGCCAGGGCCGCGGTAACCCTTTCAGACAACCCGCGACCCCAGCGGCGTCGGCCCTATTGGGCCCCGTCACTTGCTGACATCTCTTTGAGGCGCGCGTGGAACACGACGCGCCGTCGACTCGGGCCTGGTCCTTACCGGACGGCGAGCTACCCGCTGCTCACCGTCCGCAGGCCCGCGCCTACGGTGGCCGGAAATCGCCCCGCGATTCCCGCCGCCCAGGGCGTCTCCTGCGGCGACTGAGGGCGTGAGGCTGCCTCTCCCTCACGCGTTCCGCCTCCTCCTTCGCGAGCATCACTGCTTCGCAGAAGGAGGTGACGGCCTCCCATGCACTCTCGCTCCGCACCATGGCCTGGACCAGGCTCGGACGCGAGAGATCGCCGCCGCCGATCGCCTCCGTGAGAACACGGCGGTGCTCTGCCCAAGCCGGGCAGACCTCCACTGTATGCTCCACCGTGTCCTCCGGGCGATCTACACAATGGAAACACCCGGGCGTTTCCTCCCGCCTTATGCGAAACAGGAACCTCCCGAAACAACCGTGTCCGGTGAGGACCTGCGTCAGGCGGAAGGTGAGGACGCCGTGGCGCCTCTCTAACCACTCCTCAAAGAGGGGACTTATCGCCGCTATTGTGGCGTGCCCAGCGCCATTTTGTCCGTGTATTACAAAACATTGATCCGGCAGGGGCCATAGTCCTTTCATAGTTCTAGGCAACCAGTCCACTTTAGCCACTCAAATCCATAGTCCAATCTCTTTATTTCTATATACTGCAATAGTCCTGCACCAACCGGGGGTTGTCCTTGGGTGCACTTGCATAGTGCGTACAGGGATAATCGTCGGTTGGTGCCTCATTTCATTGAAAGCGTCTAACGGGCCTCTGCGAGTTGGCTTTGGCCCCTCGTACGCCTTCTAAAGGTCCGGGACTCCAGGGTCCCGAGAATTGTCAAGACATAATAATAATAATAATAATTTATTACGTCCTTTTACAAAGTAAAACATTTACAAACTTATAAATACTTAGTAGTACCAAGTTCTTCAACAGATTAGCTTAAATACTTATAAACAAAGTAGTTCAATTTAATTTACACATGTTGTTACCAATGAAGGCTGCATTGGTTTGGTATTAACATTATAACTTGTGTGGCGACCTGCCTGAGCTAGGTTAATAAAAACCTGTGTTTCAGGCCATCCCAAGACTAAGCGATCAAGCTGATTATTTGTACATAGTTAATTGATTATTGAAATAATACTATCCTACACATATTACTAAATACAAATTAAAAATTACCAATTTAATATCTACATAATATATTATATGACGTATATAATTATTATCACACCACTTCAGTGTAAGAGCTTTTCGATGTGATTATCAAGATGTTTGATAATAATAACACGAAACACATTTAGATAATATGATAATGAGCAGAATATATATGAGTAATTATTAGATGCTAATAAAAACCATTTTATCGCTTTCATATTAAGGAAAGAGGAAAGATGATTTAAAAAATAAGACAAAAATCGCAGTGTGACGTCCAGCCAGGCGTGTGAACAAAATATTTTCCCTGTGTGATTCTGAGAAAAAAAAGTAGGAAGGAATGCTACGAGGATCTTTTGGCGCCTGAATGACATTGACAGGGGGGCATTCCTGGGGGGAGTTGCGGATACCAGCCCGTATTACCAGGGGGCGTTGTTGGATACTTGTGAAATTGTCACATAATGAAAAAAAAAACAGTATGGCGGCGTTAGTTCTGATTTCGGCCACACGCCAAAAAATCTTTTTTTCTGGCGTAGACTTATAATAGAAATGTCTGCCAGGTTTAATAATGAATAGATGAGATAATTATACAAACAAACAAACTTAGTATAATATAAGTACACCTCTGCCTAACCCCTAAGGGAATAACATATCTTAAAATGTATAGTAAATACATTAAAGGATTTTAAACAATATTCAATCAATCTGCCTAGCCTTTTCCCAACTATGTTAGGGTCGGTTTCACAGTCTAACTGGATGCAGCTGAATACCAGTATTTTACATGGAGCGACTGCCTATCTGATCTCCACAACCCAGTTACTGGGTAATACGACACCCCTTTGTAAGACTGGTTGTCAGACTTTCGGGCTTCTGACGACCCGTAACGACTGTCAAAGATCCACGAATGATAGCCGAGACCAACAGCTTAACGTGCTTTCCGAGGTACGGAGAAGTCTCGTTGTGTAAAGATGGTCACCCATCCACCGACAACCCCTTTTTAAACAATATGGTTGTCTGAAAAAAATATGTTTGTATGGAATCTGAAATGGGGGAAATCAGTACTAACCCATTTTTTCAGCGTTCATGTAGGTATTTGAGTGGTTAATTGTCTCGAACATGATGGAATCTCATGTCTAGCAGTCAGAATCGAGGTTACTCAGATTCGAGTACCTATTACATAATGCGTGCCACTAAAGATGAGATTTGACACACCACGTGGTTTGACTTGCACAGTAGACGATTTTAGGTCTCTTTAGCGGTATGAGGTCTGTGCGCGGGACGGGACCAGCCGTCATCGGGGCAGCGGAAAGAGCGCGGGAGGCGCGGTCTAGTATAATCTTTCGTGGCGCATATAATAAGTTCATAAAGTAGGATTCAGTAGTTTCCATAAAGCAATATTACGAATACTTAGCGCCTATAGAAAATTAACTTGAATTACGACGTTTCGAGTTATTAGTGAGATTACTCATACAATACTCATAATAAATTACTAAGTATTAGGTACTTAAGTACAGCAGCTTGTGGCTAAGCGATAACAGCCACACAGGTCGATTAATCAGGTTAAGCTATGCTTGCCGCGGTGTGTCCGTGGATGGGTGACCATCTTTACATACCAAGACCCCTCCGTGCCTCGGATAGCACGTTATGCCCTTGGTACCGCCTGTCATTCGTAAATATTCAGTAACAGTCGTTACGAGTCATCAGAAGCCCGAAAGTCTGACAACCATGCAGTCTTACCAAGGGGTATCGTGTTACCCAGTCACTGGGTTGTGGAGGTCAGATAGGCAGTCGCTCCATGTAAAATACTAGTATTCCGCTGCATCCGGTCAGACTGGAAGCTGATCCCAACATACTTAGTTGGGAAAAGGCAGGTAGATGAAGATGATGAGGTACTTAAGTACAATCAGGGAGTGATACGTGAGTTCGAATGACGCTTTTGCGAAGGTCGCCATTTCGAAAAATTTTGCGAGCAGTACGCCAGTTCGGAAGTCATGGTATCGAAGTCCGATGTTGATTTAACTTGTCTTTTTTTTTTTTTTTTTCCAAACCAAATCAAAATACCATGCTCTCTGTGTCTCGTCTCATTGGGGTCGTGAGTTCGATTCCCAGACAAATTAACTCAACATCGGACTTCGATACCATGACTTCCGAAGTGTACTGCTCGCAATTTTTTTCGAAATGGCGACCTTCGCGAAAATGTAATTCGATATAGCGGTTTTCGATGTAATGAGTTTTCGAACTGGCGTACCACACGCAAAATTTTTCGAAATGGCGACCTTCGCAAAAACGTCATTCGAACTCACGTATCACTCCCGTATAATCACCAGCACTAATATGTATATACTAAGCGACTTTTAAACGTCACTTTCCCCTACTGTATTATACTTAAGTACTTAGGTACTGATTGTAATTTTGTGTTGTTACGAACATGGTATTTTAGAACCCATACCTACCATTATAAAATAGGTCTTATCGCAAAATTGCAATCATTATTAAATAATGATTGCAATTTTGTTAAGGCATTTTCACCAAAAGCTCATGACAATATCCTTATGACTAACTCTTATTAGGTTTAATACAAAGTTCAACATTTAAATACTCTGACTCCTAAACTAGGTGTAAGTTCCTGTGACTTTACTGACTTGACTTGTGAGTAATTGGGTTTTAACAACACACACACGCCTACACTTACACATTACACACACATGCTTCATCATAAGCATAAATATTTTTCTTTTTTTTTCCTGTTTATTGAAATAGTAATTCTGTTTTCCACCATTAATAATTGTTAAAACCCAATTACTGTAATTTTTGTGGCTTTAAGGTGCTACGGAGAATTACTGACTCCTAAGTCACAGGAACTTACACCTAGTTTAGGAGTCAGACTAGTTAAATATTGAACTTTGTAATTACGCCTAATAAAGGCTCTTACAGACACAGGCGATTTCGCGTCGCTACGCGATATTGCGATATTATATCCGTAGAACAATTTCTATGGAATCGCGCGCGACCATACACGCAGCAGCGACGCGATATCGCCTCTGTCTGTAAGAGCCTTAAATGTTAGTCAAAAGGATATTGTCATGAGCTTTTGGTGAGAATAAAGAATTTATTTATTTATATATTATAAGGGTTTACATATTAAGGCGAGAGGTTTAGAACTGCTAACTGGCAGCACCAGCATTAAAAAATAATAAGTCTGGAGATATGGAAAATTTTGAAATTTCCTATGCTCACATTTTTAGTCAGATGAGGTAGAATTTTTTGTATCAAAAAAATCAACACTAAACCTCCTAGGTTCGAAGCTATAGCAGTTAACACCAAAAACGAAAAATTTTACCTCATCTGACAAAAATGTGAGCATAGGAAATTTTAATATATTCCGTATCTACTCTCCTGACTTATTAATATTTTACCTCATCTGACAAAAAATGTGAGCATTATAGGGTTCAATATGTTTCGTATCTCCTGACATATTTTTTTTTTCTCAATGGTGGCTATGTTAGCAGCTATGCTCGCCTTAAGTACTCGGGACTGTACTCAATAATAACTTGTAAATATTGGATGTAAAATTAGTCACTGTTAGGCGCATCACTGTGTACGGTTTATGGGAGTCACCTAATCTTTCAGTTCAATGCGCTTGCGCCGTTTATCTGTTATGTCCCTGTACCAGTAAGTGTGCTTAGTTTATTTAAGATGATTGATTGGTTATCATTGAATTTTTCCGTTATATAGGGTGACTGGTAATTAGTGACCGATACCTAAACACATGATTGTGCTTATGATAACAAACAACTTTTACTATGGGACCAAGCCAGAAATCGCGAAAAAAAAATCAGCTGCCCCATAAGTTCGCATACCTCGTCAAAATGTAGGGAGCAGCTGATTTTTTTTTCGCGATTTCTGGTTTGGTCCCATAGTAAAAGTTGTTTGTTATCATGAGCACAATCATGTGTTCACTAATTACCAGTCACCCTATATATCGGGATTTAATTGTAATGTCCCTTTTCTTTTTTGTGTATGGGAAATCACTAAATGACTTCTCCCGCTCTGGGCGGAGCGGGAGAGGGCGTGTCACACTTTTACTGTAAACATAAATTACTATATATAAACATAAATTATTACATAACAAACAGTTTGGTTTTACAAGGGGTCGTTCGACTACTGATCGGCCGGTGTTGAACTTTTAGGTCATGTTTATAATGCATGGGAGGATAAATGCGATGTTTTGGGCATTTTTTGTGATTTGTCCAAGGCATTCGACTGCGTTCTTCATGAAACATTAATCAGGAAACTGCATCACTACGGAATCCGGAACGCCTCTCTGGATCTTCTCACTTCTTACTTAAGTGATAGGATTCAAAGAGTTGATGTTAACGGGAAAAGATCACCTGGATCCGTAGTAACAATGGGGGTCCCCCAAGGCTCAATTCTTGGCCCGTTTTTGTTTCTTATTTATATTAATGACTTGCCTTACCTCATAAAGGATAATCATGATATAGTGTTGTTTGCAGATGACACTTCACTTTTATTTAAACTCAAGCGTCAGCAGCTGGTTACTGACAATGTAAATAGCGCCCTCGCAAAAGTAGTTAACTGGTTTAATGTTAATAACCTACTTCTTAACGAGAAAAAAACTAAGTGTATTAAGTTCACTATACCTCATGTTAGACAAGTAAAAACTAGTGTTCTCATAAAGGGTGAAGAGTTGATTCCCGAAGATACCACAGTGTTCTTGGGCATAACTTTGGATGCCAAACTTCAATGGGGCCCCCATATAGATAAATTGTCGAAAAAGCTTAGCGCTGCAGCATACGCCGTTAGGAAAATTCGTGATTTAACTTGTTTAGAGACAGCCCGTTTAGTTTACTTTAGTTATTTTCATAGTGTGATGTCGTACGGTATTCTGTTGTGGGGAAATGTCGCCGATATTCAGACAATTTTTGTTTTACAAAAAAGGGCTATTCGTTCAATTTACAAATTAAGTCCCAGACACTCCCTCAGAGATAAATTTAAAGAAATTAATATAATGACTGTGCCATCTCAGTATATCTATGAAAATCTTTTGTATGCTCATAAAAATATCAATTTGTTTAAAAAATACAGTGACGTCCATAATGTGAATACTAGAAACAAACACAAATTTGTTGTTCCTACAACCAGGCTTAAGAAAATAAGTGGTTCGTTTAGTTGCCAATGTATACGTTTTTATAATAAACTACCTAGCCACATTCAAGAACTAAGCCTTAATAAATTCAAAAATTGTATAAAGCGGAAACTTTGTCAGAAAGCCTTTTATACTGTCAAAGACTATATTGAGGACAAAAAGGCTTGGGATTGAGCTGCTCCAATAAATTTACACTATTAATGTTGATATAAATACCTTTTTACATATTCTATTCAATGACATGAATATTTACTTTGTAAAGTATTACTTATACTATTTTTAATTATTGTGAATGTGAAGACTACGTGGATCATTGCTTTTTAATTATTTTATTATTTTCTCAGTTTTAGTTATAGTCTGACAATTTGAGTAATTTATGCGGCCTACCCAAATGTCTTTTCTTTGGTATTGTTCGTCGAATCGTTAAGCTCCTTAAGTTTTGAGTTGAGCTGCACGATTACTGACAAATGCGTGCACTGACTGGACAGGTCCACTCAATCTGTGTGGTTCTTTCATCAAAAGACCATTTCAGACTGCAATCTACATGGTCTTCACATGATCTGACCAAGATTATGTCTGGACTTTAAAAGAGACTGTGACCTCTGAGTTTGTTTCGGCGTTTCTTCTCAGAGTAGTCAGATAGGAAATGTCGAACTCATCTAGTTTAAAAAAAAATATGTTTGACGTGTAAAAGTGTTTGTACAAACCTACTTACAGAAAATAAATCATTTATCATTTATCATTTACTGATTAAAACCCCACCCGTGTTCCTTCAGATGCCAATCTCTTTCGAAAAACCCGCGACCCCGGCGGCATTGTCATGTCTCTGTTTGTCATGAGGATCTTAATATCTGGTTGCGTCGCCATTGCGTTTAGGACTAAATGAGAATAGATAAAAGGTAAAATTGAATCGATGATTCACTGTAAAGTCGATCTTTTTTACTTACCAGATCCGCAGGTGGTCTGGTAGGTATAGGCCAACATAATGTGATTTAGTCAATGACGTAAGGTTGGATTTAGTTATCCTCTTAGATTCATTTAGTTAAGTCATGTCAGTCTGTCATTGGATTGGTGGATCTTTGACAGTCGTTACGACCACGGGTCGTCAGAAGCCCGAAAATCTGACAACCAGTCTTACTAGTAAGGGGTATCGTATTACCCAGTAACTGGGTTGTGGAGGTCAGATAGGCAGTCGCTCCATGTAAAATAGTGGTATTCAGCTGCATCCGGTTAGACTGGAAGCCGACCCCAACATAGTTGGGAAAAGGCTAGGCAGATTGATTCATTTAGTTAAGTTCGTCAATGTTTTAGTTATGTAGTGATGTCCAATTTGAATCAGAATAATTAAGCCAAAAATAAACAACAAGATTATACTTATTTAGTTTTGATCTCCAAACCACTAACATACACTTATTATGATTGACATATTAATAAAAAGGTTTACACACGAAGTCCGGGATGTAACGATAATGACCATGATCTCATCCTGTCCACTTTTGTGCGTCTTTGATTCATTTGCGATAAACTAGCGATAACACTGGTTGATGAACCAAATACAGCAAGGTGTAGTCATTTAGGAGTGTAGTACAGACCATCTAACTGAAAAACTTTCTCCATGGGACCAACATCATGATCGCGAAAAAATTATAACTGTCCCAAACAAACTTCTCGACCCAAATGTATGGGACGCCTGATTATTTTTCGCGGCTTATGATTTTGGTCACTTGGAGAAAGTTGTTCAGTTTAATGGTCTGTACCACACCCTTAGAATATGTGTACACCTGTTTGATACATGCTGCTTATAGAACGTTGTCATCATCATCTGCCTAGTCTTTTCCGAACTATGTTCTGTTCGGCTTCCAGTCTAACCGGATGCAGCTTAATACCAGTATTTTACAAGGAGCGACTGCCTAACTCAAAAAAAAAAAATCATTACTTCAATCCATATTAGAAGCCATATTAGCTGCTTATCACGGACTCGTTGCACCTGTCCTGAGATATGGTATTATATCTTGGGGCAACTCAGTCAATAAGGAATCTGTATTTAAAGCTCAAAAGAAATGTATCAGAGCAATGTGTAACGTAGACACCACTACCAGCTGTCAACCCTACTTTAAAAGCCTAAAGATTCTTACACTGCCTTCGTTATACATATATGAACTAAATGTTTTTGTGAAACTGAATCCTAATTATTATAAGACTGCTTTTAAAAGCTACTACAGACAACTACGTGACAAAAAAAGACTAGAAATTCATGTACCTTATGGGAAAACAGCACTATTCAATAAAATTATTCTTTGTATGGCATCATTGATTTACAACAAGTTGCCTGATGATGTCAAAAAATTACCTATTCAACAATTCAAGTCGAAGCTGCACAAACTGCTAGTGAATAAATGTTACTATACTGTCACGGAGTACTTACAGGATAAAAATATAGATAAATACTTATAGTAAGAGTAATTTATTGACATTGAATAATATGAGAATACATCAATACAAATAATGTGACCTGTTTTAATAATTTAATTTGGCATGTGTATAATTTAATTTTAATTTGAACCAATGTTTTAATTTAATTTATTTAATTGTTAAGTCTATGACATGTGTTATATTTCATTTGACAACTTTATTTTATTTTTAAATCTTTGACATTTGTATTACATAATCTGAATTTATTTTATTTTATTTTTCTTTTTGTTTGAGTATAATAATTTTATAATGTTATTTTAATAGATAATTAGCGCATGATTACAATAACAATAAACCTTTGCACACCTTATTAGGTAATGATACAGAGTACTTCCTATTTATGTGTAACATCTGTGTATAACTACCTGTATTATGCGAATAAATAATTTGATTTGATTTGATTTGATTTGAATCAGCACTTTTTGAACGTTGAAATTACATAAGACAGTCCCACAAAATGCCCGCCCTTCACCACTTCCTAGTGCTTTAGCTGGGAAGAAGAAGTAGCGCAACAAACTCCCCAGCAGCACAGCTGTCTGTTATCTGACCTCCACAACCCAGTTACTGGGTAATACGATACCCTTTGATAAGACTGGTTATCATAGCAGACTTTCGGGGTTCTGACGACCCGTAACGGCTGTCAAAGATCCAGCCGGGATCAACGGCTTAACGTGCTTTCCGAGAAACAGAGTGGTTTCGATAAAGATGGTCAACCATCCACGTCCAACCGCGGCAAGCGTAGCTTAACCTGATCGATCGATCCCTGCGGCTATTAATACTTAGCCACAAACCCCTCTATACAGATAGTTGTATAAGTTGATATTAGAACTTCCCATTTACGTCAAATTGCTTGATAAGAGCAATTTGTCGTAAGTAAATATTGGAATTATGACTTAAGACATGATCATCAAGTTTAGTGGAATGACTGGTAATTTTGGTACTTGTGAGTTGACAAGTTGCGCCCACATCATTCGTAAACCTTGGGTTTGCTAGGAAAGCAGTTCCGTCCGTCATATTAAAACGCCCGTCACGAAAATCTGTCATTTTCACCAGTAATTTCACATTATAGGTGTCAAAAAACGCCCTGTATATGAACTCCCATTATTGTATGACCGTTCATCGCTTTCTCAGGAAACCAAAGCTTTAGCGATTATTTGAAAGTGAGCGTATACATGTCATGGTTGTGAACATTCTTTTACAAGCCAAATATTTTTTTTTTTTAACTAATTGAAGGCCGCAGGAATACGCTGGATGCGATCGAATCACAGAACCGGTCGAAGTGGCGATACTTGGGGGAGGCCTATATCGTTCGGCTGAAATGATGATGATGATGATGAAATTATACTGATTTTGTGATCGACCGACTCACCAAAGAAAATTCGTAATCGCGTGCAAGCATTGTATTGCTTGGTACAACTTACCCACTGCTCAAATGCTTGTAGCCGAATGCTCGAATGCGCGAGGCGCGGTTTTTACATAATATACATACATATACTTAC
Source organism: Cosmia trapezina (assembly GCA_905163495.3). Classification (NCBI taxonomy): domain Eukaryota; kingdom Metazoa; phylum Arthropoda; class Insecta; order Lepidoptera; family Noctuidae; genus Cosmia; species Cosmia trapezina. Next base: position 7,037,212 of record LR991028.1, read on the forward strand.
GCCTTCTTCCTATGGGGCTAGGCAGAAACTACATAACGCCACCTGATACGACCCTTACATAGATACTTCTTAAAAGTCGTCATCGTTTTATTGACGTTATAGTTGTAATAAATAATAAATGGTGTGATAATAATTGTGAACTTTATTGACAGGGTCTCAAAGCTCATAATTTAGCTGATTATTCAGCTCAAAGTATCTAAACACTGTGAAAAGCAGCTTTTATTACAGGTTTTAATGTAAAACAGCTTTCACAAAAGTGAGCTTTCGTATTGCTAGGTAATAAAATTGAACTTTCTTGCCATTTACATTTATAGCCAAAGGTACTATCTGAGCAAATGAGAGATTATAATGCTCAACGATAACAATGCTTAGGTTGGGAAAACCTAGGGTTGAGTTTTAATTTCTGACAATCTTTGTGAAGGCACATTTTCCATAGATGGCAAAACTTTTGCTGGAAACGTCAGAGTGCGTTCAGATAGCAACTTGCCACGTGATAACTGCATTGCAAGGTTATTGTCATAGATTATAACTTATCTATCTTACTATACTCCATTTTACACTACATGTAAACAACGCTTTTTTACAGTCCGTTCAACCGATTTTAACTTCTATTGCGTTGGTGGTATGACAATTGGCACCTGCAGTGAAGAGTTGGTATTGTAACCACTTTTTTTGCCTTTAATGCCATCTTTAAGCCTACGGAATTAAAAATATTACAGGTGTTTGAAAACTATTTTTCGATTTAGGGATCCGTTTGTGACATACGCCCCGTTGCCAGCTAAATGGTTGTTTTTGAATAGGTTGTTTGTGAAAAAATTCACGGCTGTAGTATATTATAATGAAGTTAAAAGGTAAACTATCACAGCTAAGTAGGCATTACAAGTTAACGAGTAATAGTCGACCAACCTTACATTGCAGTTGGAATGTAAAAGACAACTGAGGGGCAATTCTCGTAATTTTAAGAACGTTCGCATTCTAATCTCAGTCGCAATCTGTCAAAAAAGCCTCTAATTTCCCTACATTTTTGACATTGATTGTCACTGAGATGACACTGCGACTTGAATTTGAACGTTTAAGTACGAGAATTGGGCTTCAGGTTTATCAACAAACAATGTTAAGTTTGTTCTTTGGATAAATTCATCCCAACTACGGCACCCTTCATTGTGCGTGGTCGGATAATACGCACCTGGTCGGTTTTTTCAACATGATTTTCAATTCAAGGTTCCGTGTCATTCATCTTGTATTACTGATACTGGTGGGAGTTGTTATTGTCAAAACGTACGGTTCCGGTAGGTGCTCATTATATTTCGTCAGACAAATCTTAATTACCTAACCGTAATACGTAAACGATCTCCCTAACCACATCAATGAGTCATGCATATTGTTCGCAGATGATATCTCTATCATAACATCATGTGCTAATAATATAAATTTAAACCAAAAATTGAGTTCAATATTTGACACTGTAACGCACTGGATGAACGAACACAACCTTGAAATTAACTACAATAAGACAAAAATAATAACTTTCCATCCCCGACAAAAAAAACCTATAAATATAAATTTCAAATACAACGGATCAGAATTAGAAGAAGTAAATAAATTCACCCTTTTAGGCCTAGACATAGATTCGAACATAGATTGGAAATCACATATTCAAAAAGTAAGAACGAAATTGTCCAAGTTTACTTACGCTGTCCGAGAAATGAAGAAAACAACAGACCTCAAAACAGCACTAGTGACATACTACGCGTACGCATTTGCGTGGCTCAAATATGGAGTTATCCTATGGGGAAATAGTACAGACGCGCCTACATTATTCACTATCCAGAAAAAAATGATTAGAATTTTAATAAATATCAAAGATACAGATTCCTGTAAACCCCACTTTAAAGATCTAAAAATATTAACCCTACCCTGCCTCTACATACTTGAAATTTGTAAATTTGTACGAAAATATCCGCAATTCTATACCAAAAGAGGGGATATCCAAACAAGAATAGCACTTAGACACGAAAACAGACTAAACATACCCACTTCACGATTGAAAATGCACTCTTCTAGTACATTTGTTATGTCCATTAAAATCCATACTAATATTATAAATTCGAAAGTAACTCTGTCTGTCTGTCTGTCTGTCTGTCTGTCTGTCTGTCTGTCTGTCTGTTACCTTTTCACGCCTAAACCACTGAACGGATTTCGATAAAATTTGGCAAGGCTATAGATGGTATCCTGGGGACGGACATAGGCTACTTTTTTTTTCAAAAATAATCCTACAGGGGGTGATATAGGGGATGAAAGTTTGTATGGGAAACTCAGTATTTCTTAAGTTAGGGATGTGAAAATTAAAATGTATGCTTTTGATAGGAAATAAAGAAATATGCGATTCAGCGTTTTTGAAAAATCATCCCCTAAGGGGGTAAAATCGGGGTTGATTTTAAAATTTACAAAACTGCACGGATTTCGACAAAATTTGGCAAGGCTTTATATAGCATCCTGGGAAAGGACATAGGATACTTTCAAAAACAATACTACAGGGGTGATATAGGGGATGAAAGTTTGTAAGGAAACTCAGTATTTCTTAAGTTAGGCATAACAAATTTATGCTATTGGTAGGAAATTAAGAAATATGCGATACAGCATTTTTGAAAAATCATCCCCAAAGGGGGTAAAATAGGGGTTGATTTTAAAATTTACAAAACTGCATGGATTTCGACAAAATTTGCCAAGGCTTTATAAAGCATCCAGAGGAAGGCCATAGGATACTATTTTTTTCAAAAATAATACTACAGGGGGTGATATAGGGGATGAAAGTTTGTAAGGGAAACCCAGTATTTCTTAAGTTAGGCATAACAAATTTATGCTATTGGTAGGAAATTAAGAAATATGCGATTCAGCGTTTTTGAAAAATCATCCCCTAAGGGGGTAAAATAGGGGTTGATTTTAAAATTTACAAAACTGCATGGATTTCGACAAAATTTGGCAAGGCTTTATATAGCATCCTGGGGAAGGACACAGGCTACTTTTGGTCTTAAAAAATAATCCTACAGGGGGTGATATAGGGGATGAAAGTTTGTATGGGAAACTCAGTATTTCTTAAGTTAGGGATGTGAAAATAAAAATGTATGCTTTTGATAGGAAATAAAGAAATATTCGGTTCAGCGTTTTTCAAAAATCATCCCCTAAGGGAGTAAAATCGGGGTTGATTTTAAAATTTACAAAACTGCATGGATTTCGACAAAATTTGGCAAGGCTTTATATAGCATCCTGGGAAAGGACATAGGATACTTTCAAAAACAATACTACAGGGGGTGATATAGGGGATGAAAGTTTGTAAGGAAACCCAGTATTTCTTAAGTTAGGGATAAAAAATTTATGCTATTGGTAGGAAATTAAGAAATATGCGATTCAGCATTTTTGAAAAATCATCCCCTAAGGGGTAAAATAGGGGTTGATTTTAAAATTTACAAAACTGCACGGATTTCGATAAAATTTGGCAAGGCTTTATATAACATCCTGGGGAAGGACACAGGCTACTTTTGGTCTTAAAAAATAATCTTACAGGGGGTGATATAGGGGATGAAAGTTTGTATGGGAAACTCAGTATTTCTTAAGTTAGGGAGGTGAAAATTAAAATGTATGCTTTTGATAGGAAATAAAGAAATATGCGGTTCAGCGTTTTTGAAAAATTATCCCCTAAGGGGGTAAAATCGGGGTTGATTTTAAAATTTACAAAACTGCACGGATTTCGACAAAATTTGGCAAGGCTTTATATAGCATCCTGGGAAAGGACATAGGATACTTTCAAAAACAATACTACAGGGGTGATATAGGGGATGAAAGTTTGTAAGGAAACTCAGTATTTCTTAAGTTAGGCATAACAAATTTATGCTATTGGTAGGAAATTAAGAAATATGCGATACAGCATTTTTGAAAAATCATCCCCAAAGGGGTAAAATAGGGGTTGATTTTAAAATTTACAAAACTACACGGATTTCGATAAAATTTGGCAAGGCTTTATATAACATCCTGGGGAAGGACACAGGCTACTTTTGGTCTTAAAAAATTATCTTACAGGGGGTGATATAGAGGATGAAAGTTTGTATGGGAAACTCAGTATTAAGTTAGGGATGTGAAAATTAAAATGTATGCTTTTGATAGGAAATAAAGAAATATGCGGTTCAGCGTTTTTGAAAAATCATCCCGTAAGGGGGTTAAATAGGGGTTGATTTTAAAATTTACAAAACTGCAAGGATTTCGACAAAATTTGGCAAGGCTTTATATAGCATTCCGGGAAAGGACATAGGATACTATTTTTTTTTTAAATAATACTACAGGGGGTGATATAGGGGATGAAAGTTTGTAAGGGAAACCCAGTATTTCTTAAGTTAGGGATAACAAATTTATGCTATTGGTAAGAAGTTAAGAAATATGCGGGTCAGCGTTTTTTTAAAAATCATCCCCGAAGTGGGTAAAACAGGGGTTGATTTTAAAATTTACAAAACTGCACGGATTTCGATAAAATTTGGCAAGGCTATAGATAGCATCCTGGGAAAGGACATGGGCTACTTTTTGTCTTAAAACATAATCCTACAAGGGGTGATAAAAGGGATGAAAGTTTGTATGGGAAACCCAGCATTTCTTAAGTTAGGGATATGCCCTATGTTTTCCACATGAACGTTCCCATGGGATATTTTCCGACATCCACGCGGGCGAAGCCGCGGGCAAAAGCTAGTATACAATAAGTTACCGGAATACATAAAAAATATAGATAAAAATAATATCTTCATCAATAAATTAAAACAATTTCTGATAAACAAAAGCTACTACACTATTGACGAATATTTTAGCGATAAATTTCAACAAAATATGAACAATTTTTGACATAATAGATACCTACATTTCGTTTGCAATTTAATTTCGTTTATATATTTATTTTAAAACAATAAAATACTGCTAATTTAAAAATGAATGTACTAAACAGTGCACAATTCATAATAATGACATTCTATAGGACTCAATAAAATTGTAAATAGTTGGTTTATTATAATTTATAGTGATAATAATGAAAATCGTGCAATATAAAATATAAAAATCTATACCTATAACTTATAACCAAAAATTAATACTTACCTATTAAAAATATAAATACCACAAAAGCAAATGAAACTATTCTAATGATACTATTTTAATATAATATTTATTTAACAAATAGCGCCTTCATCCTCTCTCCTATTTAAAATTAACTTTGCTGTGCCCGACAGGGTCCATAATTGATTCGATGTTTAACATACCAACTATGTACACATTATGGAATGCAATAAAATATTGAGTATTGAGTATTGAGTAATACCATTCTATTGTTCTATTTTATTGACCTGTGACCAGGTTTTGAAATAGACTGTTACCCATTTAGGATGGATTTACATTATACACGGTCATCGTTCTCCTACCAATTTATTTGGGGTCGGCGCAACATGACTTTTTCCTCCATACTTCCCTATTAGTCGTCATATCGGTAGTCACCCCCTTTCTAGCCATATCATCTTTCACATAGTCCATCTATCGTTTCATTGGCCGTCCCCTACTCTTATAGCCTCCATATTCATACTCAAAACATTCTTCACGATATTTCATACATTACTAGCCGTTGCCCGTGGCTTCGCCCGCGTGGATGTCGGAAATTATCCCACGGGGACCGACTACCGGGATAAAAAGTAACCTATATGTTAATCCAGCATCCAAATCCGTTCAGCCGTTTTTGCGTGATTGAGTAACAAACATCCAAACATCTTCACAAACTTTCACATTTATAATATTACTAGCAGCGCCCCGCGGTTTAACCAGCGTAGACCGGGATTAAAGTAACCTGTTAATGCCGGGTGTAAACTTTTACCATACCAAATTTTATTATTATTATTTTTTTTTTTTGTCTTTGACATATCTCGGGACCCTGGGGCCCCGGACCTTTGGAAGGCGTACGAGGGGCCGAAGCCAACTCGCAGAGGCCCCTTAGACAATTTTAAATGACGAGGCGGCACCAGCCGACGATTATCCCTGTATGCACTATGCATGTGCACCCAAGGACAACCCCCGGTTGGTGCAGGACTATTGCAGAACATGGATTCAAAACATATTGGGCTATGGATTAGAGTGGTTGTGGACTGGTTACCTAAAATTATGAACTGACTATGGCCCCTGCCGGATCAATGTTTTATAATACACGGATAAAATGGCAGGGGGTGACTTGCACACTCAATAATGGGCCCCCGAAAACGGTCGCTAGCACATAGTGTCGTAGCGGCAAGGGGGCAACATGTCCTGAGGTGCTTGTGAGGAGTGGAGAGGTATCCCACGGTTCTCAGAACAATCCCAGAGCCCGGAAGATGGTCAAGATCCCTACAAACACTTACTGGAATACTTCCTTCCTCCGAGCACGTTTGCTCTTGCGAATCTCCACTCAAGCCAGCCAATAAAGGCAAGAATGAGGTGGGAGCTCTGTTCCCGTCAATGTTCACTCCAGCCGGCCAATAAAGGCAAGCTAGAGATGAGGAACAAGACTACTCCCGGGAGATAGGGTCCGTGGGGTCGCTACTGCCCAACAGCTCGCCACATGCTGCCCTGCGGGTTTCTGTATCTCTCTTGGTCTGGCTCCTCACCCTAGACCTGTGTCGGCAAAGTGAACTCTACTGGCACAGGCCCAGAGTTCGGAGCGCGCAAGCCCCACCACGACGTCAACGTAGAGATACGGCGGTGGGGTTATTATTATTATTATTTTAATTTTCAAGAAGTAACAAACATACACACTCACAAACTTTCGACTTTATAATATTAGTGTGATTATAGTAGGAAGGATTCACAGTAAAAACTTAATTGTTATGATAATCACTAAGAAGGACGCTAATCTAATGGAGAGTATTTGATTTGGTTGGCTTTGTAATGCCCTTTTTGAGAAGAGAACTTCACAGATTATGACCAAGGTTTAGGGTACTTAGCAGACCAAAAATGGGGGCTTCGAAATCCCTGATAGAATGCAGCTGTGCCGGATGATGAAGCTTGTCCAACTTTCGTTAACCCATGCAAGTGAATAGTAGCGACATTATCATGTCCCAAGCATAATCCGATAGAGTCGATCTTAATATTAAATGGATACTCATTCGTAGGAGTAGCATTACTGTTCAGGAAAAATATGAACTTAGTGTCCGGGATTTGGGACATTTTTACAAACGAAACTACACGACTTGTTTTTTTGAAGACAAAAACCAAGTCGATCAAAGAGATCCGTGCTTGTGGACTTTACGCCGATTAAGTATATATATAATATGATACAAGGCAACACACAAACAACAGAATAACGCTGATTTCCTACTAACCTTTGGTTACTTTCTAAATATTTTCGACCAGCTAAGTACCAATCTGGTTTAGTGGCCGTAGTTTGTATACCTGATAATGCCTCTACGTTACCTTGATCTGCGTTGATAACATCCGTCATCCAGTCGGTCGAGTCACTGGCAAGCTGCGCGGGCGCGCGGTGCTGATCATATAATTGTTGTTATTTTTTGCGGACGCTACTTAGAATACCCAGTGCTCGGTTGCCGAGACAACCGATTTCAGTTCTCGTCCGGATTTGCTGCGGTATGCATATATATTATGCTGCACACGCCGCGGCCGCCAGTTAGACCGTTACACACGCGAGAGACAATTCAGTGATCGACTTTTCGATAGACTATTTTGTAATAATTGTTGTATAAACGGTACGGTAAAATGGCGCAACATAATGGCCATTTTAAACCGGCGGTTTGTCCCTTCAGTGGTGAAAGTGCTCAAATGAACGGAGATGCGGAGAAGACAGTGAAGCCACCGTTGCGTATTAAAGTTGCTCAGCCGATTGAACTGGAGAATCATGTCATTGATGGATATGAAAACTTCGATACTCTACATTCTCAAATCGACGAGGTGTCGAGTAGCTTCGTAAGTACCTTGATGTTTCGTTTTTATGTACTTAACTAGGTATTAAAAAGTCCTCCCCGAACTTTTTCAAATCGAAGAATCTTTCAAAAAATCTTGAAAATTTACTTTACTTTTACGTTAATTTACATTTCTTTACTTTAGTTACTTACGTTCTAATTGAAAATTTTGCTTAGTTTTAGATTGTAATTATACTTTCTATCAATAAAGGTAGGTAATTATTAGCTGAGTGGAAAGTAAAAACATTTAAAACTTTTACCTTAATCAGTTAGGAAATTATTATTATTATTATTATTTTTTTTATTTTTTTATTCGAACACATGATTCATATTGTTGTTAGTAACACTTATAAAACCATGTTAGTAAAATTTCTGATTAAAATAAAATGAAACAAAACTAAAACTACACCTAATTTAAATACCTAAAACTATGTCCGCTTCCCGCGGCACCAGACCTGCACAGTGCATACGGGTCCAGTGCCCCCGGAACGGGCAATCAGGCTTATTCACTATCACTTTTAAAATGCTGTAGGTGCTCCCCCGAATCCTTCTCATCAGGGATGCTGTTTTCAGGGATTATATTTCAATTTTATTAATGAAACAAGCATTATAAATATTGTTATTTATGTACAGTTAACGGCCAGAAGTCCACTTACACCGTAATGACCATTATCGCCTGCGCCATACGGGCTGCGGCGCTTATACCTATACGGGCTGCGGCGCCGAAGAAGGTCATAAGTAAACTAATATTGCTATGCCATGGTTTTGTGAGATTGCTAGTCGACTTCTGGCTGTTACTGTACATTTAATTTTAATTCTGAATGAATTATAAGTATAACATAAAGTCAAGTTTACCTATGGAAATTAAAATTGATGCAATTCTAACGTAACTACTTATGCAAACTTTTGTCTTTAAAAACAGAGTTGATCATTAGCAAACATACATGAATTGGCGCAATAAAATTAGTATATTCGCGTTAATTTATCAGCTACATCCTTCTAACATATTAAAAACAAACATTACATAAATGATAACACAAAATATTTTATAGGGAAGTATAAATTAAACTGTTTAACAGCTGTTGTTATATCGGAAAATTTACCTCAATAAACCATGACTTTTGATTTGATTTCGTTGATAAAATCTTAGAAATCCACTATTCTCCACAACAAAATATTGGTAGAGATAAGCGCTTTTCTATGATCATGTAGGTAATCTTATCTATACAACACGTATTAAACAAACTTCAGATTTCTCACGGATCGTGACTTTTAAAATACTTACTAGAACATTCGATTTTTAAAAAGAAACTTGTTTGGTAGGTAACAAAAAAGTTAAGTATTTGTCTTGAACTCTGGCCACAAACAAAATGTATGTGTCAAAGTTCAGTAAAAATTTATTATTACACGGTTTTACAGTAAGTATACCTAACTCAAATCGGATGTTTAGCCATTGTTATTAAAAAAATCTTAGTTCTGCATACGAGGTAGACAGCGAAATTAAAATTTTCTTACGTTTTTTTTGCAATTTTCATGACATTGTTAGGTTTTATCTTGATCAAACCAGTCAGTGTTAGGTCTTATTTCATTCGCGACTATAACAAATATTTACTTAATAATTATAACCTTATGAATCATTAACATATCTCTCTTAGTTAGATTTCGGAAATCATGACCTTTTGGAACAAATCTAACTTAGAGAGATGCAATAATAATAACTATGCTTATAATTACGTAATTACATAGTTGTTATTGTCGTGAATCATATTTTGATCAACATACAACCTGAACCTTATCTGCAAATTGCAAAAAAACGTAAGAAAATTTGGATTTCGCGGATACCACTGCGCATTTACCTTAAATAACTAGTAGGTACCCAAATTGCGGCGATAAGTCCCCTCTTTGAGGAGTGGTTAGAGCGGCGCCACGGCGTCCTCACCTTCCGCCTGACGCAGGTCCTCACCGGACACGGCTGTTTCGGGAGGTTCCTGTTTCGCATAAGGCGGGAGGAAACGCCCGGGTGTCACCATTGTGTGGATCGCCCGGAGGACACGGTGGAGCATACAGTGGAGGTCTGCCCGGCTTGGGCAGAGCACCGCCGTGTTCTCACGGAGGCGATCGGCGGCGGCGATCTCTCGCGTCCGAGCCTGGTTCAGGCCATGGTGCGGAGCGAGAGTGCATGGGAGGCCGTCACCTCCTTCTGCGAAGCAGTGATGCTCGCGAAGGAGGAGGCGGAACGCGTGAGGGAGAGGCAGCCTCACGCCCTCAGTCGCCGCAGGAGACGCCCTGGGCGGCGGGAATCGCCGGACGATTTCCGGCCACCGTAGGCGCGGGCCTGCGGACGGTGAGTAGCGGGTAGCTCGCCGTCCGGTAAGGACCAGGCCCGAGTCGACGACGCGTTGTGTTCCACGCGTGCCTGAAAGAGATGTCAGCAAATGATGGGGTCCAATAGGGCCGACGCCGCTGGGGTCGCGGGTAGTTTTAAGAAGATACCGCGGCCCTGGCATAGGCAACTGAAGGAACACGGGTGGGTTTTAGTTAGTAAAAGTCTGACACGCCCTTCCGCTCCACCCAGAGCGGGAGAAGTTATTTGATGATTTCCCACCCACAAAAAAAAAAAAAAAAAAAAGGTACCCAATAGGCAACAAAACTTATACCAATTTCCCAGAAGATGATTCACCTTTTGGGCACTTTTCCTGTTGACAGCGATGCGGAAGAATTTTTTGATAACCTATGATCCTTTTCCCTTCTTTTTTAACCACTAGCGGGCCCTGACAGACTTTGTCCTGTCTGAACGATTCTAGAACCCGACTGCAGCGCCACCTACCGAGTCGTGTGTATATTTCCAGGAACTCATTGGAAATATACACACAAAATTTCATCTAAATCGGTCCAGCCGCTTAGGAGGAGGTCACAAATACACGTTCAGAAGAATTATTAAGAAGATGTACGTATATTATTATTTTAAACCTGTTAGTTTATACATTATAAACCACGTCTTCAGAGGAAATTAAATTGATATTTTTAGGTAAAAAAAAAATTATAATACAAGTCATAAACTTTAAAATCATAAGTCTCACCCGGAACCTCAGAATTCGGTGGAACGTCTCACAAGACAAACGAGATATTAAATAAATAATATTAGTAGTTGACCTTTATCGTCCAAAGACTGGAATTTGTTATTTTTATTATAATTCTATCACGTATAAAATTATAAAACTTTTTGTGGATCTTTGAAAATACTAAAAGGTGACGATTATTTTCTTGAACAAGTCCCCCACTCAATGCTGAGTAGGTATACAGTATCAATATTTATATTGCGGTGTGTGGAGTAAGTCTAACGGTAAGCCGTTGCACGTTGGTCCCGGCTGTCATTCGTGGATATTTGACAGTCGTTGCGGGTCGTCAGAAGCCCGAAAGTCTAACAACTAGTCCTACTAAGGGATATCGTATTACCCAGTTACTGGATTGTGGAAGTCAGATAGGCAGTCGCTCCATGTAAAATACTGGTAGATCCACTAGTAGATTCAGCTGCATCCGGTTAGTATGGAAGCCAACCCCAATATAGTTGGGAAAAGGCTAGGCAGATTGATTGTGTGATCTCCTCCATTACACGCATTTTTTCCGGTTTTGTGCCTCCCCACATTTAACTCTTGCCTAATAGGTACCGTGACCAGGTCGTCGGTTCACTCGGCTCGTGGCCTGTCTACCTACGGCTGGTTATCGACTCAATAACTACCTACAAAAGAAATTAAAACAGTCAGCTTTAAGGAAAACATAGCTTTATATTTTTTTCATTACGTAGTACATAAACAATTAGTAACCAAATATTTGGACATACCTTTTGGTCAATCTGGCATATGTATTTGTAAACGGCTGACTAAGCGATTGATTTTAAAAAAATAGATATAAGTACATTATGATCTAAGATGACCATACTTGTCCGTTTATTTAGTTACTTAAATTATTATATAACATAGAATACAAATAATATTAGTTCAAATAAAAACAGATTACAACACAATATTTATATGTAGGTATATATTTATCTGTTATAAATTTATCTGTGTGCCAAATTTCATCCAAATCAGATCAGCCGTTCTTGTGTGATTGAGTTACAAATATCCAAACATACAAACTTTTAAATTTATAATATTAGTAGGATATCAATGGTTTCACTTTCCAACAGAATATTTAATTGTCATGTAAATTCGACACGTGTTACAAAACTTTTATCATAATTACAAATTAAGCTCCTTGAAAGCTTGTTGATAATGAAAGCACAAGCATCATTTCGATAAAAGGCAAGATTACGTTCGCACATTCAATTTAAATTAAAAAAAAAAAACTGTTATAATATTTACAGTGAAACCAGCTTCAAGTTTTTTACCTGTAACTACTAGGTATACAAGTATTTATTGTATAGTAGTTTACAATAAATACTTTTACTTTTTTCAAGTGCATCCATGAATTTTGCATCTCATATAATTATATTTCAAAAGTCCCTGGTATATCGTCCATTTAAGGCAGATTTAAGGCTTCAAACAGGACCGACACGCGATACAATCGCGCGCGACACAAAGGCACCGCGTGTCGCGCGACGAGCGGTGCGCACCTGTTTGTAGGAGCCTTTTATCGTCACGCATCACGATAATACAGGGAAGTAAAATGTATGCAAATATATTCATTTAAACCTCTCAAACGTCGATTGCACACCATTGTGTGTATAAGAAAAACTGTTGGTACCTAAATATGTAGGTATATAAACGTATATCAAATACAAACAAATGTAAAGTACCATCATCCAATGGCGACCGCGGGCTTACAAGTTGTGAACCTGTGGCGGCATCTAAATCGCCACATACGAACTACGCATCACAATGCCATGACGTCACGCAACCTGCATCGCGCAATTAGAGTTTACCGCGCGACTAGCATATACGAGTATACAACGTCCCGACATCAACCGTCCGGCAGTTGCCCACCAGACATAACACCCGTCTGGTCGGAGGATCCTCCCTTTTCTATGGAGGATGAGTGAACTTTACACTCTGTTCCTCATGCCTCTATAAATGTATGGGGTTCGGTTGACATTCGAGCACATATTGACATGAACTATGCGGTTGTGTATGTATACAGGGTTATTTGTAAAACACTAGTAACCTCTTAAGGTGTCATTATACTCATCATTATGAACAATTTTTACTATTGGACCAAACCTGAAATCGCGAAAAAAAAATCAGCTGCTCCCTACATTTTGACGAGTTTGATGTAGATAAATGTACTGAACTGTACTGTTCAGGTTTGGTCCCATAGTAAAAGTTGTTCATAATGATGAGTATAATGACCCTTTAAGAGGTTACTGGTGTTTTACAAATAACCCTGTATAACTGACGTTTGACGGGCCTCCAACAGCATAATTATACATTTAAAATTGGTTTACAAAACTAATTAGGAAAGGTATTACTGAAGACGACTTTAAACTAACATGACGAAACATTATCGTGCACGTATACATTTGCATAAATAGTTTTTTGGCTCAATGTGGCTCAATTGGGAAATGAGCTGTTTACCGCGGGTCACAACCCACAGACGAATTATTGCTTATCATTCGGGATTATGGTATCTTCGTCGGTTCGTCATCGTCGTCGTTATATTACGATGAATTTATTAACTCTTTGAGGGACACTATAGGTACGGCCATAGCAGTAATAACAATGCAAATCAATCTGCCTAGCCTTTTCCCAACTATGTTGGGGTCGGCTTCCAGTCTAACCGGATGCAGCTGAATACCCGGCGACTGCCTGTCTGACCTCCACAACCCAGTAACTGGGTAATACGATACCCCTTGGTAAGACTGGTTGTCAGACTTTCGGGCTTCTGACGACCCGTAACGACTGTCAAAGATCCATGAATGACAGCCGGGACCAACGGCTTAACGTGCTTTCCGAGGCACGGAGGAGTCTCGGTATGTAAAGATGGTCACCCATCCACTGACCAACCCCGGCAAGCGTAGCTTAACCCGATGGATCGACCCGTGCGGCTGTAATTACTTAGCCACGAGCTAGAGTAATAACAATGCAAATGTATTATTAAAATGTTTTTGTTTTTAAAACAAGTTTTTATTAGTCTGGATTTCATCTAGGAGCAGAGTAAAACGAGCCCAAACTGTACAAGTTTGCGTCATTTTATTAATGAGTTCCTCCATCATCAAATATTACCTCGTATGCCAAATTTTAGTTCAATCGAACACCGGGAAGTGGTTCAAAAACTTGCTTTGAAAACGAAAACTTACAAGTATACGAACATTGCAAGTAGTTAAATAAAAACTTGTAAAAATTGTGTCTCGTTTTTGTGCTACAAAGACACCAGTCAGCAGGCAACGAACAGTAGACTTCTCAAAACTTTCGTAATTATTTTTTAAATTGAGGCAGGAGCTCGTGGCTAAGTAATAACAGCCGCACGGGTCGATCCGTCAGGTTAAGCTACGCTTGCCGGGGTTGTTCAGTGGATGGCTGACCATCTTTACATACCGAGATTCCTCCGTGCCTCGGAAAGCACGTTAAGCCGTTGGTCCCGGCTGTTATTCGTGGATCTTTGACAGTCGTTACGGGTCGTCAGAACCCCGAAAGTCTGACAACCAGTTTTACCAAGGGGTATAAGGGGTAGGGGGGGGGGGTTGTGGAGGTCAGATAGGCAGTCGCTCCATGTAAAATACTGGTATTCAGCTGCATCCGGTTAGACTGGAAGACGACCCCAACATAGTTGGGAAAAGGCTAGGCAGATTGAATTAATTTTTTAAATTAAAATATCTAATAACTACTTTGATTTGTCCATAACGTCCACAAACCACTGTGTATGGTCAAAAAAACATGAAACAAAAAGTGTTTCAACTAGTTTAGAACTTTATATGCGAATGGACGAGTTATGTTAATAAGTGAATCGTAAATCAATATATTGGGATAAAATTTTAGGTATTTGATAGATCGTGTTCATGTCTTGGGACAAATAATGTTATAGAAAACAATAGGTATGTATGCAGCATGTATCAGAAAGGTGTGGTGATATTTAAGGGTGTGGTATAGACCATCAAACTGAACAACTTTCTCTATGAGATCAACATCGTTGTCGCGAAAAAAAAAACCTAATGTCCCATACAAAACTTCCATACTTACTCGACCCAAATGTATGGGACGGCTTATTATTTAATTTAATACTTAATGTAATTTATTCTAATTAACAGAGGAAATCATTCATTTTGGGATATATATGAAAGTGCCGACCAAACAAAAAAAAAAGTTATATTACGATAGAACATGTCATTTTCTTCACTTTTCACTAGAACCAAATCTTGGTGATTCCCTGTGCTCCAGTTTGAAAAATACTGTTTTCAGTATGCATTGGTTAAAAGAATCATAGTAAAGAAATAAAAGATAAATAGAAATAAATAGAGAATTATATAACAATATTACTAGGTAAAGGTATAACATTAATATTAATTAATATTTTTTCGAAAATGGATTTTTTTTTGTTTGTCCCGGCACTTTCACATTTAGCTCAAAGTGTATGGACTGTGAACGATCTCCTTTTGCGACAGATTTTGCGAGGACATAAAGTACCTACTATAAGATGATACTGAGAAAACTTTTATGCCAGTAATACAAAACATAAACATAGGTAAAAATAAAATACTTAAGTGAGCAGACAGACTAAGTTTTCTCAGAAAACTCCATTAAAATTTTCATCATCAATATTGTCGTTTATTTTAATCTTGTTTTGAATGCTAAATACTACTTTCGGTCGTGTTTTCGGCGGCGAACATTTAAACCGGTTGTGATTCAGAGTTACCTACTATGTACAGGTTAGGTATGAAGCAAGAATAAAACCACTAACATTAGTATCTAAAAGCATAAGTATTTAATTTCATTTTATGAATATAAGAATGAGAATATTTATTTCACTAAAAGAAAGAATAAGAATAATTATGAACTACATACAGCAGGGTCAATTAAATTAGCTAGCAGAACTCCGCAAGCGTGATGGTTATTGCTATCGATATCTAAACACGACAAAATAAAAATAAGATTTGATGTTTTTTTTTGTGGGTCAATGACCGCTGGTAGTAGGTATTGTTACTTACTTGAAGCGTGAGTTGATAAAATCTGATTTACCGTGTTGAGATTTGATACCCATTTTTGTGAAGTTTACACAAAAAAACTCATATTTTAAGTTACTACACTACCGGCGGTTGATGACCTCATAACAAATTAAAGTCTTTTGTTTTGTCATGTTTAGATATCAATACCCATCATATCTGCGGAGTTTCACTAGCTAATTTAATTTGACTCTGTATAATAATATTGTCTAGTCAAGTCCCTTGTCAATTAATTTGATTAGCTGTTCTTATTTCTGTCAACCAATCACAACAGTAACAGAGTAACAGGTAACATGAGAATATTGACAGCGAAACTGATGGACTTGACCAGACCAGCGCAGCGGGGCAATTGCGTAACTCACTATCAATCGAAATCGGTTTCATTTTGACAGTTCAACAATATTCATTGCGTTATTTACGCAGAACTATATTGTGATGTCGGGACGTTGTATATATGCTAATCGCGTGGTAAACTCTAATTGCGCGATGCAGGTTTGCGTGACGTCATGTCATTGATGCGTAGTTCATATGTGGCGATGTAGATGCCGCCACATCACTCCCCTCCGGAGACCGGAGGTCGATAGTGGGCTGAGTCGTGTATCTTGCGATGCTTGCGAGTGCCAGTTGTGGTTCCAGTGAGTCGGAACCGGGTGCCGCATAGTTCACGGTGAGTCGGAACTGTCTGCGGTGATATCCCAGTGAGTCGGAGTGGCGCTGTGTTATGCTCCAGTGAGTCGGAGCGTATAGCGCTGGGTTGAGGCTGAAGGTGATGACCAGGAATGCGTGTCCGCTGCATGCTGGTGGTCAGGATACCTGTTGAAGCCGTGGATGCTGGCTGGCTGTGTGACTCGCCGCTCGAAAGCTTGAGGAAGTGATGATGTCGTCACGCTGATGTAGCTGCACGAAGGCTGCGCTGACGTTCATGCACGGGGTCACCAGTTTAGAGGCATGAGGAACAGGGTGTAAAGTTCACTCATCCTCCATAGAAAAGGGAGGATCCTCCGACCAGACGGGTGTTGTGTGTGGTGGGGTACTAGTAGTACGTAGTTCATATGTGGCGATGTAAATGCCGCCACAGTTTTTAAATTTTTCGAACTTAGGAACAATGGATTAGCAATTTGCTTCAAATGATTCAGATTTCGATTGATAGTGTGTTACGCAATTAATGTGCATAGGCAGCTATTCAAACCCGAATAGAGTAGAGGCAAAACATGGACAAGCGAAAAAAATTTGTCGTAGCATTATGTTGTGCTGAAACGAGATGAATATTGACTACGTCGCATAGCACGATTCATAAGCTGGAGTTAACAAATGTATTAATGTTGTTATGATTAGTCTACGTTTTGTTAAACAGTTGTTATTTCGGTCACAACACAAACGGTTCGCGTACACATTCTTGTATGCTGATTTGTTTGGAAACACAGTCTTTCCCTATATACTGAAACCATATGCGTACATTCTTGTCGTATCAATCGTTAAATAATAAAAAAAAATAATAATAAACTTTATTTATTTCCTCCCACAAATATAAATTTAAAAAAAAAACAGTATGATTCAAAAAGTTTGAAGACGGGAGACAGGAGCCCATACTAAGTAAAACCTGTGCTACGGGTCTCCTGGTCTCCTTCCCGGATACATCAATGAGAGCCAAACTAAGGACATAAATAACAGCAGCAGGGAGCTCTTACAGATTATGAACATTAAAATTAATTAAAAATTTAAAAACTAAATAAAATAAAAAATAAAAAGTCATGTTTTGAAGTTTGTGATAAAGTTTGTGAGTGTATAATGTGGGTGTAGTGATTTTGTGGGTGTGATAAACGAATTGTGGTTGTGATGTTTTGGGTGTGTGTGTGTGTGTAGTGAATGTGTATTATACTTCTCTGTAACTGTCTAACAATTTCTCCGTATCGTCATAAGTAAGAGTTAAGAGCCAATTTGAGACCTTACGCCTACATTCAATTTTTGTTAGAGTATAAATAGTAAGCAGTTTAAATGTACTATTAATCTGTAAACTTCGAAATATAATAGAGGTTGTACAATAATAATCCTCAAACAACAAACAGCAAACTCAGATAGTTATGTCATTTAAATTGTAGGCGAGAACTTCTTTAAAACCACGGACCATGTTTAAAACTAAGTTCCAAAACATTTGAAAAAACAAGATTATATGACGCTTTTTATGAGGCCTAGAAGCACAAAAATCTATGAATTATCCAAAGAAAAGTTTGGCATTGATTGAAAACTTTTAAAAATAAAACAAAATTTCATGATTCAATCTTCTGCTACGCTAAAGTTAGCAATCGTCGATTTCCCTCGAAACGAACGTGCAGTGGCTTTAAAATTCAGGCAGTGAATGAACGAAAAACGAAATAGAATGCTGTTGGACCTGTTGGACAAGTAACAGGTGACAGATTTCAGAAGGACATGTGCTTTGGTCAGCACTTTCTGCTGTTTTTTTTTTTGTTTGTTCTTCTTATTCTGAGTAACACTGTAGCTCTATTTGATTAAAAAAAAATGTTTCATGAATAACCGTGGGCTTCATAAACTTTTTCTTGATATGAAAAATAAAAAATTGTGTTGTGTTTTCGTGTTATCTTAAATATACAATTTAACAGTCCTAAATAAAATTATACAGGGTTATTGGCAACCACTCAAGGGGTCATTATACTCATTATTATGAACAACTTTTACTATGTGACCAAACCTGAAATCGCGAAAAAAAAATCAGTTAACTACCTACATTTCATCTACATCAAACTCGTCAAAATGTAAGGAGCCGCTAATTTTTATTTTGCGATTCAGGTTTGGTCCCATAGTAAAAGTTGTTCATTATTAAGAATAAAATGACCCCTTAAGAGGTTGCTGGTGTTTTATCAATAACCCTGTATAGCAGTCGAGTTTTGTTTTGAATGTGAACTAATGAACATTAGCTGAACCAAAGCTATCAAGAATGATAAAAAAAAATACAAATCAAAGCTAAAAATTTACCCGGAATCGTAAAATTTGCGTACATTGAATCTCAAAGAAATTACGATCAGAGGTTTACTCATTTCGGTCGTGTACGATTGGAATTTTATCGCGACCCACGCCCGAGGGTTGGGCGCCCCGAGGCGCGAAACGAGCTGAAACTGAAACGGATGCGTTTATTATTATGCCGCTTTCGATGTTCGTCGTAAATCTATTGTGACTTTCGGATGTGTTGGCCAGTGTCTTACTCACAACTATGTACAGTCAGCTACAGCATTAGCTGACCCACCCTTACATAAATGATTTAGATTTTTTAGAATACGAGTCGAAAGAATTTTATAATTCTTTTATATTTTATTTATTATAGGTATTTAAATAAAATATAAAAGAATTATAAAATTCTATCGATTCCTATTCTAAAAAATCTCAACCATTTATGCAAGGGTGGGTCAGCTAATGCTGTGGCTGACTGTACTACTTTTTTACCTGCTACTAGAAGTTTGAGTTAGAATACCAGTCTTAACAAGGGCTATCGTATTACCCAGTAACTGGGTTGTGGTTGTGGATCTCAGATAGGCAGTCGCTCCATGTAAAATACCGGTATTCAGCTGCATCCGGTTAGACTGGAAACCGATTCCAACATAGACATAGTTGAGAAAAGGCTAGGCAGATGATGATGATGATGCCTCAGGTTTTCCGTCCAATCAGTCCGCCTCTCAGGGTACCGTTCCAAAATGGTAAAAAAGGAACCCTTATGGTGTGACTCAGTTTGTCTGTCTGTCTGTCAAAGCTATAAATCTCAACAGTTTTAGATGACGTTTGCCCAACTATTTTACAAATAAGAAAGAAACAAAAATACATGTTTTTTTGCAACAGGGTCTGAAAGGGGGTCTTAAAAATTCGAAGTGGGGTTACTTCGAATTTTTATATAAAAGAGCGCTGTTTGCACATTCTCAAACATTTTTGTTTTGTTTAGGCCGCATAGTTTTCGACTTTTGATGAAAAATGTTTAAAAAAATACCGTTCCCCCCTTATCTCCGAAGTTTGCATAGAGAAAAATCTGAAATTATTCTATGTGATAGAAGTTTATGTATAGATTATAGGAAAAATAAAACGATGTCTCTAAATAGCACACATGTTTAGAAATCGGAACGGAACCCTCGGTGCGCGAGTCCGATTCGCTCTTCACCAGTTTTTTTTACTTGTGCATAAAGTTTTAATCCTAACTAATATTATAAATTCGACAGTTTGTTTGTTACCTTTTAACACCTAAACCACTGAACTGAAAATAATTCTCTCCCTAGAAAGCTCTTCACGCTAAGATTACTGCGATCATTTTAAGAGCTCTAAACCGATTAAGTTGATTATTTAATCATTAGAAAGCCCATAATATCTTTGATCTTATAAACCAATTAAACGTTTAACAAACCAATAAGATTATCTACAGCTTAAACCGGTCTTGTCTGTGTCTCTCTGATAGGTTTTTGATTATAGAAACTTAAATGACACTATGACATAATCAGTGTTGTATCGTTTCTTTATTATTATTTGTCAGTACCTTTTGTATTTCTACAATATTAAAATTATTAATCACTAGCTTTCGCCCGCGGCTTCGCCCGCGTGGATGTCGGAACCTATCCCACAGGAACGTACTACCGGAAATACCTTCCTTATTCCTTGTCTACATTATAAAGGGAACCTCTGTGCAAAATTTTAGCTTTCTAGGTTCAAAGGTTTGAACTGGGCATTGATGAGTCAGTCAGTCAGTCACTCAGGACTTCTCTTTTTACCCGACTACGGCGAAGTAAAAAGGAGGGTTATTATGATTTTTTATTTTTATAGATATCTGGCGAAACGTAGATGTAGGTAGGTACTATAGGTATGTACGCCTCTGCCTAAACCTTCGGGGATACAGGCGAGATGTTATGTTTTATAAATAAATAAACTAATAATATAAATAACAATAATACTAGCTTTGCCAACCGACTTCAACCGCGTAGATTTCGGACTTTCGAATACAAAATTCCTTATTTCACCCCTCCTGTAGGTGTTGTATTTTCAAAAATCCCGAAACCCACCTTCAGTGGTTTAGGATCTGCTTTTATGAATCAGTCAGTCAGAAGAGAACTGACCGAGTCTAAAAATGACTGCTTACTGTCAAAAGAAATTAATATAAGTAATCATTATTATTTCGGAACAAAGAATCCTTAGTGTTATATTAACATAATATTAATACAACTTATTATCTAAGAGATGATGATGATCTAAGATGATGATCTAAAAATGTTAGTACCAATCACCCTCCGCACAAAATTTTGTGCTGTGTGTGTTTTGTGTTGTGTGTTGTGTTTTGTTTTGTTGTGTTGCTGAAGCTCTCGGCTACATAGTTCTCACTCTGCCGTCTGTTGCGGCCGTCTCTCACTCTCCTCAGTAGTGAAACTGTTTTGTGTTGTGTGTTGTGTTTTGTTTTGTTGTGTTGCTGAAGCTCTCGGCTACATAGTTCTCACTCTGCCGTCTGTTGCGGCCGTCTCTCACTCTCCTCAGTAGTGAAACTGTTTTGTGTTGTGTGTTGTGTTTTGTTTTGTTGTGTTGCTGAAGCTCTCGGCTACATAGTTCTCACTCTGCCGTCTGTTGCGGCCGTCTCTCACTCTCCTCAGTAGTGAAACTGTTTTCTTGCGAACAATCACGTGACATCAACGAGAAAGTCTCAAAAAAATCCTGACGCGCAGGACATCCTGCGATGTTTTAATGTCCGACTATCTTAAACAAGAATAGCACAATAAATATAAACATTAACAAGACTACCTAGATAGCCAGTGGCTATTTGTTCAATGTAGTACAATACTGACAATTGTTTATTATTACTACCTACTCATGTCATTACTTAAACATACATTATGTCTGCCTACGCCATGTTCAGCACGTTGTACTGTGATGTGAAGCAATTGAAAACATGACTTATGATCAACGTTCTGATAAACTGCACACAAAATGTTCAGTCAATATAGCTACATTTTTTTCATTTCATTGCTTAACCTTTGCCTCGTGCTCATGTGGACAGTTATGTGGAGTTAGTATTTTCAGATAGTAATAACATCCTACTTTATAAAAAAAAATGATCGTCGTTTAAAAAGAGCATGATTGGTAGGTATTGAAAAAAAAGGGTTCCGTAGTTGAAAAAGAAAAGAAATTATCCCAAAAAACAAACTTACATTGGATCCCAAAAATTTTTTTTACGTCAAAAAAATTACAAATTCACTATTTTCAGACTTTTTCCTTTACTTGTGCTGGGAGACCTTGCTTCTTGCCAAATTTCATGATTCTAGGACGACGGGAAGTACCCTATAGGTTTTGATTTACTTGCGACAGTTGCGAGTTTCATAATGTGTCGCAAAATGGCCGTATTTTTTTTATTGCGTTGACTTAGACACTTGATTTTTCTAGAACTCTAAGGGACAATAGACTTACGTATTTAATATTAATTTCAACTTGATATCTCCACGCGTCCTTGAGAAAAAGGGTCTTGACAGACTGACAGACTTGAACATTTTTTTTATGTGATAGAATTACAAATTAACAATTTTCGGACTTTTTCCTTTATTTGTGTTGTATGACCTTGCTTCTTACCAAATTTCATGATTTTAGAATAACGGGAAGTACCCTATAGGTTTTGATTTACTTGCGAGTATCAAAATATGTCGCATAAATGGCCGTATGTTTTTATTGCATTGACTTAGAAGCTTGAGTTTTTTAGGACTTCAAGAGATCACAGACCTACATATTTGATATTAATTTCAACTTGATAACTCCACGCATTGACAGACTGACTGACAGACAGATAGACAGACGGACAAACAAGTGATCCTATAAGGGTTCCGTTTTTTCCTTTTGAGGTACGGAACCCTAAAAAGTAACAAAATCGATTGTTTTAAAGGCACATAATAACTACCTATTATCTAATAGGTCAATAATAATAGGTAAAAAAATCAAGATGCTTGGTTTTTTGTTGGTACTACACAGCACCAGTAAAAAGCTAGCTAATGCATAGTATTCCCAGTTACTGGTAGTTTATAGCCGGAGACTAAAGTTAAACTAAAGTTGTTTCTCATTTCTTTCAAACTCAAACTCAAACTCAAACTCAAAGCATTTATTTCAATTAAACCAATTACAGGCACTTTTGAATTGTCAAAGAGTCGGTCAGTAGGTAAGTCAGAAAGTTGAAGCTAGTTGCCCATTCCAAAACGTAGATCTATGGAGAAGAACGGGCAAGAAACTCCACGGACACTCTTTTAAATCAAAATATGGTTACAAAATATTGGTTACATCATTCATATTGAAATTATACATGTGAGAACGATGAACGTTAAAAGCGTCCGGAATAAAAAAATAAAAAAACAATTCAAAATTTAAATTAAAATAAGCCGTGGCAGCTAAGGTATGACCAGCCTCCACCAACAGCGCCCGTTCACGAACCTGACGTATGGATTCGTTAAATGATCCAACACACGCGCCACCATCAGCGAGGCATTAGAGTGAGCATGACACACTCTCAGCCGCCAGGGCACATCCAAGTCAAATAAAGACGTACCCAGTAATGGTAGCTTTAGAGTAGGTACATAGTACTCACACATGTGCTAAGCAATTATACAATACAAGGTGATTGAGTCTACACAATGCAAAGCTATTCTTACAATCTTCAGCAGTTCCAACAGTATCTTCAAATGTTAATTAATTAGTTGAGGTTGTGGAGCAGGACCAGCATGGAGCCAAGCATTTTTATCATTTATGTAATCCCCCAATTTATAATATGCCTGCCTGCATAGTGTGCGTTTTATACAAGTTTTAAATTTCGTCTCATTTAGTTGAAGTATGTGTGGAGGTATTTTATTGTAACATTTTAAACAGTACCCCATGAACGATGAGTCTACTTTAGCCAGCCTAAAACCTGGTTGAGCTAATAGGTCCTTATTTCTAGTATTATAATTATGCCTTTCACCTCTTTTATTAAAAAGATGTAAATTTTTTCTTACGTACATGATGTTTTCGTAGATATATTGACAAGGTACCGTCATGATGTTAATATCCTTAAACAGTTCCCTTAGAGAATCGCGCCTGCGAAGATTATATATGGCTCTGATGGCTCGTTTCTGCAGAATAAAAATGGACTCGATATCTGCAGCCCGTCCCCAAAGTAAAATACCGTAAGACATGATACTATGAAAGTAACTAAAATAGACTAGCCTCGCGGTATCTACATCAGTAAATTGACGGATTTTTCTGACAGCATAAGCTGCTGAACTTAGCCGTCCTGCAAGTGATATTAAATGAGGACCCCATTGTAGCCTTGAGTCGAGCGTAATCCCCAGGAAAACGGTTTTATCGACGAATTCTAGTTTCTCTTGATTCAATACTATCTCACAATCACTACTTTTGACATTTGGTAAAGAAAATCTGATGCACTTAGTTTTTTTCCCATTTAATACTAAATTATTAGCAGTGAACCAATTTTGGATCTGCAGTAGGGCGTTATTAACGTCGTCAAAATTTGTAGCACGTCTATCTACCTTAAAAATTAATGAAGTATCATCAGCAAATAGCACCATTTGTGGTTGATTTTTTAATAAATGGAGTAAATCATTAATATACACTAAAAAGAGGAAAGGACCCAATATCGAGCCTTGTGGAACACCCATTTTAACTTTTAAACAGAGTGAATTGACACCATTTATTTGAACTTGCTGTTGTCTATCATTTAAATAAGATTTTACTAAACTGAGGGCAAGTTTTCCAAGTCCGTAATGCTCAAGTTTCAAGAGTAAGGTTTCATGGTCGACGCAATCAAATGCCTTGGAGAGGTCACAAAAAATGCCTATGGCGTCTTGTGCCTCTTCCCACGCGTTAAAAATGTGTTTTAATAAGGTTACACCGGCGTCGGTCGTACAACGTCCTTTGGTGAAACCAAACTGTTGATCGTGAAGTATTTTATTCGTGTTAAAGTGATTGAGCATTTGATTAAGCATTACCTTTTCAAACACCTTGCTGAAAACCGGCAACACGGATACTGGTCTATAATTATTTTTGTCTTTACTGTCTCCGGATTTAAAAAGTGGAATTACCTTACTGTATTTCATTAAATCCGGGAAAACTCCTTGATCTACACAAAAATTAAATATTAAGGCTAAGTAAGGCGCTATAGTCTCAATTATGGAGGTACAGACTTTAATGGACATTCCCCAAAGATCTTCGGTCAGTTTGATCTTAATTTGTTTAAAAGCTTTTATTACTGTTATGGGGTTAATATGCTTAAAGTTAAATTCAATCGGGCAGGCCGAAACGTTCGCCCTTACTAAATCAAAAGAGAGCGAGGGCGAGGAGTTTAAGACCTCAGTAGTTTTAAGTGGGATACTGGTAAAGAAATTTACAAATTCTTGAGCAACTTCTTTGCTATCGGAAATGAGACCACATGACGACTCCAGTGTGTAATCAATATTATGCTTTGTGTTCCTGTTCGTTTCATTGTTGATAATTTTCCAAACTGTCTTTATTTTATTATCTGCTGATTTAACCTTGTTGCTAATGTATAAGGCTTTAGCTGCCTTACAAGTGTTCTTAAAAATTCTAGAGTAAGTAGCAACATACTTATTAAAAGTTTCCGTGTTAATATAAGGCTTAAGGCCATACAGCTCGAAAAGTCTTTCCCTACTTTTCCTGAGTCCTTTAGTTGCCCAGTCACTAAATAGAAACTTAGGGCTGATGGTTTTTGTGATCTTCTTAAATGAATTATCGAACTCTGTTTGGACTACCGAAAAGAATTCTTTATACAAAATATTAACATTGTTCATTTTCAGTTCTTGATCATTTAACTTACAAATTAAAGTGTTATTAAATTTATTTAAATTAACAGATGTTATTGGTCTGGATTGTATCTGCACTTTTTGCATAGGTATGTTGGACTCAAAAGTTACGGTTTGACCACTGTGATCAGAAGGGAGATAATTAACAATGGATTTATCTAAATAGTCACAACAACAGAAAACATTATCAATACATGTGGCAGTAGTCGTGGTTATTCGGGTAGGTTCTACAAACACATTTGATAAATTAAATGATTTAAACAAATTTAATAATCTACTGGTATTTGAATTATTTTCTAAAATATTAATATTGAAGTCGCCACAGATAATTACAGACTTATTACCAGCTGCAAGTCTTGACATAACTTCCTCCATTACTGACTCGAATATAGAGTAATTTTGATAATTTGGGGGTCTGTAAACGCACACTATGACATGCTTATCTAGCTCAACACAGGAAAGTTCAATACTATGTTCAAACGATAGATCAACTATGTCTTTACGATTTTTCGATTTAATACAATTTTTAATTAGGATTAATGAACCACCACGCGCCATTGATGTTCGATTAAAACAACTGGCCACACTATAATTCTCATAATTAATTAACATTTCGTAATCTTTTAACCAATGCTCGGTTAAACAAATAATGTCAAACATTGTTTTTTCTAAAAACAATTCAATTTCCAATTGTTTGGATGAAAAACCTTGAATATTTTGATGAAATAATTTCAAGGATTTCTGCTTAGCCCCTTTTCTACAGTTAACTATTTTAGAGCTAGAAAATACCTTTTTGTTATTAAGTGTAACTATACTGTTAGTGGTACTTTCTGTTGTCTTACAAACTAGTTTAAATTAATAACCACCTTAACATTAGTACTATTACTAACTGTGGTGCTAATTAAAGATGACTTCGACATACTAATTATGTCTGGGTTAATATTAAAAGCTAATAGCCTAGCTATTTGATGTCTAAAACTACTGGGCAGATACACCGTATCCCTAGTCGAGCTTAGCTTATCAACAAAAATGTTGGTGTCAAAAAATATCAACTTGTCACTATGGTGACTAACTAAGAATTGCATGTAATTATTTAACATGTGAATGTAGTTGTTTTGTCTGTTTGACAAGTACTTAAAGTATGGAAAAGCACACAAAATTATTTTCTTACAATTTAACTTCAATAGCTCGGTGACACTATCAGTAATATCATCTTTTTTAACATTAAGGCTGCTACCTATAAGTATAGTAATAATGGCATTAGGATCATATTCATTCTTAGTTATTGAAGCCATTATTTGTTTGTAGGAAGACTGAGGCATACAATAGTTTAGAGAAGAATGACTCAGGTTGTTGCTAAGTAATTTTCCTAACCCTTTTCCAAAACTATCAGAAAACTTTCTTGCTCCGATCTATGCATTATGTTAAGGGATAGAAATACATAATATAAAAAAAACTTTTTTACAAAAAAGTACAACCGACTTCCTAAAACAACACTATAAAGTGAAAAATAACTTGTAAAAAAATAGTTTTCACTTTTTAGTTGTGGTACCTACCCCACACAAATTGTAATAAGTACGACCTGCAAAAGAAATTAGAACATCATCCACATAAAAAATACGTAATTGAATCTAACTCAAAAACTGTTAATAAATTGTTTAGGGGACTAACTTTGAGGTAGGATAGCCCCCCGAATAAAACGTTTTTTTTTTCAAAGCGGAGTACTTTGTATAAAGTTATGCGTAAAACAAAAAAAAAACACAAAAAACATAAAACAAAAAAAACACGACATAAAAAAAGAAAATGTGTCGACTTGAGAAACTCCTCCTTTTTTTACTTCGGTGAATTACTCAAACAAAGGACTAAAATAAAGATCACCAATTCCTTGAAACTTATACAGAGTGAACTTCGATGTGAAAATGTTTTTAACAAACGCAGAACAACCATCAGATTACCTCAAAAAATTACAGCGGTGGACTGTCGTCACGTCGCACATCATGTATAATGATGAAGATGTTGATAAATAAATAAGAACAATATTATACGCATTATACATATTAAAGGTACGCGTGATATTATAACAAAACAGGTTTTCGTAATACGATATTACATGTATTTGTATATCCTTATTAAACCTTCGTGTATCGTCCGTCTCGTTTGATAAGACAAGAGCATGTAGGTTCATCGATACTTTGAGAATTTAATGAATACGAGTTCAAAGGATCTCTTCTCGTTAGTACACGTCATAAGCATAGACATTCCGTCTATGTGTCACAAGAGTATGTTTTGGTAAAATAATTAAGGTTACCCAAAGGGTTTGAACATTGTTAAAGTTATCTAAGACTTTTTTTTTTACTGAGTTGTATTATTTTATCTATGTACATTAATATGGCTGTCATTCGTGGATCTTTGACAGTCGTAACGGGTCATCAGTAGCCCGAAAGTCTGACAACCAGACTTACCAAGGGGTATCGTATTACCTAGTTACTGGGTTGTGGAGGTCAGATAGGCAATCCAGTTAGACTGGAAGCCGACCCTAACATAGTTGGGAAAAGGCTAGGCAGATTGATTGGGTAGGTACTCATGTAACTTATCTATACATAGATACAAATAAAATATAAATAAAAGTCGCTTTTCAAAACCGCATCAAAATTTTGATGCGGTTTTCACCATCATGAGGAGAACTTATTCCGGGAAGTTTATGTGTAATAAACAAAACATAAACACACACACACACACATTGATATTAAACTTAGATATAATAAAGAAATCAAAAAAATAGTTTTGTGAAAAAGCTTTGCACAACCAGGGGCGAGTCGCTATTTGTTTTAAAGACCGCTCTGATAAAAATCATCGCAACCAAACTAATTATGATTTGAAAGTCAATCAAGAAATAATAATTTATATTACAACAGGCACTTTGTTTGGTATTGTTTGCAAAACAATGGACAACATTCAACGGATGAATTCTCTTCCCGATTAAGTTTTAATTGGTTATAAGTTTGCGGTCAACCAAGGTATTGCCACAGAATAGATAATATGTATACAGAAGGCCCGAAGGCCGGAATCATGCAATGATCGGAAATATGCACACGCACACTTAGGAGGGCTGTCACATTTTGCCACCTGGCTCGCTCACACGTGACCAAATTTTTAATAATATTAAATGAAAAAATGTTTTTTTTTTAGTGTAATCAATTGGCGAACTAGTAAATAATATTAATTCTAAAAACACATTTTTATTGTAAACTCTGCTTGTGCGATGCAGGATTTGTGTAACGTCAGGTCTTTGATGCAAACTTCGCATGTGGCATTGTAGATGCCGCCTCATATGCATAAATACACTCATGCATACATTGACTTGCATCGTTTAAACACTGCTCTTATTCTTCATCGTATCGAAGATACTAAGTTATTATGAATTACCAGAATACAGTCCACATTACCAGTATACAGCATTAGCATTGGCCTCGCAAAGGTTTCTCATAGGTAGAGCTGTTTAGACGATGCAGCCGCGATGTTGCCTATGGCATAGGCAATTAAATCACACCGAGTAAATCAGGCTTTCGACGCATAAGGCAATCCCAAACTATGAAACGAACGAAAGTCGCGAGTGCAATTGCAATTGCATGCACTAGCTGTACGTGAAGTGTCTCTATGTATGCGTGCGATTTTGATTGTTGTGTGGAGTTGGAGTTGACCTTCTGTAGGTACTATTCTGTGGTATTGTATTACAGAAGTACCGTAGTACCTTTAGGTGGATTACCTTGAATATGGAATAATAATATGGTGTCGTTCTATCAAGGACTTATTTTGAGCGAAAAAAAATTGTATTGTGTTTTGATTATGAATAATGCTTTGTATAAGTTTCTATGGACATTTATAGGCACACCTATTAATTTATTAACAATATAAATACTTATTTAAACGGTCTTCTAATAAAAGTTTTAAATACTTACCCGCTGTGCACAATAATAGTTTGCTAAGAATAATACTTTTTTTTTTCTTTGACACTTGAAGTTTATCGGTTTTTTGTCTGTTATAATATAATTATTATGTTGTGTTAATAGTGCTAATGGATGGCTGTATGACTATTTATTACAAAAACGTAAAAAAATGTATTTTAGAACGGCTCTTCATTTTTTTTCATGAATTACCGAGCACCCTATGTACTAAATAAGGAGCGTTTTGTTTTAGCTCTAATTCGTCCATGTAAACTTTAAAGCAAAGAAATAGTTTCTAGAAGTAACAGTAACAGAAAAAATACACACAGAAACAGAAAAAAACAGAAAAAGAAAAAAACAGAAAAATTACATGGTAACAATAAAATTAATGTAATTTTTGTACCGATAAATTCTAGATCTATGAAAGAAAAAAAGAAAGAAAAATAAAAAAAATATACATTAATTGATACATTACCTATATCATGTCAAGCATGGTACAAGCTGCCCTAATGATGTCCATTAAGAACCAGACATGTTTTAATGCTCTGTTGAGTTACAGAAAGAAAAACATATTTTTTTGATAATTAAGAAAAACTTCTCTTGCAAGGTTCTACTAAATCTACAATAGATAGTACTTGCAGTTGCAGGACTAAAATAAGTACCATTAAAATATTATAATCTTCATTAAGTAATTGATTCACTGTTTATTGCAAAACAAATCCTAAATAAAAGTAATCCAAACATTACGTAATAAAAATTTATCTGTCTGTGTGATCGCGTTGTTCTTCTAAACTACGCAACGGATTTTGATGGGGTTTTTACCATCACTTAGAGCATCTATTACGGAAGATATAAGTGGATAACATTATATTAAACTTACATTTAACGCAGATCTACGCGAAACACAATGTCTTTACATAATTGTTTCTATAATTAGAAATGTTAATAAATAAATCTCGATTTTTTTGCAGGTCTCAAGTATTAATTATAACAAGATAGTACTGCGTAGAACAAAACCATGTAATAAAACGCCTCAAAACTAAAGTTAAGGACATACAGAGGGCCGTGTGAACCAAGTCAAAGTGTGTGACGTGTTAATTTCATAACAATGCATCTTTGTGAGCCAAACGCTGGCATAATATAATAATGAACGTGTTTCCCGAACACCTTGTTAGGAACATCTTATTAATTTACTAGTAGTCGGAATTCAAATGTGAAACTATGTTTGTGATACGTCTCGAGGAGGCTCGAGGCGAGAAAAAACGTAGTCAAAGGCTCACTTGCACTACAAATTGCTAAGTACATTTTGCGCTAAACATACTTGAAACATCGTTCCATTTCTTTCAATAGTTTGAAGCTGGCAGAGACAGAACGATGTTTTAACTGTATGTAGTGACTTGGGGTGCAAGCGGGCTTTTTTATAGCTGATGAATCAAGAAGTCTCATTTAATCATATTAAGAAATAATACTATTTAATTTGAATATTAATATTAAAAACATAGGTCAAGGTGTGTCTTGAAGTTTTTAATCGGTTGAAGGAGACTGAAAGAGACACAATACACGTTTTATTGTTATTACGCCTATTGGTGTTTTGTATCCCTCAATAATAGAATCGAGACTGTTGAAATATTAGTTGACTAGCTGCGGCCCGCGGTTTCACTTGCGTAAGCCGAGATAAATAGTAGCCTATGTGTTAATCCAAGGTATAAACTATCTACATACTAAATTTCATCCAAATCGGTCCAGCCGTTTGAGCATGAAGAAGTAACAAACATACAAACATACGCACACTCATAAATTTCGCCTTTATAATATTAGTGTGTTGATTGCTTGTGCATTCAGAAAACATATTTTTTAAGCAAATTGACACCCAAGTTAATTTGCCGTATTATAGCTATTAAGAATGTAAGTCGTAATCGTATTCTTAAATATAAGGACAATTTAAGTTGCTACCTAAGTCAATTAATTAATTTCCCTGACTTTACTAAAATCAGTTTATTATTTTCCTGTTAGATAGCCCACACATACAGACTGACAAAAAAACAAAAACATAACATACCAGATTTACGCTCAGATTATATAAAAAACCAAGACCGCGCTGCCAACAGTGACGTGAGGCCGGTTTCGTAAACATGTGTTCACTTAGTGAGGTGTAGTTTAGTTGTAGTTTGTGTGCAGTTTTGCGCATGCTTCGCTGTATTGTTCGCAGATTTCTTAATTTTTTATTTTGTCTGAGTTTTTGCCTTACCTAAACTTCATACAGTTGGTACCTTCTTCAGATTTCTTGTAAGGCTGTCGTCATCTTTATATTGAAACCCACAATTATCTGGTTAATTGATCGATCATTGTCACTGTTACGTGATGAAATATAATTAGCTTCTTTACAACACTTTCCATTAAGTTTACTAACTGTTCTAATGAGTTATACTGCGGAGCTCACAATGTGGAAAAAATACATACTATTAACCAATGACGTATTATAGATAGACGCGTCATACACGAACATCAGTGCTTTCAAAAACAGCGTAAGCCATGATGTACCAACATACCAGTATATACTGGCTGCAAAGAAACGGAAAGACGCATGCCGATACCTGTTGTAAGAAAGTGATGAATATACTTATTTAATTACGTCACTAGCTGCTGCATGTTCACTGGCGCGCGTGCGTGACTGATATCACGCCGGGCAATTACCCTTCATTTAATTTCCCATTTTTGAGCCCGGGTAACGCATCTAAAGGTAATATATCATTGCTATTAACCATTCATTTAGGGGTCACTATAAATAGACTGGTTCGATCATAAATTTCCTTTGCACGATATCGGATCGTGACTGCTCTTTTCAAATTAATACTATGACATTAGATAATTGACTACTTTGACGTAAAAGATTGGTCACACTATACGAAGAGCATCAAGTGAACGGCAAAGATGTCTATGGTTTAAAAAGTATTTATCTAATTATAATTTGTTGTACATTCAATTTCACTTCAATTGTACTCGGTGTAGGCCGGCCTTTACAACTTATAATAATCCTTCAAGTGGTCTGCTAATACATTTTAAGCATGTGAATATTATTATTTCAATGGGTGTTTTGGCCCAGACTGCAGACAGACGCTTGTGTACATCAGGGTCATTATATTTATCTTAAGTGTGCAAAAATCAGATGCATTTACTGGCAATTTATATGACTTATGTAGCGCAATAGATATACCTACTGATTAAGGGGTCCATTCGGTCTATTACCTGGAATTTGAAATACTTAATTATAGATGTCTATTTACCTTCTAAATGTGGTTGTGTATTGTTTTTTTTATTCTTGCGTTAGCAACAGGATAATATTCACGTAAACATAGGTTTTTAATAGCGTTAGTGTTACTAGCAATACCTAATCTAAAACTTATTGAATTAAATACTTAGTAAACAAAAAAGCTTTTATATTAATTGCGAAAAATCTAACCACCAAAATATACTTAACGACTCTAATTTTTTTTAGGTAAGATTGCTATTTTTAGGGTTCCGTACCTCAAAAGTAAAAAACGGAACCCTTATAGGATCACTTCGTTGTAAGTCTGTCTGTCTGTCTGACAGTCTGAAGACCCTTTTTCTCAGGAACGCGTGAAGGTATCAAGTATTAATATCAAATAATGGTCTATGGTCCCTTGGAATTCTAAAAAAAAATGAAGCTTCATAGTCAACGCAATAAAAAAATTAAAATTTTGATACTCGCAAGTAAAACAAAACCTATAGGGTACTTCCCGTTGTTGTCAAGAAAGGCAAGAAGCAAGGTCTAACAGCACAAGTAAAGGAAAAAGTCCTAAAATTGTAAATTTGTAATTTTATCAAATAATGTTTTTTTTTGAGGTTACAATGTTAAGTTGGTTTTTGGGATAAATTCTTTTCAAATACGGAACCCTTAAATATGCGTGGTCGGACAGGAACTTGGCCAGATTTTTTTAAGCTAAGACTTATTCTAATTTTAACTGCAAACTAAGTTCTCAGTCAAAAAAAATCAAGCGAAAGTCACTGACAAAAACTAATTATATAAGCAGTATAAATAGAACTTGACTTCAAGTCTTAACTATTTCAATAATAGGCTCTAAGCGCCGAAGCACCTGTTCCAAACAATTATAAGTGGATCCCCTTTCATACCGTGACCCTCTCCCTAATTAATACATAGAATTAACCTAGTCAGAACACCGGCGAAGATTCAAAGTTATATTGTAGTTAGTTATGCAAATATCTAAACTTTTGGAGCTAAAGATATCAATTATGGAAAATTCTGGAGATAAGGATTAGACGAATGAGTTTATGAAAAACAATTTGCGACATGTGTCTTCGACTCTGCAGATCGCGTTTCTTCTCTGTGATAAGAAAGCTTTGGATTACGGGATGTACCGAAATAATTAATTTCCTATGTCGTCAGAATTTTCATGAGATGACGATTTTCCCATATCGATGGCGCTTAGCAATTTTTTTCTGTTAATCTGTACCCTAATTGCGTAAAATACTTCACAAACCGAAGAATTTTGAGAAAAAAATCAAATCCATTGCTTCATAGTTTAAATAATTCGTCTGCTCGACAGTGTGAATATCGCAATGAATGTTGTTGAATTGTCAAAATTAAAGGCATTACAAATTGTTAGTGTGTTAACCAGTAACTGGGTTGTGGGGGTCAGATAGGCAGCCGCTCCATTTAAAATACTGGTATTCAGCTGCATCCGGTCAGACGAAGATGACCCCAACATAGTTGGGAAAAGTATAGCCGTCGAATGTTTGACATTCTGTCTGATTATACAACATTAGTGTTTGTTTACCCTAAACCCGAAAAGGGGTCACTGTACTCATCATTTTGAACAACTTTTTCTATGGGACCAACATTGAAATCGCGAAAAAAAAAATCAGCTGTTCCATACATTTTGTCGATTTAAATATTAAGTAAACACGAATGTATGGAACAGCTGATTTTTTTTCACGATTTCAAGGTTGGTTCCATAGAAAAAATTGTTCAAAATGATGGTACAATGACCCCTTTTCGGGTTTAGGGTAAACAAAAACTAATGTTGTATAGTTGTAAACCAATTTAATTTGACAAACGATTTCGTTTCGATCTTTGGTAGGAAGCACCTTGCATCTTACCAGTCTATAGATTCTTCCGTAATCCACAATCAGCTTATTACGTAGCAAAATTTAAACGATTTGTTATTTAAACGTCTATACTTAGATAATATAGACTTAACATAACTGGTTTTCCTCCAATGTCGTGTTACAATACAACTAAACACTTGCATTTTTTAGCATATTAATTTATGAAATACTATACCCGTTGCCCACGGCTTCTTGCGCGTGGATGTCGGAAATAATCCCACGGGAACCTTCTACCGGGATAAAAAGTATCCTATGTGTTAATCCAGGTATAAAGATAGTTATAAACTATCTGTGTGCCAAATTTCATCCAAATCCGTTCAGCCGTTTTTGCGTGGTTTAGTAACAAACATCCAAACATTTTCACAAACTTTAGTTATCTATACTAATATTCTATAGAGGAAAGATTTGATTGTTTGTTTGTTTGTTTGTTTGTTTGCATTGAATAGGCTCCCAAACTACTGTCCCGATTAAAGAAATTCTTTCACCGTTGGGAAGCTACACTATCCGCAAGTGACTGCTATATTATATTTTCAAAAAATTAGGGATCCTTACTAAACCTCCAATAATGTAACCCGGTGTAAAAAATTCACCTAAAAATTCCTTACATCGCGCGCGCTGCGAAAACTATTGATGATAGAACAAAATAATGTACTACGACTTTGCAGAACACAAATCGTTATCTAAAAAAAATTTCGCATTGAATTATTAAATTCGGACATTCTATTCGAAAGATATCACAAGTTTAAAAATGTAAGGATTAGAAAAAAGTCAGTCTAGGCAGCACCACCAGGAGTGGTGAGGAGGGACAAGCGAGGGGTTGGTGAGGATGTAGGGAGGGGGAGAGGGGTAGGGGAGAAAGTGAGAAGAAGGGTCGGTGAGGGTGTGGAGAGGAGGGAGCGAGGGGAGCGGGTTAGGTGTTGGTGAAGTGGAGGGGAGGTGGTGAAGGGGGTGTGAGAGGGGGTTGGGGGAGGTTAGCGAAAAAGTGATGCGGTGAGGGTGGTGAGAGGGGGAGGGGAGGAGGTAAGAGAGAGTGGTGTGGGGGATGAGAGTAGAGGGGAAGGGACTGGGGGGAGGGATGAGAGGAGGTTGTGGTGAGGGGGAGTGGTAGGGGAGGAGTAAGTAAACTCCTGTCGTGCGTCGGAGCTGATACACACACTTTTTTTTGTTTGCTTGAACGCGCTAATCTCTGGAACTACCAGTTGGACTTTAAAAAAATCTTTTTGCATTTGATATCTCAAGTCTTAAGGAAGCCTATTATTATAGGCATATTTGACATCACTGTAAGACCCTTAGGTGCCGAACAAAAAGTAAAAATCAGAAAGTACGCTAAGCGAAAACGAAGCAATAGGCGCAGGCGAAGCAAATGCGGGCAGGCAATGCGATGCGACGGGGTGGGTTGAGGGAGCAAGAAATTTCACGCGGACGAAGTCGCGGGCAAACGCGGCTGAACGAATTTGGATGAAAGGGATAGAGCATTGACCAGGGTTAGCACATAGGATACTTTTTATTCCGGTAGTACGTTCCCGTGTGACAATTTCCGACATCCACGCAGGCGAAGCCGCGGGCAACAGCTAGTTTATAATATTAGTAGGATTGGCGTAGATCAAATTAAGAAAGAATTACTTCAATAAGTTTAATAATATAGGAAGCTATTAATGATAGGTAACGGGGAGATGGGGTCAAGCCCCGTATAATAATAAGTAACTGAACTTATATCATTGAGTTAGCAATAGAATTGTTAACTGTTGTTATGATAAAAAATACTGAACAGCAATTGCATTTTGTTGTTGGGCTAGGAAACGAGCGATTTATTGTGGACCCAAGACTTTTCCTGTTTCTTTTTGCTTATAGATTTTATCTAAACATCATTATACTTATTCACAATAATTTACTATCGGAATAGTAAATTTTAGAGGAAGTTACAAAATATGTATAACACGTATGTAAACGCCCTCATTCAAATAATGGAAACATTAAATACCGTACTTATTACAAAATCTATAAATGTATACCTATTATATAAAAATCAATTGCCAAAAAAAAAAACAAAAAAATGAAATAAAAATTAGCTAAAATGGCTCAACCGATTTCAATATTTTTTTTTGTTCGCCTCATTACTGGAAAAAATAAAATTAGGAAAAACCCAAAGGAACAGCTGAAAAATCGAAATTTTAATTTTGACATGGCAACCTCAGACAGGTCAGCTAGTAATATAGTCAGATGTAATATTATATAATAAAAAACTCTCAACCGATGGAATTCCAAATCATTATCATAGGTATCATCATAGCATGATGCAAAAACTGAATATCATAATAATTATTAAGCTACAGAATTCCATATTCTTCGATGATTGGTCTATAACAATCGACACGAAGAATTTTTTTTTTCGATTCAGGCTCGCTGCCTTCAAGGCTTCATGACAATACAAAAGTAACACAATCATTTGCCGATCAATGACGAAACACGATCGGGATAATGACCGAGAGAAAAAAAGCAGTAGACATGAAGTTACGGATACCAAGTAGGTACATGAAGGATTGAGCCGGATGCGGGGAATACCGACTGTCGCGCAACAGAGAAGATCATTAAAGATGATATCTACAGACTAGGTGATAATTGGTTGCGATATACTCGTAAATTCTTGTTTGAACTGTTAAAACTGTTTGTTCAAAATCAATATTTTGCTCTTCATTCAAGGTCGGAATCAATATTACATAGAGATGATTGTTCTTAAAAAAATATGTGCATTGAGATGATTTAGTCGACATTCGCACGGACGTGAAAATATCGCGCACTGGATTTTCAACTCTCGGTGTTGAGCCGAGCTTCAAGAATCCAAGAGATTGCATCCCAGCCCGTCGAAAATACACACTGTTCGATTTTCAACTCTCGCCGCTAACTAGAGCGTTGAAAATCCAGTGCGCGAAAAAATATCGCAGCGATATTTTTACGTCCGAGCGATCGTCAATTTAACATTTTGTTGCCTTACATCATTGACCCTGCAGAGCCATTTAAATTATCATTTAACAGATCAAAGTTGTGTAAAATAATCACGTTATGTTCGGAGTTTATCACCTTTTAACAAATGATAAATCACCTATTGTGTGGTGTTCAATAATATCGAGAACACGGTCACGGGTTTTTAAAATAGATGGTGCGATAAAAAATATCTCTGAAATCCCGAGACGAATGTAGGTACAATACTTTTCTTAGGAAACGTCGGGTGAATAGCCTTTTCTCATCTATGTTGGGGTCGGCTTCCAGTCAAACCGGATCCAGCTGAACCAGTATTTTACATGAAGCGACTGCCTATCTGACCTCCACAGCCCTGTTACTGGGTAATACGATACCCCAAGGTAAGACTGGTTGTCAGACTTTCAGGCTTCTGATGACCCGGGACACGGGGAGGCACGGAGGGGTTTTGGTATGTAAAGATGGTCACCCGCCCACGGACCAACCACGGAAAGCGTAGCTTAACCTGATCGATCGACCCGTGCGGCTGTTATATTACTTACATAATGTATTTTGTGTAAAATTAGAATAAAATGTCTCGTTATGGTAAATGAGTCTGGCCTTGGTGTCATATAAATAGTTTGACGATATTGCACGGTGGTTAAAGGCCTTTCGCAGCCTTTCGTCGTGTGACGGCATTAAGGCTCGTTCAGACAGGTGCGACGTGACATCGGTAGAACAATTTATTTTAGTGAAGTTTTCATAGAAATTATTCCGCCAGTCTGCACGAGCCTTTAAGCAGGAAGAGTACCAATCGATAACCTTTAAAAGTAACTCGTTTTAATTTCGGTATAATCTTTGGAAATAGAAATCCAGTTTTTGTTTATTGTTTCTTCTAGAAACCATTATCATAGCTCGAAGTTAAGTTATTATAGGTAGGTACCTACGTCACTAGAAACAATATAATTGTCATATGTCAAAATTAAGTTATACAGGCTGTTAAAGCTTAGGGGTAGGGAAAATAAAAAAAAATCAAAAAAAGAATTAAAAAAAAAACTTTTTTTGATTTATAAATTTTTTTTTTAAATTTTTTAATAAATATAAATATTACAGGATCAACCTAATTTAGTACCTACTAAAAATAGCAATCGTTTAGAATTAAAATTATTTTAGTATTCGGACGCGAGAAGTGAAGGACAAAATGACACCGCGTTCGATAGTAGGTAAGTATGTAAATAAAGCATTTAAACAAATAAAATAGTTTTAATTCTAAACGATTGCTATTTTAAGTTAGTAGGTACTGAATTAGATTGATCTTGTAATATTTTTTTTATGTTTTTATTTTTAATTTTTATTAAATTTTTTAAATTTTTGTTTTTTGTATTCCTTTATCAATACTGAACCTAGCCCTAGACTATGGCACGCAACTACTTTAACACCCTGTATATCAGGTTAAGCTACGCTTGCTTGGGTTGGTGCGGGGTTGGTGTCGTCGAAAATCTGAAAGTCTGACAACCAGTCTTACCAAGGGGTATCGTATTATCCAATAGGTACCGGGGTTGTGGAGGTCAGATTGGCAGTCGCTTTAAAATACTGGTATTCTGCTGCATCCGGTTAGGCTGGATGCCGACACCAACGTTGGGAAAAGGCTAGGCAGACTCCACACTAATATAACGATGAAATTTGGCACACAGATAGACCATGAACTGGGTTAGGACATGGGATTTTTTATCGCGGTAGTACGTTCACGTGGGATAATTCCTGACCTTCACGAGGGCGAAGCCAGAGAAATATAATCGGCACACTAAAACTACATCTGACGTTGTCCTGTCAAAATTTCAATTCCTTTTTTTCCAATATTTTTTTAAACCACGCCTTTAGGTTTTAGATTAAACAAAACAAAAAAAAATATTCAAATCATTCCAGCAATTTTCTAGTTTTTGCGAGACTAGCACGACAATTGAT
This sequence comes from Cosmia trapezina, assembly GCA_905163495.3. Taxonomy (NCBI): domain Eukaryota; kingdom Metazoa; phylum Arthropoda; class Insecta; order Lepidoptera; family Noctuidae; genus Cosmia; species Cosmia trapezina. The sequence goes on from LR991028.1 coordinate 7,077,170, forward strand.
TTTTATATTTAAGAAAATTTTTTATTTTGTATTTGTGCCCGGTTAATATAATATATTAATATAGGTTAATATAATACTTAAACATAACTGTCAAAGTATGGGTATACCAAGTACACATTTGCCTGACTCTTCGGGGATTATTATTTTTTAGATTTTCAAAAACATTTTATTTTCTGCAAAGTCACCGTTGAATCACCATTTCGTTGATGCTCATCCACGTTATCAAGTAAATATTTACCTTTGTACGTATATTATGTACCACGGCATTACTTTTTAAACGAAAGCATGACAAAAGCTTTTAACGGCGGTTAGATTAAACTGTAGATAGTGTTCAAAACTGTTTTCCACTGTATCATTAATGTGAGCAGCGATAATAACGTTCCGTGTCATTGTTAGCAGTTAGTAATAGTTTAACTTAACGATCGTTTAAAGTATTGAAATTATGGATGTAGATAGTTTGAATATAAATATCGATTTTAAACTGAGTTCACTGCGGTCATTGTCTATGTCTACTCTACACCATCGACATTGTCAGAGTTTATTTTTTTTTATATAGATTGACTTTGAAATCTTTTGAACATGAAAGATAACTTTAATGAGAACAACTCCCAAATCAATCTGCCTAGCCTTTTCCCAACTATCTTGGGGTCGGCTTCCAGCCTAACTGGATGCAGCAGATACCAGTATTTTACATAAAGCGACTGCCAATCTGACCTCGACAACCCAGTTACTAGGTAATTTGATACCCCTTGGTAAGAGTGGTTGTAAGACTTTCGGGCTTCTGACGACCCGTAACGACTGTCAAAGATCCACGAATGACAGCCGGGACCAACGGCTTAACGTGTTTTCCGGAGCACGGAGGAGACCTGGTATGTAAAGATGGTCACCCATCTTCGGACCAACCCCGGCAAGCGTAGCTTAACCTGATGGATCGACCCGTGCGGCTGTTATTACTTAACCACGGGCTCCTCTTATGTTTATATACATAATTGATAAATGATAAATGATTTATTTTCTGTAAGTAGGTTTGTACAAACACTTTTACACGTCAAACATATTTTTTTTAAACTAGATGAGTTCGACGTTTCCTATCTGACTACTCTGAGAAGAAACGCCGAAACAAACTCAGAGGTCACAGTCTCTTTTAAAGTCCAGACATAATCTTGGTCAGATCATGTGAAGACCATGTAGATTGCAGTCTGAAATGGTCTTTTGATGAAAGAACCACACAGATTGAGTGGACCTGTCCAGTCAGTGCACGCATTTGTCAGTAATCGTGCAGCTCAACTCAAAACTTAAGGAGCTTAACGATTCGACGAACAATACCAAAGAAAAGACATTTGGGTAGGCCGCATAAATTACTCAAACTGTCAGACTATAACTAAAACTGAGAAAAGGATAAAATAAATAAAAAACAATGATCCACGTAGTCTTCACATTCACAATAATTAAAAATAGTATAAGTTACTTTACAAAGTAAATATTCATGTCATTGTATAGAATATGTAAAAAGGTATTTAAATCAACATTAATAGTGCAAATTATATTCTTACGTAAACTTGGTATACAACCGACGTTTAGAAGAAAAGAACAATCGTCATCGCTAGCTGTTTTCTCGAACTCATGACATTTTCTCGTCACGTTTTTGGCAGACATCTCGAGCTATGGGATTATCACTGTGATATGACGTGACAGAATAGTTTTATAGTTTTTGTTTTCGGGTGTATTTGGTCGTCTTCTTCAAGGTTAGGGCTATTTTGTTTTAATATTTGTTACAAGAAATGGTAATTAATTCCATAATTATTATGTAGGTAAAAGAACAAAAAGGTACCTACCTACCTGATGTGAAAGTGGGTAGTGTGTTATTATTATGTTCCCCTAAAAATGGTTTCTTGATAGATAAATTAATAGGAGAAGGGAATTTCTTCCATTAATCAGCCTCCCGAATGCTCGATATCTTGTTTTGCAACTTCCAAGAAAATAAGACGTTAAGAAAGCCTAATTTATTAAGTAGTTGTGTGTTGTTTGCTGCTGATATTTTTTTCGCGATTTCAGGTTTGGTCCCTTAATAAAATTTGTTCATAATTATGGGTACAATGACCCCTTTAGAGGTTAGCAGTGATTAAAATTACAAGTGGCAATGTTTTAAGGGGTATTGTACTCATCATTATGAACAACTTTAACTATGGGACAAACCACATCGCGAAAAAAAAATCAGCTGTTCAAACATTTATGTTCGCATAATTCGTTAAAATGTAGGTAATAGCTGATTTTTTTTTCGCGATTTCAGGTTTGGTCCCACAGTAAAAGTTGTTCATAATGATGAGTACAATGACCCCTTATAATATTGCGACTGTTTACACTTACACCCTGTATACATATTGGTTCTGTTGTGGTCTCCTAGCCTAGGCAAACCCGAAGTATCACTGATATATCGGCATCGGTACCTTTATAGGATGCACCCCTAATTAATATTTAACTTACCTAGATATAATTATAAAGAAATATAATTTTTTTGTCAAATCGTTAAAATCCTGCGAGTTAGGAATTTTATCAAAATAGGTAGGTATACGCCTAGATAACATTTTATCTATTTAAATATTATTTTACAATTAATTATTATTTTTTGCATTTTATGCTATATTGCTTTATCTACTCATTAGTCTATAATAATGATAACCTATTTAAAAAATATACAATTAAAAAAAACAGACACTTAAAATTCATATCACAACATACAATTAATTAACAACAACTACTTAATACAAATTAACTAACACAACAAGCACATTAAAACAGTACTAAGTCGAGGTTAGTTACCAGGATACCAGAAAAGCATGGAGACATTTACATAGAAGCACAGTATAATAATGATAAAGTAGTTTATCTTCACAGAAAACGGCCGAAACGACGCACTTAGAAATCTCAGTGAGTACCAATACGCACCAGTTCGAGCGCGCGGCAGTTACGCGACGGACACTATATAGAGCGGCTGTAGGTTATTAAGGCTTGTCCGCCGTAAAAAGCGTGGTCACTGTCGGACTGCATAGAAAAGAAAGAGAAGCGCGATGACACAACGCTTGCAAAATATGAAGTAATTACCGATTTACAAAAAATCTAGGGATTAGACTAAAAAAGTAATCACATGAAATCATTCCTTATTATTTTATAAAGAACTGTATACATTTATAAACAGTTTTAATGAAAACTGTAGGAGTAATATGGTAAAAACTCGAAAAAATAGACAGAAATAGACCTGGGTTTAGCCTTTTTTTTCTTTAGTTCTACAAACTAAAATAGATTTCAGGACACATGAAATCACTTCTTATGTATTCTAGATTATTGTGTATTTTTTTTCTATCAAAAAGGTGCTTTAATTACTTTAAAAAATGGAAACAAAGATACTTATTTTCGCCGTATGTTTTTTTTTTTTTTTTTTTGAATGAAAAAATGTTTATTAGTTTTTTTTCGCCGTATGTTAGGGAGGACCAGCCTTAATTCAAGGCCACTGCCCAGATAAACTACTTTATCTGTACTATTCTGTGACAGAACGTTGTATCACTGTTCACTGATTGGAAACCGCCATGATTAGTTCTAACAAACACACAATTGTGCAATGAGTGCTCGGCAACAGATAATTAGTAGCAAAACGCAAACGGAATACGTCGAACTAATAATAGTTTATAACAGTTTTACGTCGTAATGCATTGATTGTGGTCACGTGATCGTAAATTATCCTTTTTTTCAATGAGTACCTACAAAAAAAGACCGTCCATTGTATCATCCTTTTTAACCGACTTCAAAAAAGCAGGTTCTGTATTCGACCCGTATGTTTGTATGTCCGCGATTTTCTCAAAAACTAATAAACCAATTTTGATGATTCCTTCACTGACGTAATCTACATACCTTCAGGAAGGTTTTAGTATATAATAAATTAGGTTATTCTTATGCACATGCATAAATGTACTGTATCTCCGGCATTTCTAAGCGGATTTTGATGATTCTTCTTTTTCGTCTTAGGATTATGTTATTGTTTAATCAACTAAAAATGGAAAAATAAATTTACTTAGGTTTTATTTAGGTTTTGAAGTCAGTTTTTACTTTTTTTATAGTTTATTACAACTTTCATTTGTTTTCCTTAATTTACATAATAATTACGACTTGTTTCCCCGAAGGGTTGGGCAGAAGTGGTCAACAGTTATGTTTAAGGGTTCGATTTATTTGTGTTTTTAAAATTCCTGTAAAACCAAATGTATAATTATGGTTAAATCATTTGGACTTTCAATATATGTTATTTGACCATATTGTCTACTGCTGTACTGAAACCGAAAAAAAATTTAAAGTAGCACCATCTATTTTCTGTTTTATACGATTATACGTAAACAGTTCCTTATTATGCAGTAAAATTTGTTTTAAATCGAAGGTATATAATTAAGTTAAGAACTTACTAAGATAAAATTGATTTAAGTATATCATTTCGTCATAAATCTACATATAAACGAAGCACGTTTAGTTCCGGTGTGCTTGATAGTCTTCTATCTCTCTCGCGTCAAACTAGACAGCCATTACGCCATTTCACTTACACACCAAGCTAAACCACGCTTCGGTGTATCCTCTTACGTCACCAATTTCTTAATCAACCGGGCACAAATCCAGACTCCAGGCTGCTACTAGGTACTGAGAAATTCCAGATGGAAAAAACCCGATATAATTTTGCCAGTTCTGGGAATCGAACCAAGGACCTCATGCTCAGCAGTAGCGCTGACCAACGAGCGAGTCTTCAGAAAGGATAATGCAACTTACTGGGCTCAATAATGAAAAGCTATTGCCCAAACATGAAACATACACCAAGTTATAGATCTCATTCATACGATCACTTTTTACTAAGGCGTCATAAAAATCTAATGCCGAGAAAAAAAGATAGGTACGTACTGCTAAAAACATGGCTTATTAATTATATTGTCTCAGTTGAATTTTTGAACATTAGGTAATGTAGGTATACCTCAAAAAAAAAATCCCGTGGTGCGATTTTTGTGACGCCATATCGAAAGTTACTAGCGACAATTATATCTACTGTTTGGTATAGGTTTTATGTGTGGGCAGCATTGTGACAAAAATAAGCCCAGAACACAAGGGAAAAGTTGCATTATCCTTTATAATTACAAAAATAGTCCGTAGGCAATGAAGTAATTTTCAGAGCGTCGAACGTGATTCTAATAGAAGATGCTTGATTAAAAAATGTACAGACGGCAAAAAATAATTGAGGAAATAACTTCTAATAGAGCCTTCTAAAAGTTGATGCAGGTTATTTTTACGACAGGTTGACACAGTATCAAGGCTCTCGCAGACAGGCGTGGCGTGACTCCTAAACAATTTCTACGAAAACTTCATGGAAATTGTTAGACACAAGATATATTTATTTTGTAAAACATGAGTAAAAGTATGTTTTTCCACTTATGGCGTACAAAATTAGTCATACTAGACAAACAAATAAAAAAAAAGCGAAGAAAGAGATTACAATGTCAAAATTTGAATTAAATTTTAATTAAAATGTCAAAATTTAATTTATAATTACAATGTAAAAGTTCAAATTCAAAATTAAAATGTCAAAATTTAATTTATAATTACAAAGTCAAAATTCAAATTCAAAACTAAAATGTCAAAATTTAATTTATAATTACAAAGTCAAAGTTCAAATTCAAAATTAAAATGTCAAAGTTCTAACAGAACGCGTCGCACCATCGCCGCCGCGCCAGGCTGCGAGAGCCTTCATGTTGAATGAGCTGAAAATTATTGAAAGAACGCTGTTATGAACCTTTTGATGGTCTGCTTTCTATTTTAAGTCCACCCCAGTTTTGTAGAATTTTATTTTAGTGCGTAATTTTTCTTTAATGATCAGTGCTTCCCGTAACTAAACACGAAGTAGGTAGCTTTTCCCACATTTGTCGTTTTACGTTAATTGTGTGGGTCATCAGGGGTTCTCCAGGAAAATCTGATACTTAATTATTTTGAGTATCTTCTCATCTCAGCTCACTAATCTCACTAATATAATAAATGTGAAAGTTTGTGAGTGTGTGTGTATGTTTGTTACTTCTTTACGCTCAAACGGCTGGAGCGATTTGGATGAAATTTGGGATGTAGATAGCTGCTACCCTGGATTAACACATGGCTACTTTTTATCTCGATCACGCGAGTGAAACCGCGGGGCGCAGCTAGTAAGTAATAATAGGCACACAAAAGTTAAAATTCGTAGGTAAGATCAGTTTTCACATAATTATAATATTGAGTGTGGTACGTTTTAAGACTCCAGGCAGGCTACAAACAGGCGCGACACACGACGCGAATCACAAAAGACACAAAGGAACCGCGTGTTTGTGTGAGCAGAGCTAGTGTAATATAAGTATAATATGTAGGGAGAATTGGAAATTTAGGAGGATTTATGAGTATGAAAAATGAAGGACATGCTCACTGTCTTCCTCAAGTGATTAGTAGGTACTAGTAAAAGTCATTCGTGGAAATATGTTCCACGAATGACTTTTACTAGTATGTGAACGACGAATTCGACGTTTTGTTCTGAAAAATTTAACGCCACGAGCTGTAAATTAATCATGTCAGCTTTATCACACCACCATCTTCGTTTAAAACAAAACATTGTTATCTAAGAAATTTATGAATGGTAATATTTATAGCCATAAGCAAGATAATTAGGGCAAAATACTGTTATCAAGTGACAAGTGACTGATAATCTTGGTCTCCTGGTAATGACATTATTCTGATAATCTCGGTCTCCTGCGTGCAGTTTCTTCTCGAAAATAATCGAAATTAAAAAAATAAACAAAAGGTGATCAAAGATAACAAAGATCAGTAACAAATTCCGAAGCGAGCAAAATTTAAAAATCGAAGACTCCAAGTCTTCAATTGTTTTGCCAACCATTTGCAATATTATTTGAACTGAACTGATTCGTATCAGTCACAAAACTACAAGGACAGACGTTCGTCCATTGCATGTTAATATATGGCCAAATGCATACAGAAGTGTCGGGACATGGACAAGGCGCAGATCCAGGTGTGTATTGATGACGCCATTTTCGTGTTGTGTGGTCGTTGATGCGGTAAAAAATCACGTAGGTACCTACTACCAATCTTATATATATAAAACAAAGTCGGGTTTGTTCGAACACTTATAACTCGAGAACTACTGGACCAATTTTCATGGTTTTTGATTTGTTGTATTTGTCTCCGTCCCGAATAGCAGAATAACTATTAAAAACATAGGAAAATTCACAAAAAAATATGAAGAAAATTCATTCTCTCATACATGAAAGGGCAGGGCAATGGAATATTTTTTAGGAGATATATAATATTTCAGGCTAGAAAAAAGTACATAGTCACTGGAAAGGAGCGGGCAGTAATACGTCAAGATGGTTGCGAAAAATAAATTACTTAAACTATTGAGTTTTAATTGTAAGTCTGTAAAGAGATCTGTAGACTGTATTAAAAAACTGTGTGACTCTGCGGATGTAGTTGCACTGCAGGAGACTTGGCTGCTACCTCACGATCTGTCCTACCTCAATGACATTCATTGTGACTTTGCGGCGGTGGGAGTCTCAGCGGTGGACACAGCGGAGGGAGTGCTGCGGGGGAGGCCGTATGGTGGGGTGGCCCTTCTATGGCGAAAGAGTGCGTTTAGTGTCGTTGAGATTATTAAGTGTAATAGTGTGCGCATCTCTGCTATCAAATGTGTGAATCAGTGTCAAACAATGTTAGTATTCTCAGTGTACATGCCTACGGACTGTCAGGACAACTTACCTGAATTTACTGCGTGTCTCTCGGAAATAAATGCGGTAATTGATGAGTGCAATGTAGATACTGTCTTTATTATGGGTGACTTCAATGCGCATCCGAGGGAATTGTTTTATAATGAATTGTTGAATTTTTGTAATGAACAAAGTTGGTCGTGTGCTGATGTAGATTTGTTACCAAGTTGTCTTAACACTTATACATACCTAAGTGAGGCGCATGGAACTGTAAGATGGTTAGATCATTGCCTGGTTACGTCAATGGCATTTCAAACAATTGAAAATGTAAAGGTACTGTATGAAGTATCATGGTCGGACCACTTTCCGTTAGAAATAACATGTAATCTTATGAGTATACCAAATAAAACTGCTGTAAACAGAGAAATAGATAGCAAAATATTATGGGGGGTAAGAAATGATGAACAGATTTGTAAATATACGGAGTTATGCAACGAGGCACTACGCAATATAGACTTTCCAGTGGAATTAAGGGACTGTTGTGACCATATATGCGACAATATTGATCATAGGTGTATAATTAACACAATGTACGCTAACATTAAGTCTATCTTGAGTAGTGCCGCGGAGGAAACTCGAAATACTAATAAAATGAATAAAAAGACGAATATTGCAGGCTGGAACAAGCATGTAGGAGATTCTCATAGGAGGGCTCGGCTTAGTTTCAGTAACTGGGTTTTACAGGGGAAGCCGCGCACGGGGCCTCAGTATTTAAATATGTGTGAAACAAGAAAAGAGTTTAAGAAGAAGTTGAAGTGGTGCCAGGATAATACTGAGCAAATAAAAATGGATATATTGGCGGCAAAACATAAGGCTAAAGATTTTAGCAGTTTTTGGAAAAAAACGGGGCAGTTGAATCCTAGGCCTAGTGTTCCTGTGAGAGTCGACAGTGTAGTAGGGGATCAGAATATTGCGAATGTTTTTAAGGAGTTATTTACAGTAGAACCAATGCCATGTGACTTAAGTAACTTAAGTAAACCAGACGTTAGACCTGGTGAGAAGTACTGTCGAATTATGCCATTAGATGTGAGGAACGTCATAAAAAAGATGAAGCGAGGAAAGTCACCAGGTCACGACGGTATAAGTATAGAACATCTGCGTTATGCAGGTGTACACTTGCCCAGAGTACTGAGTTTATTGTTTAATTTTTGTATAGGACATTCATTTATTCCGGATGATATGATGAGAACAGTAGTAGTTCCAATAATAAAGAACAAAACCGGAGATCCATCTGACAAGCATAATTACCGGCCGATATCATTAGCTACAACCATGGCGAAGGTCCTTGACAGTCTCATGAACGCGCAGCTGAGCGAACACCTTCAGATACATTACTTACAGTTTGGTTTCAGGCCCCACCTATCAACAGAAATGGCAATCTTGTGTCTGAAGCAAACAGTGAAGTATTATACCGACAGGCAAACACCAATATATGCGTGCTTTCTTGACCTTTCGAGGGCCTTCGACCTGGTGTCCTATGATATTCTTTGGCATAAACTGCTTCAAGAGACCTCTGTGCCTAAGGAGCTGATATCTCTCCTAAAATATTGGTACAGTAATCAAAAGAATGCTGTCAGATGGGTCAACACGTATAGTCAGGAATACAATCTGAAATGCGGTGTCAGGCAAGGCGGGTTGACTTCCCCGAGTTTGTTCAACCTGTTTGTAAACAAGTTGGTCGGCAGGCTCAGCGGAGCCATGGTCGGCTGCTCAATAGATGGAAAAATGATCAACAATATTAGTTATGCGGACGACATGGTTCTGTTGAGCCCGTCAGTTAGTGCACTCAGGAGACTTCTGGGTATCTGTGAATCTTATGCCCTGTCACATGGACTCAAATACAATGCTAGTAAGAGTGTACTCATGGTATATAAAGCAGGAAACAAGGCTCCCTCTAACGTGCCGCCAATTAAGATCGGTGGGTTGGCCCTCGTGAGGGTACATAAAGTGAAGTATTTGGGTCACATGATGACAGATAGGCTGCAGGATGATGAAGACCTAGAGAGGGAAAGGAGGGCGTTGGCAGTCCGCTGCAATATGCTGGCCCGCAGATTCGCACGCTGTACCACAGATGTAAAACTGTTATTATTCAGAGCCTTCTGTCAGTCATTTTACACGTGTAGTCTGTGGATCAGCTTTACGCGGCGGGCGTACAACGCCTTGCGGGTTCAGTACAACGACGCTCTGAGGGCAGTGTTGAGAAAACCACGGTACTGCAGTGCATCCGCAATGTTTGCGGATGCTTCCATTGATGATTTCTTCGCCATAATTAGGAAAAGAACTGCGTCGATGATGAGCAGGGTCCGTGGTAGCACCAACACTGTCCTCAGAACGTTAGCGTGTAAAATTGATAGTCCGTTTGCTGTGTACTGGGCAGGTGTACACTTGCACAGGAATAGGAAATAGGAGATAATTAGTGTATATATTGTTTTGTTTACTAACAAATTACTAACACCTTCTTTATTTTATGTTATTTTTTATTTCATTTTAATTCATATTTTTTTTTTTTGTTTTGTGTGTACTACTAACACCTGTACTAACACCGTCTTTTGAATATTGTATGCACTGTGGTTGTTATTGTTTTTTTTTATGGACCCTGTGCTGTGGTCTGAAATAAAGTTAAATTGAATTGAATTGAATGTCTGTCGGGAAACTTTCATTCTTTTTAGAATTCCAAATTCAAATTCATTTTATAATCAGTTGTTCATTTGTTTTGCTGCCGTTCGATTTATTGAATTTTTGACAGGTCGTCTGGCGGGTCAGCTACTTATGTAGTATTCTAAAACAAAAATCAATTGCCGAATGTATGTAGGTACGCGCATCACTTCAGAACGGATGCACGTATTTGGCTAATTCTTTTTTGTTGTATTTGTAATTGTCAGGACAAAGTTTGTATGAAAGAAACTTCTACACAGTTTATTGTTATAACGTCAATTTACTAACACTACTGTACTAAATATGTGGAGATTTGATACAAGTAACAACTTCAGATTTTTTATAGGCCTATGGTAACAACCTACTATCCCAATTTATTTTGGGTCTGCGCAACATGTCCCTTTCTTCCATACTTCTCTATTAGTCGTCATCTCGGTAGTCACCCCCTTTATAACCATATCATCTTTAACACAGTGGCTAAGTAATAACAGCCGCACGGGTCAATCCGTCAGGTTAAGCTACGCTTGTCGGGGTTGGTCAGTGGATGGGTGACCATCTTTACATAACGAGATTCCTCCGTGCCTCGGAAAGCACGCTAAGCCGTTGGTCCCGGCTGTTATTCGTGAATCTTTGACAGTCGTTACGGGTCGTCAGAAACCCGAAAGTCTGACAACCAGTCTTACCAAGGGGTATCTTATTACCCAGTAACTGGGTTGTGGAGGTCAGATAGGCAGTCGCTCCATGTAAAATACTGGTATTCAGCTGCATCCGGTTAGACTGGAAGCCGACCCCAACATAGTTGGGAAAAGGCTAGGCAGATTGATTGATCATCTTTAACACAGTCCATCCATCGTTTCTTGATCTTCCCCTACTCATATAGCCATTGACATTCATACTCAAAACAATTTTTTTTTCAAATTAATTGGCTCCAATTAATCATTTTCATGTTCTTGACTTTTTACTAAGTATAAATTTATTCCGGTATTTTAATTTTCAGCAAAAAATCTTATGTTCATTCTTAAAATAATAGGTCTTTACCTATGAAATTGCCGTTTTGTATGAAAAAATTTAAACGATTTTTTTTCATGTATTTTTTATTTGTATTAATCGAAGTAATCACCCATGCAATCAATGCATCTTTGCCAACGCAGTGGCAGTTTATTGATGCCCTCCTTAAAGAAATCAGCTGGTCGGGAGGCAACAAATTCTTCAAAGGCATTTTGTACTGCCTCTCGGGTATTGAATTTTTTTCCCGCCAAGAAGTTATCCAAAATCTGGAAAAAGCAGTAGTCTGTAGGCGCAAGGTCTGGTGAGTAGGACGGATGACGGAGAGCTTCCAACCCCAGTTCTTGCAACTTGGAGACCGTCGCAGTATGAGGTCGCGCGTTGTCGTGCAGGAGCAGCGGAGACGAGCGATTGACCAATGCTGGTTGGAGATGTGCCAGCTTCTACATCATTGTGTTCAGTTCTTCACAGTACACATCTGCAGTAATGCTCACCCCGTTTGGTAAGAAGCTGTGATGAATCACACCGTCGCTAGACCACCAAACAGTGACCATCACTTTTCTAGGGGTAAGTTTTCGTTTAGGGCATTGTTTAGGTGCTGAACCAGGATCCAACCAACTTGCTGAGCGCCTGCGGTTATCAAACAGAATCCATTTTTCATCGCAGGTAACAATGCGGTTCAAAATTCCTTCATTTGTGTGTCTGTTGAGCAGTGCAAGGCACGTCTCGACGCGTACTTCGCGCTGGCGATCATTGAGTTCGTGGGGCACCCATTTGTCAAGCTTTTTTACCTTGCCAATTTGACGCAAATGGACCAATATTGTTTTGACGCTAACGTCGAAAGCTGCTGCTAATTCAGCCGTAGATTGTGTATCATCAGCTTCCACAATCGCCTTTAATTCGTAATTGTCGACCAAAGTCTTCAGACGACCGCGAGGTTTATTTTTCAGGTCGAAATTTCCCGAACGGAAGCGAGCAAACCAATAACAGGTGGTGCGTTGGTTTGTAGTGTTAGCTCCGTAAACGTCGTTGATGTTGCGTGCCGCTTGTGCCGCGTTGCTGCCACGACGGTACTCATATTCCATAATTACTCGAATTTTTAACGTATCCATGATGACGAAAAAGATTGAAATGCGATGAAAATGTAACACTAATCAATAAACAAATGACTACTTTTGGAAAAAAAAATCCATGTTTTTAAAATAAAATTAATTTGAAATTAGAATTCTTAGCCAAACAAAAGTTATTTTGATTTGAAATGGCCAGTACTGCAGAACGGCAATTTCATAGGTAAAGACCTAATATAAATTAAGTTTTCCTAAACAATTCAAAATGTGCTCAGCTTGCGCCTTCAGGAACTTTGCGCGTTTACATTAGAATATTCATAGCTAAGACAGGACAACGTCTGTCGGGTCAGCTAGTACTTAAATAGATTTAAAAATATAAGAAGGTAGAACAGGGCCGACTTGCATTACATAAGTTATGGTAGTATGACACATGACAAAATCCAGCCCTGATAATATACTTTCTATACCAAATCTTAATTATTGTCCAAATGTGTAAAATACTGGTATCCAGCTGTATCTGGTTAGACTGGAAGCCGATCCCAACATAGAACGTTGGGCGAAGATTAGGCAGATGATTCGGTGTCTTCTACGTGTACATTGTGTGCCATTCATGTAACTCTTATTGAATATCGTATCTTGAACTTGATCGGAATTTAAATGCATCTGAGGACGTGAAGATGACACGGTTACGACAATGTATTTAATGATTAATATTCTTGTTCAATATTTTAATTGAAACGAACAGCATTTTTTATGTCTTTAAAAGAAATCAACCATTACGTTATTAGCTACACCTCATTAAAGTTTATTGATTTATAAGCTAAGTACCTACTTCAAATAAAACTCTTTAGTAGGTCCCTTCTGTTATTGTGATATATGTTTGCATATTCACATACTATTGAACATACATGATCAGTGTAAACAGTAACTTAAATGTCTTGACACGATAATCAAACAATTGATTACCTTACACATAATACGAAAAATACATCTTTTCAAAGTGCTTGTCGGATTCCACAAGTTTTAATAGAGTTATGTAGTCGGGTCGTTCTTCTTTTTCACCGACAACAACTCCGTCACACTTTTGAATATTACGTCACAATAATTTTGTAAAAAGCAGTAATGACAAGACGGAAGTGTTTAAGATTATTTTAATGGTTGTATTATCAAAATATTTTTTTCAGAAAAAATATTTTATGACACTGCATATTGAAGAAAAAGAGTTTTTCAATACACTTCCTCCAAAACTGGTTATATCGCACTACGATTAGGTACACAATGCAATGTATGTCGCACGCGTGCGATTTTTCATTTTCCCACCCGTGCGTGGGAATAAAAATTGCCACAGATAACTTATACCTATACTTTAGTCCAAATTGGTTCAATGCCTCTATTCACAACTGTCTATTCGGAGGTGAATGTTTTTTTTTTTAATTCCGGCAAAGAGACATGCATCTTTACGGCGTTAATATTTTTTGAATATTTAAATAATGTTTATAAATAGAATATCATCAAAAACTATGATTGATACAAAAAAAAAACATTAATGGACAAAATTAACATTAACAATTTTCTATTTTTCACATTAGGCTGCTTATTGGCTTTATACTTTTGCTTCTTCTTCAACCTGGCGAAAGCAAAGCGCGGAAAAAAAAAGAAAATTTAAATCATAGTTTCCTAATAATTCATGACAAAAATATTTTCCGTTATTTTATTTTGTTTCCTCAAAAGTGTATTTAAAATCGTCGTTTGATACTCGTGGACATTTGTTATTGCAGTTCTCGGCTCAAAAACAACCTCGCCCACGGCTCGGGTGTTAATTCCGCTTCGAATGCAATAACAAACGTTCTCCACCTGTATCCAAATGTCATTGAGTTATATAACTAGAGAAGCAAACCTCATTAAAATGTGTAAAAAAAGTCTAACCACTATTTAAACGCGACGACGTAGCTTTGAAACCACTAAACATTTAAAAGTAAACATATATCTTTCTCACTTACACAAGTCGCAAGAACAATACTGTCGCTTAGATTAGACAAAGATCGCAATATAAACATGCAATGGCGGTGAATGGCGGGATGGGGTTGCCTACCCATGCGAAATTTTACCCAAGTTTTTAAACGTTGAAAAAAAAACGTAACGTTTAAACGTTAAACGTTAAGTTATTTTTTAAATTTATGTGAATTATGTATTTCTTATTGGATGTGTATTAGAAGTTTATAACTAATGAAAATAATCAAGACATTTTCTTTTTGAACATTTTTTATTTCCTTTAGTACATTTCCATACACATAATTTACATTTATAAATATTAGAATATAAAAAACATTTAAGAATATAAAAAATAGTAGCCCACCGGTATCGGGAACAGGGTCCAGGGTACCGGTGGTCAGGGCTGCTTAGAGAGGAACCTCCTAACGATACGCGCCGTGTCCAGAAGTACCGCTTTCTGGAGCAATCTTCCTTAATCCAGCTGCCTAACGAGAGCCTCTTCAGGTGTTGATCGAGGCTCTTGGCTATTATGGCATTGGCCGTCACGACTATCGGCACAACGATTGCTGTATCGACATCCCACATGTCGACAACCTCGCGAGCCAGGTCGAGATACTTAATCTGCTTATCTTTTTCAGCTTTCACGAGGTTCTCGTCATGCGGGACCGCTATTTCAATAATCATTGGGCGACGCTCTAATCGATCTATCACCACTATGTTTGTCTTATTGGCAACAATAGTCCTGTCAGTGATGATAGATCGATACCAATACAACGTGATATTGCCATTTTCGAGAACTGGGTCGGGCATATACCTATAGTACGGTACTTCCAATTCCACAAGACTGAATTTCAGAGTAAATTGCTGGTGGATAATCCTGGCTACAAGGTTGTGCCTCTGCAAGTAGTCTCCGTTAGCCAGACGAGAACAGCCAGAAATAATTGACGGACTGATTCCCCCGGACGGTGGAATGCCCGACAGATGTCAACCGTGCCGTCCTTCACAATATATTTCCAGTAGTTGTTCGTCATCATAACTTCGTCCATAATCGCAAAAACAAAACCTTCGGTTTCCCCAAAGAGTCAGTTTTCTTTAAGTCCTTTTCTTTTTGAAGGTTTTTTAATTGTTCCATGAATTGCACTGTTTTATCATTTACATTTAGCTGCATTTCGTCTTCTTCGCTCAACTCAGTTCCTCTAATAACATCGTTTATTTTTTTTATTTCTAGTCTTTTATTTTTTTGTGATATTTTTTTTTTCTTAGTCTTTTAGCCGATACATTTTTCAACCGGTGAATTATTTTCCTCATTTTGTGCTTTCGGGGCGTTTCAGTTAATTCGTCTATCTCTTCGTCGGTTTCCACAGCATCCACATCCATATTTTCTTCTGAAAGCTCCACCTGCTATTAGAATAACGGTTGTCCTGAAAAATATACAATTTACTGTAGGCAAAAAAACTCTTTACAAACTAAAAACTAAGTTTGAGTCGATATAAACTAATTTGTTGCTGGGGGAGTTTAATGGGAAGGCATTTTTTGTTGGCATTACCTATAATTTGATAATATTAATTGCCGCAAAAAATCATTACTTTTACAATAAGCATTAGAATTCCTTGATTGCACAAATAAACACGGCCACATTCGCTTTTTGGTCCTATTTTATCTTGATCACGGAAGTGCTTCGAACAAATGATAGTAGACTTAGTAGGTAGCCAGTCAGTATCTTTTCTCAGCAATCGGATTATTGATTGAGAATCATCTTTAGGTATTCTGGAACATTGTTAATCATTATTAAAAAATATTTAAAATCGCTTATTCCATAAATTAAAAACTCCCACAAATGTGGGAAACTAAAACATAGTTTTTAGTTGTAACATTGATCATAATTAAAAAAAATCTACATTTTATTTATTTTCCTGCGTTTTTACGATGATTTAAACACAGAAACAATAAACTTACGTGTGGAAAGTAATTCCGGTAGTTTTTGTGATCTAGAATCGCATTCTTTCATTACGCATTTACCCATTTTGGCGATATTTTTTGTCGCGTGTCACTCGGTTCACTTCGGCTGCCGTCGTAAAGAGCACTGAACTGACGTTAGTTACGCATACGGCCGTGGCCGTATGTTAAGTGGCAACGCCTTGGCGCGGCAATTGCTAATCTAGTGTAACATATATATCAATGCCAAATGTACTATTTTTTCGGAGGGGACATGTCATTGTCGATGAAAAAGAAGAACGACCCAGTCATCAGTAATTAGGTACGGAGTTTTTTTATTCTGATTAAAGACATTCCGTTATCATTACAACCTGCGTGACCTGCATATCAACAAAGACCTCCTCTATATTTAGTAAATAGAGGAGCCGTTGAACGTGCTTTCTTCACAATCTGCCGATTTATTCTATTAAAAAGCTCACCTTGAAAAATTGGGTGAAGTGAGCCCGGGGGTGCGGTGAATGTAGGTACAATCCTGGACACACGAGTCATGGTACTAGAAAGAATGGTGGGCCTTTAGAATTCCAAATTCAAATTAATTTTATATAGCATGTTATTTAAAAAAAAAATCTGTTCATTTGTTTTCCCGCCGTTCGATTTTTCTTCGACATCGATGTTTCTGGGGACCTAAAACGGCCACATTAAGCAATTCCTCTAGAAGCGGTTCATTTCCTGAATTCCCAGCAATTCATTATGATTGTGCTATTTGACGTATTTGACATTAAACTTCAATAAAGCAATTCATCATTTGTGGACCATTTTACGAATCTCCCTAAAACACTGTCAAACAGATGAATTGTGTGCTATGAATTGTACGCAGATAAATTATGAATTGTCAGTTTGTGACCGTTTTACGGTTTCAAATGATTCATAATAAATATTATCCTATCATGGTTCTACCAAAGTGGCCGTTTTAGCCCCCCTTTAACCATGGAATAATCGAAAAAGTGTGCTACTTTCGAATACGAGTTCCGTCATGGCACCAATGCAGCACACTACTGGGTCATCACGACGTACCAACTAATGAGTGAAGACTACGAGACGGATCCACGGATCCTACAAGCTGTGCGCTAAGAAAACCCAAGTTTTTAGCTACATTTTTTATTCTATTGTCAAATTGACCTGATCATACACTAACAAATACCTACTTCGACAGTTTTTGTAAAGAGCATGACACGGGTCTGCGGGTAAAGCGCTTAGTGTGGCTAACAATTACCTACAGGTAATTTGAGGGGCTCGTGGCTATATAATAACAGCCGCACGGCTCGATTGAAGGATAAGCAGTGAACGAAAAAGGATAAGCTACGCTAGTCGCGGTTGGTTCGTAGATGAGTCCATCCACACAGTCGTTACGGGTAGTCAGAAACCCAAAAGTCTGACAATCAGTCTTACCAAAGCGTCGCCCTAGTGTTTGAATGGTCAACCGACCATTTTTTGGGAAAATATTTTGTTATGTAGGTACTTACCTAGTATAGATAACTGTAAAAAAAGTCTTTTTCTATAGGTATATCCTACCTAGAGTAATTTTCTCAAATGGTCGGTTGGCTATTCAAGCACTAGTGCGCCGTTAGGGTATTGTATTACCCAGTAACTAGGTTAGACTGTTCCAACATAGTTGGGAAAAGGCATAGACTTATAAAAAAAGGAGGACTCCGCGCCGCGCCTATCGAAAGTGAAGCACAGTAAGTATTATATTTGAGACCGTTTGTACAAACACGCCTCACGTACACATTTATATCATAGTATGCCGTCCGACCGCTATTACGTGACACGAGCGACCGCGACGGCATCTTTACAGGTACTCAAATCACGCATACATAGATCGGTACGGTGCTTCACTTTCGATATGCGTGGCGCGAAGTCCTCCTTTTTTAGGGTTCCGTACCTCAAAAGGAAAAAACGGAAGCCTTATAGGATCACTTGTTTGTCCGTCTGTCTGTCTGTCTGTCTGTCAGTCTGTCAAGACCGTTTTTCTCAGGAACGCGTAGAGATATCAAGTTGATATTAATATTAAATGCGTAAATCTATTGTCCCTTAGAGTTAAGAAAAAATTAAGCGTCTAAGTCAATGCAATAAAAAAATACGGTCATTTTGCGACACATTTTGATACTCGCAACTGTCGCAAGTAAATCAAAACCTATAGGGTCCGGTTGACCTAGAATAATGAAATTTGGCAAGAAACAAGGTCTCCCAGCACAAATAAAGGAAAAAGTCCGAAAATTGTGAATTTGTAATTTTTTGACATAAAAAAAATTTTTTCGGTATCAAGTTTGTTTTTGGGATAAATTCTTTTCAACTACGGAACCCTTCATTGTGCGTGGTCCGACACGCACTTGGCCGGTTTTTTTTTATACGTCTATGGATGTGGTAATATAACATGACAGAGAGTACTTATAATATGATAACTTGCTTATCTTCCAATACCATGTAAGCAGTTCCAATTACATGTTAACTGCGTGAAGTCCGTTTATTAATCACAAGTCGTTCTTAATAGATCTGTCGCAGGCAATTTGTATGATTCCGCATTTTACAAACGGCGTCGTCCGTTTAAAAACGCTCGCTGTTTTAAAATATGCCGAAGGCAAATTGGCGAATTGTTCAATTGTTAAAATTTCGACATTGATTGTTATAGTGGGCTGACCATCATAAAACACGGGTTGGACAAATCAGACTTTATTTCAGAAATCAGGTAGGTACCTATTCAAATAGGACTAACTTAAAATACCGGCACTCCTAAAGTAATTAAATTAATTAAGTAACAAAAACAACACTAATCTAATTTAAACTGATGACGTACGTAACAATAATGCAACTTTTATGAATAATATGGAGGGGATATGGCGCTCGGCGGCCGCTGCCGCGGCACCGCTCGCTTCGCTCGCTCGCCGTCGCGCGTTAAAGGTCACTGTTCTAACCTAACCTAACCTAACCCAAATGATTCATCAGCAATAGAGGTAATGGTCACTATTCTAACCTAACCCAAATGATTCACCAATGTGAAGTTTCGGACGCGCGGGTGTGATAGTACAGTGGAGCCCGGATAGGTAGGTGTACAGAGGCCAGCATCAAGCTAACCCAATCTGTCAAATTTTCACAATTGAATAATAACGTTGTTCCTCCGACCACCAGATTCCATGGACACCTTAGCGTTTTTTACGTGCCGGATAACCTCAAAAACTTTATCATTTGTCCACGGCTTTTTTACTTAATTCCCTATAATAAATGTCTTTAAAACAATACTTTTTTTGTGAAAAGTCCTTTGAACACGTAGAATTTGCACTGTTTTCAATGTTTTTCTGTGTCAAAAAACCACTACTCGACGCCATTTTTCTTGTTTTGATTAGCAGCGCCACGCGTGGTAAGAAAAATTACTAAATATTTCAATTTGCCGCGGCATTTTGTAAACGGAGATTGAATTGTATATCAAATGATGTGGCATATTATAAATTGACTAGGTAATTTACATTTTGCCTTCGGCATATTTTAAAACAGCGAGCGTTTTTAAACGGACGACGCCGTTTGTAAAACGCGGAATCATACAAATTGCCTGCGATAGATCCATAACAATAAAATAAATAAATAAATATCCTTGGACATTTCACAGAACGCAATCTAGTCCCAAGTGATGGCTGATAAACTACTTATATACATTTTTTTTTGTAAATATATATATCGCAGGCAATTTGTATGATTCCGCATTTTACAAACGGCGTCGTCCGTTTAAAAACGCTCGCTGTTTTAAAATATGCCGAAGGCAAAATGTAAATTACCTAGTCAATTTATAATATGCCACATCATTTGATACACAATTCAATCTCCGTTTACAAAATGCCGCGGCAAATTGAAATATTTAGTAATTTTTCTTACCACGCGTGGCGCTGCTAATCAAAACAAGAAAAATGGCGTCGAGTAGTGGTTTTGTGACACAGAAAAACATTGAAAACAGTGCAAATTCTACGTGTTCAAAGGACTTTTCGCAAAAAAAGTATTGTTTTAAAGACATTTATTATAGGGAATTAAGTAAAAAAGCCGTGGACAAATGATAAAGTTTTTGAGGTTATCCGGCACGTAAAAAACGCTAAGGTGTCCATGGAATCTGGTGGTCGGAGGAACAACGTTATTATTCAATTGTGAAAATTTGACAGATTGGGTTAGCTTGATGCTGGCCTCTGTACACCTACCTATCCGGGCTCCACTGTACTATCACACCCGCGCGTCCGAAACTTCACATTGGTGAATCATTTGGGTTAGGTTAGAATAGTGACCATTACCTCTATTGCTGGTGAATCATTTGGGTTAGGTTAGGTTAGAACAGTGACCTTTAACGCGCGACGGCGAGCGAGCGAAGCGAGCGGTGCCGCGGCAGCGGCCGCCGAGCGCCATATCCCCTCCATATTATTCATAAAAGTTGCATTATTGTTACGTACGTCATCAGTTTAAATTAGATTAGTGTTGTTTTTGTTACTTAATTAATTTAATTACTTTAGGAGTGCCGGTATTTTAAGTTAGTCCTATTTGAATAGGTACCTACCTGATTTCTGAAATAAAGTCTGATTTGTCCAACCCGTGTTTTATGATGGTCACCCCACTATAACAATCAATGTCGAAATTTTAACAATTGAACAATTCGCCAATTTGCCTTCGGCATATTTTAAAACAGCGAGCGTTTTTAAACGGACGACGCCGTTTGTAAAATGCGGAATCATACAAATTGCCTGCGACATATACATATTATAGATAGAAAAACACCAAGACTCGAAACAAATACTTGTAGGTCGTACAAACATTTGTTCCGTGCGGGAATCGAACCCATGACATGCTGCGCAGCAGTCAATCGCTCAACCACTGCGCCAACCGTGTCGTCAAATGTCGTCAAATCAATTACAGACAGAGATTTTTCGATATTTCAAAAGCAAATAACAGTCCTATGTTTACGCCAAATTCTTTGATGAAATCGAAACAGAATACCAAGAAAATGCATTAACATATACGAATACAAATAACCAATGCATTATTAAAATAATGTCTAAGTGTCATCTCTAATCTCATCATTGAGTTATAAATCATCTCATGACTCATCGTCTGTCAATTTATCGACTGTCAGTGTCGATGTTGTTCGTTCGTTACACACAGCGCTTTCAATCGCTTCATTTTTTTGTAACGAAAAATCTTATTTATAGATCAAGCGCTGACAGTGCTTTGTAAACCCTTTGTCTATCCAAAACGTCAAATTGAATCAAAAACTAATGGCGCCTGGGAACCGAGGAATAAGACCGAAGTGAATTACTTTTTTTTAAAAATGTTTTCGAAGTTATACGTTTTATTGTAATAATTATAATGTTAATAAAATGAAATAAAAAACTAGTAATTATTTTAAATATTTCAACCTGTTGATTCTCAGGCCATTTTAAACAAAGTCCTTTAATGATTCTTATAGCAAAGAAATTCTTAAATTCAGGATAAAAACCAGAGGACCCTTTCCTTTCCTTTGGAGTTTTGATAATTGTTAACGTTTTAACAATTATAATGAAACATAATAATACAAGTAAAGCTACTATTTGTAATAATAATAACGTATAGTCTTGTGGATCACAATGATTCCGGCTTATTTTCTGCATTTTCATTCTAAAATAAAAGAAATAACCAAACAAACGTTGAGGGCGCCATCGCCACAGCGCTCTCGGTACCCTTTTAAGAGGAAATGGGGGCGAAAAATTAGGTATTTTAAGAAGGTATTGCTGTCGCTCTGCGAGCGCTCCACTCTCGAATTCGTGCGATAAGGACAACTGCAGATTCGACTAAATAGCCTGTGTAAAAAGTCAAATTTCGAGGTTTGGCTCTCGCATATTTCCTCCTCCAATATGGGACCAATTTAAAAGATATTTCATAAACTGAATAAGAAGGATATATACTATGCCCCTATGTTTTTCTTTTTTCGTTAATAGTTGTCAAATTGGTACACTAGGCGTCTGTTGACAGCGGTCTGAATAGGCAATTTTGAGCATTTTTTGAGGGTTCTAGTTCTTATAAAAAGGAAAACATAGGGGCATATTTATATTTCTGCAAGTAGCTGACATTTATATTTCTGTAAAAAATCATTGCTTTATGATCATTAACCAGAAAGAAAACAGGCGAGAGCGTTTGTATCTTTTTGTATGGAGAAAAGAGCACCCACGTTTCCTCTTAAAGCGTCAAGTTCGTCCAGCCATCCTGGCCTTGGTCTGCCGCGATGACGTTGGATGTTTTTAAGGAACCCTATGA
This sequence comes from Cosmia trapezina, assembly GCA_905163495.3. NCBI lineage: Eukaryota > Metazoa > Arthropoda > Insecta > Lepidoptera > Noctuidae > Cosmia > Cosmia trapezina. Next base: position 7,099,959 of record LR991028.1, read on the forward strand.
TGTGGTGGTGTATGATGTGTCATAATATCTCAATGCATCCGACAAGCGGAAAACGTAACATAAAACTATTAAATTACATTTATTCCTATTATACAATTAAGTATTATTTTCTACTGTTTCAGAATACAAGATGTTCGGAGAAAGTATGCCAGTCGAGTATAATGAACATCCCGGGCCGGGGCGAGACGCCGCGGTGCCCTGAAGAAGTTTACAAGGAAGCACAAGTTTTTCTCAGACAATACTACGCTTCTATACGCAGGTAAATATTATTTTAAGAGTAGGACATAAAATAATTATAAGCTGGCCTTTCAAAACCAATGACCAGAATTTTCTTGTTATATGAACCTAGCTACTCTAAACAATCATAATAGGTAATATATTTGCTGCTTAATACACCTATAATGTTCCCACTGCTGGGACACCGGCCTCCTCTCTGTGAGATGGTTTTGCTGACTATAAGAAAAAAAAACTACTTAGTCCATCAAAATGTGTTTTAAAATTAAAAGTTTCACATGCGACCAACTTCGAGAGAATCTTTCAAATCGGACTATTTGGTAAAAAGTAATGCGTCGATTTGAGAACCTCCTCCTTTTTTTCGTTGGTTAAAAAGGGACTTCGTTATCAGACGTTTTTATATGTCTGCAACTGTATATCTATATATATAAAAGAAAGTCGTGTTAGTTACACTATTTATAACTCAAGAACGGCTGAACCGATTTGGCTGAAAATTGGTGGGGAAGTAGCTTAGAACCAGGAGACGGATAAGTATAGGATATTTAAAAAAAAAAACGGATAAAACGTGGTATAGCAACGGCTGGACCGATTTAGATGAAATTTTGTGTGTATATTTCAATGGGTTCTTGGATGGTTTGATAACACAATTGGACCCGGTAGGTGGCGCTGCAGTCGGGTTCTAGGATCGTTCAGACAGGACAACGTCTGTCGGATCCGCTAGATATATGAAAGTGATAGCTATTATCAAATTAAATAATCCATAAAAACTTCACAGATGTAATGGGTGGCGTCTGAGGAGTTTCACTAGCAAATTTATTGACCTTGTTTAACATTTATCAAAATATTAAGACGAATAATGTCTTCTGATTGACCTTTTGCATAAATTATGTTCTTTTTCTTGCTATAAAAAAAAATACCAAAGTCCATCGTATTGCCTTTCAAAAATCCAGTTTCCTAACCTTAAACATTTAAAAGAATTTCGTATAAAAAGCCATCTTGAGAAGAATTCTTAAATGTAGTTATGAAAGAGTTAAGTATTTTAATCAAAAAGTAATTTCCTCTAAATAATAAAAGGGAAGTCCTGCGATTGGAGAAAATGTTTGATTAGCTGTAGGAAAGGTAATTTGTCTCATCGGAAAGGAGTGACTTTTTGCAATTGTTTTTTTTTTCTCTGGAAAATTTTGAAATCTGACATGATTTGTCATTTTTAATTAAAACTACAGTAATGTTAGTCAGCAATTATCTAGCAGTTGACGACTCGTGTTTAATATTCTACATCATTAGTAAAAAGCGTTGTTAAAATTAATTATGTGAACTATATTGTGCAATATAAAATTCTTGTGCTATCATATCATCATAATCAGCCTATAATGTTCCCACTGCTGGGACACAGGTCTTCGAAAGTGAGTTGGCTGTAATCCACCACGCGGCCCACGCGGGCCCAGTGCGGTTTGGTGGATGTCACGTGTCTTCGAACTTTTGATTCTAGGACATTTTTGTTTCTTCACGTTGTTTTCCTTCACCGTTTTGAGAGCAGTGGTGATGACATTATTTACACAAAGTAAAGTGCCTGCCTGGGTTCGAACACAACCTACAACTCGTAAGTCAGGGCCTTTACCACTGGGCCACCACTGACTTTGTGCTAATGTGAACAATATTCGGTTCAACCACGGAGTAAAGAAACTCCAAGGGTTCAACCAAATTGAGTACCTACCTACCTATACTACATCACTTAATTATGTTGAAAGTTAAAACTACAATTATGAATGGGATTAAATATGACTACCAAAAAAAAAAAATGCTCACCAAAATGGATAAATGCTCACCAAATCTACGTCGACCTGCTGACGAAACCCCTAACCCTAGACGGTCGACGTCATCGTCAAGGGCACCCCGAGGTTTGGTTGGTTAGGTTCCTTTAAGCCCTGCAGACATAAATAGAAGAAATAGAAGCCCCGCCCAGCGGGGCTCCGTCGCCCTGCTCTCAGATTTCTAAAGTTATAATTTCACAATAAAATGGTTTTAATTTTGGTGAGCATTTATCCATTTTGGTGAGCAATCTTCATAAATAATCATTCAATTTTTTAACTTTTTATTTTTACAGGGAAAATTCAGAAGCACACAGAGCGAGACTAGAAGAAGTAAAGAAGGAACTGAAAGAGAGAGGCACATATCAGTTGAAGTCTTCAGAGTTAGTCTTCGGAGCGAAGTTAGCTTGGCGTAACGCAACCAGATGCATTGGAAGAATACAGTGGAAAAAATTACAGGTGAGAGTTCCTCTGACACCCTAGATATTTGAAAAAACCTTAGCTTTAGGCTTAGGAATATACAAGGTGTAACATAAATAACGCACAACCTCTTAAGGGTTCATTGTATTATCATTATGAACAACTTTTACTATGGGACCAAACCTGAAATCGCGAAAACAAATCAGCTGCTCCCTACATTTTGACGAGCTTGATGTACACGGAAAAAAAGGATGTCTTACATTAAGACAATATCCTATTGGTCAAGACAAATATTGATTCATATATGGGGAAAACAATATATTTTTGAATGAAGTAAAATATTGTCTTAGTTTTATTGTCTTCCTCGAAGACATTAGACTTAAATGAAGAATTTTTTATGTTTAATTTTAAGAATATTATTTGTCTTAGTAAAAGAGTATTCTCTCTTAGAATCATTAAAAATTTGATTTGTCTATTTTCGAAGCAAGACTCATCATGTTTCACACTAAGACAACATATTCTTGAACGAAGCTTCTACTATTCTTAACTGAAGAGATATTTGTTTTAAGACAAGACTAATTTGCTTCACACTGAGACTATGTAATCTTAGGTGAAGCCTCTACTATTGTTAGCTGAAGAGATATTTGTTTTAAGACAAGACTTGTTTGTTTCATACTGAAACTATGTAATCTTAGGTGAAGCCTCTACTATTGTTAGCAGAAGAGATATTTGTTTTAAGACAAGACTTGTTTGTTTCATACTGAAACTATGTAATCTTAGGTGAAGCCTCTACTGTTGTTAGCTGAAGAGATATTTGTTTTAAGACAAGACTTGTTTGTTTCATACTGAAACTATGTAATCTTGGGTGAAGCCTCTACTGTTGTTAGCTGAAGAGATATTTGTTTTAAGACAAGACTTGTTTGTTTCATACTGAAACTATGTAATCTTAGGTGAAGCCTCTACTATTGTTAGCTGAAGAGATATTTGTTTTAAGACAAGACTTGTTTGTTTCATACTGAAACTATGTAATCTTAGGTGAAGCCTCTACTGTTGTTAGCTGAAGAGATATTTGTTTTAAGACAAGACTTGTTTGTTTCATACTGAAACTATGTAATCTTGGGTGAAGCCTCTACTGTTGTTAGCTGAAGAGATATTTGTTTTAAGACAAGACTCGTTTGTTTCATACTGAAACTATGTAATCTTAGGTGAAGCCTCTACTGTTGTTAGCTGAAGAGATATTTGTTTTAAGACAAGACTCGTTTGTTTCATACTGAAACTATGTAATCTTGGGTGAAGCCTCTACTGTTGTTAGCTGAAGAGATATTTGTTTTAAGACAAGACTTGTTTGTTTCATACTGAAACTATGTAATCTTGGGTGAAGCCTCTACTGTTGTTAGCTGAAGAGATATTTGTTTTAAGACAAGACTTGTTTGTTTCATACTGAAACTATGTAATCTTAGGTGAAGCCTCTACTGTTGTTAGCTGAAGAGATATTTGTTTTAAGACAAGACTAATTTGCTTCACACTGAGACTATGTAATCTTAGGTGAAGCCTCTACTATTGTTAGCTGAAGAGATATTTGTTTTAAGACAAGACTCGTTTGTTTCATACTGAAACTATGTAATCTTAGGTGAAGCCTCTACTGTTGTTAGCTGAAGAGATATTTGTTTTAAGACAAGACTTGTTTGTTTCATACTGAAACTATGTAATCTTAGGTGAAGCCTCTATTGTTGTTAGCTGAAGACATATTTGTTTTAAGACAAGACTTGTTTGTTTCATACTGAAACTATGTAATCTCAGGTGAAGCCTCTACTATTGTTATCTGAAAATATTTGTTTTCATGAGAGAGTTTTAATGTTCGATTTAATAATATACAATTTATTTTTAGATATTTATTAATAATACTGAAATAAACATAAATAGGCAATTTTTAACAAAATATACCTAAATATACAGGATATTAAGTTAAATGAGGGACATACTTTAACGGAGTGCATAGTACTCATGAAAATTAACAACTTTTAGTATGGGACCAAACCTGAAATCGCGAAAAAAAAATCAGCTGTTCCCTACATTTTAAAGACTTATGCGAACATAAATGTACTGAACAGCTGATTTTTTTTCGCGATTTCGGGATTGGTCCCATAGTAAAAGATGTTCATAATGATGGGTACTGCACTCCGTTAAAGTAGATCAGCCACTCGTTTAACCTAAGACCCTCTATATAATACTACAATAATAATCTTACGGCTAAACCCAATCTATGGTTGTAACGTCCCAATAATCTAAGACATAAAACAAAAGAACACGAACGGACGGAGTGACGTAAGGAGAGATAGAATTATATTGTCTGTCACCAGTAGCGATCTGTTTTTACTGGCAGTAGGTTATTGGGTTTGGCCGTTAGACTAAACTATGAAGCCTGCCATACATAAATGATATTATTTCAATATCAAATCAATCACTTACAAGTTACGTTTTAAACCATGTTAAAATATGAAAGTTATAAGTTCTATTATCACGCTATTATTTCAACAGGGTACTAATAGCAGTGTATGATCAACATTATGAAACAATTTAATATTACTTATTTCTATGTGTTTCTGTCCAGCTGGACCCCGCGAGCTAGGCTCATAAAACTAGTAGCAATGCTTTGTTTGTTCAATGTACCTCATGAATTTATCAACAAGATCCAATGTACCTCGATCATTTTGATAGAAATCACGATAAATCGCCTCATCTATCCAGCGGGACCCTCAGCTATAGCAGGTACTGCGCTCGTAATGCAAAAATAAAAATATTGATCGCATCTACTCTTAATTTACCTCTCGATTCATGTATTAAATTTTATGAAATTTTGATAGAACAGGAGAAATTCAGCATGAAAGTTTTGTCTTTTTCAAACAAAATATTCATGCTGAATTTCTCCTGTTCTATCAAAATTTCCTAGAATTTAATATATGAATCGAGAGGTACATTATGAGTAGATGCAATCAATATTTTTTTTTTGTATTACGAGTGCAGTATAGCTGAGGATAGATGATAGATGAGGTGATTTATCGTGATTTCTATCAAAATGATCGAGGTACATTGGATCTTGTTGTTAAATTCATGAGGTACATTGAACAAACAAAGCATTGCTACTAGTTTTATGAGCCTAGCTCGCGGGGCCCAGCTGGACAGAAACACATCTTATTTCTAGTGTGACCTTACAATTATTATTTAGTTTCATTCTGCTGTCCGGTCTTGGCATCATTGTGGCCTGTTACCAACAACACACTTCTCAACGATACAATAGTGCGGATACCTTAAAGGTCCGTCTTTAGGTTCAAAAACAATACTTTTACAGAAATATATTGAATCGTTAAGGGTAGTCATCATGACAAACTACTCTGCTATAAAAAAAAATTACCACCCCTTTAGGGTCCACAGTATTTGCCATGATGACGCCAAATAAAATCACATGCACACAACTGACACAAACACAATACACTTTTTAGTCACTCTTACACGTAGGTACACAATAACTAAATTTGAATGGACGATAGTATAGCTGCATGCAATGCATCCAGGAAGAGCGAATAAATTATATACATATACTTTAGAATTAATTTATCGAAAAGGTTAAGTATAGAAATAAATAAAATTAACTTATTTATTTTTAAAAGCAAGCTTTTAAACTAAAAAGTAACAAAATAATATTTAGTGTATGAACTTAAATAGTAAAGATACAGAACAGCCCCAATCCTTAGGCGCATCATCAGGGAGTAAAATTATCAAGTGAATGGAAATGTATAACACAAGAAATTGTTATTAGTGTTTATATCATACGAGATATATTTTCGTTTAGCATTTAGCAATAGAAATCAAATCCATGATGTAGGGTGGGATCACATCATAATTAGTCTTTATGTCATAGATACATATTTGTATAAGTAAATACAGGTGGTATCCAGGTTTCGGATAAGACACATGGAGTGCGTGATAACACTTGAATAGTGTGTCAAAGGCCTTAAAGGCCGTTTGGAAAACATACCTGACCTTATCTATAATAAGTTAATATGTTCCACCAACATCTATTATATACGGCTGTACCGTTTTTTTTTTCCCATATGCATCCGTAGAAACTTCGTCAATTTTTGATTGTATATCGCCAGGTGACTAAAAAAAGAAAAATAACGTTAAGTTTCAATTTTTTTTTTATAAATCAGTCATATATAATGAAACTAAAAAAAAACAATTCTGTCTAAAAAAAGGTTTGCACTCCTGACTCGATGGTCTCACTTTGAATTTTTGCAATTTTTTGGGTTCGCAAGTTACAGGTGACGTGGGATAAACATTTTAAGACACAGTTTCAGCAACCTTAGTTGATGAGAACTAATCTCAGTCAGTCAATTAAAGTATGGATTTAATGTAAAGTACCCTGTTGGTGTAATTACCTTGACATTTACAATGAAGCTTTCTACACACTCGGTAGTTGAAAATTTTTGCCTCCTGTTTAGGCGTCCTTTTGGTGGCACCAAATTGCAAAGCAATTTTATTTGTGATGGAAGTTTTTTATCTAGAATAAAATAAACTTTACCTATTAACATTAACATAAATAATATAAGTAAGTACATAATTCTCACATTTATTCTGTCAGAAAATATCAAGGAGCAAGCATATCAAGGCCCTCAATAAAAACTTGTATTTATTTAGCCTCATTTCTAAAATAAAAATGGCATCATATAACTAAATTACTATTTTGTACCAACCATTGTCATCTAATGCATTAATATACTCGATCAAGGCCACCACTTCTTCGTTAGTATTTGTTTTTTTTATTTCTATTATCTTTTTGATAAATTCATTCCAATTTATGTAGAATTTATTCGCTCTTCCTGGATGTATTGCATCAAAGTCTAATTGAATCTGAAAATAAGTTAATGTGAGTGAAAGAAAAAACATAACTTATTTGTCTCTCCATGATGAAATTAATGTTTCTTACCAAGACATCGCTTCTGACGTCATTTAATATAGGCCAATTTTCAATCAGCCCACCTACGGTTTCATGAGCAGAAATTTGGCGGAGTTCATGGGTCGTTTTCCATTTGTTTATGACACATTCCCATGGTTCTGAATTGTTTTTCAGCCAAATAACATCTTCTTTGTGCACATCTAAAATAAGGCGAAAATGGTGAATAATGTAAATTAAATCACAAAAAAATAGCTCTATGGCTACTCTACCTACGAAAGCATTACATCTCTAGGTAATGAGTGGGACAGAAATAGAAGAAACCAATCGCAAAATAAACCAGGTAGGAAATACAATCATAAACTATTTACTGCAAGTAAAATGACAGATCCTAAATAAAACTAACTACTGTAAAATATGTACTGTAACAAAATTAAAAATAAACCTTGTAGTTCGTTTAAGTTTTTAGATCTTTTAGAGGGTATAGAATCTTTATTTTCTGTTTCATTCAATTTTCTTTTACGTTCACCAGATTTATATAGGGTATTGCGAATTTTATCAACTAATTTTCCCTTTGCAAAACCTGGTTTTCCAGAGATTGAATCTCTTTTTTTAACAGAGGGAACAAAATATGTTCCCGCATTCTCAGTGGGAAAAAGAGCGATGATTTTTGAAGTCAGTATGTTATACTCTTCATGATTGATACGACTGGAAAAAAAGTAAAGTTTAGGCAAAGAAAGAAAATTCATCTGTCAAATCATGTACAGTCAGCAACAAAGCCAATAAGCATGTAGGTAACTAGTGTTTCTAATTACTAGTCTTTTAAGAAAGATTAATTCTGTTTCAGATAATAATTAGTGTTAGAGCGGCTTTAACATGAACTCATATTGAAATCCATTTAGTGAGGGGCTGTTTTAGACTGCGCTTTTCGATGAGTGGACTCCACTCGAAAACCTTTGTGCCCCAACCGACGTCAGTTCCTCGAGCTAATAATGTACGTGGTAATACAAAGTAAAAACTAAATTAATAGGTACTTACTGATTTACAACACGTGTAAAAATACGTCTGCAGATAATGTCTGTGAGTGTATTTCTATGTTTGACTGTCAGTTGTTTATTTGTTTCATAATATTTGAGTATGCTACTTCCAGAAGGTGATGTGGTAAGTAATGTTCTCAAGTCAAATTCGGGAAATGCTGGCCGACATCCTATCATTTCAAGAATATTATTTTCTTCGAAATCTGATTCCAGTTCACTGATGTAATTGATTTCTGTTTCTGTGTTTTGAGAACAACTGGGCACAGAAGTGACCGTTGATGTTTTATTCTGAAATGAGAAATAATTCAATACCTACTTTAGCATAATATGGCTTTAATGGATTAAAACTGTACCATGAAAAAGCCATCAGAAATCCAGACTAATATTATAAAAGCGAAAGTATCTCTGTCTCTCTGTAGCTTTTTACGGCTGAACGGCTCAATGGGTTTTAATGAAATTTGAATGAAGATAGCTTGAATCCTGAGGAAGGACATAAGGTACTTTCCGTCATCATCATCACCAATTTTCATCATTATTCACATGGATGGAACCGCAGGGCGCAGCGAGTTATTGTATAAAATTTAAGCGTGTCAGCACTGCTTTATTTTTGTTATTTTACTTAAGTAACATCCTGCAAAATATTATTTACTAGTAAATCTACATAGGTATAATAAAGTTATGCAAACCTCTGCTGTTAAATATTCGTCAATTTTGTTTTTCAGAAATATGCGCGTGGAAATTTTTGGGCTCAGCTCTTTTAATAACTCATTCGTTAAGTCTTTAAAATGACTTAAATCAATGCCATTGTCTGAAAATAATAAATAAGTACCAAGAATTTTAGTCTTGAATCAAGAGAACAGAATTAAAATTGTTTCGGGTAATAATTGTCCTACTACATAATATACCTACCTATCAATAATTATTATCAAATTAACAAATTGGTTAGACACCGCGACGTGTCGTGTCGTAGTAGGTAGGCAGGTATAAATACATAGTAGGTATAAATTCGTGAGCGAGCTAGAAATACGGACATAATTAGGTAGGTACTTATAGTAACATAATTTTCTAAGCTTCCCTAGTCACGTAGGCGCAGGTATGTAGGGTAGGCACGAGCTATTCTACCATGATTCTAATTGGTTAAATGCGATTAAATAGTTGAATTCAGTAATTAACATTATCGGAGAGGTGCTTACTTAGAATTAAGACTAGGTCTTTATGCCTACATCCATCGAGATATGTACCTATTAGCTGAATATCTACATACAAATACATCAAATAAATAAAAAGCTTAGCAGTGTCTAGTGTACAGACTAGAGGTACTTACCTGTAAAATTTTGAATTATTGGTTCTTCGATGCCCCAGCTTTTTAATAATTGACACGTTTCTAATTCTAATTCTGACATTTTTTTTACAATAATGCAAATCAGTAAAGGTTTAAGGCCAGCCCAGTCAGTAGTCTTAATAGTCCAGTCCTTTATATTTAATTTAAGCTGAGCTAAGGGAGTCGACCATGAGTAGACGCACAACGGCACAAACGATATGAAACGAAATGGGATTGTCGTCGGGCGCAGCAGATGAAGCACTTGTGCCACGCTTGCTCATTATTGGCTGTTTATTTTTATCTTCCTATGAATTGTGGCCTCTGATTGGTTGCGTGGCGCGCGGAATATTTTAACAGTGTTGCCATCCCACAGTATTGTTTTTGCCTCGAAAAACGGACATCCCCTTTTTATTAGCTTATTCGATAAAACAAGTTATTAAGAAAATAAGAGTAAAATACCCGTGAGCCAATTTTACACCAAACACGTCTATTTAGTCCGTCAGTCAAATAGTAAAAAAATATTAGACACGAATTTTTTGCTTTATCATATTACCCGTCGCGCGGCAATTAGCAGACAACAGAAATTTTATTGTTATCTGCACACATGGTTGCAATCGATATTTTAAGAGTTAATAAAAACCGGCCCAGTGCGTGTCGGACCACGCACAAGGTCCCGTAGTTGAAAATAATTTATGTCAAAAACAAACTTAACTAGACTCCGTTTACATTACGATTAGATATTCAAAGAAAACTTTTTACAGTCCGTTACTGCAGCTGCCATTTGTCATATCCCCAACGCAATAGAAATCAAAATCGGTTGAACGGACTATAAAAAAGGTTTCTTTAAATGTCTTCTTGTGAATGGGGTATAGTTAATTTTAATTTGTTTCTTTTATTTAACTTCGCGGATGTCGGAAAATAGGTATCCCACGGGAACGTGCTACCGGGAAATGCTTCCTTATTCCTTGTCTACATTATCTATGGAACCTCTGTGCAAAATTTCAAGTTTCTAGGTTCAAGGGTTTGGGCTGGGCGTTGATGAGAGTCAGTCAGGACTTCTCTTTTTATTTTACAGTAGCTTTTGCTCGCGGCTTCGCCTGTTAACGCCATGGAGCCTGTTCAATATTATTTTAATAATAGTGTAACAGCGAGTCTTAACTGATAAATAAAATATAAAAATACAAAAATGTAAAAGGAACTAAGGCAGATTATTTAAAATTTACTCCAATCAACAAAAAAATGTGGATATTATACGAGTAGGTACACTCGAAAACTACGGAACAGATTTTCATTGGGTTTTCAACTTTTGGAAGCTTACCTAGTTTCCCAAATTCGAGGTATTTTTCATTGCTATGTGTAAACAGTTTTTAGAGAAGTAAAATAAACTAGGTACGCTAAACTTTTTTATTTCCCTGCCTATTGTTTTTCTTGTAAGGAAAAAAATATAAACTTGGTTTTGACAAAAAAAGCAATTCGTTTTTTTTTTTGTGAAAATATTTTTTTTTTTGCTGCTTGCAGCACTGCGTCTGAGCAAAATGAAAAGAATTTCTAAAAATGTGTCTTCTTGTATTAAGACAAAAAGTCTTGGTTTTAAAATCATAGGTAACGTCTGAGCAAAATGAAAAGGATTTCCAAAAAAGTGTCTTCTTGTGTTAAGACAAAAAGTCTTGGTTTTAAGATCATAGGTACCTACTTACCTATCCAAAGTTGTTTTATAGGTACCTTCAGGTTACAGTTCAGTCCTACCTAGGTCTTTTAGTTTTAGAGAAAATACCTACCTAAGTAAAAAGTACCAAAGGCAAAGTGTGCCTACCCTGCCGCGGCTGTCTGTTCACGTTTTTCTCCGTAACTAAGTAGGTCCTACCTACTCCATGATTACCTATTCAAGAGGAAGGTTTATAATGTTGATTAGCTTACCTGCTTATATTCATTATGCGTAAATAGGTATAGGTACCTAAAGTAACCGTCATGAGAAGCTATAAATTTTGTAAACAAGTGTTCAGGAGTTCACAAAATTTGGACCAACAAAACGCATTCGAAACTCGAATGACGCGTTTATTTCAAAATGGCGTCCCGATAGTTTACAATCCCTGCGACGGACGCGTTCCGGTACCAAGAAACACAAACGATAGCGCTTTGCGTCGTTAAAATATGATCCGACTAAATTAAATAGGTTGTTACTTTCATATAACCCGTCTATATTTCATGTCGATTGAATATGGTCAATTTATTATTATCTCGCAGTATAAAATGTTTACTTAGTAACAGATGTTTGCTTACATAATTTATAGCTTCTCGTGACGGGTACTTTACCTACCTAGCCATACTAAAAGACTTATCACGATGAACTCCGGGGAGGTCGAAAAAAACAATTGTCGATCTTCGTACCTACCAAAAAAACGGGCGAAGCCGGGTAGAGGCGCTAGTAAATACTATAGGTTTCTATCTAGATAAGGTTAATTAACGGTTAAATCGCTAGCTTAGTACGTAGGTAGTTATTGTGAACATGATGTGGGTAAGTAGGTACCTGGTTAGTTAACAACGAGTGGTTAAATGAGTGTAACTTATAAAGTATAAAAGAATTTATGGATAAAAAATGTTGATGCCATAGAAGGGTCACATTTTCAAAAACCCAAAGATTTTGCATGCTATGCTATGCTATTTTTTTGTCCTAGCTGTACCTGTTTATGCCTTTTTATTAATATTTAACACCATTGTATACCTACTATGTTTTATGCAAATAAATGATTTATTATTCTTTGACATATCACGAGACCCTTGGGTCCCGGACCTTTGGAAGGCGTACGAGGGGCCGAAGCCAACTTGCAGAGGCCCCTTAGACCATTTTACATTATGAGAAGGCACTAACCGACGATTATTCCTGTATGCCCTATGCAAGTGCACCCAAGGATGCCCTGGATGATGCAGGACTATTGCAGAACATGGAAACAAAACATATTGGGCTATGGGTTTGGGTGGTTATAGTGGATGGAGTACCTGGTATAGTTAATAATACAAGGTACTCAATCCACTATAACCACCCTTGAGTACCTTGTATTATTAACTACTAGCTTTTGCCCGTGGCTTCGATCGCGTTGGCAAAAAGATTTTTCTTTCCTTGCACATAGTTTGCGCAATCTGTGATGAGTGAGCGCATCCATACTAATATTATAAATTCGAAAGTAACTGTCTGTCTGTCTGTCTGTTACCTTTTCACGCCTAAACCATTGAACGGATTTCGATAAAATTTGGCAAGACTATAGATGATATCCTGGGGAAGGACATAGGCTACTTTTTTTATTTTATATAGGGAATGAAAGTTTGTGTGGGAAACCCACCATTTCTTAGTTAGGGACATGAAAATTCAAATTTATTCTTTTGGTAGGAAATAAAGAAATATGCGGTTCAGGATTTTTGAAAATTCATCCCCTAAGGGGTAGAATAGGGGTTGATTTTAAAATTCACAAAACTGCACAGAATTCGATAAAATTAACGGATGAAAGGATGTGAGAAATATATGTGCGAGTGAGAAAGTATTTATTATTTATTTATTGGAGTATTTATCAAGCAGTATTTACAAGGATTCTGGTCGCTTATTTTGCCATACAATCCCACATACATCTTATTAGTACCTATAACCAAAAAAGGCTTGGTTTCAACTAAGTCAATATTTTCCAGTTAAAAGTATTCTTGAAATGAGATTAATGTATTCTAATGATTGAATATAAAAATGTATTCAATTAATAATATATTAACTACATTTTTTAAATTCTTAATGGAAGGAATCTGAACTTCTTCAACCGAAAATACATTATTCTTGACATGCAAATCAATATTGTTTTAAATTGAAGAATTTTGAGTTCTTGTAAGAAAACAAATAACATTTTAGAAGAAGATGTAGAAACTCTTGAACTAAGAATAAAGTGCTTCTTGAGTCAAAAATAAGCGAAATCTTTGAATCAAGAAAATACACCTTATTGGTACAAGAAAAAAAGTGTTGGTTTCAAATAAGTCAATATTTTCCAGTTAAAATAAAAGTATTCTTGAAATGAGATTAATTTATTCTTCGATTAATAATATATTCTTAAGGTAAGTATATACAACTACATTTTTTAAATTCTTAATGGAAGGAATCTGAACTTCTTCAACCGAAAATACATTATTCTTGACATGCAAATCAATATTGTTTTAAATTGAAGAATTTTGAGTTCTTGTAAGAAAACAAATAACATTTTAGAAGAAGATGTAGAAACTCTTGAACTAAGAATAAAGTGCTTCTTGAGTCAAAAATAAGCGAAATCTTTGAATCAAGAAAATACACCTTATTGGTACAAGAAAAAAAGTGTTGGTTATAAATAAGTCAATATTTTCCAGTTAAAATAAAAGTATTCTTGAAATGAGATTAATTTATTCTTCGATTAATAATATATTCTTAAGGTAAGTATATACAACTACATTTTTTAAATTCTTAATGGAAGGAATCTGAACTTCTTCAACCGAAAATACATTATTCTTGACATGCAAATCAATATTGTTTTGTATTGAAGAATTTTGAGTTCTTGTAAGGAAACAAATAACATTTTAGAAGAAGATGTAGAAACTCGTGAACTAAGAATAAAGTGCTTCTTGAGTCAAAAATAAGCGAAATCTTTGAATCAAGAAAATACACCTTATTGGTACAAGAAAAAAAGTGTTGGTTTCAAGTAAGTCAATATTTTCCAGTTAAAATAAAAGTATTCTTGAAATGAGACTAATTTATTCTTCGATTAATAATATATTCTTAAATTAAGTATATTACAACTAGATTTTTTAAACTCATACTGGAAGTAATTTGAACTTCTTCAACCAAAACTTACAATAAAAAAACATTGGTTTACATTACCCACCTTTCTATTCTTGAATCAAGAAACAATAATTTAAATGAAATATTCATAATAAGAGTATCATATTCTTATATTGAGTAAAAATTTTTTAGATTAAGAAAATGTATATCTTAGGTCAAAAATAATGTAACTGTTTTAAAGTAAATATAATATATTCTTGAATGAAAACACCATTATCTTGTTTTGAAAAGTTTTTAAAGTCTTCAGTAAAAACTAAATATTTTCTTCAATTAAGATTGTAATAGTCTTGAATCAAAAATATTTGCTCAAGTCAAGAATTAAAACCAAGTATTTATTATTCTTAATTTGAGTAAACGGGTTTTCTTCGACTGAGTACATTTACTTAAGTTAAGAAAATATTTACTTGGACTGAAACAATTTTTCTGAGAATATTGATATTCTTCGCAGAAGAAATCCTTTTTTTCCGTGTAGATAAATGTACTGGTCAGCTGATTTTTTTTTCGCGATTTCAGGTTGTGCGACCCCTTAGAAGGTTGTGCGTTATTTATGTTACATCTTGTAAGTATAAGTTGTAATTAAAATAACTGAAAATCTTTTAAGGCGACGATAACCGACTTTTAATGATTTTAAACTGAAAATCACGTCTAAACGAGTAGAGTTAATGATTTGGAAAATATACAGCGTTATTGGTAAAACACCAGCAACCTCTTAAGGGGTCATTGTACTCATCATTATGAACAACTTTTACTATGGGACCAAACCTGAATTCGCGAAAAAAAAATCAGCTGTGCAGTACATTTATCTACATCAAACTCGTCAAAATGTAGGGAGCAGCTGATTTTTTTTTCGCGATTTCAGGATTGGTCCCATAGTAAAAGTTAATCATAATTATGAGTACAATGACCCATTAAGAGGTTGCTGGTGTTTTACCAATAACCCTGTATAATTATGTTAAATTACAGCATTTTTTTAAAAACTTAATATGTGAGTATTTTAGATTATGTTTAAATACGTGTATTACATAGTGTAGGTACCTAATTAATTTGTTATAACCAACGCGGATAAAAACTGAGAATCACGCAAAAACTATCAAGCATATTTTTATGAAACCTTCATCATTATTAATTATTTATCTTTTAGTATACGTGTTTTGTTATAATATTTTTTATTTTATGTTTAATAAATTAATAATAAATATCTAATTTGGGACAGCGCTCCGTGATGGGCGAGTCCTATTCCTGGCTGGACGTACGACGCGCTGTGTGAGCTCAGCAAAAAAAGCTGCTCCATACATTTATGCTCGAATAACTCATTTAGATTTCAGGGTTGGTCCAATAGTAAAAGTGGTTTAAAAATAAGTACCAGTTTGGTGGTGATAAATAAGTAGGTACCAGTTTTCAGTTACTTCAATTACACCTTGTATTAACATATATATTTTTTGAGGAGCCTTGGAGGTTGTCTCCTTGGATGCTCTTTCTCTGGGTACCACGGAGAGTTATATTGGTCTCCTACCAACTAAAACCCCACGGTTTTTCTCCTGTGTGTGTGTATGTGAGTGTGTCTGTCATTGTGTGCTCTGCAGGCTCTTTCTATAAAGGATAGCTAAGAGCATATGGTTAACATTGATGATCACGCTTTATTATTAACTAAATAATACAATATGGAGATAGCTGCAATATTCTTTTGTTTTCTTAAGAACAGATTCCTTATCTAATCATTTCGAAGGAATCATAATCACACTAATATATTATTATAAAGGCGAAAGAATGAAGATGTTTGGATATTTGTTACTCAATGACGCAAAAACGGCTAAACGGATTTGGATAAAATTTGGCTCACAGATACTTTATAACTAGGATTAACACATAGAATACTTTTTATCTCGGTAGTAGGTTCCCGTGGGATAATTTCCGCCATCCACGCGGTCGAAGCCCGGCTAGAAACGGCTAGTACCTAATGTAATGTTACTTAGTAAAGATACTGCGACATTATAATGCCTAAGCTAGTCGCTCTAATCTTTGACATCTAATAGTTTGAGTTGTCGTTAGCTAAATGAGTAGTAGGTAGGTATGCTAATGTTTCGTCAAGAAAAACAAGAAAACCCTGATTTTAATTTATTTACAAGTTTTTTGGAAACACCTTTGCCTATATTAAAATCTAAAGTCATAATGTCTCGTGGTTATTAATTTGCTTTGTTAGAATGCGGATGCAATTTTATGATTTTTGTTGAAGAATATCGATTTATGAATATAAATTAGTCTGACCTGTTGAATTAGCAAAGTTATGTTATGTGTAAAGGACAGATATTTTTTATGTGATAAAATTTTCCAAGCTTTTGTTTACAAAAAAAAACTAAAGTAGTGCCGTTTCTTTGAGATAAAAATCTTTTTAACAAAAAAAAAAAACCGACTTCCAAAAATCACTACAAAGTGAAAAATAACTTTGATTTCGGAAGTCGGTGTCTTTCGTTTTTTATTTACTTTCTTTTTTTTTTGCCACCGACTTCCGAAATCAAAGTTATTTTTCACTTTGTAGTGATTTTTGGAAGTCGGTTTTTTTTTTTTGTTAAAAAGATTTTATTTCTCGCTTTTTAGTGGGTCTGTTTATAATTTGTATAAGTTACAATAGTCTAATTCAATTGCTCATCACATGTTACAAAATATTGCTTTTCCCGATGCTGGGACGTTATTTGTTGAGGAGTTCTGCTGGTAAGAACCAGGAGAACTCCTCAACAACCACTCACCACACGCATTGTGTGACGAGCGGAAATTGCTTAGCAACCATATTAAAGTAATCGAATCGCAACCCGTGAAATATTTATCATTGAGTAGTTCCGGTAGCCATCTGTGGTCTTCATCATCAGTTCCACTTCACCAAGTGGTGCTTTCCAAGAGAAAATGCACGAGCTACTATAAAAAATACCCAAATCGCTATAGGTGAGCCTATAATATTTGAAGAGTTCCTTCGATTTCTCCAGGATCCCATCATCAAAACTGGATTTTGATAAAAATGGGACCATTTGGGAAGTATACCCTTTCCAACAAAAAAATAATTTTTCAAATCGGTTGGCAAGCGACGGAGTTATGCGCGAACAAACATAAAAAAAAAAAAAAAAAAAAAAAATACAAACATCCGAATTGAGAACCTCCTCCTTTTTTAGAAGTCGGTTAAAAAGATTCGATGCCCCATGACTCAAAGTACTACTGTCACTCGTAGAAGCTGTTTTCAAAGAGTCCAATACTAAACCAACTTAAGCTCATGAAATAACTCAAAGATTATAAGTAAAGTTAGGAAAATTAATTGTTAACTACATTAAATAGTTCGTTTATTCAAATAACAGCTAATATTCTTTGATAGTTCTAAGAAATTGGAATTCCGTTCCGAATTTCAAATCGGAGAAAATTTTGAACGGAGAACTAGATTTTGAATGGATTTTTTGCCTTCGATACGGAATTCCGGCTAATATATATAGCCGGAATTCCGTTTCGAAGGCTGGCCGGCCTAACAATGCAAGTTATAAAATTATATAACTTTAAGGAAAATGTAAAAGATTCACACTTCAATTCCTTAAGCATCATCAAATTCAACAATCAATGAAAACAAAAAACCTGAAGTTTTGTTGGCACCTGCTTGCTATCGTTAGCCAAAACATTAAGTAGTAAAAAATTTGCTAGACTGTTAATATGCAAATAATTTAGCACTTATCAATAAAAAAATAAAAAAATTTAAAGTAAAATTTAACTTGTGTTTAGGTTGAATATAAAATTATAGAGCTATAGCCATAGATAGGAGAACGCTTACAGAGTGCAAAGAGTGCTTATTATTTTTGAAAATTTTGTTTAAGGTGAGTATACTTGTCGACCCGTAGTAGTCATCGCACGGGCCTGCTGGCGGATATTTCAAAATTACCGCTGTTAAAGTTGCGTTTTGTAAAAAATAATTATTGTATTAAAATAAAAAATGCACTCTTATAAGATAAGTGATTTACCAATATTATCGTCGCTAAACCGTGAAAATATAATTTGTAGTTTAGAAGCATTAGCGAATTTAAAATTGAAAACAACCTCATTTAATTTTTTTTTTTGCATGGTATGTAATGTTGCTTGAAATTTTCAAATGCTCAGGGGAGCCCCCCTGAGCATTTGAAAATCGTATAACGGTCACAAACTGTCAATATATTATGAATTGTCGGTTTGTGACGGTTTTACGATTTCAAATATTATTCATAATATTATCCTATTATGATTCTGCCAAAGTGGCCGTTTTAGACCACGAGATTGAAGTATTATAGTTTCATATAAATATTTTTTCAGGAATTTTCTGTAGGTTCATATAAAAGCATTAGCTCTCAAAAACGACCCATTTCATGACTATACTCGCCTTAAGCCGGAGGACAGGGTTGGGTTGTGGCGCAGTCTGGGGAGGCCTATGTCCAGTAATGGACTGCGATAGGTTGAGTTGATTGATTATCATTAGATTATCTATCCAAGATAATCTAATGATTACGTAATTTAACTATCAGAATCTACATAATTATACACAAATCATAGGTGTCCTTCTCGTAGAAAGAAGAATCTGCATAAAAAGTGTATTAAAACAAAAACTTATGACGATCAAAATCAAGCAACAAAAATCGAAAGTACCTGTATATTATCAGTCTAGCGGACGCGATATAATCGCGCGCGACACGATGAAGACGATAAAACCCGCCGCGATTTTTTTACGTCCGAGCGAACGTCGGCTGAGACTGTTTGAAGGAGCCAAGCGCATATTTTATAAGACGCACTACCATTCGTCAAGTCTTCAGAAATTCTCACGTGTCTACGTCTATTTGCCAAATTCCCTTCCCCACCGAAAGTAGACGTTAACATATGAAGCCATTTTAACCTACTATCACTCGTTACTGAAACACAAATTAGATTTCGTGGCTTTGAAGAATCTTGGGCTTTTTCTTTCTATAAGGAAGACTTTTACATGACAGATTTATTTACATGGCCTGAATATTTTATGAGTCGAATGTTTTTCTGGTACCTATTTTTTAGTAGGTATATAATTGTGAGGGTAATACTTATTGGATTGTATTGTAATTGGTCGTATTTGGGTTTTTGTGTGGTGTCGATATTTTACTTTACACTAAGAGCCTATTTTGCGATGCCCGA
The DNA here is from genome assembly GCA_905163495.3 of Cosmia trapezina. Lineage (NCBI taxonomy): Eukaryota > Metazoa > Arthropoda > Insecta > Lepidoptera > Noctuidae > Cosmia > Cosmia trapezina. Next base: position 7,119,736 of record LR991028.1, read on the forward strand.
ATAGCCACTACTTACCGAATAAATTCAAAAATAGAACAAAATTTGTATTAAATTATATGCCAAGTAAGTTACGTATTATATATATTTTCCCACGATTAAGTTCCCTTGGCAGATAATTTCATACAAATTTTGTTGCATTTTTGAATTTATTCGGTGAGTAGGATAATCAGACATCGTGAAATAGGCACAGTATTATATTACTAGATAAACTGCTTTTAGTTGTCGAATACTTGAATTCCTTTGAATTCCATCTGCCAAAATTTAGTTGACAATTATAATTCCTGTAGATTTACAATATTTACAGGGTTGTTATTTAGAATAAAATTAAAGCGACAGGTAGTTAACAATATCTATTCATCTATATCTATATAAATAAAAAGAGAAGTCCTGACTGACTGACTGACTGATTGACTGACTCATCGACGCCCAGCCCAAACCCTTGGACCTAGAAAGCTGAAATTTTGCACAGAGATTCCCTTTATATCGATCGATTTGAATATCGATCTCACGCCGGCAGTGCACAGACGTGCTCGTTAGCAGTATTTTATAAAGAATTTATTTAATAATAGTGACCTGCTTTAGTGCATTACTGTCGTAATGCATCTGTAAAACTTTTGCTGAAGTGTGTAGTTTTGTTAATAATGGACACAAAATAGTCAACTTTTATTAAAACAAAATGGAAAACAGCCCCTTTAACCCAAGGGGCCCAGTGCCATCCTCCACCTCGCCGTCGAAGACGACAACGCTAAATCCAGCCACGGCTGATATTGTTTCGACGCCCGAAATACAAAAATGGATGTCAGCCATCGAGCAGCACCTAAATGAAGTTTGCTCTATTGTCGCGGATGGAAAACTGAACTCGGAGCAGAAAATGAAAATTTCTACCCTGTGCCGTAAAGTAGGATCTGGCACCTCACAAATGGCAGTCCTATATCAGTCGCTCAAGCAGAAAGCCATTCACGCGTATAACATGGTTGACGGCCTTCAAGAAAAGCGTGACCTGACGGAACATATTTCGGAGCTCAAGCAGACGATAAAGGACTCTGGTTCAGCGGGAAATGCTTCTTTTGCCGATATGGTGAAAAAGGGGTCAAATGATTTCGTTCGACCCAATAACCTAAGCTCTGTTGCCATTTATCCCAATGACAAATTTAAATCTAGTGACGAAACGAAAGAACTCGTGCAAAAAATCATACGGCCTGAACAAATGAAGCTGCACGTTCGTGGTGTCAGAAAAACAAAAAATGGAGGCGTAATTATCAGTACAGAGACCAAACACGACGCTGATAAACTGAAGCACGCAGTTCAGCTCTCTACATCTGGACTTACTGCCGACGAACCCAGCAAGCGCAAACCACGGATCGTGATTGTAGGAGTGCCGAATTCCTTGGCTGAAAATGAGGTGTTCAGGTTTATTTTCGAACAAAACGTAGCTGACAAATTACCAGCGATGTCCTTGGAATCCTTCTTGACCTTGATCAAATTAAGCCACAAATCCGGGAAGAGAGATGCTACGACCTGCAACTATGTTGTTGAAGTTTCAGCCGACATTCGTAAAGCCCTAATCCCTCAATCAAGGCTTTTTATAAACTGCACGTCTTGTCCCGTCAGGGACTTTACATTGGTGACAAGGTGTTACAAATGCCAACAATATGGCCATGCAGCAAAAACTTGCCGAGAGATCGTCACTACGTGTGGTCAGTGTGGTGAAGCAGGCCATTCGATGTCCGAATGCGCGAAGAAAGGCGACCTTCCGAAATGTGCAACTTGCTCACACTTTAAAAAGCCCAGTAATCACAAGACGGGAGACTCTGAATGCCCTGCTAGGAAAATAGCAGAATACAGATATATTAACTCCATAGATTATGAGGGCACCTAGTGCGTCATACCCAAGGCCAGACTTCCGTATCGCTTGTTGCTGACGCAACAATATACCTGACCACTGCGCTGTCCTACTTACCATCGATTTGTCGCTGTCTAAGCACATTAACCGACCGCTTCAAAAATCGAATGTAGCCTTACATCAATATTTTTTTCAACCTAAATAATAATACCTACTGCAGTTGCAATCATAATCGTGTAACTAAGTGATAGGAACTATTTTGCGTAAATAATATACCAATTATCTTTATGTTTAAGTAATTATTAGTGTATAAGTAAATTTTAAATAATAAATTAAATAACTATGTCACTATTATATGTAACTGTTAAATATTGTTAAAAAAATAGTAGTCCAAATAGTAATTCTAAGAACTCTTGCCGCCTGTGATACAGGTTTATCCTAGTACAGGCACAATACTTTGTAATACCTACATTATTTCTAAGATTTATACTGTATTTTATTTTACCAATTTTTATTTTTGAATAAATTTTATTTATTTTATATTTTTTTTATTTTTATAATGTAGACAAGGAATAGGGAAGTAATTCCAGGTAGGACGTTCACGTGGGATATTTTCCGACATCCACGCGGGCGAAGCCGCTGGTAAAAGCTAGTGTATAATAAATACAATACAACTTCTGACCGCGAATGCCCAGTACATTCACGGTCAGAAGGCCAAGTCGTGGCATTCGAAAACCTTTGCGGATCAGCTGAAAAGTTGAAACGTGAAAATAGACCAACAAAAACTTATGTACATACTACGGCAATGCACTTAAAGTGCATATTGAATAATCATTGTATTCGCATGTAAAAGAAAACGCAAAACGGGTATAAGGAGTACGTCGGCGTTCCCATGAGCGTAATAAAATCGCGGCGGTATTTTATCGCGCACTGGATTTTCAACTCTCGTTGTTGAGCCGAGCGTTGAGAATCCAACCTAACAAAAACAGAGTGCATCTCAGTGCGACGAAAAACACACTGTTGGATTTTCAACTCCCGGCGCTAAGCAGAGAGTTAAAAATCCAGTGCGCGATAAAATCCCGCTGCGATTTTATTACGCTCGTCGAAACGCCGACTAACAGTTACAGTTACAAAATTGTCTTTAACATAAGGTAAAGAGAAACACACGAACTTTTAATTAGGGTTTCAGCTTAAGTATAACTTTATAACGAGCTACAAACTAGATGTCATTAGTCGCTCTTACAAGGATACAAGTTATGTAGCTTTACAGAGAACGCTACGACTGTCTCAGGTCTGATAGTAGAAACAAAATAGTTTATACAGTAAGCTACGATTCAGTAAGTAACAAAACCATAATATAACCACCGTATTACCCAGTAACTGGGTTGTGGAGGTAAGATAGGCAGTCGCTCTATGTACTGGTATTTTCCTGCATCCGATTAGACTGGAAGCTGACGCCAACATTGTTGGGAAAAGCCTAAGCAGCTGACGATGATGAAACTCCATGCACACTCTTTGAAATCCAAAATATTATTTTAATTTAAAAGAGTGTTCGTGGAGTTCTTGCCGTTCTTTTCTACAGCTACCTACTACGCTTTGAAATGGACAACTAGCTTCATCTTTCTGACTGACCGACCCCGTAGGGATGTTAACTAACATTCTTTAGTCCGTCTTTTAGATTATTAAAAAATATTGGACACGTATTTTTTCTTTTTTACGTAATCAAAGAATACGCCGATACATCGAGTTAAAATCTGGCATGACGTCACTCCTTGCCAGATTTTACGTAGTTTGTTATAGTTTTGACGTAGCGAGCCCCCACTCCCCAACTTTAATGCGTTTTATTTAAGTATTTTTTAGTAAAAAATACGTGTCTAATATTTTTTTATTATCTGTCTGATAGACTAAGTAGAATTTCTTTATTTTTTACCCAGGAAACAGCCCTTTGTAGATTCAAAGCTCTATCTGTGAAAGAAAAGTGTGAATTATTTTTATCCCGATTGGCATTTAAAAGCAGGCATTAAAAGTTTACATTCGAGCTGGTTACTTTAAATATAACTTAACCGGTTCCTGATTCCTGCAAAGAGAGAATAAAATAAGTATCAGGTGGGATCAATGCTCTAGCCTCTAGCATATGACTGGTTTGCAAACGATTGCGACTTGCACCTGGCTTCATGAATGTCAGGACATGGCGGTAGGTCGAAGGTAGAGGTGGTATTATCGACTTGGAATTAATATGGGCCCTGAGGAAGTGATTACTTTTCCCATTGCTTGTGAATATTTAACCACTTCTAGAACAGTAATAACTACAATTAAATTATCCGAAATAGGGATGTTGACGAAAAATTTTTTTTGTCCGTCTTGTAGTTTATTTAAAAATATTGGACACGTATTTTTTATTTTTTTAAGGAAGTAATCAAAAGATTACAGCGATACATTGAGCTCAAATGTTTATCAATAAATAAGGAACTTCATAGACGTGCTGGTTGGAAAGAGTATAATGTATTCCAACATTTCCCATCTAAACTAAGTAAAATCTTTTACAGATTTTCGACTGCAGAGAAGTGACCACAGCCAGTGGAATGTTCGAAGCGCTTTGTACTCACATCAAATTCGGAACTAATAAAGGAAACATAAGGTAAGATCTTGCTAACATTATTTATGAGCTAGACATACATATGCCAGTAACTTGCTTATAAGTATGCGAATAGCTTGCTAGCCGTTGTACCATAACGAGTTCTGATTGGTGCAAATAGGAAAAGTTAAATACTGAACCTATATCGGTTAGGTTAGGTTAGAACTGTGACCAACCGCACGCCAAACGAGCGCCTGCCGGCAAGCGCTACATCCAAATTGGACGCAGTGGCTTGGCTATTTACTATTTTTAGGCCCCCAAAATAGGAATTATTTGAGGTTCACAAAAAGAGGCGCGATCATTATATTAGATAAGAATAACATGTACATATTAGGGTTTTTCGAAAATCTACCCCTAAATAGGTGAAAAGGGATAGTCAATTTCACAGGGCAGGTTTTAGTGTGGGGCTTGATTAATTCGAAAATTGGTTAAATAATCTTTTACACCAATTTTCGATTTGTAATTTTATGAATGCAAAGCATTTTATCTAATACCTAAACATATTTTTGTTAAAAAAGTAATGATTTGACTACCCACTTATTATAGCGTCCTTAAGTAGACGTGGTTCCCATTAATGCAAAGCTTTGCAAAATTTTCAAAGTTCTTGCTCGTTTGTAGCGTGTTAAACATTACCTGTTTGATGAGTTAGGATATTAGTTGAGGAACATTAGGTGATAACTTTAATTAATAGCTAAGATTTAAAACTTTAAATGGAATATTATGTTCCTAAGAAGCTATAGTTTGTGCGTGCTTAGAGTAGGTACTTAGATACATTCTCTTCCTTGATGTTGTTATCGGATTATTATTTAAAACAGCTACAATACGTGCCACGAAAGATGAGACTTGACCGCGCCTCCCGCACTCCTTCCGCCGCCCCGATGACGCCCGGTCCCGTCCCGCGCTCAGACCTCATACCGCTAAAGAGACCTAAAATCGTCTACTGCGCAAGTCAAACCACGTGGTATGGTGTGCCAAGTCTCACCTTTCGTGGTGCGTATTGTACAGTGAATCCTACATGGAAAGTATCACAACCTAATTATTCTGTTTCTTTCAGGTCAGCAATAACGATATTCCCTCAACGCACAGACGGCAGACATGACTATAGAGTATGGAACCCGCAGCTCATCAGCTACGCTGGGTACCGCATGCCTGACGGTTCCATACTTGGTGACCCTGGACGGTTGGAGTTTACTGAGGTAAATAAACAACATGACGCCTGTATTACCTGAGGGGGCAGGCTGGGATGTATAATTTATGTTATGAATGAACGTTTTGTGATCGTAAAACCGTTTGCTACAGAAGATTATAACATTATCGTAGAATTGTATTAGTTCTTAGAGACCGTTGACTACAAAACATAAATATTGCCTCACAACAGAACTTAATGATGATACTATAAAAAATCCTCGATTTTCCTCATTATATAAGCACAGATGATTTGCTAAAACCAGAAAAACAAAAATTTAATAATATTATAAACTATTCAATAATAATACGTTGCATAGGTATGATATTTTAAAACTTGATTTGGATGTAACATTTACGAAAACTAGTTTTTATCAAAAGTTTTAAACATGATCACAGATTGCATAGTAGGTATTAACACTAAAATTAAATGTTTCGGCGTAGTAAAATATTGTCAACTAATTATCATACTTTCGATGATGAATGGATGAATTGATTATGTTATTAAGCATTAATGAATTAATGTATTTACTTGTTTGGATTTTTAAAACTAGGAACAAAAATACTCAGCAAAGTAAAGTTAAAACTAAGTTGAGGCGAAAAACCCATGACAAGAGAATCGAATGAAAGAGATTATTTTGGCCCTAACCCTTTTATTCCATATCATCTTTAAAAGTCCTGATGCCTGACATCATCATTTCCCTAGCCTTAACCCAACTATATTGGGGTCGGCTTCCAGTCTAACCAGATGCGGCTGAATACCAGTATTATACATAGAGCGACTGCCTATCTAACATCCACAACCCAGTGACTGGGCAATACGATACCTCTTGGTAAGACTGGTTGTCAGACTTTCGGGCTTCTGACGACCCGTAACGACTGACAGAGATCCACGAAAGATAGCCGGGACCAACGACTTAACGTGTTTTCCGAGGTATGGAGGGGTCTTGGTATGTAAAGATGATGGGCATGCATCCACGGACCAATCGCAGCAAGCATAGCTTAATCTGGTCGATGGACCCGAGCGGCTGTATTACTAAACACAAGTTCTGATGTCTGGAAATTAGCAATGAACGACTGCCAAACAGTAAAATAGAATATACATAGGTTAGTTATTAAAAGGTAGTGTGAAATAGAACCTATAATCATGTTATTCTTTAGTTTCCAAGAAAAAATTATAATGTATATATTGTATAGCAGCGATAATCTAGAAAATACCCAACAAGATTAAAATTATATTGCTTTTACATATTCATTTATTTTTTCTAACTTTGTCACGTGTTTATACCAAAAGTCGTTACTATTTCATAACTTGTTTATTCTCTAGGTATGCTTGAAATTAGGATGGAAGCCGAAAGAAAAGACTGCGTGGGATATACTGCCTTTAGTATTGTCAGCTGATGGCAAAGATCCGGAGTACTTCGACATTCCTAGAGAGATTATAATGGAAGTGCGAATGGACCACCCCAAGTAAGTAAAATCCACAGATTTACATTGCTAGACTTGCCTTCACCGTACTTAGTCCTGCAAAAAAGTGTGCGTACTGAGAAGAGTGATGAGGTCATACATTAATAAGTAGCGTTTCCATTACAATAAAGTCATGTCAATGCGTCATTGGGTGTCAGAGGTGTCAAAACGAAACAGAAACGCAACTATCTTTTGACGCGGTAGGGTGCATCGAATGATTTATATCTTCGGTAAAACCTGCAATCTTTAATTGAATCATAAATTACTTAAGCTTCCCTTAATTAAGGGCCGCCTCCACGAGCGAGAGAATCGCGGCGATAGTCACGCTGTGCCTACAAATTATCGCCGCGATGATATCGCCGTGTGGAGACACGTTCTAAGAGAGTGTATAGAAATACGTGGCACGACGATAATATCGTCGCGATTCTCTCGTTCGTGGAGGCGGCCCCTAAGGGTTAAATGGGAAATCAAGAAATCTTCCCCATAACCGTAAAATTAAATCAGCAAAATAAATAGGTAATGGTAGCTACCGACATTGTAATTTTCAACGATAGTAATTAAATGTTTCCTTTGTGTCTTGTAATGGGGATCTTGACTATTTTTTTTTCCATCATGTAGATTATTAAAAAAATATTGGACACGTATTTTTTATTTTTTTACGTAGTCATATGACTACGGCAACAAATTGAGTTAAAATGTGGTATGACGTAACTCATTGCTAGATTTTATTCGTAGTTTGTTATAGTTGACATTCTGTTATATTGTATAACTACAAGTATAACTAGATGGACTGACCCGACGTAGCGAGCTAGCGAGCCCCTACGTTTCATCAAATTATTTTTTTATGAATAGGTGTGATAAAGCAAAAAATACGTGTCTAATATTTTTTTAATACAATTATGCCCGACGGACTAAATAAAATTTCTTTTTTTTTTACCCAGGTAACATTATTGTGGATTCAAAGCTCTATCCTCAACATAAAATTATTTTTGCCACAATCAGAGATGCCACTTATCTAATTATATCAATTAACTTACACGCTCAGTGCGGCCAACGCGCATGCGCGTATTTCGTACTTTTACCATGTTACCAGTTAATGTGTTAATTAAACATCATATTGGATCGCTGTCAGTGAGATTAGCTTAGATATGCTCTAACTCTAATATACTTTTTTTTTCAGCTACGATTGGTTTCAAGATCTTGGTTTACGCTGGTACGCTTTGCCTGCTGTCTCTGGTATGAGGATGGACTGTGGTGGCTTGGAGTTCACTGCGACCGCCTTCAACGGCTGGTACATGGGCACTGAGATTGGCTGCAGGAACTTCTGTGATAGCAACCGATTTAACGTTCTTGAGGTAAGACTCACTTGTTTCCTCTAAAGCTTTTGTTTTATTCTTTTTTTGAGTGCCCATAAAATCTGCCTGACTGCAACTTCATTCTTTTTCGTCAAGTCCGTTTAGTAAAGCTTTAACCGGCTACAATATCTCCATTGCCCAGACATATAATAAGCCTCCTCTCTGTGAGGGAGAATAAGCCGTAATCCACCACCGAGTGAAATTAAAGTACTTCCAATGGTCCCCTTCAGAAGGGCTTTACGCAGGTGGTTAATTGAAAATTCTTTCTATACAATAAAAGAATTCCTTGAGTTTAAATTTAAATAATCTGATTGTTTATTTACCAATTTGCACGTCATTATGTTATGATTAAATATGTTAAGCTACTATATTACTATTGTAAGAACTTTTGTAACCATATTTATCTGCAAATAAATCTTTGACTTTGACTTTGACTTTGAGTATGAGATTATTTCTCAAAAAATGTTTCTTTATTTTTTAGACCGTGGCCACGAATATGGGCTTAGACACGAACATGACGGTGTCTTTGTGGAAGGACAAGGCACTAGTAGAAGTGAACATAGCAGTGTTGTACAGTTACCATAGAGACAACGTGTCTATAGTGGACCACCACTCAGCATCCGAACAGTTCATGAAACATATGGAAAATGAGAGTAGACTCCGGTAAGTGCTATTCTTTTAGCTAATTCAATTTTCTTAGTTTTATTAGGGTCAATGTAACTCGGTCTTTTAAATAGCTTTAACGTAGATAAAACTTTTTCATAGATCGCTTTTATCAATAACACTGCCCATTGTGACACCCATTATAAAATTAAAAAGATCTTTTATAATTTGATATAGTAATATCTATATGTCTTTTGTTAAAATTATGTAGATCTTAACATTGTTGACTTTCTTTCAGGGGAGGTTGTCCATCAGATTGGATTTGGGTCGTGCCACCGATGTCTTCGTCCTTGACTCCAGTGTTCCATCAAGAAATGGCTTTATACTACCTCAGACCTTCGTATGATTATCAGGTAAGAACTGGGATCAAAATGTTTTTTTTTACAGATCATCTTCATCCCGTAACGGATAATATGAAACCTGTCCTTATCTGTTAGACAACACTATGTGTTCATCACCATAACAGTTAAAAGACGTCGACTATTGAACATTAGGCCTACCCCAAGCATTGCCACATCGTCTTGTCCTTCGAACAGAAATGTAGGGAAGCTGATTTTTTTTTTCGCGATTTTAGGTATGGTCCCATAGTAAAAGTTGTTCATAACGATGAGAACAATGATCCCTTAAGAGGATAACGGTGATTAAAATTACACCTTGTATATTCGATCTTCCTAAAGTTCCGTACTTACCAATTTTCGAGCAATGTCTACTTCTTTCAAAGCGAATATTAGTCCTTATCTACCTAAACCTAGACTAGCAGTGAATAAATCTTCATGAATAAAGTCGTACACACTCGTAGCGGCATCCAGATTGTTGTGTTAATCCTGGATCATTACTCATCTTCCTCGCTGTTTCCCAATTATTCGGGTTCGTTCCATGGGCCGGGATCATTCCTAACGTTACCACACACTAGCCGTATATTCTTCGATAAGTACACGGGGAATAATAATGTCCTTCTGACATTGTATTAGTTAAAAAGAAAATGAGGAAGATTTAAAGATTTAAGCCTATTTTTGTTTTTGAATGAGGAGTTGTTTAATTTAAAACTGTTTCAATAATTTTTGCTTTGAGTTGATTTATTTCTCTTTCCGATTCAATAACGTGAGTAAAGAAGGTTATTGTACGTTTATTTCCCAGGAACCTGCATGGAAGACCCACGTATGGACCAAAACCGAAGGAGTGAAGACCACACACAGAAAGTTCCACTTTAAGCAGATTGCTCGCGCCGTCAAGTTCACTTCTAAACTGTTCGGGCGGGCCCTCTCTAAGCGCATCAAGGCAACAATTTTGTATGCCACCGAGACTGGCAAATCTGAACAGTATGCCAAGGAGTTAGGGACTCTTCTTGGACACGCTTTCAATGCACAGGTAAGTTTTTATTCCGTTCTTTAAATAAGGATCAGTTAAAGTTGTGTAAAGCATTTTGTTACTCTTAAATTGGATGGTTTGAGATACTCAGGTAATGTTTGTTCATTTTACGGCAAAGTTTGTCTAGTATATAAGAGTATCAAGTACTTTCCACGTGTTTCCACTTAAACCAGATAGCAGGAAGCTCATCCAAAATTTAATAAGGGATTGAAAAGATCTAACTTCAATTAGTTCAATGTGACAAAATGTTTGTACAAAATTATCAGTTACAAGTAAACATTTCTTTTTCTCAGGTCCAATGTATGTCGGAGTACGATATGTTCTCCATAGAACACGAAACTCTTCTTGTTATTGTGACGTCAACTTTCGGAAATGGGGAGGCTCCGGCCAACGGAATGGTACTCACATAAATATATATAAAAAATAAATATGATATAATAAATCACAAAATAACAAAATAACGTCATTGATCATATTTTTTTAGGAATTTGCTGAACATTTAATCCAAATGCTAAACACTGAAAAAGAAAACCAAGAAGATATAATGGACTTCAACTCAGCGTAAGTTTTTTGAAAAATCTGTAAAAGACAAAATAACCGCTTTTGTTTAAAATAGTACTCATGAACAATTGCATTGCAGGGGTTTCAAGACACCAAAGTCTGATAATAAATCTTTGTTAAGAACTAACAGCGTTCTTGGGTCAAATATGGATTACAACAGGCAGTTAACGCGATTGGAATCCACCAAAAGTAAGTCCACGAAGTTTAAGATACATAGATGATTTCTCTGAATTTCTTCCATGAGCAAGATCTTCGGGCCTTTAATGAAGCTTACAAGTGGTTACAGGCCACCAGTTGACTAGTTTCATCCAATCATGAATTTCTAGTGTAGTGTGCCAAGCCGGACTAAGCAATCTGTACATCAAACTATGTAACTTTGTGCAAAAATAAATGCTGGGAAACGACTTTTATCTTTGGTGTGGAAATTCGCTGTTTACGGCAGTGCGCAATGTAACGCACGCAAAACATTGCCCTTATAACTGCACGCAACGGCACAGGGGTCGTGAGAGTGTTTAAAGTTGAGTTATAACATTTAAAACTTAATTTCGAAAAAAAAAAACGTCAAAAAGTTGGAACCTTTATTTCCATGACGAGAAGGCTCCAACGGTTTATTACAAAAAAAAACTTAATAATGGGAAGAACGAGTGCCTCGGATTTGTTAAGGGTATTTTCACAGTACACAACAGTATACCAGATTAAAATTATTATGATTATTAGAAGATAAGTATACAGGATTTTACAACGTTTCCATTAAATATGTAGGTGCCGTAACAGCAGCATCTTCTGTAGAACACATAGCTCCACTGAGCAACGTACGCTTCGCAGTATTCGGCCTTGGATCTAGTGCATATCCGAAGTTCTGTAACTTTGGCAAATTCATTGACAACATTCTCGGCAGCTTGGGCGGTGAAAGAATCATGGATTTGTGTTGTGGTGACGAAATGTATGGATTAGAACAGCGGTTTCGCACTTGGTCGTCAGAAATATTCCTAGTAAGTAAATACCAATTATTTTATCTATCTACCAAACTTGTCTTCTGATTCTGTTTCATTTTCATCATCATTCTCTTGCCCTTATGCCAATTTATTTGGAGGCGGCGCAGTATGTCATTGTTTTCTTCTTCCATACTTCTCTGTTTCTAGTCGTCAGTCGTCATCACCGTAGTCAACCACTTTCTAGCCATATCATCTTTCACACAGCTTCTATCCATCGTTTCTTTGGTCTCCATTGTAACATTCGAAATAATTAAATATTGATTTTCAGGAATCGTGTAAAACATTCTGCCTAGATGAGTCCGATATGGTCAGAGATGCACAGAATGCCTTAGGTATAATACCAATTACGGAAGAAACTGTAAGGTTTGGAAAACCAACTGCAGAGTTACCTTTAATTAATGCACTAGAAGCAGGATTTAGAAAACAGCTGGTTACTTTCAAAGTTAAAGAAAGCAAAACATTGGTACAGCATTCAGAAACAAATGCGGAGACTGTATTTGTTGATCTGGAACCTGACGTAAGAATTATTTTGTTTTATACAATTATAAAATATTTTGATTCGTAATAATAATAATCAAACAAAGTCAAAACTTTCTTTGACGAAAGCATCTAAGGAAAATATAACAATAAATAAATAGAGCCTAATCAGTGGTTGTAAAAATGCAAATATATGCCAGCGGAATAAAATTATTAGCTTAAAGAGATTTATTTACAGATATATTTAAAAAACATCTTAACAACTACTTAGGTGATTTGCAACATAGGTTTTAGAAGTAATCTTTTCAAAAACTTATTATGTAACATTATTTTTAGAGCGAAATAAAATATGTGCCCGGTGACCACATCGGTGTAATGGCCCTTAATCAAAAATACATCGTAGATGCAGTGCTAGACAGACTGAAGGGCGTTGAAGAACTGGACAAAATAGTACAACTCCAAGTCATGAAGGAAACATTAACACCAACAGGTAAAAAAACAATAATAACACTTTAAATGTCAATGCTGATAAAACTGGTATCATAAAACTATTTTAGAATGACGCAGACGGCAAAGGAATGCTTAAATGCTTATATTTGCATAAAACTGGTTTTGTCTCAAACATGATGTCGCAGGAATCGAATTAATAAGGGAATAACTTAAACTGTTAAAATGTGCGTCGAGTAATTTTGTAACTCCAAAGGGATTCCCATTTATGACTGAAATGTCTTTATCAGATACACTACATCGCAAAACAAGTCGAGCACTTATGTTGACCTCGATTTTTGCAAAATCTTGATTGTTAGTACTTACCGTTTTAAACGAAGGCTAGAATATTATAGGTGTTTGACTAATACGGAGTATTATTGTAGGTACCGTGAAGGCTTGGGAGAGGTACGAACGATTACCGCCGGCGACCATACGAAACATCTACACAAGGTTTTTGGACATCACAACGCCACCCACGACGAAAGTACTAAAGTACCTCGCGGAGTCATGTACCGATGAAGCGGAAGCCGACCAGATAAATGAACTGGTTACGGTAAGGATAATAAATATAAGTAAACAATTTTGACACGGTAATGACCGTCTATATTACTGGTTTCCTTGAATATTACCTAAGTTGAATTATGGTATCATAATATCATCTAAATACGACATTATATATCACAGAGTAGATTTTGTATTAACACATTGGTATTATAACTTTATCGGTTTAGCTTCATGTTTTATTACATCGTTAAAACTTAGATTTACCTTTTCAGGATTCAAACAAATACCACGACTGGGTCAGCTTTCACTACCCCCATCTGGCAGAAGTTTTCGCCCAGTTCCCATCTTGCAGACCGCAAGCATCTCTGCTTGCTACGTTACTGAGTTCCTTGCAGCCAAGATTTTATTCCATATCTTCATCACTTATGGCTCATCCTCAAAGGGTCCATGTCACAGTTGCGGTTGTTATTTATAGAACTCAGAGTAAGTACCTATTTTAAGAGCTTTTTTATTATATAGTGAAAAATGCATCAAAGGATCTACATTCTGGATTATTTCTAATGCTTTTATAATAACGCGTGTGCTTCAATTTCAGATGGCAAAGGTCCCTTACACTATGGTGTTTGCTCAACGTATCTCAAAAGTCTTAAACCCGGTGACGAAGTCCTAGCATTTATCAGATAGTAAGTATTGATTCGATTACTTTATAATTTCCTACTCTAATTCTTACTAGCAATGTATAACTCGATGTGCTATTTGCAGTAAACCAAGCTTCCACATGCCTAAAGATATATCAGCACCGCTTATCCTAGTCGGTCCTGGTACTGGCATTGCACCGTTTAGAGGATTCTGGCACCATAGACGACATTTGATTGAGAAGTTGGTGTCTCATAACCCTGGACCAGTGTGGTTGTTCTTTGGTTGCCGATACAAGGGAATGGAATTGTATAAAGAAGAGAAAGAAGCAGCGTTAATTGATGGTGTACTACATAAAGCACGGTTAGCTCTGTCAAGGGAAGAAGGTGCAAATAAAGTAAGTTTGGTTATAATAATAACAATACTACCAAAAAAAAGTGTAGAAAAAATAGATTTTATGTTCAATTTTGTTTTTTAAAAACTTAAAAAAAAAATAAAAGAAACACTACAAAGTGAAAAATAACTTTAAGAAGAAGTCAGTGTCTTGGATCTGTGTTTTAGTTATTGGCCACCGACTTCCGGAATTAAAGTTATTTTTCACTTTGTAGTGTTTTTTTTATTTGCCTCTTTTTAGTTATGGTACTTACCCCACACCAATTCGCACACCACTGCTTGCTATGAAAGCAGCAGTGACAGGAAATGTTAAACATCATTAAGAATATATAAGTGGATTAAATACGTATTATCGAAGCTAACTCGGAAACTACCCAAGAAAAGTTACTAATATTTAATGGGACGACCGCGCAAGCTTCATCTATAATCCAAATGAAAAATGAATTTTCAAAATCGGTTCACAACTAACGAAAATATCGATGAACACAAAAAGAACATCAGACGAACATTATAACCTCCTCCTTTTTTGAAGTTTGTTAAAAATCAATTCATTTAGCCAGCGTTTAGAAACATATTTTTGATTGATAACGCTTAAATTGGGTCCAGACTTCATCGTTGTACAATTTATTTGAGTACTAATGATTATTTTTTCTACCAATCAGAAATACGTCCAAGCTCTGTTGGAAGACGAAGGAGCAGAGATGACCCGACTACTAATTGAAGAGCATGGCCACTTCTACGTTTGCGGTGATTGTAAAATGGCGGACGATGTTGAACAAACACTTGAAGAAATCATTCAGAAACACAGTGGTATGTCAGAAGAGGACGCAAAAGAATTCGTCGCAGATTTGCGGGTAGGATATGGTTCATTTTTCTTTTGTAGATACTAACGCAATTATGGCAGCAGCAGAGTAATCATAGGTTTGGGGAAGTTAAGAGCTTGCATGGTTCTAGTTAACATTGTGTCATTTGTAATAAGGTAGATAACAGTGTTACTTTATTTATATTTGGTAAAACTTACATGTTTTAAAAAATGTACAGATACCTCGAAAGTAAATATAATGGAATCTATTTTTACTGAGTTCCTTTCTTTTCTGTTTCAGCATGAAAACAGGTACCACGAAGACATCTTCGGCATCACACTTCGAACTGCTGAAGTGCAAAGCGCATCCAGAGAAACAGCTAAAAAGACCCGTTTAGAATCTCTCAAGTCTCAGAGTTCAAAAATCTCTTTACTGTAGTATAAATTTATCATAAACCCATAAGAAAAAAATTTTTTTGGAAACTAGGTATACAATGTTTCATTAGAAGCACGTAATACGCATGCCTGTAAAGACTGATTTACACAGTGCGTTTTAATTGCCTGTGGCATACCATCACTTGAAGCAACAATACAAGTTGCACCGTCTAAACCTTCTTTCATATATCTATGGTCTAAACAGTGCTTAGACGATGCAAGTCATTTGTTACTTCAATTTTATTGGTATGCCACATGCAAGAAACTTGCATCGTGTACATGGGCCATAACAGGCTACAACGATTTATACGATGACTACGACTTCTCATTGGAGCATTGTCACTTGTATTTGTGGCTTTGAAGTTTCATGAAATTGTTTTTATAAAGATTTATTTGTTAATTGACCTGTTTGTATAGTAATAATTTTATGTAGTTAAGCTAGCGTTATGTAGGTAGGTCTTACGATTGCGGAATCCAATAAATGTTTCTTACATTCAAAATGTTTTTTCTGCATTTGCCTGCCACGATAAAAATAAGCTTGCTGTGTTGGCCAAAATGATAATTAGATTAAATTCATAAACTTTTATTATAAGTAAGACAAAAATACAAAATTATTTTGTGCAAAATTTTGGATTTTAAAACGAAGAAAATGAATAATGGTTAAATAAATTTCTGAAGATTGAGGGAATCATTATTGTGAATGGAGTTTAAAAAAAAATGAACTGTTTATTGTTTTAAGTACCTCGTCATAATTATGCTAGTATATACCTCCAGATTGCTTCAAATAACAATACATTTGTCTTCTAATAACATGGTTCATTCCCAGTAGACCGATTGACACAGTAACTTCTTGTTTAGTTTTAATTCTAAAAGTCAAAGTTGATGAAATTAGGTTTTTATTGTTGTTTTCATTTTAAACCCGCCTAGTTTAGTTAATGTGTTTGATTTTATTTAGTTAAGTATTTATTTGTCATAATTATCAGACACTCAGTAGGTAGGTATAATACCTACCTCTGAGTGCCTTACGTTATCTCCATAGAAATATCTTAAGTTCTTTTTCAAAATATTCCAAAAAATACAAAGAGACAAATAAAATTAACTAATGAAATGCAATAAAAAAAAACAAATAAAAGACATGCATTTAAATATATTGTTTTTATTAAATAAATTCTTCTTAAAATAAATTTTACTAATAATAAATATTAAAGTAGTTATAGGCAGGCCAGGGCATCTAAAAACGTTTACTTTTAGTTGGTTTATATTTTCAACTGATAATATTAGTAATAATATGATAACCATAATATCATGATAATACTGTTTTATTGAATCCAAAACATAATTAGTTATGAGCATCAGTGTAAACCAAGATGATTAAAACAAGAACATTGAGAATTTCTTAATCCAAACTTTAATTTTGATCAAAAATTCAAAGTTCTACCTAGTATTTAAGTACGAATAAAGAATACCTGTATAAACTGTTTTTTTTTTCTTCATTAAGTAAGAGAGCAAACTATTATTATTGGGATTTTCAGCGGGTATAAAATAACTTGTTCAAACTAACGCCACCCGAATATACACGAATGCTCGCAATGAGGACCTTTTAGGACTGATTTACACGGTGCAACTAATTTGCCTACGGTATACCATAGGTTGCAGCAACAACAAATATTGCAGCATCTAAACAGTGCTTAGACAATGCAAGTAATTTCTTGCTTCAATTTTGTTGTATGCCACAGGCAAGAAACTTGCATCGTATAAATGGGGCTTTAGTACACACGGCTACATACCAAGCTATACATTTCCAGTTTACACTGACCTCTCATTGTAAGGAAATCCACGTGTGTGTGAACTGAGGGTCCAGACTGGATTCCGCAAAATTTTAATCCTATGATTTAGTAGAAGTCTTAAAACAATTGTAGAACGAATCTGGGAATTTATAAACAAATATATTAAAAACTACAGCTCATAAAGTGTGGTCCCTCAATCCTCACACTGCTCACACAACATCAGCCAGATCTCGGAGAGTATCTTAAAAATGAAGGTTTTGTGATTACAGACATTTAGTAAAAAAATTGTAAATATATTTACTAAATTACAGACCCCAGAGCATTAAAGATAAAAAAAATATAACGTCTAAACTGTGGTCCCTCAGTCCACACAACAAAGGTAATTATTTTAGTGAATAGTACCGAATTTAATCAATGAAACCGTTCTTTTTCTACCTAGCGATTTAGTAAAAGTCTTAAAACGTTCTGTAAGAAAGAAATGGAACAGAAATATCGACGCAATTTGGAAAATAGCGATTATTAAAACTGGTCCCTCAATCCTCACACCTCTACTGACATATGCGTGTGTAGCTGCTGAACGAAAGAAATATCACAAAGTCTAGTGTACTTAACTTTTAGTAAAAAAAATCTACTAAATACCAGAAAACTCTAATTGTGAATTGCTTTCCTCTTAGCTGAGATAATGTTATTTTAGTAATCCTATGAAAATAGATAAGAGTAGTGTCACCACACAATTAAACAAAATGTAGACAGTACTATTAAACTTTTTTTAATACTAGCTGCTGCCCGCGACTTCGTCTGTGATCCAGGATAAAAAGTAGCCTATGTCACAGAATAAATAAAAGTACTATGCCTATGTCCTTCTCCAGGTCATGGCCTACTCATGGGCCAAATTTCATCCAAATACGTTGAGCCGTTTTACAGTGAAAGCGAAACAAACAAACAAAGTCACTTTCGCATTTATACCGCTTTTCACCGCGGCTTCACCCGAATGGAAATATCCCACGGGAACGTTCTACCGTGATAAAAAGGTATCCTATGTCCTAACTCAGGTGTAGGTCTACCCATGAGCCAAATTTCATGCAAATAAGTTCAGCCGTTTTAGAGTGAAAGCGTAATAAACAAATTCACTTTTAGATAGGATGACATAACATGGAATGAAAAAAGGTTGTATGGTTAAATTATAATTATATTATAATACATGACGTAAGTATGTGTATTGTTAAAGAATGAAAAAGTAGATTAAATAAAAGTAAAAAAATAGCTACTGTCCTAACGTAAAATTCGAATTATAAACTTCAAAACGAGATATTGACATACTACACAACACCGGAAAAATTAAAAAATTAAATCTTTGAAAGACTATGTACTTAACACTTTTCCTGAATAAGTTTCACTAGATGGCGCGCTTTTGTTTAATAAAAATGCTATAATAAAGCATTTTCATTAGTTATACCGTAAACTCTCTTACACTTTTTACATTATTCAGACCATTAAGATTATCTACACTATTTACGGCTATTTACATTATTGACATTATTTACGTGACAAATCAAACGAACCACAACTTGATGAGGTTGCGTTGTTTTATTACAGAGTTCATGTGGCCTCCTTCCGCCTTCATCATCAGACCATAGACATCATCTACTAATAAAGTACTTACTTGTCAAAGTCAAAATCAAAATCATCATTTATTTAAAAACATTTATTTGAAAAACACGTCAAAATTAAAAAAATAATAGAATGAATTCTAGTCGCTGCGTTGCCACTAATTCCATTAATGGGGAGGAAAACTAACTTTTTATCACGCTAGGTGGCACATGATCGACTGTCCTTTTTTCATTGATTTGACATAACCAACGATTGTCAAATTGTATGGATTTGTTTGTAAAACAATGTACAGTCGTTCAGAGCGCCATCTACAAACAGCTTTGCGTGTGGCTCCCCATTGTTCCATGATGGAACTAGTGATAATTTTTTATTGCCACTAGTTCCATTTTGAATGAATCTGAAAATAATGGAACTTGTAGAGGGTGCTGAAAACGATACTGAGGGCGAAATGGAAATCCAAGATGGCGGCTGCGAAAATTTCCTAATTTTTCGTCATAGGTGTCGTTTCCATTGTTTGAGAACGTGCTGAAAACGATACTAATGTCAAAATGAAAATTCAAGATGGCGGCTGCTAAAATTTCCTAATTTTTCGTCATGGGTATACATGGGTAGACCTACACCTGAGTTAGGACATAGGATACCTTTTTATCACGGTTGAACGTTCCCGTGGGATATTTCCATTCGGGCGAAGCCGCGGTGAAAAGCGGTATAAATGCGAAAGTGACTTTGTTTGTTTGTTTCGCTTTCACTGTAAAACGGCTCAACGTATTTGGATGAAATTTGGCCCATGAGTAGGCCATGACCTGGAGAAGGACATAGGCATAGTACTTTTATTTATTCTGTGACATAGGCTACTTTTTATCCTGGATCACAGACGAAGTCGCGGGCAGCAGCTAGTATTAAAAAAAGTTTAATAGTACTGTCTACATTTTATTTAATTGTGTGGTGACACTACTCTATCTATTTTCATAGGATTACTAAAATAACATTATCTCAGCTAAGAGGAAAGCAATTCACAATTAGAGTTTTCTGGTATTCAGTAGAATTTTTTTATTAAAAGTTAAGTACACTAGACTTTGTGATATTTCTTTCGTTCAGCAGCTACACACGCATATGTCAGTAGAGGTGTGAGGATTGAGGGACCAGTTTTAATAATCGCTATTTTCCAAATTGCGTCGATATTTCTGTTCCATTTCTTTCTTACAGAACGTTTTAAGACTTTTACTAAATCGTTAGGTAGAAAAAGAACGGTTTCATTGATTAAATTCGGTAATATTCACTAAAATAATTACCTTTGTTGTGTGGACTGAGGGACCACAGTTTAGACGTTATATTTTTTTTATCTTTAATGCTCTGGGGTCTGTAATTTAGTAAATATCTTTACAAATTTTTTACTAAATGTCTGTAATCACAAAACCTTCATTTTTAAGATACTCTCCGAGATCTGGCTGATGTTGTGTGAGCAGTGTGAGGATTGAGGGACCACACTTTATGAGCTGTAGTTTTTAATACATTTGTTTACAAATTCCCAGATTCGTTCTACAATTGTTTTAAGACTTCTACTAAATCATAGGATTAAAATTTTGCGGATTCCAGTCTGGACCCTCAGTTCACACACACGTGGAAATCCTATACAATGCGAGATTAGCTGTTACTGGAAATATATATTTTTTTTTATTTTATTTATTTATTTATTTAAGTCAGACATAATTATTATCCATATTTTTGTTAGTAGATATACTTAAGAATTATGTTAGTAAATATTAAATTATAAATATTAAATTATTAAATTATATATCATGCAGAAGTACTTTAAATTCATTATAAATGTTGTAAAATCAACAATATTATTCACATGGAAGAAATTCATTATAATATTAAAATTCATTAAATTCATTAAAATAATAAAACAACAAAATAATCAAATAATAAAACAAGTAAAAACAATATTCGTCCATCAGTTGCTGTTCTTTTTTATATGCAACTGCACACAATGCCACAATATTGGGCAGTCAATTCTGTCAGCAACAACGCTAAGAATGCTGTTGCCACTGCCGCGGGCACGACTTAGCAAAGATGCAGCTCTCTTTCTGAGGACCGCATGGAAGCCATCAATACGAGCGTCGGCAAACATGCCCGACGCGCTGCAGTGCCTCGGCAGCCGCATCAGCACCCTAAAGGCGTTGTTGTATTGAACGCGCAGGGCGTTGATTGCCTTCTGCGTATATTTGACCCATAGACTGCACGTATAAAAAGATTGGCAAAACGCCCGAAACAATGTAACCTTTACCGCGTTACTGCAGCGTGCAAATCTACGAGCCAACATATTGCATCGGACAGCCAACGCCCTGCGCTCCCTCTCAATATCCTCGTAGTCTGAGAGGTCATCCGAGACCCAGTGGCCCAGGTACTTGAATCGCGAAACTCTGTGTAAAGGAACACCGTCTATGAGGACGGGTGGTACGTGTGCAACCTTATGACCTGGTGATTGGAACACCAAAAGCTCGCTTTTCTTTACATTATACCTGAGCCCATAGGCCCCGGCATAATCCACACATACAGCGAGGAGTTTCCGAACGGCGCTTATAGAGGGCCCCAGCAACACCATATCGTCTGCGTAACTAATGTTGTTGACGTATTTTCCGTCAATAGAGCAGCCAACTTTGGTGTTGCTGAGTCTCTCGATGAGTCCGTTTACGTACAGATTGAAGAGACGAGGAGAGGTTAAGCCTCCTTGCCTTACTCCACACCTCAGCCTGTACGCATCGGAAACCGCACCCGCCCACTTCACAACGTTAACTTGGTTGTTGTACCAATAATCAAAAATGTTAATGACTTCTTCTGGGAGGCTAGTTTCTGTCCTCATTTTGTGCCATAGCACATCATAGGACACCAAATCGAAAGCTTTCGAAAGGTCTAAAAAACAGGCGTAGACCGGAGTTTTTCTATCGGTGTAGTACCGGACAGTGTGCTTGAGACATAGAACTGCCGTTTCTGTCGACAGCCCGCGCTTAAAACCGAACTGAGCGTCGTTCAGCTTGATGTGACTGTTTAAAATGCGATCAAGCAGACTGTCCAGCACTTTAGCCACGGTAGTAGCTAACGAAATGGGCCTATAATTGCTGTTATCTGATGTATCACCAGTTTTATTTTTAATTATTGGGACAACCACGGTCTTCATACACTCATCAGGTAGGTAAGAGTGTCTTAAACAAAAAGTATAAAACATTGCCAGAACCCTTGGCAGATGAACCCCTGCATGCTGTAAATGCTCAATACTAACTCCATCGTGGCCTGGGGACTTACCCCTCGTCATATTCTTTAAAACGGCATATACCTGCTTAGCAGTAAAAGATGGTAAGACTGCAGGCTCAAGTGAATTTTGCTTGATTTCACCAGTACTGAGCATCCCCGGCACACAGGAAGGAGGTTCTATCTGAAAAAGACTTTTAAACATGTTCGCAATGTCACGCGGCTCGGTTACTCCGTTAACATTTAGAGGGACAGTGGGTCTACTATTTAGTTTTCTCGTTCCTTTCCAAAAGCTTTTGAAATTTTTGTCAGCGTGGTGCGATGCGAGAATATCCATCTTAATTTGCTCGGCATTATTTTGACACCATCTTAGCTTTGACTTGAAACGACGCCGAGACTCCACCATGCTATTATAGATAGGTCCACTTGCAGGTTTACCGTATAGTAACCAGGTTTGAAAAGATAGCCTGGCAACCTCGTGAGCACCACGAACATGCTTATTCCAGCCTAACACAACACGTTTCCGTTCTGGTAAATTAATTCTGCGATATAGCTTGATTTGTAGCCGTGCGTATAATAAAAAAAATATACAGGTCAACTCCTTCTTCTCACGACATGGTCATAAATTTCAATCTGGGTGTAATTAGGGGAATAGACCCTTTGCTTCGTAGTATTCTGCCCTGGGTCCTGGTGAGGGTCCGGGCATATGATCTTGTGGTCATGACGGTTTTGGAACAGCAGACCCCTGTCAGGATCCATTACGGGCTGGAATAATAGAGATTTGATGTTTTGAAGTAGAAGCTTCAATAAATACTTACCTACATAATGGCTATTTTTGAGCGGGCTTTAGGGCCATTGTTAAACCCTCTTTGGGCATACTCTCTGTTCCAAAACTGATGTATGTAGTCTGAAAAGCTGCAGTTGGAATCAACTTAAGTGGTAATGGAACTCACATTCGAGAATATAAACGGCACCCACTGTTATTTTTTCTTGACAATTGAGGCATTTGTATTTGCAATTGACTAAATCTTCAAGAAATATAATGTAGTGTAGTGTAGTAGTGTAGTGTGTGTGTGTGTGTGTTCCGTAGATGGGATGAATTTATCCAAAGAACAAACTTTACATTGTAGTTGATAAACATGTTCTCCCATACATTCCAACAGCAAATGTGACTATGCGGCAAATGTGGTCGAGTATTACTCGTTCTTGTAAAGCCCCATTAGCGGTGAAAGTTTCCTTTTTAACTTCGTTTTAATATACTATTGCCGTGAATTTTTGCATATAACTAAAAATAATCATTTACTTTGGGGACATTTGACTCTAACAAAAATTAGCGTTTCAAAGCTTAATATTACGCATCCCTGAATGGAAAAATGGTTTTCACAAACCCTAATTTTTTTTGAACGGCCTATCGATTTTATTTCACCACTTCTCCGGCATGTTTAATATTATATTCATGCCAAATTACAGCTTTCTAGTACTAAGAGTCTCTGAGCTAAGCTGCCAGACAGACAGACGGACGGACGTGCCAAAACTACAAGGATTCCTTGTAGTTTTGACATCCGTCTTGACTACGGAACCCTAAAAATCAAATGAGTACCGGAGACATACATGAAATAGTGACCGGTACATGAAATTATTTCAGGAACGTTATAGGAAACCTGATTTGTTTGTGTTTTTGTGCACAAATTGGAGCGTCTGTTACTGGTTGGAGGGGGTAGCTAAGCAGAAAGTGAACAGCTGATTTCACGCGTCGTTCGTTAGAGTACCTACCTATGTCAACATCAATTACCGGCTTTTTTTAGCTGTTTTATTTAAGTACATAGATGGAGTACTGGGTACAGAGAATGTAATTTTACATTAAAGTACTTATTTGAAAAAGGGAAAAGAAAATTTTCCTGAGAAATTTTCCGGTGGAATATGATTCGAAATGGAGCTGAATGCACCCTGTTAGTTTGCGGAGGGCTGTCCGTTACACCCTGATGTATTAATGAGTTATGACCAGAGGGGCAATTCCCGTATTTTTAACAACGTTCGCAATCTCATCTCAGTCTCAATATGTCAAAAATTGTATAGCGTTTACCTACATTTTTGACAGTTGATTGTCGCTGGCATGAGATTGCGACTAGAATTTGAACGTTTTTAGGTACGAGAATTGGCCCTCTTGGTTTGACAAACAATTATTTGTACATGCTCTATTGCACCATTTTCCACTCAATTACGCTAAACTTTTTTCTCATAAATGTGATCAGTAGGCTCCTAAATAATTAAAGTTCATAATGAGGAAAGGGCGGCTTTGGGAGGAGTTTAACGAAGCTATTAGTGGTTAAGTTTTTATTGGGAACTTTTTTCGCACAGTATTAATTAATCACATTAAATCGTAACGTTAACTTCTTTCAAAAGGGTTGTCACACTTATCACAGTATTAAAGTTCGAACGTGCTAATCTCTGGAACTACCAGTCGGATTTGAAAAATTCATTTTGCTTTTGATACCCCACTTTTTGAGGAAGGTTATGGGCTATGTAACATCACGATACTACCGTTAGGAGCCGAGCAAAATGAAAAAAAAATAAGAACGACGGCTAAGCGAAAACGAAGTAATAGCACGGGCGCGGGCGGGCGATGCGAGGATATATTTTATGTTAAATTAAGAAATTTCACGCTGACGAAGTCGCGGGCAAAAGCTAGTTATGAAATAAAGAAAAACCAACCCAGCCAGCCAACCAGTGGCCAGAAAAAACTATTGGGTGGCGGACAGAACAGCTAAAATCTAGTCCATTTAGTTTCAAATTTCCAGTTTTAGTTTCAGCATCGTATAAACGAAAAAAGCTTCGTCAATACTACCTATACACATACAATCTCATGCTTTAAGGCACAACTTTACGAACTATGCAAATATTCGCGTCAACCCGACGTTTAGTGGATATCGAAATTGTTCGCCGAATAATCTCACAGTTTCGAGGTAAACTTTACTGGTGATTTTTGTGTGTGGCGACACTAGCTATCACTATGGTACAGCGGATTATTCAAATACGAGTGGTTTTAAAGCTATTTTGTTCAAGAACGTGTCGGTTATTTGTACGGTTTAGTTGTACTTAAAGTTAGGGTAACATCGATTATTGCATTTAGGATAATTCAATCGCAAGACCCAGTGCTAGACTTCCACCATGGTCTTAGAAAGCCAAAATCTTGCATACATTTCCCACTTATGTAACCACCCTCGCCCTGCAAAGGGATTCATAAATACCTCATTCGGAAATTAGGCACTTTTTGAAGATCCCTTCCTTTTCTTCCTTTCCTGTAACACAACCTACCAATCACCTTTCTTCGTTCTGCAAAGTGATTTATACACCAAAAATATGGAGCCCTGCAAGACCTGCTTGCCATCCTTATCAAAGAGGCTATTCAGCCAAACCGAAACACGTAATCACACCTCACACCAATATTATAATGGCGAAAGTTTGTGAGTGTGTGAGGGTGTGTGTGTGTTTGTATGTTTGTTACTTCTTCAAACTAAAACGGCTGTACCGATTTGTATGAACTTTGGTATGTAGATAGCTTATACCCTGGATTAACACATAGGCTACTTTGTATACCGGTCTACCCGGGTGGAAACGCGGGGCGCAGCGAGTACCTTATAATTCCTGCTAATATTGCTCCTCACGGTTCCATGTCGCCAGTGGTAGTATCCAAGGTCGTTGTCTCTCGGCCACAAGGTCTTGCCATATTTGAAGAACGGGGCCCAGTTCTCAGCGACGAGCCTGTGAGCGTAGTCTATGTATCCTGATATCTCGAAGCCACCTTTCGTGAAGTGTCGGATGAAGATTATCGACTGCGGACAAAAAGAAATGTTATTAGCTTAGCTCCGCTCTACTCTTCAGAGGGCCTAGGCAAAGTACCATTCGATTAGCGATGACTAGTAGTAGAAAAGTCAAAAAAGCCAAACAAATATGGGGTTGACTTAAGCTATCGAAACGTCACGTGATCATGTCAATGTCACTTTAAAGCTGTAGCGATAGTAGAAATAAAATCGCTCCGAAGCGAATGCCATTTGTTTAGGTCCTCAGGAAAATAAAGCTAGGGTTTTCTAAAAAGCATTTTTTTATATTGTAACGGCCGCCGTGTAAATCTGTTATTAAGCTGAGTTGTGTATGGTATCAAAAAATGCTCTGTATTTGGACGGCCGTTACGGCATCCACGTCTTCTGCTTTCTTAGGAAACCAAAGCTTTAAACGGACAATCAGTCGTGCGGGCAAACGTTCTTCTTTATCAGAATGCGGCCGGTCGTGTGACAAGTCGTGGTCGTGGCCGCGTAAGCCGTGAGATCCCTAATAGTATGTTACTGCGGCAGTTGTTATTACTCATAGGGCCGTTGGACATTACACGACAATACATATCTGTGACACCTACGTGACGTTTTGCAAAGGAAAATGGTTGAAAGTGGAAGTAGGAATGAAGGTAGTATAAAGTTCATAGAAAATTACTATGGTCATGAACTCTTGAACACACCAAAACTAGATCGAGCTACTGATAAAGCTTCCAAACATTGGTGGCACTGTTATTAATGCGAAACGTGCAGAATAATCTCCAAGTTAGTATAATCCTCAAATGTCAAGTTTTCATGAAATGAATGACCATTTCATGATGGCCATTCAGTATTGATGACTTTAGTGATTATAATTGTGTAAACACTTAATTGTTACGGTCGTGAATCATATTTTGATCAACATACAACCCTAACTTACAAATTGCAAAAAAGTAAGAAAATTTTCATTTCGTGGCCACTCTGGCGCTTTCGCCTTAAAAGACTGTAAGACAGTCTACACAGATCCAGTTCACCTGTAGAATACCGACTCTGTTGGCTCGCTCCCTCACAGCCAGTTCCCTGTTGAAGGAGTCTTGCAAGTCTGCCCCCTCACTGACCAGCACGTAAGGTTTTGCTGTGGGGTACACGATCTCGTGGATGGTAGCTCGACGCTTGTAGAACTCATGTTCTGTTAGTGTGTCGCCGAAAGCTCTAGAAATTCAATCAATAAATTTATTATTTAATTACAAATTAAGACACAGTTATTCCCGCGGTTTCAACCGCGTAGACCGGGATAAAAAGTAGCCTATGTGTTAATCCAGGGTATAAGCTATCTACGTACCAAATTTCATCCAAATCGGTCCAGCCGTTTGAGCATGAAGAAGTAACAAACATACACACACACACACACATACACACACTCACAAACTTTCGCCTTTATAATATTAGTGTGATTACAAATTAAGACACAGTTACTAAGCAGTCATTATCTCCTACATCTTGGACCTTTTTTAGGGATCCGTACACAAAGGGTGCCAACAGAATCAGGGTAATAACCTACGCCACCGCTGTCAGTCCTTTTTTCTGTCTGATTGGTATATATCTTTTTAACCGTAAAGATACTCAGTTGAAACATACAGCATGTTATACGTGTTATTATAAGCTCAGCTTGATTCTGATAATTATGGTACGGTTACGGTTTGGTTACGTGTGTAGAATAAGGTTACTAACATAATTATTGTTAAAAGCGAGGCCCAGGTGTAGGTTTGCGCATGCTTCACTCCACCTATTGCTCGCAGTCTTAGTTTTTTATTAAATATAGTCTGAGTTAATAGGTACCTGTATCCAAGAGCAGCAATAGTCCTGGCAGAAATAATGCTCCTCAAATTCCTGACATCAGCGATTTCTATGAGCGAATCTAAATAGTCTTCCCACGTATCGAAGACCAGCAACTTTCTGTCAGCTTCAACCCCTGCTGGGTATTCGTTTTTTTTTTCTGCCATTGCCATATTTACCAACTATGTTAAAATTACTAGAAAATATACCTTAGACAAACATCAAAAATAAAATTTTATTGTAAAAATTTCCAAAATCAGAGTTTTGATTGCACCAAACATGTGACGGCCATCGGCCGAATAATGCAGTATATATAATAGTAGTCTATGGAATAATGACCATGATGATGACAGATTACACGGTTTTTTTTTAATTCGCATATTCCCTACAACTCTTATTTAGTTTGGACAAAAAAGGTTATAATTGTTTCAATAAATACTAGAACTCTTTTGCTACTCTTCGACCATAGGTATAGTTCTCATCACCAACCACGATAAATCAGACATAGGAAGTGCGCTTTCGTCCATGTCTATAAAATGTATGGAAATACGTGCAGATTATTGTGGACGCAAAACCAGACATTAGGCACATTTTCATGTAAAACAAATTCAACAGTTCCACTTACATCTCTCACAAAGCTAAGATAGGCCTAATTCAAAATCAATGCTTAAAAGGGCCGCTGCGATACCTACTTAAATATTTTATGCGCAAGACAGCATTCGATTCATATTACATTTTCTTTGCTATTTGTTTAAATATTAATATGTCTCTTTATATTCCTATTTCTGTAAGCTCTTTGTTATGTAAATATTTCTTGATAATTAATAAAATAAATAAATAAATATAACTTTATTTTCCCAATTTACAATTTTACCTATGACAATAACTTGATTTTAGGACAATATTCTTTAAAATTGTATAAATAAATCAATGATTGCTCCACTGGCACCCAAGCTAAGATTAAACTTGTGTTATGGGTGCCAGGGTTCTCTCTGTTAATACATTCCTCAATTTATACAAAAACTAGTACGGAGTTACACTGGGTAAGTAGCTATCAATTGATTACAAAAAGAAAACTAAGTTATAAAACAAAGAAAAAATTACAATTATATAAGAAAAATAATAATCTATAGCCTCTCTAGTGTGAATTTGGTGAGGTATGTGGTGTAAAGTGTAAGTGTATGACTGTATGTGTCATGTGTATGTGTCGTGTGTATGTATTATGTATATATGTCGTGTGTGTGTGTGATGTATGCGCTTGTAGTATGTTAGTGTTGTTCGAAAAAGCAAAAGCAGAAACTTTTTAGAAAAGCTTCCAAGTAATTTTTCAGTCTCCTCGTAGGTAAGAGTTGTGAGCCATTGACTCACTTTCTTTTTACATTCGAATTTATTTAAGCCATAAATATTGCATCGTTTGTTAACTGCATTATAAATTCGACTACCTAATACTCGAAAATGTCTTTCAGCCAATTTAGTTTTGTATCGTTCTATAGGACAGACATATTTTGATCTCCTATTTGCCAGACGACCAGCACAGTATAACAGAGAACCGTGCCTGCGCAAGATGGTATTGAGCACAAAGAGCTGTCTAACAGTCATAACTTTACAGTCTTTATACAGTTGTATGGTTCTATACCGGAAATGTCTAAAAGTCATGACCTTAAGAACAGCTCGTTGCGCTCTTTCCAGTTTAATGAAACAAGTTTTTGGAGCACCTCCCCAGGTCGTTATCCCGAATGAGAGTACTGACTGACAGAGTGAGAAGTAGACCATCCGAAGTGTACCTAAGCCTGCACTAGGGCGCAGACTCTTAAAAATCGCTATGAGTTTCCTCACTCTGCCGGACGTTCTATCAATTTGCACTTTCCAGGACATCAGGTTATCTATCATGATACCGAGGTACCTGACTTGTGTTGTTCTGACTAGGGGAGGACAGACGCATTGGTCTAACTGCTCATTACAAGTGTGGGCTCTGACAACAAACGAGTCTTCCGGCTGCGTACAAGATCTAATTGAAAACGGGATATATTTAGTTTTATCGATGTTTAATGTAAGAATATTAGCTCCCAACCACGACATCACGATCCCCATCGCAAACTCCGCTCGCTTTCGAACTTCTCCCCAGTCCTGACCCTGCACGAGCAAAGCCGTATCGTCCGCGTAAGTATATATGCTACAGTGTGGGATAGATAAGTTACAGAGGCTGTTAACATATATCAAGAAGAGGGTAGGTCCCAAAATTGAACCTTGGGGAACTCCAAATGACAATAAGTGATCGTCACTGACGTATGAGCCAATTTTGACACATTGTGTCCTTTCAGAGAGGTAGCTCTTAAAGATCGCCAGCGCTGGTCCCCTAACTCCCATTCCCTCTAATTTTGACAACAGGATAGGGACAGAGACAGTGTCAAATGCCTTAGATAAGTCTATGAAAACACCCAAACATTTAGATCTTGCATCAAGCACCTTTACAGCACTATCAACAAAGGCAGCAACAGCGTCCTCGCAAGATTTATTCCTTCGAAAACCGTACTGATTAGCCGATAAAATGCCATGTGCTTCCATAAAGTTGACGAGGCGACTATTTAGGACCTTTTCTAAAATCTTTGACAGCACCGGAAGAACGGATATAGGTCTGTAGTTATTGACACTGCCTCTGTCTCCACCCTTGTGAATTGGATGTACAATCGCTTTCTTCAATGACCTCGGAAATACTCCCTTGGAGATACATAGATCACATATGTGTGTTATAGGGGGTACGAGGAACTGGCGGCTCACCTTTATCATTTTGGTTGAAATTCCATCCCACCCTACAGCAGAATCAGTACGCAGACTCATTATGATTCTCTCAACTTCATCAAAATCCGTGGCAAGAAGCGCGAGAGAGTTAGGCTGTACATCATCCCGGAGAAATGGAACATGCATAGAGTACGTATTTATGTGTCTGTCCGCAAGATTTTTGCCAATACTTGCGAAAAATTCATTGACCTCATTTATTGAGGATTTCTCATCATGACCAGGAAGGGTCAAGAGGTCTTTAGGGGGAGATTTAGAAACTTGTTTACCTAGAATGCAATTTATTACTTTCCAGGTCGCTTTAGGATTATTTTTTGCTTTACTAAATTCATTTTTCTCATAATTAGTTTTAAGTCGGTTTAATAATTTGTTACAGAAGTTACGATAACGGAGGTATGTGATTTTCAAAATGTAATTTTCTGGTGATTTTTTATGTTTCCTATGCATCCTATCTCTGTTTCGAATACACCTGAGTAGCCCCTGTGTGATCCAGGGCTTAATTATTTGCTTCCTAGAGGGCACAATACTGATTTTAGTGTTTTTTTGTACAATTGCGGTAAGGGTATTTATAAGAAGATCAGTAGCTTCATTCGGATCATTGGTTAATATGACGGGACTAAAATCTGTTTTGGATATTTCTGTGGCTACTGTACAATGATCGATTTTTGTGACTAATTTGGGCCTTTTTTTTGGAATCTGGTTATTTTTTAAACATACTAATATTGGTGCGTGGTCGGTAATATGAGTATCCAGAACAAATGAGACCAATGAGCTCCTCACTGTTATCATAGTATGGTCCAAACAATTGTTTTCCCTAGTGGGAGATGTATACGCCGGTAGCAGACCATGTGATGCAGTCAAGTTCATGTATTCACTGTAATGTGGATCACTATTACTTGGGCTTATATTGATGTTCATGTCTCCCACCAGAATTTTATTTTTATAGGTAGACACTGTAGCTAATACGTTATTTAAGCTATTTAAAAAGTTATCTGAATGTCTAAAGGATGGTGGTCGGTATACTGCCACAATAACTGTATCGGAATTAATTTTACAAACAAGACAGTTTGCCTCCATAAATTGTGGCTCCAAGACATTCTGTTGCAAATCCGAGCTTACGTAGATCACTAAGCCATCATTCTGGTTAATAGTGTTACTTGTAGAGTAAGCCGAGTATCCTTGAAGTTGCGGAATAGACATAGTTTTACTTAACCAACACTCTGAGAAAATTATCACGTCACACCTAGTTTGCAGTGTGGATAATAGGACTAGGACGTTATTAAAGTTTTTATTAATGCTACGTATATTGAAATGCAGTATTTTAATTATTTCTTTATGGTTACCCAATAGTTGAAGGCATTTATCTGGCGGGCAGTTATAAAATTCATTGGTCCCATACGTATCCAGATGATTCATAATTTCATCAATGTCATTCATTTTTATTAATAAACAAAAATACAATAATAAGCATCACATTTGAAAACCTTACATTATTTCGGAACCGGACTGTTTGACATCTGAGAAAAAGAATATTACGTCTTTCCTGCTTTTGTAAAAATATATTGTAAAGAAGAGAAATTGTGACTGGGCGTGTTTTGTGTTTAAGAAATGGTCTGTGTGTTGTGTGTCTGTTGCGTTGCAAGAGGGCATACTCCAAACTATTAAGCTTTTTATATACTAATTCAAAAATAATGGAAGAAAACTGTAAGAAAACAAGAACTAAAAAACGGATAATTATTACAAAAAAAAGATTACTCTTGTGCATGCAATATTTCGAGAAAACATTTTTCAGACTGAATACGGATAGGCTTGTCACCTTCTTTTTTACGAAGAAAAATCTTCCCGTCAGCCGACCAACAGTATTGAAACTCCTGAGATTTGGCAAATTTCCGAGCTTCATAAAAGAGTTGCCTTGACCTCGCTGGTAGACGATCAGCAATATAAAGAGGCACGCGCTCACCTGATATGCCAATATGGCCACTATTTAGTTTCTCCGTGGCAGGCTTTCCCTTATTAAAGTTACGCACAGCATGAAGGATGTTATTTTTCATCATAACTGAATGGAATTCCGCAACTATTTGTTTAGAGGGGCCTTGTTTACCCTGCACTCTGTAAATGTCCCGTATCTGTGTCGGTTGTACGGTTATTTCTAGTGGTTTACAGACATCAATTACCGTATTGACCAGATCGTTGCCATTCTCGTGTTTCCTGGGAGGAATATTTCGTAGCTCGATAACGGCAGATCGTCGGTATTCCTGCATATCCTGTATTTGTTTCTCCAGGATATTTATGTGTTTTCGCTGCTCAGACCTTTCACATTCCAACTTTGTCATTCTTGTCTTGATTTCCTCATATTTTTCATTCATGAGACTTGCTGATTCCTCAATTTCTGATCTAATATTTTGCAATTTTTCATTCTGTAATTTCAATTCTGCCAGTTCCATTGTTATTTTAGTCGTAAAGTTTTTCAAGTTGGCTTCCTGATCGGTGTTCCACTTATTGAGCATAGCTCGTATTTCCTCCTTGAATTCTCCAAGTTCGTTTGTAGGGCTAGACTCGGAACGAAACCGTTTTGATCGTTGGGATGTGTTTACAAAACCGGTGTTTATTGCAGAGACAGCAATCTCAGGATTAGATATCGCTCGCTGTACTTCCATTATTGGAGTTGACGGTGGCGTGCGATTCATTTTAGGCATTATAATATCAAGACAAGAATGCGCAGTATGCACAAGCCAAGCGTAGGTAGTCTAAGTTAATGCGCGGCGCGGACGTAGCAGATCATAAAAATAAAAATATAGCAAGCAGTCAGGTTAGCGCGTAGCAGATGCGCGTCTCGTAGTAGGTACTCCTTACAAGCACGTAGCCGACGCAGTGACGTATCGCGCAGTTCGTAGCTTCGTAGCAGGTATGTATTTGGGGTGCCAACGTCTATGTTGATTTAGCGTAGCGGATAGCGCGGTCGACTCGAGCGCACAGTGACTGGTTCAAATCCACGCCAGGCAGCGACTTATTATGCTTTACTTTGGTTTTTGGCTTTTGGTACAGTAGGTTAAGTGCAGGGGGCCTGCAGGGCGCGAAATTGGGACCGTGTTGTGACTGTTAGAGGCTTACCTCAACTTAATAGCAAAATATTATATTATTGTTTTAAACCAGCGCATCTATTAAGTCACTTGGAGACATAAATTATCTATTTAATGAGAGGTAAAGTCCTAAAACTGACGGCCATGACAAGTCGGATGCAATAATTTATGTAAGTTCTAAAGAAATTACGAAAACATCTTATCTTTAATTCTGAGAGCATTTCAAGTGACAAAAGCGGTCCCGCATCTGGTGCCCTTATGTCGGGTACAAGCGCTATTTGGTAATAATTAACGAATGAGACAAAGGATTTTTAGGGTTTGACGCCGAGAGGCTGGGCCGAGACCCTTCTAGAGCCCTTACTGGGTGCAACGTGGTGATTTAAGGAATAAGGATGAGAAAGAAAGGTGAGGACAGTTGGTTTGAGACCGCTATAAGATACGGACGTCCGATCTAGGCTAGTTATGTTAGGAGATAAAGTGAATACCAAAAGGCCATGTTGGAGTAGGCTGTCGCAAGACAGCAAGTATTAAGTATTAAGTTAAATATAGTTGGGTTAACGCCCAGATTAGACTAATTTAGTGCTTAATGAGTATATGTGTGTGAGTGCGTGTGTGGTTATTGGAGCCACTGGGTGAGTCTTTCAGTATATAATTATCCTGGGCTGGCGGTGGAGTTGAGTTTAGACCCTATATATCCTAATCAATACCTCAGTAGAAGGTTATCACTGGCAGTTGGTTATAGGAATCGGGGAAGGCCTTCATCCAGACATTAGACTTATGACAACTCATGACGATTACACTGATCTCTAACTGACGCACCATTTATGGAAGGCAGAACCGAAAATACTCAGTTCGTTTAGAACAAACTAGGCATCAAGCCGATCTGTAATTGGTTACAATTACAAAGCAACTAAACGTTGGTGATAATCCCTACTTCTAAAAAGGTCTCGCTACAGGGCGTGTTGTGTGAAGTCTTGATAACGTACATTTCAGGAGCGGGGTTAGGAATCACGTATTATCCCAAAACTGGATTGGTAGTCCGTTCTAAGAACGTTAGGGACCATGTCTCGATAAAACCCTCCACACGGCTGTTTGTAGGCCTATTACTGAATCGTCACTATTTATCGAAACATGCTACTTGGAAGCAATGCCGCTGATAGCCGCAACGCAACCTCTAAAATGGGGAAGATTAATGAAATGTGAAGTGACGATATTCCACTTCGGCGTGTATCAAGATCGATCATAATGAATTCTGCTAGAGACTGAGTCTACGAAACGCTTGTGCATTGTGTTATCTTAGTAGAAAGGGGCTAGGCCGCCGTAAGGGTGTAAAACACATTAGTACGCGTTTAGAATTACCCAACACTTGTCTTCCTCAATGGCTGTAGGACTTCGCAGTACTCTGTCATAGGATTGAGTAAGACATTTATTTAGTGCTTAGGAGACGTGTTCTGTTACAAACCGTGTTAGTGTCCTCAGAGGTTCTATGCGTTAGGTCTAACAGAACACGTACAATGAGACATATTGACGTTGTAAACCGGTTCCCGGGTCTCACTGATATGGGTATATTGTAATCAGACAAATTAACGTAGCCATTAAAAATGTATTTAAGCGCAAGCGTAACGATCCCTTTCCTCCTTCACATTTACAGGACTGAGTTACAGATATTAGGTACCACCTGCGAGAGGGGATAGTTTGGCGGTATAACATTAATAATACTAAAACATGATTATATATTATATACCTTTGCATACCCTCTTGTCTTATTAGCTTCAAAATTTTACAATAGAGTTTCTTGTAAAATAGACAGAGACGTGTTGCTGGGGAGTTTGTTGCATCACTTCTTCTCTCCAGCCAAACACTAGGAAGTGATGAAGGGTGGGGCGTTATGGACTGTCTGTAGACCTTCAAGAGTCGATCCAGAACTCTTTTAAATAGTAACCATTGAGGTTTTATTCTATATTACTATAATACTATCAAGTACCTAATTCTTGAATTGTGTATTCTTTGCCTCCGGCCAATAATAGGCTTTAAGAGAGTTTATCCAAACTATATTAAATAATGATTGTTGAGTTTGATTCTCACCTTTAATATCAAGTAATTCTTGATATATTCTATTCTTTATCTTAGACCAATAATTCGGTCAGACTGACATGAACACGGTGTATTGCAGATATGCTAGTTGTGCAAGAAGTGAACTTCCAGGGGATGGGTGGAACACATATATTTTATATCCAGTCTTAGGACTGTAGGGACCATGTCTCCTTCAGAGCATGATGTTGACGCAATGCCGCTGGAACTGGCTGGCCCGTTGCTAGACAAGGACGGTCGCACGGTTACCGCAGGGAACGCCGCTTCGTCACGAATATCAGTTCGCAAGAACTGCTTAGGGAACATGACACCAAGAGTGCATGTGTCGACTCAATGCCGCTGTACAGCCGCTTGGATCACTTTATGGAAGTTTTGCTCTGAGCGCTTCGAGCGTAGATGTGAGGTGTCGTGTGAGTAATGACTGATCAATTGCCTGTTACGCCAGCGTAAGGGTTACTCACAAGTTTTATAATAATATACTTTGCATCCCTTAATTATTTATTACCTTTCTACAACCACATCCAATATATTCTCATAACTATGAGTTCATTCCTGATAGTCGGTGGGGGAGTGTCCCGTCTGGAGACGAGCTCTACAGGGTAGCGCGGGGTGGAGCGCTACCTTTCCCCAATAGGGGGAACCGACCCAAACACTAATGTTAGCATAATTTAGGAAAAACGAAATTTTTATCGGCTTTGGGTATTGGGGTACAGTCACAGTGTCATCGCTCGAACAGTTACGCCCAAAGAGGTGGCACGCATTGTTTCCAATTCCATGTTCGTCACGTGCTGTCGTGTGATCGGCCGCACTTGGTGATGGGCCCCGCTAGGCGTGGCTGCCTGATACTAGTCGGGGGTGTGGTGAATTGTCCCACGACTCATGATAGATATTAGAAGGAACAGTGGGTTTTTAGTCATAACCCTCCGTTCTTTCCAGACGAAGGGTTTCCATGAGAATTTCACCACGGAAAAAAAGGTTAGGTCAGTTAGGTGAATAATTCCTAGATAAGCAACCTCCATTGATGTGAACCATCGCTATAGTTAACTTGTAGTGGTCGAATGTAACAAAAAATCAACTGGCATGGACTCGCACGATTCTATTCATCATCACTGTCATCTATCCAGTCTTTTTCTAACTATGTTGGGGTCGGCTTCCAGTTTAACTGGATGCACTGGAGCGACTGCCCATCCGACCTCCACAAGTCAGTTACTGGGGACACTTGCTACTATTAATTTGTTGCTCCTCAAGTCTCACCCCACCCCACAACCCTATTATTTATCTAAGAGATCGTAAATTATGTACCTAAGTGCCAGCGCAAACTGTGCGTCTAGTCGCTGCAACAAGTAGCGAGAGCATGCGAGCCTGTCGTTGTGATTCTGCAACTTGACGCCAAGGTGTGTGGAGCTTTGAAAAAATATTTGAAAATTGTTGGCCGCAGACTGTCGTTGCGTCTATCCTTCCGCCAGATAACCGAGCAATAAAAGTGACGCCTTCTACCAGTGTATTATAATTTTTCAGAACGATACGAAAAAATGTTAAGGCAGTATCGCTAATACGATCAAAACAAACGTATCGCGGTAAGAGGCATCCTTGACGCGTGCACGTGATTGTTTTTTTTTTGTTTGCATATAATTTTTGAGACTTTTTAGTGGGGTTTCAAGTGGGGTTAATGACTTTTATTGCACCCTTATCTGGCGAAAGGTATAGTCGCCGAGCTGTCGTAGTCATAATGACATGTCTCATATTGTGCGCCATTTCTATAAGTATAGAGAATGAAATCATCCACACAACTCAGTAAGGGATTATTGTGACAGACGAATATGTACTGCTATCAAATATTCGAGGGCATTCATCCATCATGTGGTTTCCCGTATACTAAATGTTTCCCGTAGTGTGTTTGTGTTTATTTTACTATCAATCTCTTTGGTGTTCTTGTCACTAATGATGTGGAGGATTTATAGGAACTATTTGCAGGGTGGTTAGTAGGTAAGGTTTTCATTTGGTTTAAATATTTGTATTTTTATTAAAAAATTCTTTAACATATCTTGGGACTCTGGAGTCCCGAAACTTTACAAGTCGTACGAGGGGCCAAAGCCCCTCAGAACAGAAAAACTCGCAGAGGGCCGTTAGGATGTTTCTAATTAAATGAGGCACAAACCGACGATTATCCCTGTTCGCACTATGTAGGTGCACCCAAGGACATCCCCGGATGGCATGGTATGTTTTATGGTATAAGACTAAGACTATTGGTGGATACGGAAACAAATATATTGGATTATCGGTTTAAGTGGCTAAAGTGAACTGCTTATGTACCTACATATTCCATAGGACTATGGAAAGACTATGGGCCCCTGCCTGACTAATGTTTTATTGACCGAGCGAGCGAAGCGTCTCTGCTGCAAGTCTGCCAAAATTTGCTTTCGTCTGTCAGTTTGTTATTACTCCTCCGTGCTATTCTGTAAATATCTCACCGTGAAAACTTAGGTGAAGTGATCTTACAGTGATCTGTCAATAGCGTCAATCCCTAGAATGACGCCCGCTCACTTCACTTATGTTATCACGGTGAGATGTTTACAGAATAGCACTATTTTACAACCGATCTGAATGAAACTTGATAGACAAGATCTATAACTTTATAGAATTTATTTGTCGTCGAGGATTATTGATTGGAGGGGTACTTTCTCCAAAAAGGGGCAAAACACCTGGATATCTCCGCCCTATGAGATCCGATTTCGATGGTTCTTTTTTTTATTGGAAACGTAGTAACTTTAAATTGGTCTCCTAAAATTTGGAGAAGATCTGCTAAGGATCTTCGGTGTACCACCTTCTCATCACAAAACTAGAGATTTCTGATTATGATTGCAGAATCCTCTAAAACGAGGCTTTAAAACTATTAATATATTAATGATAGTTTTATAATAAGACTAGCTTTTGCCCGCGGCTTCGCACGCGTGAATGTCGGAAAATATGCCACAGGAACAAAAATATTGAGATAGCTTCTGCCCGCGACTTCTTCCGCGTAAAATTTCATGTTCCCCTAACCCACCCTGTCGCATCGCATTGCCTTCCCGCGCTATTACTTCGGTTTCGCTTAGCGTTCCTTCTCACTTTTTTTTGCTCGGCACTTAAGAGTTCTAGTGTGATGTTAATACGCCTATAGCCTTCCTTAACAATTGGGTTATGAAATGCAAAAATAATTATTGAAGTCCGACTGGTAGTTCCAGAGATTAGCGCGTTCAAACAAATAAAAAAAAGCGTGTGTCAGCTCCGTCGCACGACTGGAGTTTACTCCTGTTTTTTGTATCGTTCCGAGTTTCCGACTATCTATTTTTCAGTAATTTCTGTCGGGCTGGGTTTCTTTAATGAATCAGTGCTATACAAAAAGCAACTTTAAGGTGTAAAGGCACTGCTCCCTCTTCCCCCTAATCTCCCTTTCACCCCTCCTCTCTCTCTAACCCCTCCCCTTCCCACCCTCTCACCCTCCCCCTCACTGCACCCTTTCACCCTCCTCACCCTCTCCCTATCACCCCCTCACCACATCCCTTTCCCGCTAACCTCTCCGACCCCTCACACGTCTTCCCCTCCCCTCTGCCCTTCTCCACACCCTCCCCCTCCCATCATCCTCCCCCTCAGCCTCCTCCTCACCACCCCTCCCCTCCCTCTCTCTCACCACATCCTCCCCTTCCCCCTTTCCCTCCTCACCACCCTCTCCCCTTCCCTTTTCTCTCCTCACCACCCCCTCCCGTTCCCACCTTCCCCTCTACCCTTCCCTCTGGGGAAAAAACTATTAATGACAAACTTTATTACTTGCTTAGGCAAGTATTTGTGCCAAGTTTCAACTTAATTAAGCAAATGAATAAGATTTTTCATATTTTCAAAATTGTTTCTTTTAAAATTGTATCCCTGTGGAGGTCCACGGGGATACAATTTTAAAAAATCGTTTGGGATATTTCCGTAACTTAAAAGAAAGATTATTTACACCAATTTTCGAGTTAAGCCCCGCAGTAAAACCTGCCCTGTAAAATTGTCTACCCCTTTTCAACCCTTTAGGGGTGGATATTCGAAAAACCCTGTTACACGTTATTCGTCATTTTTGGTTTCAAGTATAAATACTGAGTTTCGAGTAAATCGGAACACGCGCTAAAGTTCCTACATACAAACTTTGAGACCCCCCCTCCCTCCTGAGGGGGTAGTTTAGAAAAACCAAAAATGACAAACTTTATAGCATACTTAGATAAATATTCATGCCAAGTTTCAAGTGTATTAACTCAAGGACTAAGATTTTTCATACAAACTTTGGACACCTTTTTCACACCTTTAGGGGTTGAATTTTGAAAAATACTTTCTTAGTGCACCTCTAGACCTCATAAGGAACCTACGTGCCAAATTTGGAATCTCTAGGCCCAGCGATTTGGGCTGTGCGTTTATAGAAATTTTGACACCCCCCATCCCTCCTGAGGGGGTAGTCTAGAAAAACTAAAAATGACAAACTTTATAATTTACTTAGATAAATATTTGTGCCAAGTTTCAAGTCTATTAACTTAAGGAATAAGATTTTTCATACAAACTTTGGACCCCCGTTTCACCCCCTTAGGGGTTGAATTTTGAAAAATCCTTCCTTAGTGGATGCCTACACTGTATAAGGTATCTATGTGCAAAATTTCAAGTCCCTAGGTCCAGCGGTTTGGGCTGTGCGTTGATATATCAGTCAGTCAATCAGTCAGTCAGTCAGGACTTTGAATTTTATATACAGGGTGGCCGGAACATTGACGTCCAAAAATAAAATTTCGGTCCCTCGTATCGTGGGGTATTCGAATCACCCCCATGTATGTTCCGCGACTTTTCATAGTTTTCGAGTTATGAATTTTTTTCTGAATGTTTGAAAATTTTCGACCTGACCAACCTAAAAAAATTCTAAAAAAAAAAGTAGAGGGTTTTATCGAGTTTCTTTTTTTGCAACTGAATTTTCATAAGTAGTACTTTTATGCATAAAATAATCAGCTCCGTAACTGTGATGAAAGTTATGAAAATGTTGATCTAAAGTGAAAAATTTACGTTCGGTAAATTATGACTAAAATTTTCAACTTCAAATTAAAAATCTAAACAGGTGACTTCATGGTTCTCAAGTAGGCTTCAAGAATGCGCCAGACTCTCAGCTTTCATAATCATTAAAAAACGTAGGACTTAATGGGGCTAACTTTGGCCTTAATCGGCCTTCAAAGACTGCGAGGTGGAAAATTCTTAAAATTAGCTATCTGATTAATTTTTTTTTTTTTCCATTTTCTCGCTCCTAAGGTTATTTAGTTTGCTAACCAAAAATGACTGCAGGAAAGCTAAGATTTAAACACGGAGATTTTTTTAAATGTTAGTTTAATGAATTTTGCGCGATCCGTTCTCGTGGACTATGGGTTGTAAACGAGGGTGCAACTCTTTTACCTGCAATAACAATCCACTCGAAGTGAGAGCTTCGACATTTCAACATCGCTTCAGCGTTAACTTGTGGTCTGGTATCCTCAATGGCGAACTAATTGGTCCGTTTGAACTGCCGTCCAGACTTGATGGAGAAACATACAAAAACTTTTTGGAAAATGAACTTCCATTGTTGCTGGCAGATGTGAATCTCGAACTCAGACGAACCATGGTGTTGCAAAATGACGGCGCCCCGTGTCACTATGCAACCCAGGTCCGAAATTACTTAGATGAAACATACCCCAACAGATGGATCGGACGCAGCGGACCAATTAGGTGGCCTCCACGCTCACCTGATCTCAACCCCATCGATTTCTTTATTTGGGGCTATTACAAGGAAATAGCATACGCCCGAGACTGTTCAAGTGAACAAGAGCTGAGGCAGTTGATTGCAGAAGCTGAACGTGTTGTGAGAGAGAACAGAGACGCTTTTAGACGATTGCCAGACAATTTCTTACGTAGGTGTAGAATGTGTATTGCTGCTGGTGGTGGCCACTTTGAAAACCTTTTGTAAATGTTAAAAATAAATTAAGTACTTTTTTCACATTATCATCTGTGTTTTATTCAAAACCACTTTTTACGTAAAACTTTTCTTACCCAACTCTGAAACTATTTGTTGGTTAGTTTTCAGTATTCTTATCATTAATTAACCTTAGGAAC
The DNA here is from genome assembly GCA_905163495.3 of Cosmia trapezina. NCBI lineage: Eukaryota > Metazoa > Arthropoda > Insecta > Lepidoptera > Noctuidae > Cosmia > Cosmia trapezina. The sequence continues at coordinate 7,161,932 of LR991028.1, forward strand.
GAGAAAATAGCCAAAAAAAAATAATTACTCAGATGGGTAATTTTAAGAATTTTTCCACCTCGCTGTCTTTGAAGGCCGATTTTAAACAAAGTAGCCCTATTAAGTACTTCATTTTTTTTATGATTATGAAAGCTGAGAGTCTGGCGCATTCTTAAAGCCTACTTAGGAATTATGAAGTCACCTGTTAAGATTTTTAATTTAAAGTTGAAAATTTGAGTCATAATTTACCGAACGTAAATTTTTCACTTTAGATCAACATTTTCATAACTTTCATCACAGTTACGAAGCTGATTATTTTATGCATAAAAGTACTACTTATGAAAATTCAGTTGCAAAAAAAGAAACTCGATAAAACCCTCTACTTTTTTTTTTTGAATTTTTTTAGGTTGGTCAGGTCGAAAATTTTCAAACATTCAGAAAAAAATTCATAACTCGAAAATTATGAAAAGTCGCGGAACATACATGGGGGTGATTCGAATACCCCACGATACGAGGGACCGAAATTTTATTTTTGGACGTCAATGTTCCGGCCACCCTGTATATAGATAGATCGTTAGATGGCACTACTTTTAGACTTACCTATTAGCTTGTCCAATAAGAAGTGACGAGCCACTACCTACCGCATTTTACGTTTAGAGATAGTGCAATCCACGAAGACGCGCCCCACTACTCATAACCGTTTATAGTATACGTGTGCAACGGTTATGAGGTGTAGTGGGGCGCGTCTTCGTGGATTGCACTATCTAAACACGGCGACATCATTAAAAAAATTAAGAAATGTTAAACTATGCAAGTAATGCATATTCCGTAAAATCTATAAAGGGGGTAGAATAAAAGTTAGAAGCTCTCCGTATTCGAGTCTCCATCTAGAATAATATTACAGGAGAGAAGTAAAATTGGTGAGTTTGTATGTAGGGCGTACCTAGGTAATCTTCGGAACCACCTTCTGATTCGATTCCTAAAATTATTTCATTAATGGGAAGCTACAGTGTTGCCGAGTGCCATTATGATATATTTTATGTTATTTAACAAGAAATTTCACGTGGACGAAGTTGCGGACAGAATCTAGTTTAAAATTAAAGTTTCAGTAGATACGTAAGCACCTAAAGTTTGGTACCTACCTAGAATTTTTATTTCAGGAGTTACAAAAAACCTTCTTACGCATTGCTTAAGTCTTAGCAACCTCATTTCAGTATATATGTATAAACATTTTTTCAACGTAAATAATTACATGACTAGGTATCCGCAAAAACGGATAATTTAGTCAGCGTAGCGCCGAATTTCGAGGGGAATTACACAAATCGGTTTAAAAGGATGTTTGGAAGGTAATTTTTTCGAGTGGCAACACAAGTGTGGCGACGCAAATCGGGGAGGAATATGTTTTTTTTTTTCGATTTTTCTTCGCATGTTAAGGCGAAAGGTCATACCTTCTTGATAGTAGGTTCATAGGTTAAATACGGTATTGTGTGTAGCCAACCAATTAAAATGTAAATCTAGTTGTATATCTTATAATTAGACTAAAATATAAAAGGTTTGGCCTATTTCCAGCAGTTGACTGCGATAGGCTGAGGTGATTGTTGATTAATAAAAGCTTTATGTCATGTTTACAAAGATCTGAAAGCTGATTCTCGTACTTAAAAAACCGGCCAAGTTCGAACGTTTCATTTGCGATAATAGTAGACAGAGTTAGAATTCTCTGTCTACGGCGATAATCGTGATTTTGACAGACTTGTCAGTAGCAGCAACCCAACATCAACCTTGTTATAAGAAACATAAAGATCACTATGATTTTGACACTGATGCAACATCAGAAGTAAAATAAATGTGAAAGGACTGTACCTACTCGCATACTGACAAATGCGTGCACTGACTGGACAGGTCCACTCAAATCTGTGTAGTTCTTTGCTCAAATGATCATTTCAGACACTAATCTACAATTAAATGGTCCTCACATGATCTGACCAAGATTATGTCTGGACTTTAAAAGGGACTGTGACCTGAGTTTGTTTCAGTCTTTCTTCTCAGAGTAGTTGGACTCGCGTTCACGGACTCCACCGTGACGGACGACACTCCTCGCTATAAGATCTTCATTATTAATTGTTTGTCCGGGAAGTTATATATGTGATCGTAGAAGGCAATATACCAGCCTTATTTTTGATACAGTCCGCTTTTTATTGCTCCCCGCGCTAACATTAACACATTTACATTTATTTATTTATTTAACACTTCAAGCACAAATGTACAGAGGCGGACTTAATGCCATAGGCATTTTCTACCAGTCAACCTTTGGGTGATGCAGAGACAAGCAGTGGCAGGTGCAATTTCGAAAAATTCAGGAATAAATATTTATTTAAATACAAAGATACACATAATACCTATTACAAACTATAAATATAATAATATATACCTAATTATATATAAATATAAGCACAAATAAATATACATAAATATACTAATACAAATAATACCAACAATGGGAAACATTACCTTTGTGATGACACTGCCAGCTTCTTGCGAATGTGTGAACATTTTAACACCGAACTCTAACTACATACATACATAAACTCAGGCCTTCTTCCCATGGGGAGAGCCACCTGCTACGATCCTTACATACTTCTTTTGCCTTGTTTACGTTCATACATCTAGTCATAGGTACACGCACGCCGGTTGCGAGAACTACGCACCTGACCTTTCTGAAGAACATCACCAATAAGGTCACTATATGTCTTCCTAGGGCGTCCCCTCCCGGCGTTTCCACTCACATTTGTTAGTTGCTTTTTATTCATACCTCAATATATGACCAAACAATATAAGCATAGGTACTCTTTTCAATTTTTAATACTGCACATTTTCTTTTAAACCGCATTGTTGCCTTATCACATCATTCCTCAGCCTGTTTTTCAAAGTCACACCACACATGCTTCGCAAGGAACACATTTCCACAGCATTTTTAGGGATCCGTACCAAAATGGTAAAAAAGGAACCCTTATGGTGTCACTCAGTCGGTCTGTCTGTCTGTCACAGCTGGATATCTCAAAAACTACTAATGCTATCAACTTGAAATTTAGAATAGTTTTAGATGACGTTGACCCAACTATTTTGCAAATAAGAAAGAAATTAAAATATTTATATTTTTTTGCAACAAGGACTGAAAGGTGGTCTTAAAAAATCAAAGTGGGGCTACTAGGGCATGTGGGGTATCATATGAAAGAACGCTGTTTGCACATTCTCAAACATTTTTTTCTTTTTTTAGGCCGCATAGTTTTCGACTTCTGATGAAAAATGTAAAAAAAAATACCGTTCCTCCCTTATGTCCGAAGTTAGCAAAGAAAAAAATCTGAAATTATTCTATGTGATAGAAGTTTATGTAAAGATTACAGGAAAAATAAAACGATGTCTCTACATAGCACACTTTTTCAGAAATCAGAACGGAACCCTCGGTGCGCGAGTCCGACACGCTCTTGACCGGTTTTTTATTCTACTTTTATGCTTCTTTTGCCACACCCAACCTTCACTTCCATACATAAGCGTACCTATGTCTTTTTGGACATCAACTGGTTGGTCACATTCGAATAACATCATTCACTTTATTTCCCGCATTTACTCTTGCGTGAGTGTGGTGGTGAGTGAGTGAGTTGAGTGAAGTGAGTGTAAGTGAGTGAGTGTAATGAGTGAGTGAAATGAGTGTGGTGGTGAGTGAGTGGTTTTCGCGATTTCAGGTTTGGTCACATAGTAAAAGTTGTTCATAATGATGAGTACAATGACCCCTTATTAAAGGGTTGTGCGTTTAAATAAAATTCTATTATTACCTATTCCTACATACTTTGTTTGTATTAGATACTCAACAATTAAACTTTCCATGAAAATACATAGGGTTCTTACAACATTGTACAATACCTACCCTGTGGTTTCAGAACCTTTTATAGAGGATTCATAATGGGTGTAGATAAAGTCTTGTATGCAACTGTATATAATTATAAAACAGTTGCATAATTAACTATTATCATTTACTTACCTGACTGATAACTTTTCTGTTGTTTTGTTGGCTGTACATGAGACAGACGAAACTGTAGGACGGTGTTGTACCACTGTGCATTACTTGCACGTATTTCGATTTGCTGTCTTGAGTCTGAGTTTCAATCTAACCTAGTAAGTACTTGATGAACCCAGTGTTCCGTTAGGAAGTTTTCAATTTATTTTACAACTAAGAAGAATAAAAGATGAATGAACTATGTGATAAGGCAACGGTGTGGTTTAAAAGAAGATTTAATGACAATTGAAAAGATGGTTTGGTCGATGAATGAAAGGCCACTAACAAAAGATATTTACAAGGCAGATGTGAGTGGAAACGCCGGGAGGGGACGTCCTAGGAAGGCATAATATAATTACTGACCTTATTGGTGAGGTTCTTCAAAAAGGTCAGGTGCGTAGTACTTGCAACCGGCGTGAGGGTATGTGTATGAACGTAAACGAGGCAAAAGGAGTATGTAAGGATCGTAGCAGGTGGCGGACTGTAGTTTGTGCCTATACAACGTGTAACGTTAAATGCGCAAAACCTCTTAACCCCTCAAGTGTCTGAGTTTGGCTGATTTTAGACCCAAAACCCCAGCGAGTGGGGAGGGTTGGGGGTTAGTTGCCAACCCCATAGGTTCACAACTACTGATCATTATCAGTTGTTTTCCATCGGATGATGTTTTTTTACGTTTATATATACGTGATCTAAGCTTATATACCTATTATGTAAAGTTTTGTCCTTTTGCACACTTGGGGTGCATTTGACACGCAGGGGGGAGGGGAAGTTAGCTGCGAACTCCATAAGTTCACAACTAATGATTTGATTGGTTTTCCATCGGATGATGTTTTTTTACATTTATATATATGTGATATAAGCTTATGTACCGAACAAAAAAAGGGTTTTTCTTATGCACACATGGGGTGCATTCGACACTTGAGGCGTTAAGGGGTCATTGTACTCATCATTATGAACAACTTTTACTATGGGACCAAACCTGAAATCGCAAAAAAAATATCAGCTGTTCAGTACATTTTGACGAATTATGGTACTGAACAGCTGATTTTTTTTTTTGCGATTTCAGGTTTGGTAAAAGTTGTACAATGACCCCTTAAGAGGTTTTGCGCATTTAACGTTACACGTTGTATACCCCCATGAAAAAAACGGCATTGCAAAACCGAAACTTTAAAATATGAAAATCAATTATTTTGGCCAACATTAAGGAAGAAAATCCTAGTAGTTTATTTATACTTCTTTGTGAATCAAATAATTTGATATTCTGGAGGAAGTAAGTGCACTTTACCAGGTCTTCCTGTTAAGCCAGATGCGATTTGAACAGGTACTTCAGATTTTGCACAAGTTAAATTTTCATCGAGTTGGAGTACCTACTGGTAGTAGGTAAGTACTTTTGCTCAGGTAGGGAGAAAACCTGGAATATAATTGCAATATCGGCCTCCATAACGGTCCAAAAGCTGGATAATGATGTCTTCCTATGAACAATTACTTAAATATTATCTATACTTATTATAAAATAAAGTCGCTTTTCGTGTCTGTCTGTGTGACAGCGTTGTTCTTCTAAACTACGCACCGGCTTTTGATGCGGTTTTCACTATCATTTAGAAAAAATATTCCGGAAGGTTTTTATGTACATTAAATCTTTAACTTATTTATAATATAGAAATCTTCATGTTTTGTCAAGTCGTAAAAACCGTGCGAAGCAGGGCCGGGTCACTAGTTATATTATGAAATTAAAGAAACAAGCATTGGACACCAGCACGCCATTGTGTAATACTAAACAGGCAACGGATTTTGATGCGGTTTTCACCAACATTTAGAGAATGTAAAGCGAAAGTTTTAGGTGTAAAATATATTCACATTAAGGCTTGCCCGCCGTAAAAAGCGCGGTCACTGTCGGACTGCATAGAAAAGAAAGAGAAACGCGATGACACAATGCTTGCAAAATACCGATTTACAAAAAAATCTATTGATTTGACTAAAAAAGTAATGACATGAAATCATTCCTTATTATTTTGGAGAACTGTATAAATTTATGAACACTTTTAATGAAAACTGTAGGAGTAATATGGTAAAAACTCGAAAAAATAGACAGAAATATACCCGAATTTAGTTTTTTTTTCCTTAGTTCTACAAACTAAAATACATTTCAGGACAAATAAAATCACTTCTTATGTATTGTAGATTACCGTGTACTTTTTTCTATCAAAAATATGCTAAAATTACTGTAAAACTTGAACACAAAGTTACTAAGTTTCGCCGTATTTTGGGAGGACAAGCCTTAAACTTACAAATAATAAAGAAATCTCAATGATTTGTCAAGTCGTAAAAGCCGCGCAAAGTAGGAGCGGGTCGCTAGCATTCCAATAAAATCATACGAAAGGCACAAAGAGATAATAATGAAAACAGTAAAAGCTGGAAAAATTCACCAACAGCAGAAAATGTAGAAATGCAATGAATAAAGCTCAGGTGAAAGGTTCATTTCAGAATAAAAATGAACATCTGACTAAAAATATTAATACAAACGTGGATACGGAACCACGACAAGCCAGGACATTAGCATTCCTCGGGACACTACTGGTTGGGATGGGAAAATAGTGTTGCACTTCGATATAAACTGTCGATACTATTGTGACGTTCTTATCGATAATAATTGCGAAAGTAAATTGTTGATATGTTGATGCTGAGTAACTAATACATACTGTGCTAAAGATTGATAAAAAATAGTAATACCTATCGATGTTTCTTGGTCATGTTTCCTACCTTGTAATTAATATCCCACACGGAGCGATATAAGTATATTCTATTGCTTTTTATGAGGAGATTTTATTTCATTAAAAATAAAAATAAATAAATAAAATTCAACCTGTTATCTACCAAAATCAATCTGCCTAGCCTATTCCTAACTATGTTGGGGTCAGCTTCCATTCTAACCGCATGCAGCTGAATACCAGTATTTTACATGGACCGACTGCCTATCTGATCTCCACAACTCAATTAGTGGGTAATACGATACCTGTTATCTACCAATGCTGGCTAAAATTCATGCTCTACTCCACAGTACTGTTAAAAGATAATACTCAAATTCATCAGTTTATGACCTATGCTTCAAGGTCAACTATCGATATTCCAACTATGAAAGGTGCACAACCCTACACAGTAGAAAATAAGCAAAGTTTTGTGTCAACACGTTGCTACATCTTAGCTCATAATAAGAATACCGACTTTGGTACAGATGCTGTAATAAGGATGTTTTCTGGGTTAAAAAAAATAAATTCTATTTAGTCCGTCAGTCAGTTCATTAAAAAATATTAGAAATGTATTTATTTCCTTTAACAATTAATAAAAAAATACTTAGATAAATCGCATTAAAGTTGTGGAGTGAGGGCTCGCTACGTCACTACTATTAGCCAATCAGCCGCACGGATCAATCGAAGGTTAAGTTACGCTTGCCCCCGCGGTCGGTTCTTGGATGGGTGACCATCCAATACATATCGAGACACCTCCGAGCCGTTGGTCACGGCTGTCCTTCGTAGATCTTTCACCATGTTAAATAGTCAGAAGCCCAAAAGTCTGACGACCAGTTACCAAGTAGTATCGTGTTACTCAGTAACTGGGTTGTGGAGATCAGATAGACAGTCGCTCAATGTAAAATACAGGTATTCAGCTGCATCCGGTTAGACTGGAAGCCAACCCTAACATAGTTGGGTATAGGCTAAGCAGATTGATTGAACAACTGAGCCTTTTAGCCAATTGAATGAACTGAAGCCCTTAAATGACGTCAGTCTTCCACTGTGTTACCGAAGCGTGTAGGTATCCCATGCATGTTTTATCTCGCGTTTTGCTTCAGCGCGCATGCATTCTTGTTTATCGTTACGCGAGTATACTATTCAATGCATTCAATTGCTTCACAGCTGTATTCAGCGCTGTTTCGCTTCAAGAGTAAAAATATAGCGGCTGAATCCAAAATGAGGATTGTTGTTGTAGGTAGTAAAACTATGTAGATAACAGATTTTGTGAATGGAAGACATTCTTAGTTATGTGTGTTTTGTATTTTACAAATACAAAAAAAAATACAAAATGTTTATTACTGTAACTATTAACTAATTACATAGTTTATATTAATTTATGATTGGAGCATAATTTTAATCTGGAACTTTAAGAAAATAACAAACACAGGATTTTCAAGTAAATAGTCTCAGTAAAAGAGAAACTAACTGGCTTACGTATCTAATTCTACCGTAATTTATAGCACAGCAAAAAAGTCATATAATTCATCAATCAAACAAAAAAAAATCATATATTCAGGTATGTATTTAATTGAGGGCTAAGTTATGGTTCATATGAACGGCTATTTCAGTCAACTTTCAACAAATGAAATAGCTTAGCGGTTCGACGACTGCTTTACAAACTTGTGGTTGTACCACTTCCAACTGTTAATATTTTCTGTTCTTCTTTTTTTGTCATATTTTTATTATTTATGATGGTTCGTAGAACGTTACAGCTAAAACATCAAGTTTAGGCCTCTTCTGCGTGTATTGCCCATGGTCCACCCGCCTGGTTCACCTAGGTGGACTATGGGAAATTATTTTTCCCACAGTCCACCAGAAAGTCCATATTATGTTTTCTAGGTGGACTATGGGATTTTTTTTTCCTCTAGTTCACCAGAAAGTCCATATTATGTTTTTATCGGAGTATTAAGAATCGTGTATTGAAAAGAAAAAGAAAAGAAAAGAAAAAATGTTTATTTGCGGTAAACATGACACAAATTACAATAAAAACCACCCGCCCACCCGCCACCCGCCTAGTTCACCTAGGTGGTCTATAGGCAATAATTTTTCCCATAGTCCACCAAAAAGTCCATAAATTATGTTGTTATCGTAGTATTATGAATGAATAATAGTGATTTTAAATTGTAAAGCCAAAATACTAATGTCTATTAAAATACAAATACATTAAAACTAAAATCAAAAGGTCAAACGAGGATAATCGGTCTCACTGCAGCTCTTCCACTTTTACCAGCTGAAGCTATGTTGGATGGCTATGAGTATATAAAAAAGAGGAAGGCTGCGAATTGAATATGAAGACATTTTTCAAATACATTGACAGTATCTGGAAAAAAAAGTATTTTAGCAAAATTTTATCAGTTTTTGTGGAAAGGCATAGAACAAATAACGTATTGGAATTTGATTCAAAATTGAACAAAAAAATTAATAAAAACTCAGACTATTAAAAAAAAATAGATTTTATTTCGGACAACTAAAGATCCATAAATTGTTAGTAACAAAATTAGAACTTAAGACACTATTGTTAGTAACTTAAGCTAAAGACAATTTAAAGACAGACAAAGAGACAATTAATGACAAGACTGAACCTATACAACGAGAAATGGACACTATGGTATCAGCCTTATGGATCATGGATACTATTGCGACTGCCCCTTATTCTGCTCAGAAGTAAGGCCGTCTTTTTGCGGATAATCGCATGCAATTAAATGTCCTGTTTGAAATTAAAATCTAAATTCATAACTAGACGAAAACTGGACATCGAAAATGATGACTACATTACTGGTATTCATATGCAACTCGTATCCGGGAAAATTACTGTAGGAGAGGCTTTGGAAAAACTCCGTTAATATGACACAACACATGCAATTCTAATTTTATTTTAATGTTTGATCGCAAAAGGCAAGCCTATATAATTCTTTTTAGGGTTCCGTACCAAAATCGTAAAAAAGGAACCCTCATGGTGTGACTCAGTCTGTCTGTCTGTCTGTCTGTCTGTCTGTCACAGCTGGATATCTCAAGAACTACTAATGATATCAACTTGAAATTTGGAACAGTTTTAGATGACGTTTACCCAACTATTTTGCAAATAAGAAAAAAGTAAAAATATTTATATATTTTTTGTAACAGGGACTGAAAGGGGGTCTTAAAAATTAAAAGTAGGGCTACTAGGGCATGTGGGGTATCATTTGAAAGAGCGATATTTGCACATTCTCAAACATTTTTTTATTTTTTTTAGGCTCCATAGTTTTCGTGTTTTGATGAAAAATGTAAAAAAAATACCGTTCCCCTCTTATCTCCGAAGTTTGCAAAGATAAAAATCTCAAATTATTCTATGTGATAGAAGTTTATGTAAAGGTTACAGGAAAAATAAAACGATGTCTAAATAGCACACTTTTCACACACACGCACACTTTCAGAAATCGGAACGGAACCCTCGGTGCGCGAGTCCGACTCGCTCTTGACCGGTTTTTTTATAATGTCTAACGTATAATGTGGTACAAATAAATAGATTTTAACATTTTCACGCTGGCTTTACAATTTAATATCACTATTATTCATTCGTAATACTACGATAAAAGCATATCATGGACTTTCTGGTGAACTAGGGGGAAAAAAATTCCTATAGTCCACCTAGAAAACATAATATGGACTTTCTGGTGGACTATGGGAAAAATAATTTCCCACAGTCCACCTAGGTGAACCAGGTGGGTGGACCATGGGCAATACACGCTCTTCTGTCATCTATGTAATAAAAATAAATTTCTATGGTTTGATGACTGTTAATGAGAAACCCCGTATGTTTACAATCAACTGTTATATTATTTTAGTGACTGCCGTTCATCAGGAATAATCTGTAAGAATGCATCAGTCAGTGTATCAGTGTTGTGCCATTTGGTAGTACATACAGGAACGAAGGCGTTCATTAAGTCTTTGCGTGTCTTATGAACCCCATAGGTTCAGACATAGTGGCTTTTTAATTGTTTAAGTAATTACGACATGCGATGGACGATACTAAAAACGTAAAATTTTGCAAGCAATGGGAAATTGCTACTGAAGGCTGCGAGTGTCGACCTCAGGACGAGCTCTGACACGGTCAACTGTACGTCGCGACGGACAGTTGACCGTGAGCTCGAGCAGAGAGCTCGTCCTGGTCCGCATCACCAGAGCTGACTCTTTGTATATTTTGGCTGCTGTGACCAAAACTACAAACGTAATAAATAGGAAAGTTTTATAAAAATGTAGCTGTTATTTTAGAATATTGTGTCTTACGACTTCAACGCGAGCGAAGTCGTAGGCAGATGCTAGTCTGTAATAAATCAAAAGCTACCTCCACGGCAGGGAATCGAACTCCGTTGTCCCGCGTGACTGCCGCGGATATTTACTACTATGTAACCAAGGAATTGTAATAGCAAAATACAAGGCAAAGGCAAGGCAAATATTTTCGGTATAGGTAGAGATTTAAAATCTTCCTTGAAAACGAAGACGAAAGAATAACAATATTAAAGTTTAAAAGGGCAATAACCTATTTTAAATAATATCCGCGGTTGGTTTTATGATAATTTCGATTGCCGATGTAGTCTACATACACAATTTAGTAAGAAGGTACAAAATATCTCTTTTGTTCGCAATACAACGTGTTTGGTAAGCCAAAGGCAGGGAATATGAATAAATATTGTAATAAGTAGGCACTACCTCAGTTCTTTTAAAGGTATCTCTAATATATGCGCATATTGTGCATGAATTTACGCACACTATGCAGGCAGGCATATTATACGTTGGGGGATTACATAAATGATAAAAATGCTTGGCTCCATGCTGGTCCTGCTCCACAACCTCAACTAATTAATTAACATTTGAACATACTGTTGGAACTGCTGAAGATTGTAAGAATAGCTTTGCATTGTGTAGACTCAATCACCATTGTATTGTATAATTGCTTAGCACATGTGTGAGTACTATGTACCTACTCTAAAGCTACCATTTACTGGGTACGTCTTTATTTGACTTGGATGTGCCCTGGCGGCTGAGAGTGTGTCATGCTCACTCTAATGCCTCGCTGATGGTGGCGCGTGTGTTGGATCATTTAACGAATCCATACGTCAGGTTCGTCAACGGGCGCTGTTGGTGGAGGCTGGTCATACCTTAGCTGCCACGGTTTATTTTAATTTTAATTTTGATTTTTTTTTTTTTTTTTTTTAATACGGACGCTTTTAACGTTCATCGTTCTCACATGTATAATTTCAACATGAATGATGTAACCAATATTTTGTAACCATATTTTGATTTAAAAGAGTGTCCGTGGAGTTTCTTGCCCGTTCTTCTCCGTAGATCTACGTTTTGGAATGGGCAACTAGCTTCAACTTTCTGACTTACCTACTGACCGACTCTTTGACAATTCAAAAGTGCCTGTAATTGGTTTAATTGAAATAAATGCTTTGAGTTTGAGTTTGAGTTTGAGTTTACCTGAAACGTTTTTTACGAATCGAGAGTAGTCGATGTAGTAGGGAAATGAATTCAAAATCAAATTACGCTGAGAATCAGTAGGTACTTTTTCAATGTCAACATTAGGTACTTATAGTAGCACCCTAAAATGCCCGCCCTTCACCGCTTCCTAGTGTTATACTGCCCACCTGAGCCTAAAGTGCAGTAATAGAAATTTTGATAGGTTTTCAATGAAATATTATTCTGAATCCCCGTATTATTTTACAGTTTTTTTAATAAAAATACTAACCTAACCATAGACTTATAAAAAAAGATGGACTCCGCGCCACGCATATCGAAAGTGAAGCACAGTAAGTATGCCGTTTGTACAAACACGCCTCGCGCACACATTTACATCATAGTATGCCGACCGACCGCCATTACGTGACACGAGTGACGACGTCTTTGCAGGGTACTCAAATCATGCACACATAGATCGGTACGGTGCTTCACTTTCGATATGCGTGGCGCGGAGTCCATCTTTTTTTATAAGTCTATGAACCTAACATTGTTAAGTTTTTAGTTTTGTACTTATCCTTTCACCTTGCATTCAAAGTTTAATCGAAAAGTCGTTTTCCCGAATTCGTGTTTTTCCTATTACTGCACTTGCGGACGACACGGTTGGCGCAGTGGTTGAGCGATTGACTGCTGCGCAGCATGTCGCGGGTTCGATTCCCGCACGGAACAAATATTTGTACGACCTACAAGTATTTGTTCCGAGTCTGGGTGTTTTTCTATCTATAATATGTATGTATTTACAAAAAAAAAAAAATGTATATAAGTAGTTTATCAGCCATCTCGTTACCATAACACAAGCATTAGGTTGCTTAGCTTGGAACTAGATGGCGTTGTGTGAAATGTCCAAGGATATTTATTTTTATTTATTTATTAATTTTACTTTAGGTACGGGAGGGCAGTATAGCTGGGAAGAAGTGACGAAACAAACTCCCCAGACTACATTAGAAAACAAAGAAACATAAAACATTACGGGCCTGTTTTGCCACCTACGATTAAGTTCCTAAGTATTATGAAATTATCTGCCAAGTAAATTATCTGCCAAGTAAATTATCTGCCAAGTAAATTATCTGCCAAGTAAATTATCTGCCAAGTAAATTATCTGCCAAGTAAATTATCTGCCAAGTAAACTACCAAGTAATTTATCAGCCAAAGTAAATTATCTGCCAAGTAAATTATCTGCCAAGTAAATTATCTGCCAAGTAAATTATCTGCCAAGTAAATTAATAGGAACTTAATCGTAGGTGGCGAATCAGGACCTCAGACTAAATAAATAAAACCGGTCAAGTGCGTGTCGGGCCACGCGCAGCAATAGGGTTCGGTAGTGCACGCCGCCTACCGTCAGTCGTTATTCAAGCGTAAATATTATTAATTTAGAAATCATTAGTAATATGAATGTTATGATAAATTATTGAGTATTGAGTATTGATTTTATTTTTGTATATTTTTACATGGTTCATAAACTTATACTTTTTTTCAAGGTTTTTGCTTAACACTTTGTTGGCGTGATGAGTATGTATATCCATGCCAAATTATAGCTTTCTAGTACTAAGAGTTGAGCTAAGCTGCGGACGGACAGACAGACAGACAGACAGACAGACGGACGGACATAGCGAAACTATAAGGGTTCCTTGTTGACTACGGAACCCTAAAAACCAAGACATGGCACTGTCAATAGTGACGCGAGGCCGCACATTTCGGCACAACCTATGTAATGAGGTGTAGTTTAATTGTAGTTCGGTGTAAATGTGTGCGTGTGAGCGTGTATGCACAGAGCGAGGTGTAGTTTTGGGCATGCTTCATTGTACTGTTCGCAGCGCTATATCTGGGTTTTTTTATTTAGTCTGAGATGTCAGCTAGCACACACCGATATAGGTACCGACCATAGGGATTTAAATAAGGGTATTTTTTTTTAATAAACTGTATTACTTCACAACCATGCTTCCATCAATATTTTTGAGAAAGAATTTATTTTTTTTAAAGTGCAAAGAAACTGTGAGAAAATTCACATATCGTCGCTAACTGACGTATCTGACATTTTGGACTAAGCCGATAGCCGACCTAACTATAGTAATTTGATACATTTTCCAAGTCGCATCGATCTGTCTAATCGGCGAATCTGTAACTATGCCTTACGGTCCCCATGATAATGCAAAAATCGAGACCGATATATCCACAGTTTACAAAAAAACAAGGAAAATAGCTTGCCCTGTAAAATTTTCTTCAAATCAGTTAAGTCACTTAGTTAGATTAGCGACGATATTTGAAAGATCAGAGTGAATGTGACGTAAATGTCTATAACAACAATACAAAATGTCAATGTGTTTTGTAGGAGTGTTTGCAATTCAGTCAGCTTTATTGTCATAGACCATAGAAATCAATTAGCTGTTCCCTACATTCATGTTCGCATTTAACTCGTCAAAATGTAGGGAAAAGCTATTTTTTTTTTCGCGATTTCAGGTTTAGACCCATAGTAAAAGTTGTTCAAAATACAGAGGTTGTGCGTTAATTCTGGGACATGTATACAATTGTCTAAACACACTATGCGGAAGATCCGCGACGGAAGTTCGGCATGATTACGCCGCGCCGCCTGCAATGCTATTTGAATTACTGACGAGACACATTACGACCGAAACTACGTTGCCAAATTACGTTGTTGTTGAATCAGCCGCGGAACTCCGGTCGCGTATCTCCGCAAGTGTGTTTAGACACTGAGGCTGAGGCTACAGTAAGCAGCGATTTGCGATGCGACTGGAAGAGCGAAACTAATAACGAGAGTAATATTTGATGTACGGTGTAGCCATATACGTGAGCATTAATTTATTTGTTTTAATCGCTCATGTGTCGCAGGTTGCGTCACGGCCTAATGTAGCCTCAGCCTAAGTGTGAAATCGCCAACTGAAGTTTGGGATCGATTGTAAACAATTTCTTTTTTGATTTAATTTTTGCCTTGGAGCATCACACTGCAAAAGATGTAAGTATTAACAAAATGGCCGCTCGAAGGACTTCCGTAAACAATCTTAATTGAAATTCTTTCGCGAGTTACTCAACTTTAAATTTTCGATAATCGCTGGCTAGTAATTTTAAGAAAAAATGTGTAACAGAGTTGTTACGATCTTCTTTTGATGCTACTGAAGTCTATAAAAATAAAAGTGAAAAATAACTTGTTATGTCCCTACATACAACGTGTCGTTTTGCATCCTCATCAAAAAGGGTGTGGTATAGACCATCAAACCGAACAACTTTCTCCATGACACCAACATCGCGGAAAAATAATCAGCCGTCCCATACATTTGCGTCGAGTAGGTATTGAAGTTTTCTATGGGACAGTTGAAAATTTTTTCGCGATTACGATGTTGGTCCCATGGAGAAAGTTGTTCGGTTTGATGTTCTGTATCACACCCTGAAATTTGACGAGGATGTAAAATCAAATCAAATCAAATCATTTTATTATAAGGCAACTAGGCCCATAGATAAAATACATAAAATTATATTAAACAATAATAAACTAATACATAATAAATCTAATTAAAACTATAACTATACACGTAACACAACACGACACGTTGTATAGTAGGTACAGATAAAAATGTGAGTCAGTAAAATAATTACATAAGTAGGTACTTATATTGAATCGAGTAGCGTTATTCGCAAACTGGCTGAGACTAACCTGCTGCCTGCTATCGTGCAGTCGGTTAAGCCCCTGGTGGCACGAGCGGTTTTTTAAAGCGACGTTTTTATATCGCGCACTGGACTTTAAACTCTCGGCGTTGAGCCGAGCATTGACAATCCAACAGAGTGCATCTCAGCGCGTCAAAAAAATACACTGTTGGATTTTTAACTCTCTGCGCTAAGCACTGCGTTGAAAATCCCAGTACGCGGGGGCGATCCACTCGTGAAATGTGTTTTCCTAAACTCCACACCCACGGCCCACGTGGTCTGCCACAGATGGACGTGACGTCACGCTGTCCTCTCCAGCAATGCAGTAGCGCACGTCGATAACACGTGTGGTTTTAGTCAGCAAAAGTCTGTCTGTCAGACTTTTGCTTCAACCACCCCAGAGTGGAGGACATCCATGAGGATTTCCACAGGATAAAAAACTTTTCATCCTGGATTGGAAACGAAGTTGCGGGCAACAGCTGGTTTAATACGAGTATTATCTAATCCATAAGGATATGCCAAAGCTGAGTCCCCGGTGTGTCGTACTTTAAGGATGCTTAACGCGCTCCTGACCACCAATCCTGAATGTGATCTATTTGCTGATGAATGGAGTAGTATTATGCGTGTATGTCTGATGTTTTGTGAGAGAAAGTATGCTAGGGTGTCCTCTATTATATGTTAGTACTTTTATTTCTTTGTGTATCTTTCTATAATTATCTATGTTAATTAATGTAATTGGTGTTACCGTTTTAATTAACAATAAACAATAACAATAACAATCTCAATAAATCTAGACCCAATCCAGTGCTGAGACAGCTTGTACTGACTGCTTCATCGGAATCCATTCACGACCTTCACTCCTAAGGGACCAGCCCAACCGTAAATAACTCACATGTTTCTTTTTATCAGGGAACGGGTGTAAATTATTTTTACTTTGGTACGTAAGACCAATTTTTAATCTTTTGAAAAAAAAAATATTTACTTAGGTATGTTATATTTATGTTAGTTTACAAATGTGAAAGACGACGATTTAGTTCTTGCAAGGAGTTTTGGCCGTGAGGGTTATTAAGCTTTTTTGGATAAGTGCACAAATAGCCAAGCCTTCGAGGTCCTAACTCTGTTCAAAGCAATTTTTTTTTTTTATCAAAATTCAATTTGTCACTTCGAATTACTTTTAAACATATAAGTTGTATATATTTTTGTTATCACCATTTAAAACCCTTCATTTTGATACCCCACTCGATGGTATTAGAAGACAAAAAAAAATCGAACTCCACAATATGTCACCCCATTTTACTTTATTTTTGATGTTAATGTAGCCAGTGACACTCGCGCCACCAAGACAAATCTAAAGACGCATAATTTATCCAAATCCATTCATTCGTTTAGGAGTTACGAGGGAACAAAGAAACGGACATACATACATACAGGTCAAACAGCCCTTTTGGGCTTCGCCGCAATCGGGTAAAAATCAGTCGAGAGCGAGTCGGACCGCGCAACGAGGGTTCCGTACCATCATTTATAAGTATGTAATTTTTGTTGATGATTTCTGAAAAATTGTGTTATTTAGGGACATCTTTTTATTCTTCCTGTAATCTAGACTACATCTTAGTCGCAAAATAGCTGTTGGACAAACGTCAACTAAAACTGTTCCAAATTTCAAGTTGATAGCATTAGTAGCTCTTCCTTTGTAACATTTTGGTACGGAACCCTAAAAAAAGTAGTCCTGACTGACTGACTGACTGACTGATTGACTGCATCAACGCCCAGCACAAACCCTTGGCCATAGAAAGCTGCACAGAGGTTCCCTTTATAATGTAGACAAGGAATAAGGAAGGAATTCCCGGCAGTACGTTCCCGTGGCATATTTTCCGACATCCACGCGGGGAAAACCGCTGGCAAAACCTAGTTTAAGTAATAAAATTGTAATTTTACCACAGATAATGTACGACTTTCACTCCTAGGTAGTTTTACGTTCAGACAAAGTGACAGCGGATTTTAATGGTTTTTATTTATTTTAGATACAGTTTTCAACTTTAATTCATTTCATAAATAGCTGCTACCGCAATGAACTCAATATGAAGCAAATAACACAATTAATGAAATTTAAAAAAAAAATTGGTCTCTTAGAAGATCGTTAGTAACGAAATGTAATCGAAAGTAAGTGACCCTGACGCTAACGTATATGTCAGTTGACAGTTCTCAACAGTTGTCAGTTGACAATTTTATTAAAATACAATTAAAATCTAATCACACATTTCGCGCGGCGCCGCCGTACGAGCCCATGCTCCCTTTTTTGTCCTCCGTAGCCTATTTCCAAGCGATAATCAGAAATCCCAGCTGTCATCAACATTTTGTATAATTTTTTGCTTGTTTATTTTCAGAACCTGTCACTTGCATAAGTGTCCAAAAGGGTTTTTTTATTTTATACTCCTAACGGTCATACTCCCTTTGTTTACCTACTCAAAATTATTATTAATTTTTGTAAACGTTTGTTGCTTATGAAGTTACGACTGGACATACGTTTCGCGTTTTTTTGCCTTCCTGAATCACTGTTCCTTATAAATAATTAAATCATTACAGTCACAGATTCGCCACCAACAAGGTAAACAAATATCAAAGTTATAGGCCGTGTTCTAACCTAATACAAAGCGATCGTCGCGTTTTTAGGTCACTTTTTGTTCGGCGAAACCAAACGCGTCGTCGCGCCAACAAGTTTTCCCAACAAAATGTGACTGTGAATGCGACGACCGCGTATTCCTGGGAACGTTTTAGTTAGGACGTGGAGATAGCAGTTGCAGTGCCCTAATATAAGCAATCGTCGCGTCGTCGCGCCAATAGAGGGCGCGTTAGTGAGAAATGAAAGCGACGATCGCGTATTCACTCAACACTCGCGGAAGGAAGCGGCATCATAATGTTTTACATAAAGTCAAAGAAGTCAGAATCAACTGGTTCGTGCTTCGTTAGTGTACTCAGTAGTGTTTGAGTTGTGTTGATGTCCTCTCTGTTCTTGGCAAGACATACAAAATAGCCGACTGTGAGCCTCCAAAATGGCGCAGTTTGATAAAACTTTGGTGACATACTATAATTATATTACTATTTGTATATCCAAAAGAAAATGTATACCACATTGTGCCATTTTAGCATCTGGGAAGTGTGCCTATAGTACACCCATCCCATTTCGTCAGTTATTTTGAAGTCTCATGAAATAGGGACGAACCTATTGCCATCAAACGGGAACAAATCCCAACATCCGGGCGACTATTGAGAAATTCTTGATGGGAAAACACAATAACATTGCACTATTCAATTTTTACCAATGTCACTTTCGGAGTACCATGCGATAAGGATATCAATCTGCCTAGCCTTTTCCCAACTATGTTGGGGTCGGGATTTTACATGGAGCGACTGCCAGCTGACCTCCACAACCCAGTAACTGGGTAATACGATAACCCTTGGTAAGACTGGTTGTCAGACTTTCGAGCTTCTGACGACCCGTAACGACTGTCAAAGATCCACGAATGACAGCTAGCCGGGACCAACGGCTTAAAGTGGTTTCCGAGGAACGGAGGAGTCTCGGTATGTAAAGATGGTCCCCATCCACTGACCAACACCACCAAGCGTAGCTTAACCTGATGGATCGACCCGTGCGGCTGTTATTACTTACCCACAAGCTCCTCTAATATAATTTGTGTATATACAAATAGGATAAAGGATAATAAAACTAAAAAAAAACCTTTTAGAGGCATGAGGAACAGGGTGTAAAGTTCACTCATCCTCCATTGAAAAGGGAGGATCCTCCGACCAGACGGATGTTGTGTCTGGTGGGCTACTGCCGGACGGTTGATGACGGGACGTTGTATATTATGCTAATCGCGTGGTAAACTCTAATTGCGCGATGTAGGTTTGCGTGACGTCATGTCATTGATGCGTAGTTCATATGTGGTGATGTAGATGCCGCCACATCACTCCCCTCCGGATCACGTCGGGGTCACCAGTTTAGAGGCATGAGGAACAGGGTGTAAAGTTCACTCATCCTCCATTGAAATGGGAGGATCATGCGACCAGACGGATGTTGTGTCTGGTGGGCTACTGCCCGACGGTTGTTGTCGGGACGTTGTATATATGCTAATCGCGTGGTAAACTCTAATTGCGCGATGTAGGTTTGCGTGACGTCATGTCATTGATGCGTAGTTCATATGTGGCGATGTAGATGCCGCCACAACCTAAGTATAGAGGTCAACACAACAATCAGCCAATCTCAATCTATGTAAGTGCAACCACATGTCCACGATTGCTTTGTAATGAGGGTAATCTCATCTAAAAGTCATCGTTAAGTCGCCGGGGCGGGCTAACGGCCGTGTTATTAAAAGCGGTAGCGACAATACTGTGTGATTGCGGTGTGAAGTGAGCTTGCAGCCAATAACAGGCCCTACCATTAGGTATACAAGTCATTTGGTTCTCACTTTGCTTTGCCACTGAAATCGGAAAATCTGGGTGACTTTAAAATATCATCATGGTAGGTATATCACTAATTTTGTAAAGGCGAAAGTTTGTGAGTGTGTTTTTGTTACTTCTTCACGCTCAATCGGGTGAACCGATTTGGATGAAATTTAGTATGTACATAGCTTATACCCTGGATTAACACATAGGCTACTTTTTATCCAGGTCTGCCTTGGTGAAACCGCGGGGCGCAGCTAGTATCATGTAATTAATAAAAAATCTTGAGGATACGCGCCAAGTTAGCCCGCGGAATTAAAATTTTCCTATGTTTTTACATTTTGCAGGTCAGTATCAGTTTGTATATTGATTTGAATATAATTCGCGGCCGTAACAATGTGTGTTTGTCGAATGTGTGTTTTTATTTACATGGTGAAATTGAATAGATGCGACAAAATTTAAGGGGGTGTTCTACGCATCAATATGAACAACTTTTACTATGGGACTAAACCTGAAATCGCGAAAAAAAAATCAGCTGTTCAGTACATTTTGACGAATTATGCGAACATAAAATGTACTGAACAGCTGATTTTTTTTTCGCGATTTCAGGTTTGGTCCCATAGTAAAAGTTGTTCATATTGATGCGTAGAACACCCCCTTAAATTTTGTCGCATCTATTCAATTTCACCCTGTATTAGTTAAAATAATCAACACAACTATCTAAGTTCATACATATAACCCTATTGTATTGTAAGAGGATGGCGCCTGCGTATGTAATACAGTTTATACTAGCACAGACACAGACGTTCACTCTGTCTCAATTATACATAGCGTTGTAATGAAATAATTGCGTTTTTATTTATTTTTAGATAGATTGATAGTATACCTACTGTTTATTATGCACACCATAAAAATTACAGATATAAATGTTGAAATGTTGTTGTTGTTGTTGTTATTTTTAAATTTTGGTTGAGATGGACGAATGCCGTTGGTCCCGGCTGTTATTCGTGAATGTTTGACAGTGGTTACGGGTCGTCAGAAACCCGAAAGTCTGACAGCCAGTCTTACCAAGGGGTATCGTATTACCCAGTAACTGGGTTGTGGAGGTCGGATAGGCAGTCGCTCCATGTAAAATGCTGGTTTTCAGCTGCATCCGGTTAGACTGGAAGCCGACCCCAACATAGTTGGGAAAAGGCTAGGCAGATTGATTGGTTGAGATGAACGAATTCGTATTTGGCTTTTTGATAAATAAAGATTATTTATTTTATTTATTTATTTATTCAATGTCTATTTAATGAAATCATGACATTTGAGGACGAAGTTGCATTACTCTGATAATCTCTCTTTGATTCTAATGATTATAATTATGTATGTCAGTTGCGAGTCAGTTTAATTGAACTACTGCGGTTTCGCTGCTATGGTTTCGCGGCGGAGCTGCGGAGGTGTGCTACCTGCCTGAGACTGAGAAAAAAAAACGAGAATTTCTCCACAGTTTTGTAACTGGCAACATTTCAGCCTAAAAACAAACACTCTTCTTCAATAATTAAGCAAAAAAATAAGAAAAAGTGAAATAAAAAACAAAACGATCTAACTTCGGGATCGGGAGGCTCTTGTTCACAATTTATGATTATAAGAAAGTAAAATGAACAACTGAGTACGTAATAGAAATTAATAATTAAAGCTAAAATATTCAGACATTACAGGAATCGCAACCGGACCGGGTGCGATTCCGGCCCAAAAGTTTAATTTACTTCATTCCAGTTTTTGAATATTTTTGGTCATATTTTGTTCGTTTCCGTACCTTGCAGGAACAGCACGCAATAAAATAGATGTATCTATTGCCTAGACGCCTATTATAGGACTAAGTAAAAATGCAAAATTATGTCTGTTCGAGAAGTACATAGGCTATCTGATGAAGATTTAACACAAATGGATCAAAAAACGTACAAACCTGTTAGTCAACTCAGCCTATCGCAGTGCACTGCTGGACATAGGCCTCTCCCAGGCAACTTCACAATACCCTGTCCTCCGTCTTTCACATCCAGTCTGCCCCAACCACCTTTTTAAGGTCGTCGGTACTAATTGAGAGCTTTGATTAAATTATTTTTATTAAATATATAAACCCAAATATCAATTTTAAATCACCTTAGAGATGTTTCTTATTTGACAATAATTGAGGTTAATTTTATAACTCAATTTAAATCACCTTAGAGATGTTTCTTATTTGACAATAATTGAGGTTAATTTTATAACTCAATTTAAATCACCTTAGAGATGTTTCTTATTTGACAATAATTGAGGTTAATTTTATAACCTCAATTTAAATCACCTTAGAGATGTTTCTTATTTGACAATAATTGAGGTTAATTTTATAACCTCAATTTAAATCACCTTAGAGATGTTTCTTATTTGACAATAATTGAGGTTAATTTTATAACCTCAATTTAAATCACCTTAGAGATGTTTCTTATTTGACAATAATTGAGGTTAATTTTATAACTCAATTTAAATCACCTTAGAGATGTTTCTTATTTGACAATAATTGAGGTTAATTTTATAACTCAATTTAAATCACCTTAGAGATGTTTCTTATTTGACAATAATTGAGGTTAATTTTATAACCTCAATTTAAATCACCTTAGAGATGTTTCTTATTTGACAATAATTGAGGTTAATTTTATAACCTCAATTTAAATCACCTTAGAGATGTTTCTCATTTGACAATAATTGAGGTTAATTTTATAACCTCAATTTTTGTTTTCACTGATCTTTCACGAGTGTATACCGTTAAAACTGTGATAAATGTATCGAAGCGCATGGCTGATGGAAATCAAACAGTAAATGGTGTATCAAGTGACGTAGCTTGGAGGCTCAAAGCCACGTAACGTATAAAGGCCAGTCCATTGCAGTACAGTCCGCTGCAAACGCAACGGTCTAAATGTAGGGCTGACAAACATTAAAAAAACCGGGCAAGAGCGAGTCGGACTCGCGCACCGAGGGTTCCGTTCCGATTTCTGAAAAAGTGTGCTATTTAGAGACATCGTTTTATTTTTCCTGTAATCTTTACATAAACTTCTATCTCATAGAATAATTTCAGATTTTTCTCTTTTCAAACTTCGGAGATGGGGGGGGGACGGTATTTTTTTTTTACATTTTTCATCAGAAGTCGAAAACTATGCGGCCTAAAAAAAAGAAAAAAAATGTTTGAGAATGTGCAAACAGCGCTCTTTCATATGATACCCCACATGCCCTAGTACCCCCATTTTGATTTTTTAAGACTTTAAGACCCCTTTCAGTTCCTGTTGCAAAAAAAATATAAATATTTTAATTTCTTTCTTATTTGCAAAATAGTTGGGTCAACGTCATCTAAAACTATTCTAAATTTCAAGTTGATAGCATTAGTGAACTACTAATGCTATCAACTTGAAATTTAATTTTGAGATATCCAGCTGTGACAGACAGACAGACAGACAGACAGACTGAGTGACACCATAAGGGTTCCTTTTTTACCATTTTGGAACGGAACCCTAAAAATGCTGCTCTTATAAATAGGTAGTTATTTTAGGCGTAATTTCGACTAGGCATGAGTAATTCATCAACTCACTGCAGGTTGACAATGCTAACTCATGAACACCTACTTACTCTTTGTTTTGAATGTAATAACGATCGGCCTCGCAATAACGAACGGACCCGTTGGCAATTTGGTCGCAAGGGTGACTGCTCAAAGTCCTGGATTCGATTCCCAGGTCTAGAGTTTGGAAGTTGACGGTTTGATACCCCCAGTGCCTCGGTGCGTAATAGTCCTGCACCAACCGGGCTTGCATAGTGCATGCGGATAATCGTCGGTTGGTGCCTCATTTCATTGAAAGCATCTATCGGGCCTCTTCTGAATAAGCAGAGCATTTGCTATTCCTTATAGCAGGACGTTCTTTAACTTCTAATACTTATAAACTTCTCTATATCGAAATCCATGAAGAGAACCGTGCGCGTGACTCACGAATGAACTATGGCTGGCAACTGTGGTCTTAGTGCGAGTTTTTATATTTACTCGATCGCGTTTACGTTAACGTTGACATGTCAATTCGTATGGAATAATTGTGTTTCCCATTATAGTCACCAGGCGGCGCGTATTCATTTTCAGTACAAATTGACGTACGGCAACGTTATCGTAAACGCGATCGAGTAAGTATAAAAACTCGCACTAAGCCCTCTGATTCGTCCAGTGCGTGCAATATTCAACCGGCACGGTACGCCGTAGTCTCAAGCCAACCGGAGCGGTTGACGGCCAGCTGCAATTCCAACGCACTGTCGTTGGAATTATACGATTTCATATAAGAATAGACATGCGGTGTGCTGCATTGCGGCTAACCGGTAGTGTGTTGTAGCCCTTAGTTTCTTGCCTGTCCCATACAATAAAATTGAAGGAACAAATGACTTGCATCTTGTAAATACAAAATCACACCGTGTCAATCACGTTTTAATCATTGCTAAAAAAATAGTTCGAGAAATGGCATTATTTCTATGACAGCCCTGACTTAAGGCCAGAAGTCAAATAAAGCCCGATAGTTATGCACTCCACAGGTGGCGGAAAGCCAACAGCTTACGTGACACGAAATGCAACGATACTGAGAACTTGCTTGGTTAATGTACGTGCACTGAATCTAGACCCATGCAAACTTGCAGAAATCTGAAATGACTAATGCCTGGTTTCTGAGGTTTTTAAACAGAGTTTATTCATTCGATTATCGGTTCAATATCGTGCTTCTGAACACTTCTTTAAAGAAGAATTTAGCTTACAAGTCGAGTGAATTACTATCGAAGGTTTATCTGAGGACCTCAAAAACTGAGCATAGATAATTTTGTCGAATCAATATCTATTAAGAGTCTGAACCCCGTTTACGACTTCTTCAGAAATCGGGCGTAAGTATTGCCGATCTAAATCTCTCCGTACAAACATAATATGTGAAGTGAGCTCCCAGTCCGGGGTGCGGCGAATGTACAAGTATCTCCCGGGCCCCCAACTTATGGTAGTAGAAGGAACAGTGGGGTTTTAGTCGGTAGGAATCCGACATACTCCGTTCTCCCCAGGCGGAGGATCCGTCGGGAGAACGGAGAGTTATGTCGGACTCCAGAAGCACATCATTCATTTGCCTAGCCTTTTTCCCAACAATGTTGGATGCAGCTGAATAATAGTATTTTATATGGAGTGACTGCCTATCTGACTTCCACAACCTAGCAACTGGGTAGTTACCCAGTTGTGGAGGTAAGATAGGCAGTCGCTCCATGTAAAATACTGGTATTCAACTACATCCGGTTAGACTGGAAGACAACGCCAACATAGTTGGTTAAAGGTTAGGCAGATTGATTGAAGTAGAGAGAACATGGAATCAATTAAATTTACTAAACAAAACTAAAGTAGAAATGACTTATAAAATGTTTTTGATTGCACTAAAAAGTCTACCGTTCCAAGTATCCTGTGGATGCCATTGGGTCGACAGTTAACAAACTCCTAACGAGCGTGCTCCAATTATAAGAACGTCGTCTGCATTCATAAAACAATGAAGAATATAAATTCATTATTTTTGTAACAAATTGGTGCATACTTTCCTTAGTGGTCATTTTGTTACAAGCTTCAACTCAGGATATAAAAATCTTTAAAAACAGCTAAAAAAGCTAAAGATTATTATCTCGCGGAGGCGTGAAAGTCGACACCAAATAAACTTGTAGGACATTGCCTTTTTGTGGAAGTATTTTTATTTATTTAGGAGTGTTTTATGGTGATAGCAGACATAATACTTTCAACATATCGGCAAATTGCAAGTTGCTTTTCGGAACAGCTACCGAACGCTGTACTTCGGCCAGACAGCCAGCATCCAACCAGGGAATAAACTTTTAACTAAACCTAAGGGACTATACACGGTAAGGGCACCTTTTAAAGTTCTTTTATGTCATTGCACTAAGGACTGACATGCGGTTGACTGTACCAGCTTATTTCATAAAGTTCCCATTTTCTTTAAATCATCTATCACTTATATCTATCTAATATAGTAGCTCAGAAACTTAGGGGCTTGTGGATAAGTAATAAACTAATAACAGCTAACAGCCGCACGGGTGACATTGATCAGTTTAAGCTACACTTGCCGCGGTTAGTTCGTGGATGGGTGACCATCTATACATGTCAAGACCCCTCCGTGCCTCGGAAAGCACGTTAAGCTGTTGGTCCTGGCTGGTATTTGTGGATCTTTGACAGCCGTTACAGGCCGGCAGAAGCCCGAAAGTCTCAAAGGGGTCATTACTCAGTAACTCGGTTGTGGAAGTCAGATAGGCAGTCGCTCCTTGTAAAATTTTGGTATTTAGCTTCATCTGGTTAGATTGGAAACCGACCCCAACATAGTTGGAACTTTTCCCAACTATGTTTGGGGTCGGTTTCCAGTCGGTTTCCAGTCGGTTTCCAGTCGGTTTCCAGTCGGTTTCCAGTCGGTTTCCAGCGAGGCAGATGATGATAGCAGCTCATAAAATAATATCGTCTAACTCTAACTTAACACCTCGTGGTCACGTGGTGGTTTACCATTTCGGATTTTGAAAAGTCCTGGCAAAAAGCCGGACATTGCAAAATCTGATATATATTAACTTATTCCTTTTAATTTTATTTTTATTGAAAGGAACAGCAAACAGTTACATTATAAGAACTTACAACTAACTTAATAAACAATATTAGTAATAATATAACCCACAACGTTGTCCACAGGTAGACATTATTAAAGTTTAAAAAGGAAAAAAAAGTGTAAGTCGTTTTTCCCATGGGGTTAGGCAAAAAATACAGAACTACGATCCTTACATATCATACTGCTTTTGCTTTGTTACTACATACACGAGGCAGGGTTGTGGGAACTACGCACCTCACCTTTCTGAAAAACCCCAACTAAGTTCTTCTAGGGCGGCCTCTCCCGGTGTTTCCACTCACATCTGATACTTGTAAGTACCTATTTTTATAGACGCCTTTCTTTTTTGCAAAAAAGTCCTTACAATTATTTACTTCTATATTTTCTTTTTCAGTAAACAATAATAATTAATATTTTTTTTTGAAAATGATAAGGCCGGACAAAGTTCGGACAGAGGGCGAAAATGCCGGACTTGTCCGGACAAATCCGGACGGATGGTAACCCTAGATTTACCTTAGTTTTACCTTTCTCAAACGCAAAGCTTCGGATAAAAATAATACATCCGTATGTCCACAACATAAGTTGGGACCAGGATGAATCAGCAGATGGTTTATTGCGGCTTCCTACGCCGTTGTATTGTAATTTTATTTTTAGCCATACTTACTTGCCTTTGTAAGTAAGTACTTACCTACCTATGTCGAAGATATATTGCATAGTATTTTGTTTTTTTTTTTACCGAAACGTCCAGTAGGTTTAGATTCGGCAGTACTTGAACATAATTATTCGGTGACAACTAGTATAAGCAGTCTTCATTAAATGTTCATAAATTAAGTCGCTTTTTGTGTCTGTAGGTATGTGTGACCCCGTTTTTAGGGTTCCGTACCAAAATGGTAAAAAAGGAACCCTTATGGTGTGACTCAGTCTGTCTGTCTGTCACAGCTGGATATCTCAAGAACTACTAATGCTAACAACTTGAAATTTGGAACAGTTTTAGATGACGTTTTCCCAACACTTTTACAAATAAGAAAAAAGTAAAAATATTTATATTTTTTTTGTAACAGGGACTGAAAGGAGGTCTTAAAAATTCAAAGTGGGGCTACTAGGGCATGTGGGGTATCATTTGAAAGAGCGCTATTTTCACATTCTCAAACATTTTTTATTTTTTTTAAGCCCTATAGTTTTCGTGTTTTGATGAAAAATGTAAAAAAAAATACCGTTCCCCCCTTAAAGATGCAAAGATAAAAATCTGAAATTATTCTATGTGATAGAAGTTTATGTAAAGATTACAGGAAAAATAAAACGATGTCTCTAAATTGCACACTTTTCACACACACGCACACTTTCAGAAATCGGAACGGAACCCTCGGTGCGCGAGTCCGACTCGCTCTTGACCAGTTTTTCTTCTAAACTACGCAACGGATTCCGGAAGGTTCATGTGTATTTAGTTTAATATAATATTAATATTAGGTCTTTACCTATGAAATTGCCGTTCTGCAG
Source organism: Cosmia trapezina (assembly GCA_905163495.3). Classification (NCBI taxonomy): domain Eukaryota; kingdom Metazoa; phylum Arthropoda; class Insecta; order Lepidoptera; family Noctuidae; genus Cosmia; species Cosmia trapezina. The sequence continues at coordinate 7,190,503 of LR991028.1, forward strand.
TACGGGCCATTTCAAATCAAAATAATTTTTGTTTGGCTAAGAATTCTAATTTCAAATTAATTTTATTTTAAAAACATGGATTTTTTTTTCCAAAAGTAGTCATTTGTTTATTGATTAGTGTTACATTTTCATCGCATTTCAATCTTTTTCGTCATCATGGATACGTTAAAAATTCGAAGCATTCCCATTTGAGCACCTATTTTCTGAGCACCGATTTTTAGAGCACCCAAGGTATTCCAGCAAAGAGCATATTTGAGCACCAATCAATATTTTAACGTGGTGCTCAAAGGCGACCAATAAAAAATATTCAACATTATTCCCGTTTGAGCACCTACGGTCCAGTAGCTTCTAGTGATGGGGTGTATAATAAAACATATCGATACAAACATTCTGAAAGTCAAGATCTGCTCCCTAAGGTCACTGACCTTGACTTCAAGGTCAACCCCACGAAGGTCCCCACCATGAATATTGACCTGTTACTGCTCCTAAGACCCGTTAACTATGAGCAGTTAGTTAATAAGATAATCTGTGAATATTTTAGATTAGGTTTATATTATATAGGGTGACTGGTAATTAGTGACCGATATCTAAACACATGATTGTGCTCATGATAACAAACAACTTTTACTATGGGACCAAACCTGAAATCGCGAAAACAAAATCAGCTGCCCCATACATTCATGTTCGCACATCAAAATGTAGGGAGCAGCTGATTTTTTTTTCGCGATTTCAGGTTTGGTCCCATAGTAAAAGTTGTTTGTTATCATGAGCCCAATCATGTGTTTAGGTATCGGTAACTAATTACCAGTCACCCTATATAGTGTAATCAATTTGTAAAGTTATATCTAACGCGGATAAAAAACTGAGAATCACGCAAAACTATCAAGCGTATTGTTATGAACTTTTCACCATTTTAAATATACTTTAACTACTTATTTATCTTGTAGTAAATTTATCGTGTTTTATGTATAATAAATTAATAATGCGTCTAATTAGGTACAGCGCTCCTTGACGGGCGAGTCCTATTACTGGCTGGACGTACGACGCGTTGCGTGAGCTCAGCACAGAACACGCAAGCTAACCTTAGTCTTAAACTTAGGTAGGTACCTATATATTACAAACAAATCTCGATGTTTTGTGAAGACATAAAACCGTGCGAAGCAGGAACGGTCGTTATTATACTATAGCAAAAGTGTATCTTACTATTTGAGTTTATTTGGAAGGAGCTCGTGGCTAACTAACAGCAGCAAAGAAAGCGCTAAACATATTTTGGTGAAATTCGGCTTTGACACAGCTTACACCTGGAGGGATGAAATAAGCATCTTTTATTTCCCCTGTCCCTGAATGGATGGAACTCTTGGCTCGTCAGCATGGGGTCTTCTGCTGGAAAAATACATTGATAATGTCAGGATCCTAAAATCTTTGGGCCACGCACGACGAGTCATCTATGCGTTATTCTATGAAGAGAAAAAATTGGTATGACGGGTGGGCACAGGGCACTGTATGCCTAAAATATTAGGACATTCGCAAAAATGGGTCAGCAAACATTCACTATGTATGAGTAATCTATGCGTCTGGGTGTGTAGGTATAGAGTAGGTACATTTACATTAAACGCGAGAAAGCGTGAGTTCGAGCCTCACCCAGGAATAAACCTAGAGAAATAATAAAAGGCTTTTGAGGTCAAACATTATTTCTCCCATACCTACCTTCCTTCTTGCTTTAAAAGTCAAAGCAAATAAAACACATACCTACTCACCGCTACTATACTTCACAAACGCAATATTTCACTGCTTCAACAAATTTTATTCACTCATATTGCACTCGTGCGCTTCAGAATTGCATTTGCATTACTTTTAGAAGGACAACGGACGTGCGACTGGAGCTATCTGGAACTTAGAACTATTTCAATCTGGTTCACGTTCCAGATTCTTCTAATTTGTACCTGGAGCGTGGTGAATTGAATTCAGACGTCGACTCTACTCTGGTATGGTGAAACTTGGGTTTGTGACGACTTGTGCCTGTCGTCCCAATTCCCTCAATCTGCTGAAATCCTGCGAGCAACGCTGTCGACCATTTGCATCTCGTTAGCGCAAATTTTAGTCGCAACTAGTTTGTGTCACTCTGTGATGGCGTCTATTGTACGACTGAGTTTTAATAATTATAATTAGTACGACTGTTCTATTCCAATATTATCGAAACTTTGCAAAAAAAACCGTGGGGTTTCATAGTTGAAAATATTTTAGACCAAAAACAAACATAACATTGTAGTTGAATGAAATTCTTCGTCACGGTCAATACTCCAAAAAGTTCGTAATCCAAAAAAAAAAAAATTTGAGGATAAAATTACAAATTAACAATTTTCGGACTTTTTACTTTACTTGTGCTGTGAAACCTTGCTTCTTTTCATGATTCTAGGTCAACGGTAAGTACCCTATAGGTTTTGATTTACTTCCCAGTATCAAAATATGTCGCATAATTAATGACCGTAGGTATCTCTTTATTATTACGTTGACTTAGAAGCTTGATGTTTTTAAGAGCTCCAAGGGCCCATAGACTTACGTATTTGATGTCAATTTCAACTTGATGCCTCTACGCGTTCCAGATAAAAAGGGTCTTGACATACTGACAAGAGAACTTGTCCTTTTGCGGTACGGAACCCTAAAAAAGTCTATTGTGTCTTCTGGGTGCCATGCATGCCAGTCCTGTGGCAGTAAAAAGACATTCAGGTTCAAAATATTATAATTGTAAATATGAATGTACCTAAGTACCTACCTACTACAAAACTAGCAGTAGGTCCATACCTACTTACTTTCCGTCAAACCCAAACCCACTTTTAAGAATTCAGATCCTCCTATTTTTTTTGAAGTCGGTTATAAAGAATTACAAGTTATAGGCAAAACAAATAATTTAATTTCGCCATAAAATCCTATCTAACATCAAACATTTTCAGGCACGACTTTGTCGTAAGAATCAGAGAACAACTAACAAATAGGATTTTTCACAAAGGAGACTAAAAATGTCCAGTGTTAAACCAACCCTTTATAAACGGGTTACAAATGTCCCGAATTTGCATTCAGTACATGTTTCTAATATTCACAGGGTCTTTTGTATCCGTAAACAATATGTTTTATAGGTACATAGAATGAAAAATAAAGTTATTTCTCAATTTCTGCGATTGTAATCGAAAATACATGAACAAACAATTCACAATAGCAAAGTCATTTAGAAACATCATAATCTTTTTAACTGTGGGATCCATTTCAATAATACCCCTCACGCTTATGTGTCGCTCGATCTTCTCTGCATACCGCGAATTTTTTTTTTTCCATGATTTTTCACAACTTTGTAGCGTGATTAGTGATTACTATGTATAATTGCATGCCAAATTACAGCCAAGAGTCTCTGAGTTAACCCGCGGACAGACATACGGACATGGCGAAACCACAGTATAATAATGATACAGTAATAGTTTATCTTCATAGAAAACCATTGATGTATAAAATTAGGAAGATATGGTTGGGTTGGTATCAGAATGACTGGATCGCAAATTGACCACGTCGCTCTTAGTCCAAATCTCAAAATGTCTAAATCTCAAAATACCTAAGTCGCAAAATGACTACATCGCAAAAAGTCAGAACAGTTGTGTAGGCACCTATACCTACATTAATCTCTTTGGTTCTTAATGTGACTTTTTTTCTTACTTTCCCTAGACCCCAAAACCCAAAACTCACTCTTGACACCAAACTTGAACCAAATCGGTCCATTTTGATGCTTGAACAAACAGACAAACCTACAAACAGACAAAAATGTTAAAATCACTTATTTTAGGTAATGTAATTATGTATTACACTTAATTTTTTTTTAAAATAAAGGGCTTATGGCTAAGTAACAGCCGCACTGGTCAGGTGGTCTGATCAGGTTAAGCTACGCTTGCCGCGGTTGGTCCGTGGATGGGTGACCATCTTTACATACCAGCACCCCTCCGTGCCTCGGAGAGCATATAAAGCCGTTGGTCCCGGCTGTCATTCGTGGATCCTAGACAGTCGTTACGGGTCGTCAGAAGCCCGTAAGTCTGACAACCAGTCATACCAAGGGGTATCGTGCTACGCAGTAACTGGGTTCTGAAGGTTAGATAGGCAGTCGCTCCATGTAGAATACTGGTACATTGGTCAGCTGCATTCGGTTAGACTGGAAGCCGACCCCAACATAGCTGGGAAAAGGCTAGGCAGATGATGATGAATGATGATGTATCCCGTCATTCTGATATCAACCCTGTATAGGTGCCTACACATCTGTTCGGACTTTTTGCGATGCAGTCATTTTGCGACTTAGGAATTTAAGATTTAGACATTTTGAGATTTGGACTAAGAGCGACGTGGTCAACTTGCAATTCAGTCATTCTGATACCAACCCATATGGTTCATGCTCCTCGACGTGGACCACATATAATATGTTCATGTACACAATTGACCTCAGTCACAATCGAACTGGCGTTTGTGTAGCACGTGTGTACCACGATAAGTAAAATTACCGTAATCGTCTAAATAAGCAGCAATTTGATTTTTATTATTATTTTTTCTTACCCTGGCATGTGGGGTGTCATTGTCTAGAACTTATTGAGCAGAGTACGCACGGCTACAGATCAAGCTATACATTTCCAGTATAAGCTGATCTCACATTGTATAGGAATTCCTTACAATAAGAGGTCAGTGTGAACTGGAAATGTGTAGACTGATGTCTAACATTGTGTACTTTAGATATTTATTTTTTTATCTTCAAACATGAAAAAGTAGGGTGCCGTAAAAGTGGTCAGTTTTAGACCATTTCGCAACAACTAAATAATTTGAAACTTCTTTAAATCCACCATAATACTTTTTGTTTAAATATGGGCGATTTTCTTACAACTGAAAAAATTACTTTGTAATCCACAGTATCATTTTGAAATACAAAGTTATCTTTGCAATTTATTGTTTAAATTTAAGATGAAAAATATTCTTCGTATTTTTTCAATTGTCTGAACTAAAAAACATTGAAGTAGCTACAGAACCCTCGGTGTGCGAGTCCTACTCACACTTGTCCAGTTTTTTAGGGTTCCGTACATTGACTTATATATTACTGCTACTTTTTATATCAATGGTTCCGTACCTCAAAAGGAAAAAACGGAACCCTTATAGCACCTTTTTTCTCAGGAACGCGTGGAGGTATCAAGTTGAAATTAATATCAAATACTATCTATGGTCCCTTAGAGTCCTGAAAAAATCAACCTTCTAAGTCAACGCAATAAAAAAATACGGTCATAAGATAATACATATTTTGATACTGGCAAGTAAATCAAAACCTATAGGGTACTTCCCGTTGACCTAGAAACATGAAATTTGGCAAGAAGCAAGGTCTCATAGCACAAATAAAGGGAGAAGTCCGAAAATTGTTAATTTCTCATTTTAGCACATAAAAAAATATTTTCAAGTATGTCAGCCTGTTATGACCCTTTTTCTCAGGAACGCATGGAGGTATCAAGTTGAAATTAATATCAAATACGTAGGTTTATTGCTCCTTAGAGTTCTAAAAATATCAAGATTCTAAGTCAACGCAATAAAAAAATACGACCATGTATGCGACAGATTTTGATACTCGGAGGTAAATCAAAACCTATAGGTTACCTACTTCCCGTTGACCTCGAATCATGAAATTTGGCAAGAAGCAAGATCTCACAGTAGAAGTAAAGGAATAGGTCCAAAAATTGTTAATTTGTAATTTTATCACGTGATTTTTTTTTTTGGGATTACAATATGTTAAGTTTGTTTTTGAGATAAATTCTTTTCAACTACGGAACCCTTCACGTTGCGTGGTCCGACACGCACTTGGCCGGTTTTTTACTTGTAGTTACCATCTGCAAAACGTCATCCGTCATGTAAATACTAACCCATTATGGAAGCGAATAAATCACACCCACTGTGATGTTTGAGCTGTTAATTAAGTTTGTAACAAGCGGCGCGGACAGCGTTGTTAATTCTCGACTAATAACTGTGCATGTAAACATTCATTTTGCGTATTAAATAATGGAATTACTTATTTATTTTTCTATATGTAGTAATGTATTGTGTTAATGCAAATCCATCTATACCAATATTATAAAGAGGAAATATTTTTTTGTTTGTTTGTTTGTACCGAATAGGCTCCGAAACTACTGCACCGATTTTAACCAATTTTTCACCAATAGAAAGCTAAATTATCAGGAAGTAACATAGGCCATAACTTATTTTCAAAAAAATTAGACATCCTTAAGAAAATTGCAATAATGTAACCCAAAGTAGCAAAATTATGCCTATAAAATTCATTATTTGGCGTGCGCTGAGAAAACTATTGATGATATATAAAAAGTATTTAATACATGATTAAAGTACTCATTGTTACCTTTAAAAAAATCTGCAAGGCAATATATGTCACTCTATCATCTAAAATTTAATCAGATTGCCGTTACAAACAAAAGTTAGATACAATCGTATCGTAGTATTAATTATTATTCAAATAAATAGTTTTATCATCAAGGGTATTTATGTAGCAGTAAAATACTTTTTAATTAATTCGAATCGAACATTTAATTTCGAAGTTATCACGGGTATAAAAATGCCATACGCGTTCCGTTCGACGTCGTGCCGCGATTAATATAACTCAGTATTTTTATACTTGAGAGCAAAAATGAACAATAACGTGGGTTTTTCGAAAATCTACACATAAGGGGGTGAAAAGAGGTAATAAATTTTTCAGGGGAGGATTTTACTGCAGGGCTTGATTAACTTGAAAGAGGGGGAGAGGAAGGGGTGCTGGTCAGGAGGGAAAGGGGAGGGGATAAGGGCAGGGGTTGGTGAGGAGAGGAACGAGTGGTGAGGGGTGAGAGGGAGGGGATGGGGTGGTGAGGGAGAGAGGGGGAAGTGGAAGTGATGAAGGGGTGTAAGGCGGCGGGCACGAAACCAGCGACGAGGAGCGATGGACCGAGCGGGGCGATGGCGACAGAACAATGTTGTACCGTCGCCATCGCCCCGCCCGGCCCATCGCTCCTCGTCGCTGGTTTCGTGCCCGCCGCCTAAGAGTGGGTGAGAGGGGCAGGGAGAGGTTAGCGGGAAGGGGATACGGTGAACGAACATGCTTATAATCTCTGGAACTAACAGACTTTGAAATTTTTTTTTGCATTTTATATTCCAAATCTTAGGACCTTTACGTGACGAGCTAAAAGAAAAAAAGGCAGAAATAACGCTAAGTGAAAACGAAATAATAGCTCGGGCAGGCAATGCGATGCGACGGGGTGGGTTGGGGGAATAAGAAATTTCACGCGGACGAAGTCGCGGGCAGCAGCTAGTATAAGATAAAATTGTCGTTTCGTTCGATCTAAGGGCCCTCGCTCACGGCGACTTTTTGTAGCGATGCAGTAGCGATGTCGTCGCGCGTTTGCATCGATACAGTCGCGATGCGGTGCTAGCTGTTTGCCCTCGCCTACACCACGATTCGATTCGAGTAGCGATGCTGTCGCATCAGCATCGCTACAAAAAGTCGCCGTGGGCGAGGTCCCTAAAGGCTCAGATAGCGCTATGACTACGCAACTGTGTGCGTTACCCCAGCAAAGTAATTTCGAAAATAGTCATTTAAATCTTATAGATAATTAGTTGCCCAGCTTCTGTAATTGTTGCGCTCATTTTAAATTTGTTGCACTTATAGTTTTTTAGTCATTTCACCAAAACATTTCCTGCTGGGGTAACGTTTAGGTATAACGTCTAAACTAAAACTAAAAACCGTAGCCAGACATTTTTTTTTAATGGGAATATTGAAACAAATCTTAGCTATATCAAGGCTGGCCAATAGATTTTCCAGTTGAGCAAAATTTCTTAGACTGTGGCGGCGCCGGGCCACCACTAGTACCATTATCATAAAAAGACAAAATATGTTTTTGTTTACTTTATTGGAACGAAGTTCCTTATCGCGCGTTGTGAAAGGGGGCTAGACGGAAAAAAGTCTCACGAAAAGTTGTCACGACACTTTTTGCTATAGGTAGCTATTGTAAGCCGTGCGGCGTGCGCATGTTTCTCTGTCTCTCTCTCTCTTATAGAAAGCAAGCCAGATATTTTCATTTCTATTTCGCATTGAACAGTGTGGTGTCGCGATGATGATGATGATGATGATGGTGATGATGATGATGATGATGATGATGGTGATGATGATGATGGTGATGATGGTGATGATGGTGATGATGGTGATGATGATGATGATGATGATGATGATGATGATGATGATGGTGATGATGATGATGGTGATGATGGTGATGATGGTGATGATGCTGATGATGATGATGATGATGATGATGATGATGATGATGATAAGTATAAAAATAAAATTTTGTTACAATTCCTTCACTAATTAATCGAAAGGAACTTCGTTCCATCCGGGTGTCCCTTGACACCTCTCAAGTTTTTTTTATAAATGAAATGAAATAATACAGGGTGTAAGGGACAGCCCTCCGCAAACTGATAGGGTGAATTCAGTATACCAAACTAAGATGACCGGTACATGAATTTTTTTCAGGAACGTTATGGGAATCCAATAAACCTGATTTGTTTGTGTTTTTGTGCACAAATCGGAGCGTCTATTACTTGTTGGGAGGGGTAGGTAATAGGTATGCGGTGAGTTCGATGAACCCTGTAGCTAGACAGAAAGTGAACAGCTGATTTCGCGCGTCATTTGTTACAGTATTTCTACATCCATTGCTGGTTTTTTTTTTCAGTTTTGTTTTTTTGCTGTTTTTTTTTAAAAAAAATGGAGTGCTGCGAACACACAATGTAATTTTACATTGAAATAAAGAAAATGTAACTGAAAAAAATATTTAAAAAATTAAAATTTTCCTGGGAAAATTTCCGGTGGAATATGATCTAAAATTAGGAGCTGAATGCACCCTGTTAGTTTGCGGAGGGCTGTCCCTTACACCCTGTATATATTGTTTTTAGGTGTAGGTAAGCAGTAGTAGGGATTCCCATATTCTGGCGCACGAGAAGTGGGGGTGACCATGACTGGCCAATCCTAAAAAAAAAAAAAAAAAAAAAAAAAAAAAAAAAAAAAAGGGTTTTGGGGTGCGCTGATTCCATTTCTGCGGTCCTTTTTCACGTAGCATGCTCCGTTGCAAAGATACAGAAATCAATTAGGGTTCTAGCTCTGTTCAATTGGTTAATGAGGTCCCCTCGTTAGCGCTATTGTCACCTCACCTCCCACGGTTCATTATAAGTAATACCTCATCTTTACAATGATAATGGTAATGAGGCATGCTACTTGCTAATGAGGCAAAATGGTTTATGTCTCATCCACAATAAAACTGCATACTTCTTTCCTTGGTACTTTTATTACATTTCAGTCTGACTTCCTAAAATATCTATGAAATATTACATCTATTAACATATCATTGTAAATACTGTCGCTTGTAAATGATTTTAGAAAATTCAACATTGTATATCCAAAAAACTTATGTAATAAATACATCAAACAGTACTCGCCGCAAACTGATGTAAAATCGTTTTGGGTTCTCTCCGTATTCCAGTCCCACCTTTTACAATTCCTTTTTAAAAATATTTGATAATATCCTTTAGGTGCTCGTCCATAAGAATCGAAATATTGACCAACACCAGTCTCATCAACATATATGGCTACCCAATGCGACCCCGGCTTATCATCGGTATCCAAATTGCTTATCAAATACGTTGGTACTTGAGTATGTACTGGCAATCTGTTTGCAGCATATACATTTCTTTCGAGACTTGGATGAATTTGTTTTAAGTGTTTCTGTATTTCTATTGTATTCATGTTATGTCATTGATAATAACCAATTACAGTACCAATCTATCCGGTGAATCAGTGAATCATACAGGAGTGTTGTTATGATTAAGCAACTACTAGAAGCACATTAGACAACATTAACAATAATTTTGTTAAAGATATTAACCTATCATTTAAAAACACTTAGTACATGGTATAAATAGCCACCTGCAATAGCTAAAACCATACAGTTGAGTCGGCGGAAGAAGACAGTTTGGATTACTTACAGTGAGTGTAACTCTCAACATACAGCAATAGCAATGGAGGTAAGCGATTCATTTACTTATAGATTTGTAGTTAAAATGTGCAAATAATTGTTGACCTGATGTGTACTATACTTACTAGTATTAAACGATCATCGTGTTGTTACAGAATTCATTTAACTTCGGTGATGATAATACTTACAAACAATATTACTATCCACTCTCCCCTCGCGATGAAGAAGACAGTGGAGAAGGAAAGGAAAAGGAAGTCTTCAGTGAGCAATTTAGAAGAATTTTTTCGTAGTACAACCGAAAAACAAGAAGAAAAAAGCACTATCTTCAACAGTGTCTCGAGCTGTAGCAGGAGGAGTGTCTTATATAACAACCAATACAGATGACGGGAACCAGTCAACGCACCTAATCAAAGTAGAAGTTTACGACATGAAAAAACTGGCGAAAATTCCAATAACGGAGCATTGGAAACACGCCAATTTACGGATAAAGTACTATGTCAAAGAAAACAACAGCAAAATATTCGACAACACCAACAAAGTAATATATAACATTACGAAAGAAATTGCCGAGAGTGATAATGTAAAAAAGTATTTTTTTAGTAATGACAAGTAGGGTATAACAATTCACCTAATTGTTTAATGGATAAGTATTGTGTCTATTGGTAACTTAATGAACTATTTAGTGATCTTAATAAAAGTTTTGTAAAGTCCAGGTAATCATTAACTTATTTAATGCATTGTAAGGAATCCTAACTATCTTTTTCCACCGACTCAATTGTATGGTTTAATATTATGATGATAAAATAAATGATGTAAAGTACCTGCATATGTTTTTCATTTATATATTTTACAATTTTTAGGTAATATTTAATATACATATACAAGGTGAATCAGAGGGTAAATGAAAAATTAAGTATTTTTTTTACATAATATTTATTTCAAAACATTTTGTAATACAATTTTCTCCTTATATCAAGATACACTTTCTCTTAGTCTAACTACTATAGTCAACAGTAACATTTCTGTTTTTATCTATTTCAAGCAGGATTTGATGGATCATAATAAATTCTATTAATTTCTTCTAATACGGAGTCCATTTTTCCCAATCAACCTTCTTTCTTACTTTGGTAATCAACTTCTTATCACCACTACTCGGAGTTGAAAAATGCTCACCACCAACTTCTGGTATGAAGCTTAGGTCCCTTGCTTGAAGCTGATTTATATACTCACTTCTTTTTGGATTTCCAATGTAAGTTAGTGGTACTTTAATATCTTTTAATACTTTAGCAAATCTTTACCATCCTATGGGATCACTTTTTTTTAATGGTCTCAGTGAGTCATTTACTAAGTCAACAATATTACTTCCAGGAATTTTTTCGTTATCAATTACTACTGTGCCTTCATCATCCCACTGTATTTTGTTTTTACTGGACCCAACTAAATTTAATAACAACTCACCTTTTTTAGTATAGGATTTTGGTATTAAACTTAGAATTTCAGATGTTGAATACAGTGGATTTGTTTGAATGATCTCATCTTCTTGTCTAACTTCTTTATTCAAAGCTTCAGTAGCACTAGCAACTGCATTTTTGACGTCTATGTCTTTATTTTTATAACAAATCTTATATTTGTTTTTATCATCCATGGAGGTATCAGTATAAATTGGTAATTTGTAAGGTAGACGGTCCTCCTCAGTGAAGTGAAGATATCTTTGTAAAATTTGTAAATATAGCATCCATTTTTTTCGATCTTCTTCATTGCTACTCAGAATTTTTTGCATTTCCGTGTCTAATCGAGATAAATTACTGTTTACAGTATTTTCTTGTTTCAATTTTTCTATTAATCTAGGATCAATGAGTAACATTTTCTTTGCGTTTTCCATGTTAACTTCCTATAAGAGAACTAACTAATCCACTCAGAATTGAACCTAATATTATTGGTAAGAAAGCTCCTCCTTTTTCTATGATAATATTTTTTCTCAGTTTAGTCTTACACTTACGTACCAATTTTCGAAGTATATTTTTATGATTATTTAATTTTTTCTTATCTTGTTCTTTGACAGGTACTTTTCCTTGTAGAACGTTATGAATACATTCACAAAAACAATTTATTTCTTCTTCATTACATGATTTTAATAATGCTTTTTTGGTTTAAGTTTATGCAAGGCTTCTAACAAATTCTTATGCGTTATTAGTCTACGATGCATTGTTAGCAAATGATTTCTACTAAAGAAACTAAATTAGTTCCCAATTTAAATAATAAAAGTAAATATATCATTCACTACAGGAATCTGAAACAATGTATTGAAATGGGTATGACATTGATTAAAGTTCATAGAATATTAAAATTTCAACAGAGTTCTTGGTTAAAAAAATACATAGACTTAAATACTAATTTGAGAACGTTAGCTACATCAGACTTCGAAAAAGACTTTTCTAGGATAAGTTAATGAACAACTCTGTCTTCGGCAAGACAATGGAAAATATTGAGAAAAGAGTAAATGTAAAACTACTAACTCACTGGGATAATCGTGGCAAAGTTTTAGGTGCACAGGATTTGATAGCAAAGCCAGAATTCCATAGTTTATCAATATTTTCGGAAAATTTAGTCGCGATTCAATTACGAAAAACAAAATTAATCTATGATAAACCAATTTATTTAGGATTTTGTACTTTAGATATGTCTAAAACCCTTATGTATGAATTTCATTATAACTATATGATTAAAAAATTTAATAATAAAATCAAGTTATTGTATACCGATACTGATAGTTTGATATACCAAATTTTTACAGACAATTTTTATGAAGATATAAAACCAGATTTACTTCACTATTTTGATACATCAGATTATCCAGTAAATAATATTTTCGGTTACCCAAATATAAATAAAAAAAAGTTAGGTTTTTTTAAAGACGAGAATAATGGTAAAATATTATTATTATAGAATTTTGCCTCAAAAAAAAAAAAAAAAAGGTTTTGGGGTGCGCTGATTCCATTTCTGCGGTCCTTTTTCACGTCGCATGCTCCGTTGCAAAGATACAGAAATCAATTAGGGTTCTAGCTCTGTTCAATTGGTTAATGAGGTACCCCTCGTTAGCGCTATTGTCACCTCATCTCCCACGGCTCATTATAAGTAATACCTCATCTTTACAATGATAATGGTAATGAGGCATGCTACTTGCTAATGAGGCAAAATTCTATAATAATAATATTTTACCATTATTCTCGTCTTTAAAAAACCTAACTTTTTTTTATTTATATTTGGGTAACCGAAAATATTATTTACTGGATAATCTGATGTATCAAAATAGTGAAGTAAATCTGGTTTTATATCTTCATAAAAATTGTCTGTAAAAATTTGGTATATCAAACTATCAGTATCGGTATACAATAACTTGATTTTATTATTAAATTTTTTAATCATATAGTTATAATGAAATTCATACATAAGGGTTTTAGACATATCTAAAATACAAAATCCTAAATAAATTGGTTTATCATAGATTAATTTTGTTTTTCGTAATTGAATCGCGACTAAATTTTCCGAAAATATTGATAAACTATGGAATTCTGGCTTTGCTATCAAATCCTGTGCACCTAAAACTTTGCCACGATTATCCCAGTGAGTTAGTAGTTTTACATTTACTCTTTTCTCAATATTTTCCATTGTCTTGCCGAAGACAGAGTTGTTCATTAACTTATCCTAGAAAAGTCTTTTTCGAAGTCTGATGTAGCTAACGTTCTCAAATTAGTATTTAAGTCTATGTATTTTTTTAACCAAGAACTCTGTTGAAATTTTAATATTCTATGAACTTTAATCAATGTCATACCCATTTCAATACATTGTTTCAGATTCCTGTAGTGAATGATATATTTACTTTTATTATTTAAATTGGGAACTAATTTAGTTTCTTTAGTAGAAATCATTTGCTAACAATGCATCGTAGACTAATAACGCATAAGAATTTGTTAGAAGCCTTGCATAAACTTAAACCAAAAAAGCATTATTAAAATCATGTAATGAAGAAGAAATAAATTGTTTTTGTGAATGTATTCATAACGTTCTACAAGGAAAAGTACCTGTCAAAGAACAAGATAAGAAAAAATTAAATAATCATAAAAATATACTTCGAAAATTGGTACGTAAGTGTAAGACTAAACTGAGAAAAAATATTATCATAGAAAAAGGAGGAGCTTTCTTACCAATAATATTAGGTTCAATTCTGAGTGGATTAGTTAGTTCTCTTATAGGAAGTTAACATGGAAAACGCAAAGAAAATGTTACTCATTGATCCTAGATTAATAGAAAAATTGAAACAAGAAAATACTGTAAACAGTAATTTATCTCGATTAGACACGGAAATGCAAAAAATTCTGAGTAGCAATGAAGAAGATCGAAAAAAATGGATGCTATATTTACAAATTTTACAAAGATATCTTCACTTCACTGAGGAGGACCGTCTACCTTACAAATTACCAATTTATACTGATACCTCCATGGATGATAAAAACAAATATAAGATTTGTTATAAAAATAAAGACATAGACGTCAAAAATGCAGTTGCTAGTGCTACTGAAGCTTTGAATAAAGAAGTTAGACAAGAAGATGAGATCATTCAAACAAATCCACTGTATTCAACATCTGAAATTCTAAGTTTAATACCAAAATCCTATACTAAAAAAGGTGAGTTGTTATTAAATTTAGTTGGGTCCAGTAAAAACAAAATACAGTGGGATGATGAAGGCACAGTAGTAATTGATAACGAAAAAATTCCTGGAAGTAATATTGTTGACTTAGTAAATGACTCACTGAGACCATTAAAAAAAAGTGATCCCATAGGATGGGAAAGATTTGCTAAAGTATTAAAAGATATTAAAGTACCACTAACTTACATTGGAAATCCAAAAAGAAGTGAGTATATAAATCAGCTTCAAGCAAGGGACCTAAGCTTCATACCAGAAGTTGGTGGTGAGCATTTTTCAACTCCGAGTAGTGGTGATAAGAAGTTGATTACCAAAGTAAGAAAGAAGGTTGATTGGGAAAAATGGACTCCGTATTAGAAGAAATTAATAGAATTTATTATGATCCATCAAATCCTGCTTGAAATAGATAAAAACAGAAATGTTACTGTTGACTATAGTAGTTAGACTAAGAGAAAGTGTATCTTGATATAAGGAGAAAATTGTATTACAAAATGTTTTGAAATAAATATTATGTAAAAAAAATACTTAATTTTTCATTTACCCTCTGATTCACCTTGTATATGTGATCATCGAAGACCTTTTCGCCCCTTTTATCGACGAGTCGGGATGTTTTTTATAGCAATAAAACAACACCACGTACTCCGAACGAAGACATTTATTTTAATAATTTTGAATTCACCTATACTTCGCGTGGTAACGAAACCATAGCGCGAATTTAAATCGACCAACGCCATCTATCGA
Source organism: Cosmia trapezina (assembly GCA_905163495.3). Lineage (NCBI taxonomy): Eukaryota > Metazoa > Arthropoda > Insecta > Lepidoptera > Noctuidae > Cosmia > Cosmia trapezina. The sequence continues at coordinate 7,206,020 of LR991028.1, forward strand.
GACATGAGGTACTACAAAATGTTTTTATGGTTTAGGTCTGATACCTTAAATAATATGACGTTAACATTCCGCCCACCAAGGACCTAGTCCTTTCAAGCCGCCCACCATGACATAATCGAGACTAAATAATATATGGTCAACTTCAGCGCTGTACTAAAATCCTTGGTGTTTGGAGACCACAATGTTCACATTATCTTAACATAAATACCGTAAAAATATTACAGGTTTTTCAAAACAAAAACATAATTTTATGTGCTTACTTTTACATTTCTAAAATTAGTATCTTAGTGGACTGTATATAATATAACAAAAAAAAAATAAAAATAATAATAAAATACACATGTTCAAATTCATTCATCGTTGACAGGCAAAACGCATAGCTTAGAAGTTGGACGTTTGACTCGGGAGTCCTTACACCGAAGGGTAACTACGCGCACTAAGTTGTCCTTGCCAGGGTGTAGTTCAACTACCTTCCCGTATAACCACTTGGCAGGTGGTAAATTGTCCTCTTTTACGAGGACAACATCACCAACCTTCGGATCGCGCGTACGTTTAGCCCACTTGTGTCGTTGAAAAAACATAGTTAAATACTCCTGAGACCAACGTTTCCAGAAAGATTGAATCATTCTTTGTGTCAATTGCCAACGTCTCAAGCTACTAACTGTCACGTGCTCATAATCATAATCTGGTGCTATTACCAGTGGCTGACCGACCAAGAAATGTCCTGGCGTCAATGGGTTTGGATCTGATGAGTTCACACTAGACTGTGATATAGGTCTAGAATTAAGACACGCCTCAATTTGGGATAAGACGGTACTCAGCTCCTCAAAAGTCAGTGTCGATTCACCAATCACCCGCTTGAGGTGATGTTTGACGCTTTTGATCCCAGCCTCCCATAAACCTCCAAAGTTCGGAGAATGAGGCGGGATGAAATGCCATTCGGTTCCATTATTAGCCAATATAGGAGCAATTTCTCGGGGAAGAGATGCGCATTCATCGCGAAACATTGCTTTAAGCTCCTTTGACGCCCCTACAAAGTTGGTGCCATTGTCGCTGTAAAGGTGACTACAATGGCCTCGTCTAGCCACAAATCGTTTAAATGTAGCAAGAAAGCCTTGAGATGTCAGATCAGAGACCGCTTCCACATGCACAGCGCGGGTCGCCATGCATACGAACAGACAAACGTAGCCTTTGTAGGACTTGTGTCCACGTCCCTTTGCTGTTCTTATTTGAATCGGTCCCGCGTAGTCGACCCCTGAATGGAGAAAAGGCTTACTTGGAGTCACTCTGCAGGATGGTAACTGACCCATCAATTGGTTTTTTGTCACGGCTGCATGACGAATACACGGTACGCATTCCCGGATGTGAGCCTTGATCAAATTCTTCCCACGAACAACCCAATATTTTGACTGAAGAAAATTAAGTGTCAATTGGGGTCCGCCATGCAGTACACGCTCATGAGCATCTGATATGAGTAATCTAGTCAAATGGGATTGATGAGGAACTATGATGGGATGCTTCATATCATCAATTAATTGCGAATTTTGGATCCTACCCCCTACTCTCATCAAGTCCTTGTCATCCAAGTAAGGATTCAAAGAAGTCAAACCACTGCTCTTGCTGACGTCTCTACCGGCTCGTATTGCCTTTATTTCTGTCTCGAACCAAACGATTTGACTTTGTTTGAGACAACAATGCATGGTGTCCGCAATCTCAGGAGCTGAAAGGTAAGGTGGCAATTTTGTCCTTGATTCTCTGGCTATCTTTATTTTCAGGAATCGTCTGCAATAGGTGAGAGTCCTGATCAATCTTCGGAACGATGAAAATCTGGACCACATCAGTTCAATCGGGTGATTGTCTATCTGTGCTGCATGAACCTTGACAGATTTCAGTTCCAGTTTAGTCATTATAGCCTTAGGTCTGCAGTATTCTATGGTATCCGCAAGCAACCACGGCGGTCCATGTTTCCAAAGCGAATCGTCTAACAAAGATGTGGCTGTTGTACCCCTCGAAGCAATGTCAGCTGGATTGTTTTTAGTATCGACATAATGACATTGTGTAGAATCAAGGGCATTAAGGATTTCAGACGTCCGGTTTGCGACGAAAGTTTTCCATCTACTCGGATGATCGCTCAACCACGCCAGCACGACCGTTGAATCTGTCCAAGCATGTAAGTTGGATTTTTGGATATTCAAGACACGAGCCACTTCTAAAAGTAATTTGGTAACTAAAACTGCGCCACATAGTTCTAGTCGTGGTATAGAAATTTGTTTTATTGGAGCCACCTTCGTTTTTGCAGTTACCAGATTACAGTGGATCGAACCTCCAGCATCGATGACTCTGATGTAAACAACCGCGGCGTATGCCACGCTTGACGCATCAGAGAAACCATGCAGTTCAACCGTTTGATCGTCGCTTTTTCTTTTCAGCCACCTATGAATTTTGAAGTTGTTGAGTGTGTGCAACCCTCTACGATAAGACTGCCACTCTGTTAGAAGATCCTCAGACAGTTTCTCATCCCAATCCAAACCAGCGATCCATAATTTTTGGATGAAGATTTTAGCGGTAATTATGCATGGTGCGATCCAACCTAGTGGATCATATAAGCGTGCTATCTCAGATATAACTGTTCTTTTAGTTTCAGATGCAGACGGCGGCAACGACGACGGTGTTGAAAAGGGTAAGTTTACAGTGTAATGGAATTCATCGGAATTGCGATTCCAGGTAAGTCCTAGAATTTTAGTGATTTCATCTTCTTTTATTTCCAGATCTCTTCCAGTATCCAGCCTTATCTGTTTTAGTAACTCTTCTCGGTTACTTGTCCATTTTTGCAAAGTGAAACCTGTTTTTTCCAATAGTTTATTAAATTCATTATAGATTTTTACAGCTTCTTCATCAGTCTGGCAACCTGTCATTAGGTCATCCATATAAAAGTCTGTCCTAACCCTACTAGCAGCGCATGGATATGATTGACCTTCATCGCTAGCGGTTTGCTGCAATGCCTTGACTGCCAAGTAAGGTGCACTAGATGTTCCAAATGTAACTCTCAAAAGCCTGTATTCCTTTATATCAGAATTAACGTCATCTCGCCATAAAATCCTTTGAAAGTCCACGTGATCATCAGCCACTTTAACTTGGCGATACATTTTTATTATATCGGCTGCCAAGCATACTGGATGTTGTCGCCACCGCATTACTGTATGACGTAATTCAGCCTGTAAGAGTGGTCCTACCATTAAAGTGTCATTCAAGGAAACACCATCGGATCCCTTGGCAGACGCATCAAATACCACTCTTAATTTTGTGGTCGACTTATCATCGCGGATTACAGCATGATGCGGTAAGTAAACAGCACCAACTTTATTTTTGTCTTTTCCATTAGAAATCTCTTCCATATGACCTAGTGATAAATATTCCTTTATTACCGATGTATATTGTCTTTTAAGCTCGCTATTTTTTGCTAGCTTCCGTTCAAGACTATGTAATCTTTTTAACGCTATTTCCTTTGTGTTGCAGGGCGTTTTACTGGATCGAAAAGGCAGTTTTACAATGTAGCGACCATCGGCATCTCTACATGTGGTGGCAGCAAAGTAATCTTCACATGCTTGCTCTTCAGGGCTAAGAATTGAGTTTTCAGAGCATGTTGGCTCTGCCTCTATTTCCCAAAACTTTTTTAGGATTTCATTTTCTTCGACCTTAGCGTGCATGCTTAGAATTACATTGTGACAAGACATCACTCCATCTTCATTGCTGACTTCTCCCGATATGATCCAGCCAAGGTAAGTATCTTGAGCCATAGTTTTACCCTTAGGGTCCTTGATTAAGCCTTCTTTTAAGACTTTAGTATAGACTCCGGATCCTAACAAAATGTCAATTCTGTTAGGCTTATTGAAATTTGGATCAGCCAAATGATCAATACTGTTAAGCTCTGGCCAATCCACCAATGTAAATTTCCTTTCAGGTAAAATCGAAGTCACCTTACTCAGCACATAAGCTTCTATTTGAAGGGTGAAGTTAGGATCCCGTAACGACTGAATGTTAATTCTAACCATAAATTTTGACTTTAGATCGCTCTGACCTCCCCCTACCCCTGAGATAGACGTTTTAACCGCTATCTTTTTTAACTTCAATAACTGAACCGCAGATTCCGTAATAAAGGAAGCTTGTGAACCCTGATCTAACAGGGCTCTCAAAACTTGTGGATACCCATTTTTCGATTTAGCCTTAATAAGGGCTGTAGCCAGTATAACTTGGCTATGAATACTTTTTGCGAAATGGGTTGCAATATGAGGTTCAGCCGTGGTCTCGTTCTGTGGCGTTTCCTTTTGTAATGGAGATGCAGAAGAGCTGCCCTCTACTTCTGAATCCTTTTTTAGATGCAAGAGAGTATGATGCTTTCTATTGCACGTTTTGCATTTGGTATTTACTCGACAATTAATAACAAGATGACTTGAGCGAAGGCAATTAAAACACAAACCATGAGATTTAACTATTTGACGACGCTGATCGACGGTCTCCTGAGCAAACTTTTTACAATTACACAAGATATGCTCCTCAGAACAATGTGGACAGGATATTTTTGAAACTACGTGCAATGCTTTAGTACTACCTTTAGACTTGCTACTTTGTGGTTCCACAAATTCAAACGCCCGATATCGCTTATCCAAAAAGTCCCGAAAGTCATTAAAGGTTGGAAGTTCCTCGCAAGTTTGACTTACCTGCAGTTCCCACTGCTTCCGAGTCTCAACGTCCAACTTGGAGCTAATCAAGTAAATAATAATGACATCCCAAGCGTCTACCTGCACCCCTAGATTTGCCAATTCATGTAAGCAATCATTTGTAGTATCTAAAAGCTCCTTGAGAGCAATAGATGACTCAGCCGTCATTTGCTTTTGATTTAGTAAGCGCTTCAGTATACAATTTGCTAAAAATCTCTTATTATTATAACGACTCTTTAAAAGATTCCAACAGTTCTTATAATTATCATGCGTGATCGGTATGTGCTTTATGAGTTGTGATGCTTCACCTGACAACTGAGATCTTAAATAGTGCAAACGTTGTACATCATCAAGCGATTGATTACTATCAATTAGTGACAAAAACAAATCCCTAAACGTTGACCATTCCTGATATTTACCACTAAAAACAGGAATTGTTATTTTGGGTAATTTAGCAATTGACATCATTTTCGGTTGACTATGGTCTGGTGAGACATCACTCATTTGATAAGACTGTGATTTTGGTAAAGCATTTTTTAATTCTACTTTATAGTTTATAAAAGTGTCTGTAACGTCTTCAAACACATCATTTTTGATATAACTGGTTGCATTCAATTCACTTTCGGTGTAGTTGAGCAAAAGCTCTTCATGTCTTCTTGTAAAATCTTCAAACTGTTTATCTAATATTTCCAAACGTGAGTCCACATATGCCTGATTTATTCTGTCTTTTGGAGATTTTTTGAAGTTAACAAGACCTTTCTGAATGCGATCTTTAATATCTTCCAACAGCCTCAACTTAGCCTCCATGATTCCAAATACAGATCCTTCGTTATAAGCAAATAATTCGTTGTCTGATTTGCTAAGTGTCAGTTTGGATTTTTACTATGTGTTGGAATGTCGTAATTTTTCTAAGTGTTTGGACTGTACTTTTTCTAGGTAAAATCGGACATAAATTCGGGGTCTCTTCAATATTTTACGAACTATTCTAAGTCCCAAGTTTCTTCAAATTTTTCTAAGTCCATGCATTAACTTTAAATTTTTACAAGTCTCTGACACTTGGAACTGTTAATTATACAAATGTACTCACTGTTTTAATTTGCACTTTGCCACTTTAAAACCACTTTCCTTTAACGCTCCACTTTTTTCCGTCGACCTCGCTCCGCTCAGCTCAGCTTCGTCGACCACGCTCCGCTCAGCTCAGCTTCGTTGACCACACTCCGCTTAGCACCAAACTTGCACCAATTCGACTGCTTCTGCTGCTATTTAACTCTCAACTTCGACACCAGAGGGCGCTTGTAGCTTGTTCTCAAAAATCGTTCCGGATCGTAGGACCTTATGATCATCGAAGACCTTTTCGCCCCTTTTATCGACGAGTCGGGATGTTTTTTATAGCAATAAAACAACACCACGTACTCCGAACGAAGACATTTATTTTAATAATTTTGAATTCACCTATACTTCGCGTGGTAACGAAACCATAGCGCGAATTTAAATCGACCAACGCCATCTATCGAGACATGAGGTACTACAAAATGTTTTTATGGTTTAGGTCTGATACCTTAAATAATATGACGTTAACAATATGTATATTAAATATTACCTAAAAATTGTAAAATATATAAATGAAAAACATATGCAGGTACTTTACATCATTTATTTTATCATCATAATATTAAACCATACAATTGAGTCGGTGGAAAAAGATAGTTAGGATTACTTACAATGCATTAAATAAGTTAATGATTACCTGGACTTTACAAAACTTTTATTAAGATCACTAAATAGTTCATTAAGTTACCAATAGACACAATACTTATCCATTAAACAATTAGGTGAATTGTTATACCCTACTTGTCATTACTAAAAAAATACTTTTTTACATTATCACTCTCGGCAATTTCTTTCGTAATGTTATATATTACTTTGTTGGTGTTGTCGAATATTTTGCTGTTGTTTTCTTTGACATAGTACTTTATCCGTAAATTGGCGTGTTTCCAATGCTCCGTTATTGGAATTTTCGCCAGTTTTTTCATGTCGTAAACTTCTACTTTGATTAGGTGCGTTGACTGGTTCCCGTCATCTGTATTGGTTGTTATATAAGACACTCCTCCTGCTACAGCTCGAGACACTGTTGAAGATAGTGCTTTTTTCTTCTTGTTTTTCGGTTGTACTACGAAAAAATTCTTCTAAATTGCTCACTGAAGACTTCCTTTTCCTTTCCTTCTCCACTGTCTTCTTCATCGCGAGGGGAGAGTGGATAGTAATATTGTTTGTAAGTATTATCATCACCGAAGTTAAATGAATTCTGTAACAACACGATGATCGTTTAATACTAGTAAGTATAGTACACATCAGGTCAACAATTATTTGCACATTTTAACTACAAATCTATAAGTAAATGAATCGCTTACCTCCATTGCTATTGCTGTATGTTGAGAGTTACACTCACTGTAAGTAATCCAAACTGTCTTCTTCCGCCGACTCAACTGTATGGTTTTAGCTATTGCAGGTGGCTATTTATACCATGTACTAAGTGTTTTTAAATGATAGGTTAATATCTTTAACAAAATTATTGTTAATGTTGTCTAATGTGCTTCTAGTAGTTGCTTAATCATAACAACACTCCTGTATGATTCACTGATTCACCGGATAGATTGGTACTGTAATTGGTTATTATCAATGACATAACATGAATACAATAGAAATACAGAAACACTTAAAACAAATTCATCCAAGTCTCGAAAGAAATGTATATGCTGCAAACAGATTGCCAGTACATACTCAAGTACCAACGTATTTGATAAGCAATTTGGATACCGATGATAAGCCGGGGTCGCATTGGGTAGCCATATATGTTGATGAGACTGGTGTTGGTCAATATTTCGATTCTTATGGACGAGCACCTAAAGGATATTATCAAATATTTTTAAAAAGGAATTGTAAAAGGTGGGACTGGAATACGGAGAGAATCCAAAACGATTTTACATCAGTTTGCGGCGAGTACTGTTTGATGTATTTATTACATAAGTTTTTTGGATATACAATGTTGAATTTTCTAAAATCATTTACAAGCGACAGTATTTACAATGATATGTTAATAGATGTAATATTTCATAGATATTTTAGGAAGTCAGACTGAAATGTAATAAAAGTACCAAGGAAAGAAGTATGCAGTTTTATTGTGGATGAGACATAAACCATTTTGCCTCATTAGCAAGTAGCATGCCTCATTACCATTATCATTGTAAAGATGAGGTATTACTTATAATGAACCGTGGGAGGTGAGGTGACAATAGCGCTAACGAGGGGTACCTCATTAACCAATTGAACAGAGCTAGAACCCTAATTGATTTCTGTATCTTTGCAACGGAGCATGCTACGTGAAAAAGGACCGCAGAAATGGAATCAGCGCACCCCAAAACCCTTTTTTTTTTTTTTTTTTTTTTTTTTTTTTTTTTTTTTAGGATTGGCCAGTCATGGTCACCCCCACTTCTCGTGCGCCAGAATATGGGAATCCCTACTACTGTAAGCGCTATACAATTTTTGATAGATTGACTTGAGACTGAGATGAGATTGCGAACGTTGTTAAAAATACGAGTAGAACAATTTTGAGAAATCTTCATGGAAAATAGTTCCACCAGAATTGCGTTGCACCGTTGCGTCGCGTCCCGACTCGTGCGTGACTGCTGGGAGCCTTAAGGCTACTCTTTCGAAAAAAGCTTAAAAACAGCGTGCAGATGAAGCAGTTTCTCGCCGGAATCTACAGAGAAATTACATCTGAAAAAAATTGTTAGTAATCTACATGATATGAATCGTAATTTGGTTTAGCCATAATTTTTCTATCGGTATCACATAATAAGAAAAAAAAACCCATTTGAAATGGTTTCATCTTAACGATTTGGAGGTGATTTCACCTCCAAATCGTTAAGATGAAACCATTTTACTCCTTCATTTTTTATCAAAAGAATATAAAAAGAATATCTACTACTTTGTAATACAAACGAAAATGATTTGGTTTAGTTACTTTTTAAAAACATGTATATTTTTTATTATAATAAATTAAAAATGCGTCTAATTTGGGACAGCGCTCCTTGATGGGCGAGTCCTATTACTGGCTGGACGTACGACGCGTTGCGTGAGCTCAGGCCAGAATGCGCAAGCTAACCACTCAAGGTCATTGGCGTATAGTTCGGCCTTAAATAATAGCTTTCGCGGCGCAAAACCATTCACGTCCTAAATGGTTTTGAGCCGCGAAAACTGTACCACTGTATTAGGCTCAGACAGACCATTGTTTAAATAATTTTTGGCTTCCGCAAAACTAGATTTAATAAAAAGAATCAAAATTGGTTTACTTTTCATACTACATATTTATTTTAGAGAGAAATAGGCACACGTCGAAAACAAAAAGTTTTATGATTGGCGTTAAATTCACTAAAGGAGGCCCTACCCATTCGCGCAACAAATGGTTATTAAATCTAACTGAACAAGTTTTAACCTCTGTTCAGCCACACGACAAAAATCATCAACAAAGTTAAATCAATCTGTAGGCTTAACAAAAGTAAATTAACCCTCAATTGGCGGGCCCCGTTGTGGTTCAATTTAAATGACAATAATATAACGGGTTCATTTATTACGGCACGCCTCTCGGGTCCCGGTAAATTGGTACGTGTGAAAAGGTTGCCCTGTCTAAAATAAAAACAATGCGGGATAATAACATGGACTCAGTAATTAAATACTGTTAGAAAATGGCTAGGTAGAAGTATTTTTAGGGTTCCGTACCTCAAAAGGAAAAAATTGAACATTTTATAGGATCACTAGTTCTTTGTCCTTAAAATTCTTATATCTATGGTCTGTCACGACCGATATGCCCGATGCGACGCTGTTCTCAACTATATATTAAATTGTTTATACATTGCAGTATTTTATACAAGTATTCTAAAATGGGTATATTTTTGGAATGACTGAAAATACTTTTAGGTTGGTATTCCTATATTTAAGGTGACTGGTAATTAGTGACCGATACCTAAACACATGATTTTGCTCGTGATAACAAACAAATTTTACTATGGGACCAAACCTGAAATCGCGAAAAAAAACTCAGCTGCCCCATACATTCATGTTTGCATAACTGGTCAAAATGTAGGGAGCAGCTGATTTTTTTTCGCGATTTCAGGTTTGGTCCCATAGATAGTAAAAGTTGTTTGTTATCAAATCATGTGTTTAGGTATCTGTCACTAATTACCAGTTACCCTATATATATAATGTAGGTATTTATACCTATTGCATTCTGTATTTATATCTAAATACTGAATATACTGTTCTAATAATAATTTGAGACAGTAAACATTGTCACACATCTTTAGTCAAGAATCACCTTACAATGGTACAATTTTTCCGTAAGTACAAAATCTCCAAAAATAGCTTTCGTTCAAATGGTCCGCCTCATCACTATTATTTCTACCCGCCATTTGAGGGTTAGTCAAACAATTTGGTTTTGTGTTCACACAAATATCTTGGATATATCTACGACTGTGCTTTTCTTTGTATGAAGTAGCAAGTGTACAAAATAAAATGGTAAGTCTTACCATTTTATTTTTGGAATATTGATAAAGTATTTTTTTGATAATTTTGAAAAAAAAAATGCACGTAAGACGAAAAAAATAATTAAACAAAAGTTCGAGTAAGTACCAGCCTATGGTTAATCAAAATGAAACGATAAATTGATGATTCAAAGTGACGCTGATAATTTAATTCTGATCAAAAATTATTTTTTATTTATTAGGTAACTCTTTAAACGTAGACCAGGGCCAATAACCCAGGCCAGGGTAAAAGTGGTAGATAATAAAAAAATCTTAAACTTTCTTTCCATACATCCATACTCTATTTTTTTCCATACTACCCATAACGGCAAAATTATCGATAAAAACACAAAAAACCGTTTTTAATTTATAACTATAGCAAATATTATTATTTTATCATGAAAATTGGTAAAAATGTTCTTTTTTGTGTTTCAAACAAGCCCAAATATTTTCAAAGCAAAATATTTATTTTGAAAAAAATTACCTTATTTTCAATCGAAAAATTTGGTTAGAAAATTTTAGATAAACGACCTTTACTAGTGCTCATTTTTTTCGTTGAAATCTCAGCTTTCATATGGAATTAAAATATAATATGGTTTACGTACAAAAATATCGTTAAAAAAGTAAACAACCCAAAAAACTACTTTTCAAAAATCGATTTTTCGAAAATCTAATGTAAATAATAATAAACATTTACATTCATAAAAAACGGTAATTCTTATGAAATACTCTGTTATTCAAGTAATTTACACGTACGTACGTCTATTCTAGACAATTTTGAGGTTATGGTTAGTAATGTATGAAAAGAAAGTTTAAGATTTTTTTATTATAGTCTACCACTTTTACATTTAACTTTTTTCGATAGGATCATTGATATAAAAAGTATATAAGTCAATGGATAGGATGCATAGTTTACCCGCAAATCGCAAAAAAACTAGTACAAACCCCTAAAAACGCATATATTAGCACCCCCACCAGAACTTTCTCTGAGTCTGGACTATTTTTCCTTCGTTATTTACATTATAAGAATAAGAATAAGAATAATTTTATTGGTCCATCGTTACAAAATAAATTACTTACAAAAATAATAATATTGAGTGCTTGCTGTAACTAGAATAAGTAACATTTATTTGAACAGTGGTCCCCAAACTAGGCAGCGCCTGTATCTTGGGGGCCTGAGTTGCGTTATCTTAAGTTTTAATTCGAGACATTTTATTTCAGGATGTTTGAAAATGGACATAATACAAGAATTATAATTAATTAAGGGTAGAGAAATAACAAGTTATAAATAAAGTAAATTGAGCAGTATAAAATAATTCTAAATAATGATGCAGTGTGTGTGTGTGTGAAGTGTGTGTGTGTATTGTAGTGGGTGTGGATTTTTGTGTGGAGGAACTAAATGATTACGTGAATGACTTGCTAGTAGATTTTGGTGTTAACTCACTATTTCCTCAGTGTCGTTGTATGACAGGGAGAGAAGCCAGCTTTTTGTCATTATTTTAAATGAGTGTGTGTTAAGACCTTTAGTATCACAGCGCTTGCTTATTTTATTGTAGATATGAGTGTGTAAGTAAGAGGGGCACCGTCTGGCCAGAAGACTGTTTGCATTAGGAAGAGGGACATGTAAGATACGTTTTGAGAGCAGGCTTTGGTAGTCAGGGGGCCTACTCCCTAAGTTCGTCCGTCTTTCCGTCCGTCCGTTTATCCGTCCGTCTGACATTACGATCCATCAAAACATATGTAAAAGTTAAATTTTTCGGACGGGCAAAAACATATCGGGATTAGGGACAACTGGCAAATCATGTTGTCATTCATACTTCGTTCGGGCCCCGAACCAATCATCCATCCGTAGGTGATACGGAGTAAGAAACGCCCGTAACGAAGGCCAAAACTACGGGCTTCGTGCTTAGGGAGTAGGCCCCCAGGTCTGTTTTTAATAGACTTGTGTACATGCAGTGCGGCACTAATTATATACAGTTGACGTACTCGAAGAACCGGAAATTCACTGTATAGCAGGTCTGTCGAGAACCTAAAGGGCTTTCGAAGCATTACTTTTATTACGGCTCTTTGAGCTCTTTCTATTTCAATAAATGTGCTTTTCCCGGCTCCGCCCCAGACGGAGATTCCATACTGGAGTACAGATTGACAGAGACCTAGGTATATTGTTCGGAGAATTTTAATAGGTGTGCAGTCTCGTAGTTTCATCAAACTAAATTTTCCGACCACTCGTAGGTATACTACTAAGAATTTTTTTTTTTTACAATATTTTGAGCGGTTTGGCCCTGGTCTAACGTCGATAGACACCCAGGTGTGCAGATAACAATAAAAAATCTATTGTCTGCTAATTGCTGTGCGACGGGTTAAATCCCATGCAGTTCATGCTTTGTTCGCCAGCCAATCCAAATAACAACTGACAAAGCGAAGTAGTCACATAGAGAAGTAGTCGGAATGAGAAATTGGCTATTTGATAAGTAGACCTCTGGCGCCTGAGGGACAATTTCCTCCAATTTCTGAAATCTAAATTATGTACCCAGCGCCCCGCTTTTTTAGGGTTCCGTACCAAAATGGTAAAAAAGGAACCCTTATGGTGTCACTCAGTCTATCTGTCTGTCTTCACAGCTGGATATCTCAAGAACTACTAATTCTATCAACTTGAAATTTGGAACAGTTTGATATGACGTTTACCCAACTATTTTGCAAATAAGAAAGAAATAAAAATATTTAAATTTTTTTTGTAACAGGTGCTAAAACGGGGTCTTAAAAATTCAAAGTAGGGCTACTAGGCATGAAATAAAAATACATATCATATATGAAAGAAAGCTATTTGCAATGTGCAAATAAACATAAACATTTTTTAAATTTTTTTTTCGACTTTTGATGAAAAATGTAAAAAAAAAATACCGTTCCTGACCCCTTATCTCCGAAGTTTGCAAAGGGAAAAATCTGAAATTATTCTATGTGATAGAAGTATATGTAAAGATTACAGGAAAAATAAAAGGATGTCTCTAAATAGCACACTTTTTTTTACACTGAAGTACCTACCGCTTGCAACCTTATATAAAATTCAAAGTAAACCAAGTATAAGAAATTGCATTACAAACATCTTACGATCGCCGCCGGGTAGATCAAATATTTAAAGACAAGATTTTCTCTATCAACCATTTTACAATAGAAAAAGGCTCCGAGCAAAGAACGAGCATAATTTTATTTTCATAACTGCTTTACGGGCTCGATGTCTCATAATAGCATTTTATAAAGATTTTATATTACTTGCCTACCTTTTTTTTTTTTGTTTTATTACTTACCTACGAATGATTTTTATACAAAACTAGCTGACCTGCCAGACGTTACAAAATAAAGATGAAGTATTCATTCAGTAAACTTTTATAACTACAGTATTTAAGGTACTTCCCCTCCATGTGGCTAAGTCGCGGGGATATACAGGGTGTTAAAGTAATTGCGTACCATAGCTTAGCGGTAGGTTCAGTATCGATAAAGGAAAATTAAAAAAAAAATATATAAAAACATAATACAATTATTGAAAGATCAACCTAATTTAGTACCTACTAACTTAAAATAGTAATCGTGAAATAAATACGCCTTCTCAGTATTAATATTTCTGTATATTTTTATAATTTTATACACTTAGTTAATATAGTTCCAGCAAAACTTAATTTAAAATAATCACTAAAGATTCCGTAGACTTCTACTTTTAAGAGAAACTGTTGGTACTGAGGCTCGAAGTGAACTGACTCAGAAACTAGGCGACGCTCCCAAAATTAGGTTTGTTACCAAAATTCAGCCAGGAAAAAACCAATACTTTTGGCGGCAACGGTCAAATGAGACACCTTTTAACTACTTGAAAACAGACACAAAATCATCTGAGTCAAATCAAATACTTTCAACTTTATATCCAGTATTTTACATCAACAAAACTTATTATTATTTGGAAATCATGAGACTAATTTTATACTTAGTACCTATTTAAAATCAACAAAATTTATGACTATTTGGAAATCATGTTGTGTTGCCTCCTGGCACACACAACAGTTATTTATCAATTAAATCATGACATACTTGGATAACAAAAAAAAAAAATATATATTAATAATAATTGATAAACAAATTGATAAGAATATGCAGATCATTACAAACCTATATTTTACTAGATTATTACAACAATAATCATCACAGTAACCAAACATTACGCTACATTAGAATGAGCAAAACATGACAATACATTTTCTAGATCATTAAAACATCAAAACGTGACACTAGGTACATTATAATAATATGGCTTTACATTTCACTATAATAATTAATATAATACTTTAAAGACTAGCTTAATCGAGATATTTTACTAGATTATTACAACAACAATCATCACAGCAAGAAAACATTATATTATATTATAATAAACATGACAATACATTTTACTATATCATTAAAACATGAAAACATTGCACTAAATATATTATTTTGATTTAGGTAGCTTTGTTCAGTTACTTTTATCGGAGCTATTTATTTATTTATTTATTTATTTATTTAAGATATACGTATACAACATAACAGATTTAAATAAATCTAAGGCGTTGTACAGCAAAATTTTCAAAACAAATAAAAATAAAACAATATAACAACACACGAGAAATTAATAAGAAACAAAGTAGAGGTAAAGTATGAGATCGGTGATTTAGTTAAAATTTGTCGAAATAATTTTGATAATTATAAGAAAAGTACAAAGCTTTTATCGAAATTTGTGGATCCTTACAAAGTTACTGAAGTTCTAGGCAATGACCGCTATCGTATAACAGATGTCCCTGGTTTTGCTAAAAAGGGCAAACTTTATACTGTTGATTGCATGTTAGCTGCGGGGATTCGATTTGCGTCATGTCTATTTTTTTGTTTCTCTTAGTCTTTCTCTATATTATTACTGATTTGCTCACTAACTTGTTCTAACTCTAAATTACTAGAATGATTTTCAGCGTTAAGCTTATTCGACAAGACATCGCGCAATTTTAATACAAACATAGCTTCCGTTGGAGTTTTCTGTGTTGAGGCATTAACAGTGTTGTTAATGCCCCATTGAATTTTTCCCAGACACTTGTCCCAGTCGCGTTCATGGCTTGAAAAGTTTTGAGATGACAATGAATTTAAGATGGTTTGATTAAACCTCTCTGCCTGGCCATTAGCTCTGGGACAAGCTACTGCGTTCAAAATGTGCTTAATACCATGTTTATGACAAAAGATCTGAAAAGCTGTTGACGTAAAACTCGTGCCACGGTCAGACACGATCCTAGCGGGAACACCGAAGTCATAAAATATTTTCTCTAAAACCTTAATCGTAGTTTTTGTTTTTAAATCTTTAACCGCTCTTACGAAGACATACTTTGTGAAAGCGTCTACTACCGTTAAAATATGAGTATTACCGTCTTTACTCCTAACAAAAGGTCCAAGGTGATCCATATGAATCATGTGAAATGGTATTTCTACTTTTTTTATTGGATACAGATGACCCGACTTCTGTTTTGGCGCATTATCTTTATTATAAGCGCAGTCTAAACATGCCGCGACATACTTTTTAACAAATTTTCTTAGTTTAGGGAACCAGTATAAATGTTGTATTCTCTCTAGGGTTTTTGCGTACCCCAGATGACCAATTTCATCATGGTTTGCTTGGCATATTTGCCATCGCGTACTTCGCGGAACAACCAGACATAGTCTATCGTCTACCCTTTTATACACGGTATGGTCTTCTACAACATAGTTTTTGCGAATGTCTCTACATTCCTGATAATTTTTGGGTTTAAGGATCTCAAATATACGAGATATTTCGGGGTCTGCTAATTGTAATGATAAAAGCCAGTTCTCTTTGCTTATGGTATATACGCCTACAAAAGAACTGTCATCTGATTCCTCCCTGACCTGGTGTTTCTACTTAGCGCATCGACGTGTGACATCTGAACACCAGGTCGATATTCAATATCAAACGTAAACTCGCTTATGTAGCCACCATCTCGCTATCCGCGGAACGAAATCCTTTTTGGTTAGTGTAGTGCGAAGTGCAGCACAATCGTTAGTAAAAACCTTAAAATTAACGCCTAACAAATACACACGGAATTTTTTTAGGGAACATACAACAGCTAGTGTTTCTAGTTCATAAGAATGCAGGTATTTTTCTTCTGGCGTAGTTTGCCAACTAAAATAAGCAACTGGTTGTAAAACCCTACTGTCTTTTTGCCATTGCATAAGTATACCTTCTATACCCAGAGCACTAGCGTCGGTATGGAGTTCGGTTTCAAGGGCGGGATCATACAGAGCTAGGACAGGCTGACAGGCCAGCCTGTCCTTTAAAATTGAAAATACCTGGTCTTCCGTATGAGACCAATGCCATAAACAGTCTTTTTTGAATAAAGATGTTAACGGACGAGCGACCTCTGCATAACCCTTAATAAATTTTCGGAAATAACCAGTCAACCCAAGAAATTGTCGGACCTCATGGACATTTCGTGGTTTCGGAAATTCCTTAACCGCTAAAATTTTTGCTTCACTCGGCTGAATGCCCTGTGGAGAGATTTCATACCCAAGGTATGAAATATCCTAAAATCGCTATCAAAAAATCGACATTTGGCTAGTTTTAAGGTTAATCCATATTGCCTAAAAAGCATTAACACGTCCTCTAGTCTCTGAAACATCTCATCTACAGTTTTTGCGGGAATTAACACGTCATCTAAATAAGCTAACGCGTACTTAAATCGTCTGTTCCCGAGCACTTTGTTAACCATTCTCTGGAACACGGCTGGGGCATTCGCTAGGCCGAAAGGCATTCTTTTGAACTCGAAATGCCCATCGGGTGTAACAAAACCAGTAAGATGGTGGCTTTCTTTAGCCAGCTTTCTATGGTTTGAGTTCTATTTGATGGATCAAACTCCGGAATGAAATTGTTGTTGTTATTCCAAGAGTTCTTCGGAGCGTCTTTTGTAGCATGCTTAACAGACTAACCTTAGTATATCTTTAGTAGAAAGTTTGTTTGCGTGCTTACGTATTTTCCTTGGTACAGCCTCTTGGCTTGAACTAGATCACCAGCTTCGCTGTCTAGCCTTCTTCATTTTAGATTTACGCTGACATCCCGGAGGTGTACCAGGTGGGGTAGTACCAAGTTCAACATTAGACATCATCACACCTCTCTGAAACGTTAAACATTACTTGGGGCCTAATCCATTCACAAACCTTACACATGGAGTCGAGCATAGTGGACTTTAACAGAACCAATAAGTATTACTTAAGTGTCATAATTATTATAAAATAACAAGGTATAAAAAATGCCTAAATGACGTTTTAAAGTACTTGTACAATCCCATTTATCAGTTCATTTCTATTTACACGTACTGACGCAGGTTCTCACCGGACACGGCTGTTTCGGGAGGTTCCTGTTTCGCGTAAGGCGGGAGGAAACGCCCGGGTGTCACCATTGTGTGGATCGCCCGGAGGACACGGTGGAGCATACAGTGGAGGTCTGCCCGGCTTGGGCAGAGCACCGCCGTGTTCTCACGGAGGCGATCGGCGGCGGCGATCCCTCGCGTCCGAGCCTGGTCCAGGCCATGGTGTGGAGCGAGAGTGCATGGGAAGCCGTCACCTCCTTCTGCGAAACAGTAATGCTCGCGAAGGAGGAGGCGGAACGCGTGAGGTATAGGCAGCCTCACGCCCTCAGTCGCCGCAGGAAAAAAAGACAAGACGACGAAAATGTGGCTAATTAGCCGGATTTTGGCGTGCCACTTGCAGAGCGTGTATAACCCATCTACCTCACTTCACCCATAACATCACTGCAAAATCCAGTGAAATCACGAAGTGACTCACTCAATCCAGCAGGAACCTGACACCTGCTCAAAATCCAGTGAAAGAAGAGAAACTGTTGGTACTGAGCCTCGAAGTGAACTGACTCAGAAACTAGGCGACGCTCCAAAAATAAGGTTTGTTACCAACATTCAGCCAGGAAAAAACCAATGCTTTTGGCGGCAACGGTCAAATGAGACACCTTTTAACTACTTGAAAACAGACACAAAATCATCTGAGTCAAATCAAATACTTTCAACTTTATATCCAGTATTTTACATCAACAAAACTTATTATTATTTGGAAATCATGACACTAATTTTATACTTAGTACCTATTTAAAATCAACAAAATTTATCACTTTTTGGAAATCATGACAATCGTTTAGAATTAAAATTATCGCGAGCCGTTTTCGGTAGCAAATAATGCGCAGCAGTGCTATTCTGTACCAATCTCACCGTGAAAACTTAGGTGAAGTGAGCGTGGAGTGAGCTGTCAATAGTGCCAATCCCTAGCATCATGTAGAATGACAAGTCACTTCACCTAGGTTTTCACGGTGAGATTTGTACAGAATAGCACTGCTGGCCCTTACGGGTGCGAGAAGTGAAGAACAAAATGACAATGCGTTCGATAATATGGTAAGTAATTAAAGCATCTAAACTAATAAAATAATTTTAATTCTTAACGATTGCTATTTTAAGTTAGTAGGTACTTAATTAGGTTAATCTTGCAATTTATGTTTTTATAATTTTTTTTTCCTGGGTTCTTAAATCGATAGCGAACCTACCCCTAAGCTATGGCACTCAATTACTTTAACACCCTGTATCGTTATCTTTTAATGATACATTGCTGTATATTTACTTAAACTTTTATTTTCTTAGAATCGAAGTGAAACCCCAAATATGTCTAAATTTTATTTTTTTTTGTTTTTCTCTGGCGGTCTGTGTACACGTCATTGTGAGCTAACATTTTGCCAAAACTCAAATTCCTACATTGCACGGATCTCAAGAACAATCTCTGTGACAGACGGACAAAAAAGTGGAGTTGGAAGTAGAATTTTTCCTTTTCGTTCTGAAGTCAGAACCACGGTAAAGATATCTACAGTAAGTGCTCTTCATACAAACGGGCGGAACGTGAGTCATACCTACGCGCCTCCAGTTCGGTATGCACTCGGTAGGCAAACGATCGCGAATGCGCCGTGTACGTTACCCCAGCAAGAAAGTGTCTCCTAGAGTTATATGAGTAGAACGTATAATTGGTGCCTTATCTGCTGTAAATGTGCCCCCACATAAAAAATGTGTGCCCCCGTCGTTTTGAAAAAAAAAACGGAAAAAAACGATTCTTGCTGGGGTAACGTTTTTCTAGCACGAAAATTCTAAACGAATGATCGGAGAGGGAAAAATTGTGCATGGCCAGAGAGCTTATATGTGTGCCAAAATGTGCCCCCAAAAATAAAATCTGTGCCCCTTCAGGTTTTCGAGATATTGCATTTCCTGGTGGAGTAACGTTTTGATGAATCGTATATCTCTAAAACCATTGCATGTGACCCTGTAGGATAAACATACACGAGTAGCTCTTAATGTGTGCCCTTTAGTGCCCCAATTAGATTTAAGAAAATATATATAGTTTTCAAGTTATCGCGGTTTTATGAAAACCCTCGCAGCGCCTAAATGAGACAAGGCATAAGTTCGCTGAAAACTGTATTCGGTCCTTTTTGACGCTAGGTCTTTACGTATGAAATTGCCGTTCTGCAGTACTGGCCATTTCAAATCAAAATAATTTTTGTTTGGCTAAGAATTCTAATTTCAAATTAATTTTATTTTAAAAACATGGATTTTTTTTTCCAAAAGTAGTCATTTGTTTATTGATTAGTGTTACATTTTCATCGCATTTCAATCTTTTTCGTCATCATGGATACGTTAAAAATTCGAGTAATTATGGAATATGAGTACCGTCGTGGCAGCAACGCGGCACAAGCGGCACGCAACATCAACGACGTTTACGGAGCTAACACTACAAACCAACGCACCACCTGTTATTGGTTTGCTCGCTTCCGTTCTGGAAATTTCGACCTGAAAAATGAACCTCGCGGTCGTCCGAAGACTTTGGTCGACAATTACGAATTAAAGGCGATTGTGGAAGCTGATGATACACAATCTACGGCTGAATTAGCAGCAGCTTTCGACGTTAGCGTCAAAACAATATTGGTCCATTTGCGTCAAATTGGCAAGGTAAAAAAGCTTGACAAATGGGTGCCCCACGAACTCAATGATCGCCAGCGCGAAGTACGCGTCGAGACGTGCCTTGCACTGCTCAACAGACACACAAATGAAGGAATTTTGAACCGCATTGTTACCTGCGATGAAAAATGTATTCTGTTTGATAACCGCAAGCGCTCAGCAAGTTGGTTGGATCCTGGTTCAGCACCTAAACAATGCCCTAAACGAAAACTTAACCCTAGAAAAGTGATGGTCACTGTTTGGTGGTCTAGCGCCGGTGTGATTCATCACAGCTTCTTACCAAACGGGGTGAGCATTACTGCAGATGTGTACTGTGAAGAACTGAACACAATGATGGAGAAGCTGGCACATCTCCAACCAGCATTGGTCAATCGCTCGTCTCCGCTTCTCCTGCACGACAACGCGCGACCTCATACTGCACAGCAGACGGTCTCCAAGTTGCAAGAACTGGGGTTGGAAGCTCTCCGTCATCCGCCCTACTCACCAGACCTTGCGCCTACAGACTACTACTTTTTCCAGAATTTGGATAACTTCTTGGCGGGAAAAAAAATCAATACCCGAGAGGCAGTACAAAATGCCTTTGAAGAATTTGTTGCCTCCCGACCAGCTGATTTCTTTAAGAAGGGCATCAATAAACTGCCACTGCGTTGGCAAAGATGCATTGATTGCATGGGTGATTACTTCGATTAATACATATAAAAAATACATGAAAAAAATTCATTTAAATTTTTTCATACAAAACGGCAATTTCATAGGTATACCTATTAATAACCATACAAAGTTTCAAAACTGTTTATGCATGCGTTTTTGAATAATCTTACTAAAAGTCAAAACGATGGTGTCATAACTATGACGGCAAAATACAAGGAACCGGCTCAATCCCAGGCGGTCGATTCTGTAGAAATTTCACCGTGAAAACCTAGGTGAAATGAGTTTGTTTTTGCTAGGAATTGACACTATTGACAGCTGACTCCACGCTCACTTCACCTAAGTTTTCACGGTGAGATGGTTACAGAATCGCACTGCAGATGTGTAGGTGTAAACCAAAATCTTATCTCTAAATATAAACAAAAATCCAAAATATGTAAACAACGGCTGGTTATCCGACCAAATTCCAATGACTACTAAAAAGCGACTGATTCATACATATCGATGACCTTCTTTATTGGACGTATTATACCTAAGCTGTTGTCCGTATAGTCGCGTTCAAAAGTTTTGGGGGCTAATTAAAAAATATATTAAATGCACCTTGTGACTGTATTAAATGAAACAGCTTGTTGATGTGGAAATTATTATTTTTATTCCCTTAATTTTAATTCTTAAAGTACTTATTGCATCAAATCACAGATTAAATTTCCTACCTATAAATATTAGAAATTTTACTTTAGTTTTTCAAAATTATATAAATAGTAAACATTAAATTAATTTTGTATGTGAATGTACAGTCAACGGCCAGAAGTCCACTTACACCGCAATGACCATTATCGCCTGCGCTATACGGGCTGCGGCGCTTATACCTATACGGGCTGCGGCGCCGAAGA
Organism: Cosmia trapezina; assembly: GCA_905163495.3. NCBI lineage: Eukaryota > Metazoa > Arthropoda > Insecta > Lepidoptera > Noctuidae > Cosmia > Cosmia trapezina. The sequence goes on from LR991028.1 coordinate 7,227,931, forward strand.
AGGTCATAAACAAACTAATATTGCTATGCCATTGTTTTGTGAGATTGCTAGTCGACTTCTGGCTGCTACTGTACATTACGTAAATTTAATTTGCGGAAGAGCGGAGTGTCCTAATACAGGCATTTATTTGCTTAAAAGGACACTTCTATCACTAGCTATGTAGTACAAACCATGTTAAAGAAAATAAACTATTTGTATTTGTATTGTATTTGTATTATTATTTAAATCACAGATCAGTTTTTCATCTAAGTCTAACATATAATTAGTAAATTCGCATCACAAAAATTCACAGATCAGTTTTAATACATATAAGTAGGCTAGGCTATCTACTTAGTAATGTACTTAGTTACTTACATAATTATATTATTGAATTAGAAATATCATTATTTGGATTATGAGAATAATAAATGGTAGGTGGTACGCGGTGAGGTGGTTGATATTAAGTAACGTTTGCAGCGGTTCGACATCGGATGGGTGACCAAAACACACAACATGTATTTTTATTGAGCACATTTATTTTTATTTCATTCACAACGAATTTCATTTTTTTTTTAAATTTAATATTTACAATCACAAAACTAGAAAGAACTCAAGTAGGTTGATTAAATTATAATACTGCAGTAGGCGGGCAGCCCTGAAACGTGTTTACGTACCGCGCGGCTGTAGGTAGTTATACAATACGGTATTTTACTCTATATGAGAAAAAATCTAAAAATATAAATTATTTAGATAGCATAGGCAAAAAGCAGTCGGAAAATGTTAGTTTTAGTTCATAAAATAACAATACATACAATTTTTTTTAATTCAATTCAAAGTTTTCAGTTTCAAACTTTCGGGCTTCTGACGACCCATAACGACTGTCAAAGATCCACGAATGACAGCCGGGACCAACGGCTTAACGTGCTTTCCTAGGCACGGAGCGATGGTCTCCCATCCACGGACCAACCCTGGCAAGCGTAGCTTAACGTGACGGATCGACCCGTGCGGCTGTTAATTAATTAGCCACGAGCTCCGAATCAATCTAGCATACAAAACAAAAAAAAAGTCGCCCAAGTACTGTCCGACTTGGGCTCTAAACCTCTTACAAATAAAACAAGGAATAAAGTTATATCAGGGATAACAAAGGAATAACCATACATTTTCATAGGTTTAAATTTGGAATAACTTTATTTTGTGTTTATTTGGAAGGGGGTAAGTGTCTAAATATACTATGCCGAAGTTACGCGACCGAAGTTCCGCGGCTGATGTTACGTTCCGACGTGTTCGGTTGATATGACACACCATAAGTGCCGTACTTACTCGGCGGAAATTCAGTTGCGGAACTTCAGTGTCTCGAACCTCCCCCCCCCCCCCGGCCCCCGCCATGGATCTTCTTCGGCAATCGAACCGAACTTCGGTCGCGTATAATGTGTGCTCTACAGAATACGTTGCCGCCGAATTTCCGCTGAACGTAACGCAACGTAATTTCGGCATAGTGTGTCGTCAGTAATTCAAATAGCATTGCAGGCGTAATCATGCCGAACTTCGGTCGCGTAACTTCGGCATAGTGTGTTTAGACACTAACCCTCTTACAAATAAAACACGGAATAAAGTTATATCAGCGATAACAAAGGAATAACCATACATTTTCATAGGTTTAAATTTGGAATAACTATATTCTGTGTTTATTTGTAAGAGGGTTAGGGTTCAGTAGCACCAAAACCTACGGCCTTATTACAAATCGAGATTTTTCTTTAACTTCTTTTTGGATGACAGTAAGAAGTACCTATTCTGTGAAAATTGCATGTGGGGATCATACATAAGTCTTCTTCGTGGTCCTCTTACAAAAAACCTGCGATAGAGAGATTCCTATAACGTTTAAGCAAAACTAAATCGAAGCTTGAAGGTAAAAACAAAAAAGTCACAGTAGGCACTTCCAAATTCGAAACCATAAAATTGTTATCGAGAACCCGGAAGAGTGAGGTATAGGTATTAAACACAGATTACTTTCGCGTGTGACATCGCTATAAGTTACGTTTTTCAACTTCGTTCCGATTAATGGGATATCGAGTACCTGTAACAAATATCCTAATTGCCATCGGTGTCTGTGCAATCTCAATGATCTATCAAATTATGCTGACAAGCTAATGATTTTATGCTTATTATTGGATTTGGAATAGAATTTCGAGATTGTCTGGACCGATGACAAATCCGATAGCGAATCGGGTGGTGATTTTAATAAATTCGACGTGTAATGAGTGCGTGTCACTTTTCTTATAAGTTTGCGGTAGCCGATAGAATTGAAGCTGTTTCTTGACTATCACAACTTTCTTAACGTTATCCTTGTACTAGTTCGTACTTGGTTCTCGCTTGTTCTAAACTTGCACTTAAATTAACAAGTTTTCTGGAAACGAAAAGTTAGTGTAAGTACCTGGTTTGATTGGAAATTCTTAGCAGACACGGGCGGTAAAAGACAAGTAGTGCACTGATAATGGGGCAAAATACATATTAGATAAAGACTCTTCTAAATTGCGTTACATGCTCTTGTCAATGACATCATGTAGGGTCAAACCAAAAATACGTGAATATTGTTCTTGAAAAGTCACTGTCATATATAATTAAATTAACTAAGTAACTGTTTCTAGCCACGGCATATAAGACACGACAAGGTGGGTTGAGATGAGAGATGCGCCGAGTATTACTCGTTTATTACTCGGTACTCGGCGTACTCGGCCATTTTGTTGGTACTCGTTATCGGCCGAATAACTCGGTTTGACGGCCGAGGTACTCGAAAAGAACTGCTAAACTTATAACCTGAACTTTTTACAATATAATGTAGATCATTAGTCCTTGTCAGAAAAATTACGTAATTTAATCAGTCTTTATTAAATTTATATTCTATTCCATTCTATTCTATTAGTATGGACAGGCCAGGCGCACTCACGCGCTGCGTCGTAAAAGAAGACAAGAAAGTGTATAAGAGTTACGTGATAGGAAGAGAGGCAACTTCTAGGTGAATATAACTGTAGGTAATTAACGCTGTGCGATCTGAATTGCACTTTCTTGTGTCATCACTATTTATTTAAATGATATTGCGGAGTGAATCTTCTATAATATTGTATTCCGTGGTATGGATCAGGGAAACGAACGTCTGGCCACCGTAAGAACTATTTCTGCTTGCAGCGCTCAGCTGCTACAGAAGTAGTAACGCTCATCAACCGATGGCATCGCACGCAGCATCAGATTTTTGCTGAGCCACTTGTTTTTGTAAATTAAAAAAATTTGCAACTGAACCCGAGAAATTAGTTGAAACAAAATTTTGCACGTTGGGAGCAAGTTTACTCCTGTTTTCGCGCCCAATAACTGCGTCAACTAAACCAAGTTACTCGGCAGAGTACTCGGCTCGTTAAACGTAATACTGAGCAATACTCGGTACTCCGTTACTCGTTAAAAACAGTACCAGAAACAAACCCGAGATTCATTGAACATAAAATTATTTTAAATGACATAAAAACACAAACATTCAAAATTGATTAAAACATTATTATAATCACCGAAAACTGGACCTGGAAACACACAACACGCGTACACTCCGGACCGACGAGAAGATCGAACTCGAGGGGGTTATCAGAAGTCCGAGGGGTAGGACTCGATAATCCTCAAATCCAGCCAGTTTTATGGAAAGAGAAGGCCTCATTTTGATGAACAAGGTGAACCTGGCTGAACCTTGATGGTGTGACTAAAAATGAGATTAACTTCATTATGTCGAGACGAAGCATATTATTTAGTGATGTTTTTGTGGTTAATGCTAAATATAAAGCTGGAAAAATCTCGTCTCGTATGATGAAGTCCAGCTCCTATCCAAATTCAGTTTTCAGCTTGAACTTCAGAATTGTTTTGAGTGTCTAGGTAGCTCCGTGGACGATTATAACGATGGGTTCGTGAAAACTGTCCATACGGTTGGGTCTAAGATTTGCAATACTGGTCGTCAAAATAGAAACAAGAAGCTCTGATCCTACTTTACAGCTCATGGAGGAGAGGCGCGAGATGATCCTGTAGTCTTCATACGATGCGTGTAGCTACCGGCAGCTCAATAGAAGGATCTCTAAGTCCTTGAAATGCGACCTTTGGGTCTTCGTATTGCATTGACATAGACATTGCCCTGTTTAAGAATTATAGGCCCAACAGTTTAGTATTACAGTTATCAAGACTCATATCACGAACTGTCTCGCGCGCAGGTTTGACGACTTCCTTCCCGAACAAGCCGGATTCCGTAAAGGCTTGCACTGTAGACCACATACATACGCTGCAGCAGGTTATACAGAAGAGTGAAGAGACCTGAGACCTATACCCTAATTGCGTAACACATTTTATCAATCGGAGTTGGTTTCATTTTGTCAGTTCAACAACATTCATTACGTTATTTACGTTGTCGAGCAGACAAATTTTTCGAACATATGAAGCAATGGATTAGCAATTTGTTTCAACATGAAACCAACTCCGATTGATAATGTGTTACGCAATTAAGGTGCTGACCTGAGAGACCTGTCTCTCTGCTTAGCGTTTGTGAACTACGAAAAAGCCTTTGATTCGATCGAGGCTTGGGCTGTACTGCAGTCTCTCCAAAGGTGGCAGATAGATGAAAATTTATTGATTGCCGATGATAGTACAGGAATCCCGTCATCTTGCTGCGCTCATTCTTGCTATCAATGTAATCGTGAACCTGCTGTCTATGCACACAACTAACTCACTCGCAACGGCGCTGGCACGCGTTCTGAGTGGATCAAATGCAACGCAAAAAAGGGGTCAAGCGCCAATTATATTTAGTTGACAATCTTTTTACAATTGGTTTAATCGACAAATAATATTACATTTTTTATCATTATCGTTAAGTGACAAATTGTGACTAAACAAATAAAATTAATATGGATATTAACTTTTCGTGTGCCGGGAACGTGGATCCACACAAGACACAATGGCTTTTTAATTATATCTGTAATTACGGCATTACGACTAGTTAAACGACTTTGTTTTTGTTTATATATTTTTTAAATTATGCCAAATGACAAGGTGGTACAAAAACTTAATATACAGACTCAAAATTAGCGAAGCAATAACAACAAGCAATAGTACCTACATTTCCACCTTTAGCACTTCAGACTCGCATAAAATATTCCAAAGCCATTATTCCCACAAAGGTAATACACGTCCAACGTTCACAGAGCACTGAAAAGATAGAGTAGGCAGTCAATTTTTGCAGTGATAACTTCTTTAGGCGCGTTGAGCGATTTTTGGTAGGGGGAAATCTTACGGGTTCGCGTTGCCGCAACACCTCGACACCGCGACAATAAGTTTCACTTCTGTCGGCAGTCCCCTTATCTGCCAATTTACTTTAACACTAGCTTTTGCCAGCGGCTTCGCCCGCGTTTATGTCGAAAAATATCCCGCGGGATTCCTTGTCTACATTATAAAGGGAACCTCTGTGCAAAATTTCAACTTTATAGGTCCAAGGTACAAGGTACAAGGGGCTTGTAGGTCTTAGTAGGTTCCCGTAACTCATCATATATCTACATGTACCGTCGCACATAATAGTATTGCGGCCTTACGTGACATCTGTTAATGGTGGATGTACACACGTATTTAATCGAACCTCAAACAGTCATTTAGTAATTTTTAGTAATTTATTCATTAACAATAATTTGTATTTAAATTTACACAAAAAAAATATAATAAAAACTACATTAAAAAAAATACACACAAAATATAACATATATCTTCTCATATAATGTCCTTCCGTCCGGGTTGGTATCAGAATGACTGGATCGCAAATTGACCACGTCGCTCTTAGTCCAAATCTCAAAATGTCTAAATCTCAAAATACCTAAGTCGCAAAATGACTACATCGCTTTTAGTCCACATCTCATAATGTCTAAATCTCAAAATACCTAACTCGCAAATGACTACATCGCAAAAAGTCCGAACAGTTGTGTAGGCACCTATACCTACATTAATCTCTTTGGTTCTTAAGGTGAATTTTTTTCTAACTTTCCCTAGACTATAATGTGCTTCCCCAAAATTCACTCTTTACACCAAACTTGAACCAAATCGGTCCATTTTGATGCTTGAACAGACAAACCTACAAACAGACAAAAATGTTAAAATCACCTATTTTGGGTAATATAATACTGGTATTCAGCTGCATCCGACCCCAACATAGCTGGGAAAAGGCTAGGCAGATGACGATGATGAATGATGATGTATCCAGTCATTCTGATATCAACCCTGTATAGGTGCCTACACAACTGTTCGGACTTTTTGCGATGTAGTCATTTTGCGAGTTAGGTATTTTGAGATTTAGACATTATGAGATGTGGACTAAAAGCGATGTAGTCATTTTGCGACTTAGGTTTTTTGAGATTTAGACATTTTGAGATTTGGACTAAGAGCGACGTGGTCAATTTGCGATCCAGTCATTCTGATACCAACCCTTCCGTCCTTCGTTTAAACTTTAAACAGTAAACCCGCAGAAATGTCTATCAATTTAGTCGCTCTGTGGGCACTGGTCACACTGTGGTCTAGTTGACATGTATCGCAACGCGGACGTTCGAACAAAGCATGAGTTTCAGGGTAACTGTATGGAATACAGGTTGAAAAAACGGACAGTAAAGTAGAAATGAGAAACATGGCGACACTTGTCAAGTTAGCATAATGGGGAGACCCCTAACATTAGTTTTTCCTTGTCTTTATGTACATACATGTTTTAAATGTAATGGAAACGGATAACAAGTATTATTATTATAACAGAATAATAAAACTACAGTAGTTTATCTGGGTAGTACCTTGAATTAATTTCTTATGGATGGCTGCTCGGTAGATAAACACACGTCCGTCCGTGCGTAACTGCCGCGCACTTGAACTGTTGCGTCGCGATCGGAATTTGAATAATTTTGAAACAAATTGCTTCATATGTTCAAAAAATTTGTCTGCTTGACAACCTAAATGACGCAATGAATATTGTTGAACTGTCAAAATTAAACCAACTCCAATTGATAATGTGTCACGCATTCAGCCGTTTTCTATTGTGATTACCTATACCTTTTTTTTTTCGAGGATGGGAAATCATCAAATAACTTCTCCCGCTCTGGGTGGAGCGGAAGGGAGTGTTAGACTTTTACTGACTAAAACCCACCCGTGTTCCTTCAGTTGCCGGGGCCACGGTATCTTTTTTAAACAACCCGCGACCCCAGCTGCATCGGCCCTATTGGACCCCATCTTTTGCTGACATCTCTTTGAGGCGCGCGTGGAACACAACGCGCCGTCGACTCGGGCCTGGTCCTTACCGGACGGCGAGCTACCCGCTACTCACCGTCCGCAGGCCCGCGCCTACGGTGGCCGGAAATCACCTTGCGATTCCAGGGCGTCTCCTGCGGCGACTGAGGGCGTGAGGTTGCCTCTCTCTCACGCGTTATATTATACCTTATATACCTTATATTCTATTATACCTTGTGGAGATTCAAATAAAAGATCGTTTTTTAGGGTTCCGTAGTCAACAAGGAACGCTTATATATATAGTTTCGCTATGTCCGTCCGTCTGTCTGTCTGTCTGTCCGTCCGCAGCTTAGCTCAGAGACTCTTATCACTAGAAAGCTATAATTTGGCATGGATATACATATTTATAACGCCGACAAAGTGGTAAAATAAAATCATGAAAAAGAATTTTTTTTAGGGTACCGTCTGTACATGTAAAGTGGGGATGTTTTTTTTTTTCTCGTCTACCCCATGGTGTGGGGTGTTGTTGGATAGGTCTTTCAAAAATATTGCGGGTTTGTGAAAATAGTTTTTCGATTTAGGAATCTGTTTCTGAAATATTAAGCTTTAAAGTGCTGATTTTTGTTAGAGTCAAGCCCCCCCGCCCCCCCCCCCACCCCCCACCCCTGCCAGCACATAAAACATCCGGAACAATTTTTTTCTAAATGATGGTGAAAACCGCATCAAAATCCGCTGTAGGTAATTTACAAGACACGAAAAGTTTGGTAATTGGGTGCATTGAAATGTTTTATTATTTGTATATTTGTACAGTAAACAATTTCATGAAAGTGAGATAGACTATTTTTGGGTTGCTGTCTTTTTTTTTATAAAAATGCAAAGTAAAGGGTGTCTGTGTCTGTGGAATTATCCCGAGATTTTACATGTAGCGGAAAATTGGGCGGCTCTCATTAGACACGAGCCATTTGTTTCGACTCGCCCTTACAACGGCTTGTACTCTACGTAATACTATTTTATTGTTGATGGATCTACATAATTTATGGACACCTGACCTTTTTAACGTTGAAAATTTGTACGTGTTTAAACCATAGCCTGAATGATACTTATTTTGCAGAGGTGTACCTATAGTACACCCAGGGGGCGAACCCGATGTCATTAATCGGGCAAAAATAACTTATTACTATCACCACACACACACACATACTGACATACACACACCCACACTAAACTTATACACACACACACACACACACACACACTAAACTTATAAAAGCGCAAAATATTTCAAAATAATTTTAAACAGCGCTTTCCCGTACAAAGCTTCAATACCTACTCGACCCAAATGTATGGGACTGCTGTACAGGTTTTCTCGATTACGATGTTGGTCCCAAGAAGAAAGTTGTTCAGTTGGATGGTCTGTACCACACCCTTAAATTAGACCGCACCTTTTTGATATACCCTGTATAAAACTGAGAATCGCCGACAAAGACTCGCCCCATATAACATGCGAAGGAAGCGTATGCATGGCGAGGTGAGTGTGTTACTATAGTTATGCTGTAGGTACACCTCCGCCTAATCCTTACTCGTATCCTTTATGTATTACCTATGTTTAACAAATAAATTATTTCTATAGTATAGTATTCTATTCTATTCTATTCTAAAAACAGGCGTGATGATAAGCTATCACATCACACTATCACACTAATATTATAAAGGCAAAAGTTTGTGAGTGTGTGTGTATGTTTGTTACGTAAATATTATTAATTTAGAAATCATTATTAATAAGAATGATATAATTTTATTTGTGTATATTTTTACATGGTGCATAAACTTCTATTTACTACCTGTTTTACACAACTAACAACGATACATAAGCAATTTTTAATGGAATTTTTATGAAATTTTTACTGTTCCAAGTACATTTTACAAGTTGGTCTGTCCGCAGCTAAGCTGCGGGCGGACAGACAGACAGACAGACGGACATAGCGAAACTGTAAGGGTTCCTTGTTGACTACGGAACCCTAAAAATGCGTATTTATTAAAACACTATCAAATTACACATGGCATTGTTCATATTATCAGCAATGGAAATAACTAGAGGCTAATTAATCGCATAGCCATCGCGACTGGATGCCATAGGCACATAATATGTTAATGAATCGCGAAACGCCGGTGAATATGCCAGCCAACTTTGTTAATAAGCATTGTTATAGTTCGTAGACAGATGTTGGGAGTAGGGACTGATGAATACAGCTTGTAATGTAATCTGTGCTGTGAATTAGCATTCCATTTTAATGCTATCGATATCTTTGAAGGAGCGATAAGATTTATTAGGGAGTGATATGTAGGTTCGAATGACGTTATTGCGAAGGTCGCCATTTCGAAAAATTTTGGGAGTGGTACGCCAGTTCGAAAACTCATTAAATCAAAAACCGTTATATCGAATGACGTTATCGCGAAGGTCGCCATTTCGAAAAAATTGCGAGCGGTACTCCAGTTCGAAAGTCATGGTATCGAAATCCGAGTTGAGTTAATTTGTCTGGGAATCGAACTCACGACCCCAATGAGACACAGCAAGCCTGGGGGTCTACTCCCTAAGCACGAAGGCCGTAGTTTCGGCCTTCGTTACGGGCGTTTCTTACTCCGCATCACCTACGGATGGATGATTGGTTCGGGCCCCAAACGAAGTATGAATGACAACATGATTTGCCAGTTGTCCCTACTCCCGATGTGTTGTTGCCCTTCCGAAAAATTTAACTTTTACACTTTTTTTAAAGGATCGTAATGTCAGACGGATGGATAAACGGACGGACGGAAAGACGGACGGAGTTAGGGAGTAGGCCCCCTGGTCTTTTGATTTGGTTTGGGAAATATAGATCTTTTTAGAATTTAAAACATACTTAATTATAAATTTTAAAATCTTGAGGCACTGATGTACCTACGCTATCCGTTATAGTTTTACTATCGTAGCGTAGGTAGTTTTTGGTAATAACTGGGTCGTGAGTTCGATTCCCTGACAGATTAACTCAACATCGGATTTCGATACCATGACTTTCGAACTGGCGTACCACTCCCAAAATTTTTCGAAATGGCGACCTTCGCAATAACGTCATTCGAACCTACATACCACTCCCTAATAAATCTTATCGCTCCTTCAAAGATATCGATAGCATTAAAATGCATAACAGCAGCATAAAAGATATCGATAGCATTAAATTTAACTCAACATCGGATTTCGATACCATGACTTTTGAACTGGTGTACCGCTCGCAATTTGTTTTCGAAATGGCGACCTTCGCGATAGCGTCTTTCGTTATAGCGGTTTTCGATTTAATGAGTTTTCGAACTGGCGTACCTACCACTAGCAAAATTTTTCGAAATGGCGACCTTCGCAATAACGTCATTCGAACCTACATATCACTCCGATTTATTATTGACGAAAATCCTACTTCTTACTATCCTAATATTATAAATGCGAAAGTTTAGATGTTTAGATGGATGTTTGTAACTCAATCACGCCAGAACGGCTGAATTGATCTGGATGAAATGTGGCGCAGTGATAGATTACAGTCTGAAATAGTCCATAAGCTACTTTATATCGGAAAAAAATACGGTTCTCGTAGGATGATTTCTGTAATGAACGTCCCACGTCACGCGACCGAACGTTTCTAAATCTACGTTCGATTTTTCGTAGTGTGTGGCAATTATAGTGACTTCTGCTTGATAATAATTGTCTGCCAAAAACTTGTGACATGAGTTGTTTGTTAAAAGTTTTGATCCTCTGAGGACTTATTCAGGTCAAAGGTTGTGTCTATTCTAAACTACTTTCTTTTGAGAAGTAAGCAAAAACATAATAAAGGCGGAATGCCATTGCTGACGCTGCGGCGGATGTGCACGGAGAGTATACTCACTGAGCTGAGTACGAAGAGATTGTACTTGTACAACAAACAAATATGTAAATATCCCAAATCTCACCCTGAGATGATTGAAAAACTGGTAGCTAAATGTAAGCTCAAAACTAGATATCTCGACCCCCAAGATACAGGCCTAGTTTGAGGGGTCACCGTCCAAGAAATTCTGATCTTGTACAACCTTATTATTAATAAATAAATTTGAATTTTGAAAACGGAACTATACAGGGTGTAAGTGTTAACAGTGGCAATCTTTCAATGGGTCATTGTACTCATCATTATGAACAACTTTTACTATGGGGCCAAACCTGAAATCGCGAAAAAAGATTCAGCTGTTCAGTACATTTATGTTCACATAATTACAAATCGTCAGCTGTTCTCTACAAACAGCTAGAACTTTTGTAACTTTTGTTTTTTATTCCATATCTGCAAGTACATCTTTGGTTATGTTTCAAAGTACAAAAAAATCTGTAGTAAAACTTATTTACTACAGATTTGATTTTTTTAATTTTTTTTTTTATTGTAGTGATCTTAACTGCAAAACCATTACGTACTACATTTATTACATTATATATTTATATACTTATATTAAATTGCTGAATTATGACAATGTACAGTGGGCTGCATCAATTGGGTACGCCAGTTATATTAAAATTTGAATACAACTGGGGTACCCAATTGATGCAGCCCACTGTACATACTACGCACGCAGTCGTTCAAATTTTTTCAGCCGAGCTTTTTCATTTGATCCGCTATAAAATTTTAGAACCATTCCGGATCAGTTAGCGCGTTATAACTGTTACAAACGAATGCGTCGGGTTCATCGTTGGCCTTTTATTAGGGTTCCGTACCAAAATGGTAAAAAAGGAACCCTTATGGTGTCACTCAGTCTGTGTGTGTGTCTGTCTATCTGTCTGTCTGTCTGTCTGTCACAGCTGGATATCTCAAGAACTACTAATGCTATCAATTTGAAATTTAGAATAGTTTTAGATGACGTTGACCCAACTATTTTTCAAATAAGAAAGAAATTAAAATATTTATGTTTTTTTTGCAACAGGGACTGGAAGGGGTCTTAAAAAATCAAAGTGGGGCTACTAGGGCATGTGGGGTATCATATGAAAGAACGCTGTTTGCACATTCTCAAACATTTTTTTCTTTTTTTTAGGCCGCATAGTTTTCGACTTCTGATGAAAAATGTAAAAAAAATACTGTTCCCCCCACCCTTATCTCCGAAGTTTGCAAAGAGAAAAATCTGAAATTATTCTATGTGATAGAAGTTTGTGTAAAGATTACAGGAAAATAAAACGATGTCTCTAAATAGCACACTTTTTCAGAAATCGGAACGGAACCCTCGGTGCGCGAGTCCGACTCGCTCTTGACCGGTTTTTTTTTTTAAATACTAGAACTGCGAGTGATTTCATGTAAATTCTCTGAGTTCAGGTATGACTGAATTTTGTTGTAACATAGGCTACATTGCTTTTTTACGTAAATGAAAGCCAGCAGTTGATAACGAGGTGAGGTAGAAAAGGGCCAAACTATTTGTAAAATCTTAACTATTTGTCACGTCACGCAAAATCCTGCATCGCGCAATCAGATTTTACCGCCCGACTAGCAAAAATATACAACGTCCCGACGTCAATCGTCGGGCAATTGCCCACCAGACACGACACCTGTCTGGTCGGAGGATCCTCCACATGCCTCTAAAGTCTAACAGCTGCATTACCTTGACGTTCATCATTTGTTAATATGACTAATACAAAGTAATTGTGTCTACGGATCACTCATGTCTGGAATAGTTCCGCCTACGCGGCGCTACGAGGGTGCTACGTCGCTACGCTGCTACGGACATTCCAGACAGGTAATAAACTCAGTTCTGATTAGTTCAATTCATTACCTTTTGGTGTGTTTTTTGTCATAAATGTTAGATGTAGCCCCCGAATTTGGAAATAAACTCAGTGACTTATTACGTAGCCCGTAGGTACATTTATATATATAAAATGAAATAAATAAAAACTTTAATTCAGACTAGGTCCATAAATATATTAGTATTTTGGTGTTGCCAACTAGCTTAAGCCGACGTTCGCACGGACGTAAAAATATCGCAGCGGGATTTCATTGCGCACTGGATTTTCAACTCTCGTAGTTGAGCCGAGCGTTGAGAATCCAACTTAACAACAACAGAGTGCATTCTAGCGCGTCGAAAAAACAAGACTGTTGGATTTTGAACTCTCGGCGCTAAGCAGAGCGTTAAAATCCAGTGCGCCAAATAAAATCGCCGCGATATTTGTACGCCCGTGCGAACGTCGATTAACCTTTCACAGTTAACAGCCAAGCCTAGAGTCGTGGCCAAGTAGTAACAGCCGTACGGGTCGATCCATCAGGTTAAGCATAGCTTAACTTATTGTTGTGTGACCACGGCGGCTGTGGATGGGTGACCATTTTTACATACCGAGACTCCTTCGTGCCTCGGACAGCACGTTAAGCTGTTGGTCCTGGCTTGTCATTCGTGGATTTTTTACGGTCGTTACGGGTTCTCAGAAGCCCGAAAGTCTGACAACCAGTCTGACCAATGGGTATCGTATTAACCAGTGACTGGGTTGTGGAGGTCATACAGGCAGTCGCTCCATGTAAAATACTGGTACATATTTAGCTGCATTCGGATAGACTAGAAGCCGTCCCCAACATAGTTGCGAATAGGCTAGGCAGATTGATGTATTGCTGGCTTTATTCTCAACAAACGTGAACCTTCTGCTCCTGACCCTGCGATGTTGTTGTAAATATAATTTCTTTTGAAAATCCTCAAGTTTCTGTAATAACCGTTAGGAGTGAGTTAATTGATTGGCTGCATTTTGTTTGCATATCTGATACCCAATTCATCATCCCCTTCTTTCGAAAGATGGCGTTCGACTTTGGCTATGTTATAATTTTTGTTGTAAACGTTATCCATCATAATGTAAACGGATATTCATCATTCCGAATTTGTGGATCAAATTTTTCTTCTTGATTTTGGGTTTTGTAACACGTTAGTTAGTAGTAATTTGTGCTTTTAAATTGAGATGTTAAAGTATAACTTTGCTTAGCAGAGGTGTTTTGGGCGCCTCGTAGATTGTCCAGTTGAGCTTTTTTATGTGATCCAGATTTAGATAAATGTATGAACCATTCCAGATCAGTTGGTTGCGCTATAAACGAATGCGTCGAGTACATCGTTGGCTTTTATCTATACTAACATAAAGCTGAAGAGTCTGTTTGTTTGAAAGTGATAATCTCGCGAAGTACCAGTCAGATTTGAAAAAATTTTTTTTCATTTGATAGCTTAATTCTTGAGCAAGGTTATTTAACATTACACTAGGACTTAGGAGCCGAGCAAAAATAAAGTTAGAAAGAACAAAGAAAATGTGGCTGAATTGTGGTGTCTTATGAATTTCATGCGAACGAAGTCGAGGGCAGAAGCTAGATAAAGATATACTAGAAGAAAAAGAAGAAGTGAGTCGGCGTTCACACGAGCGTAATAAAATCACGGCGGGGTTTTATCGCGCACTGGATTTTCAACTCTCGTTGTTGAGCCGAGCGTTGAGAATCCAACCTAACAAAAACAGAGTGCATCCCAGCGCGACGAAAAACACACTGTTGGATTTTCAACTCCCGGCGCTAAACAGAGAGTTAAAATGCAGGGCGCGATAAAATCCCGCCGCGATTTCATTACGCTCGTGCGAACGCCGACTTACTAAGGCAAATACTTAACGCACGGAATAGAGTGGCACCACCTACTAATCATAAATATGCATTACACAGAAACTGTAACATCTCAACACAACAAACAAATAGGATTCCTAGTTAAAGTTATGATTAACTCGACTCGTCGTAAATGCTAGCAAATATCGCACACCTAGATCTAAACTGAGACAACTCAAAAATCGTTAATTTTGAGTTATGTTTGAAAAACAGTGATTATCGATAAAAAATTATTGAATTTTAGCCCCAGTTTGTATACAGTGACATTTTACAAGCTATTTATTATCTAGAGTCAAATTAAATTGTATAACTTCCCTAACAAAAAATGCAGATATAAGTACCTACGTTTTTATCGTCTGTTGAAAAATTACCTTTTTTGAGTTGTCTCAGTTTAGATCTAGGTGTGCGATATTATTAAACTTGTGTCGTGAACGCCTCCTGAACTACTCGTAATAAGTAAGCGTGTTAGCTTGATTGCAATATCTTTTACTTGGCGTAATATTTTGATATAGCATAGTAGGTATTTCGGGCCAAGATCAGTGTCTAAAATATCTGCCAAGCCTTGTCCCAACCTTGTCTTGGTCTTGCCGGATGCAGCTGAACACCAATTGGGTAAGGTCGGGAAAAAGTTTTTTTGTATTTTATAGGTAGGTACAAAGTTTTGATAAAGTTGTAGTAAAATCTCTTTGGCTGTACTGTTTGTATCTGGCTGGTTTTCATATCATTAAATAGATGATATTTAAAAAAAGAAAATTAACTGTTTTTCTTTCCGCCAAAATGAGTAAATTACTGAAGAAAATCGATACCAACCTACATTTTGAAATTTTGTTACAAAAAAAATACGTGTCGAATTGAGAACCTCCTCCTTTTTTATCGTCGGTTAAAAATGGAACACAAGCCACGAAACTCGAAAAAAGTTTGTGACAGTTATGGACTTGTGTGTGAGAGAGTAGCACAAAATTGGTTCAAGCGTTTTCAGTCCGGGATTGCTTCTGGTCGCCCTGTTACGGTTAAAGTAGATCGATGCCATTTTTGAAAAAGTGGAGTAAGATAAGAGGGTATACTTACTCGTATTAGTAGTTACGACGTAGCTGAAGAGTAAGGGGTCGACCACAAAACAGTTTTGACCCCATTTGGCAAATGACACAGTAAGTATTATAATCAAAATGTAATTATACTATGAAAAAAAAATGTCTTGAATTTGTATATAAAATACGAAGGAACTTTTTCCCCGACCAAATAATAATTAAACCCCTTGTCAAGACTGGTTGTTAGACTTTCTAACTACTGATTACCTACCCGTAAAGACTGTCAAAGATCTATGAATGACAGCCGAGACCAGCGGGAACGAAACCAAAAGTGTGTAAATGTGACGGATTATTTAATTTTCAAGTAACATCTGTGCGAACATTTCATCAGTCGCTACCTACGTAGCGACAAATGATTTACTTGGTAATTAATCACAACTCATTATGAACCATACTTAATTATTTACATTTCATTTCGAATGTACCTACTAGCTTTACGCCTAGTTAGTACTGTTCATTGTTTATTCCAATGATTATTATACAGAATACTTTGTAACAGTCAGAGGATTGTATTATCATTATTAGTTTACACAATAAATATTAATGTTGTTAAAACAAACTACATCACTATCACTATCACTATCACTACATAGTATAAAACAAAGTCGCTCCGCTGTCTGTCTGTCCCTATGTATGCTTAGATCTTTAAAACCACGCAACGGATTTTGATGCGGTTTTTTTAATAGATAGAGTGATTCAACATAAAGGTTTATATGTATAATACATGCATAATATAGTAGAGAAACACTGATAATTTTAGAGGATTCTAATGTATTTATTTTATTTATTTATTTAACAATTTATGTACACACAGAAAAATAGATAGATATACATGATACTTATAATTAGGGAGTACAAAGGTACTGCTTATTTCTATAGAAATTTCTTCCAGCAGACCTGCGAAAGGAGAAATGAAAAGAAATGTAGACAATAGTGTGTGAGAACAAGAAGAGAAAAATATGACTAGTCGAAGTCTTAAACTAAAATATTAAATATACCTACACATATAACGGAATACAAAAAATGAAAGAATTTCAAGAAGTTTAACAATGGAAGTCTTTTTAATGAAAGTAAAATTAGTTACAAAATGATGGCTACAAAATTATGGGGAATAGTAAAGTGCGCGCCGCCGGGTGTAGGAAGGGATTTAGCCCGTGGTCCCACTGCACGTCGTCTTATATGGACTCGATCACATGCTCCGGGCTGGCCGGAGGGGTGTAGGTCGGGGATGCAGCTAACACGGCCTCTCCTGACGTGCCGGCGTCCTCGCAGGCCTCAGCAACTACCGGAGCCTCTTCAGCGGGAGCTACCTCCGACTCGACATTTTCGGGTGTAGCCGACGAGGTGCTCAGCTGCGGATTACCTTCATTCTCCTCTTCATCAGAACCTGCACATCAAAAACAAAGAGTGAGCATCTAAATGTTAGATGTGACAGCAGTAACTGATGTTTGCTGCTATTTCCTGGACGAATGAGTTTACTCGATCGAATGCTAATAAGACATGAACTGCTTCTTAATACCTACTAGTTTAGGTAAGATCAAAATACACCTTGATAACGACCACCTACTCGTTCTGTACTGTATGTAACACATATAGGCCAGACGAACTCAAAACCTCTTTAAGGCCATCAATGAGCTCCCTTGCCGTAATTGCCATACAAACTCAAAACCTCATAAGGCCATCAATGAGCTCACTTAACATAATTGCCATACGAACTCAAAACCTCATTAAGGCCATCAATGAGCTCACTTGCCATAATACCAACCAAAACCTTATGCTGCAGCAATGGTCTTACATGGTAAAATGACAAAGCTTGTCCTCAGGATTTACACAGTACTTTGCCAGTCACGCCCCGAATGTCACAGGGACACGGGTACTTTCTGGGTCACGACTGTTACCTATTGGTAGGAACAACGCTAAAGGCGTAAGTAGTACATCTAGAGTAAAAACTCGTTAACTTGGTGATTTTTCATGTCTCAGAAGCATAAAGATCAACTTTCAACCAAAGTTCTTAGAAATTTTCGTAATCTTAGATCAAATATACTAAACAACTGAATAGCTCGGTTCACAAGCTTAAAAGTTAACTGTGAAATATGAATAGCGTCCTTCACAATATCACAATTGACCGACCCAAGTTCACTTTGACGCTTACTGCATAGCGATAAGTGCCGTGCGCGTGCGTCGTCGTATTACGTTATAAGCTGTGCCACTCATAGAACAGATGTGCCACTCATAACATAACCATAACAGTCATAAACTCATAACAGTTACAACAATTTTATTCTAAGTCTGGTTACAACTCTAATCAGTGAATGATAAATGATGTGGGGTGACAGTCTGAATCAACAAAAAAGCCACTTCAAAGTCAAAGATTTATTTGCTTAGAATATTTTTTGTAATCTTTTCGTGTAAAAGGTCTTCAAACTTCAAACTTGAGATTTATAAATAACCCAAGACCCTTTTTAAGTGTGACCATAACGAATGTTTGTTTTTGTTTGCATATCAACAGAAAAACTTAGGTCGAGTCGATTGCACAAGCACACCCGATAAGATTTCTACGGGTTACTTAAAGGGGACTTAAAGTGGATGGCAAAGCAACACAAGAACAGTTATTTTTTTACACTAAAACTTACATTCGAAGAATGCAGTACAGCACTCGGGCGTCCATTCACCATGCCATGGCAGCAAATATTCGGCAGCAGCATGTGTGGTTTTGCCATATGAGCCCGCCACTAACTGCAGCTCGTACCGACCATTTGCTAGGACTTTAATGATACGATACGGTCCACGCATACCACTATCTAGCTTGCCAATTGATTGTGATCTTTTTATTACGTAGGCCAAGTCATTAACTGCGAATGTTTTTGGTGCTGAACGATTTTTGTTTACACGCGTATCTTGAGCAGACTGATTTTTCACTAGAAGGGTCTTGGTACGCTGTCTATGCAACTCACGCCATGCTTCGCGATTTGGATTATCACCCTGTATAGTTATATCCTTAACAAGAGCTTGTATAACTGGGGTGGTAGATTCTGTACCAATTAGGAGATTGAGTGCCGAACATCGAGTGGTTTTTTGCTTTGTTACGTTTAGTACTAATTGTAACTTCCAAAGTGCCTCCGACCAAGATTCACGTTTATGATTCGTTTCGACGCGTATCATGTTAAGAACGGTACGACAGTACCGCTCTACTTGGCCGTTTGACTGGTGCATTTCCGGGGTAATAAAATGCAAACTGATACCTAACCCAGCGGCCCAACCCGCAAAATCAGTGCTTGTAAACATCCGTCCTTTGTCGCATACTAACAAACGGGGAGAGCCAAATAGAGATATAGCATTAGTAAACACACGTTTTAACTCAGCGCTTTCTTGTTTATAGAGCGGGTAGAGGAGGCAATACTTTGTGAAAGCATCAATAATGATAAGCACGTACTTATAGCCGTGCGATTCTGGCAAAGGGCCAAGTACATCGGTATGAATAGTATCAAATGGGGTAGAGGGCTTTTGCCATGAAACAATCGGTTGCAGAGGAGCACGGGGTATCTTTTTGTGCGTTATGCAGACAACGCAATGAGAAATGTATTTTTTTACAAATTTACTTATACCCGGGAACCAAAAGTGTTTTAGTATCAAATCACACGTCTTTTCAACTCCTATATGTTCATGTTCGTCATGAAAAGCTCGCAATAAGCTAAGGCGATATGCCTTAGGTACATAGCATAAGTATCGCATTTGCTCACCGACCGGATCGTACTTATAATACAATAGGTCATTCCGTTTTACGTACTTAGATGTATCTAACTGTCCGTTTTGTAACTTATCAAGCAAGTCGAGAGTTTCCTCATCGGCTGACTGCGCGACCTTAGCCCAATTTTGTGGCTTAGAAACTGTACACATATTAACAGGATTGCGACTAAGATAGTCAGCATGAGGTAGGAGTACACCCTTGCGGTATTCAAGCGTAAAATCGTAATCTTGTAGGTACATCCACCATCGCGCTACTCTAGGAAGGAGATCTTTTTTACGCTGTGTCATTTTCAAAGCGTTACAATCTGTCACAATTTTAAAGCTTTTGCCAATTAAATACTGGCGAAAGTGGTGTAAGGCCTTGACGACCGCGAGAGTCTCCAACTCGTACGAGTGATACCTTGGTTCAGCACCTACAGTTACTTTACTGAAATATGCAACCGCATGTTTACGTCCGTCGCGATGTGTTTGTAAAAGGACTGCGCCGTAACCTCGTGAACTTGCATCGGTATGGACTTCGGTTTCTAACTCGTGATCGAATATAACCAGTACAGGTTCGCTCGTTAAGTGTTTGATAACGTCCTGTCTTGCTTTTTCCTGCTCGGTACCCCAAATAAACTTAACGTCTTTACGCGTTAGGGCTGCGATAGGCGCTGTCAAAGTGGCATACTGCGGGATGTACCGTCTAAAATACCCGGCAAGACCGAGTAATTGACGCACTTGTTTAACTGTCTTTGGCGTCGGTGATTTAGTTAAGGCTTCTATTTTATGAGTGCTCGGCCTAACCTGGCCATTGCTAATGGTTCTCCCAAGGTACTCCACCTCTGTTGTCAGGAAAAAGCATTTCCGCAGATTAATTGAAAAACCGGATTTTGTTAACGTTTTTAATACCGAATCGAGCAAAGATAGTCCCTCTTCAACAGTATCATTTAACAATAAAACGTCATCTACGTAAACAAGCACTTTTCCTGACTCGATAAAGGAATTAAGGGTTTCGGAAATAATGCGTTGATACACTACGGGTGCATTCGCAAGTCCAAACGGCATCTTGAGATACTCAAAGTGACCCTCTGGAGTCACGAAGGCAGTTTTGTCAATAGAATCGTCACTGAGTTTTATTTGATGGAACCCGGTTAACATATCAAGTGCTGTAAAAAATTTACATTTACCTAATCTATCTATGTGGTCCTCTATAAGAGGTAATGGGTACCGTTCCTTTATTGTAACACTGTTTAATCCGCGGTAATCAACGACCATCCTATTGGTGCCGTCCTTCTTCTTAACCAGAAGAATTGGGCTCGCGTATGAAGATTCCGAATTGCGTATCACGCCTTTGTCTTTGAGATCGTTAACGATTGCGCGCACACACAACTTTTCGTCGTGAGACAACTTGTAAGGGCGATAATAAACAGGGGTCTCGGTTGTTACGCGGATTTTCATTTCGCCGGTATTTACAGTACTTGCGGCGGTACCGCTAAGAAAATATTCCGAATATTTCTTTAAAACACTTCCGAGACGCTGTTTATCATAACCCTGTAAGGGCGTATTAATAGATTCAAAACAAGTCTGTGCACTTAACGCCGTAATATTGTTTACACACGCACGGTCGGCGTAGATACGCTGGCAATCGCCGGTACGAATGTACGCGATACCACTGCGATTCAAAACATCGGTACCTATTATCACGGGTGTACTCAAACAACCGCCGGGTACTACATGGAAGTCTATCTCCAGGGTCAAATTGTCGAACTCGATAGGCAAAGTGACGTAGCTATCTGATCTTAACTCATTACCACCTATTCCGCGCAACATTTGAGCATTAGGGTTTAGGCGGCAAGAAAAATGTTTGAGAAGTTCGTTAGATATGAGGGATACAGACGAACCGCTGTCAATTAAGACGTCCGTAGGTACACCACACAGCACTGCGGGTGTCACGTCACGGCTTGCCGTATCGCCCTTAATTTCACGACAAAAATTTACATTCGATTTATTGCGCGACTCCGATCGCTGTTTAGCAAAACACTTTTCTTCCGCATGCCCCATTTTTTTACAAAAGTTGCACTTAGAGTTTTTCATATTTGAGTTGGCATTAGTACTCTGACTATCGTTTTCAACTTTACAACTCGAACTACTATTATTATTTTTAAAACGTTTAGGACACGAGTTGCTCTTACTGCTATGACCGAGAGCGCCGCACGAAAAACACTTCAAAGTTTTTTTATCAAACACTGTAGCATTACGGCTCCTATTACCGCCGTTATCGCGCCAGCTAGTACTCCGATTAGAATGAGCATCGACATTGTTTTTATTCATGTTTACACTGATTTTACTTGGCATGACATAAATTGATAAAAATTCCACAACGGTTTCTATAGTCAATTTTGCGTTCATAGCTGCAGCACGAATCTGCGGATCCTTAATACCGCGCACAATGATTGCACACAAAAGATCACTACTTAGTCCTTTAATGATCCGCAATCGCAACAAAGATTTGCGCGCGTATTCCGCGTATGTGGAATATTTATCTGACTCAGTGCACATGACGTCATACAGGATATTAGCGACATCGATATGTCGTGGACAGAGTGATTTTAATTGCAATTTAAAGGTAGACCAAGTACGATCCGTTTCGGTCCAACCGCGTAACCAAGAGTGAGATTCACCCTTGAGACACAAACCGATGCGGGCCAGACATTCTTTATCGTCCCATCTATTTTGTAATTTAGCACGGTCAACTTCTTCACACCATGCAATGACGTCATGAACATTAGGGTCGAAGTCAGAGACGTAATAATGGTTTGATCTCACCGGGTTTAAGCTCCTTAGCGCATCGATAAGACGCTCCGCAACGTCCCCTGCAGCCGATGTTGAAGGCGAAGGCGGAAGCGGCAGCGACAGCGCCGGCGCCAGTGGCGTTGTCGGGACAGGGCTGGTCATGCCGGAGATGGCAGGCTGAGGCTGCTGGTCCACGCTCGATCGTGGTTCTGAAATTGAACGTCGCTCCAAGGCACAGACTCTATTAAGTATTGCGTCTAAGGTAATACCAAGATGAGTTAGGTCGGGCGGCGGTGGCGTGCACTCACGTTTACGTCTTTTTCTGGGACCGGTATTATTGGACATTTTTTTTTAGTTTTTGTTTTTTTTTTTAATTAAAAATTTTTTTTTTTTCTTCTTTAATTATTATGTGGGAAAACGAGAGACGTCCCGCTTCTGATTTTAGGAATTTAATGAAAGAATTTCAAGAAGTTTAACAATGGAAGTCTTTTTAATGAAAGTAAAATTAGTTACAAAATGATGGCTACAAAATTATGGGGAATAGTAAAGTGCGCGCCGCCGGGTGTAGGAAGGGATTTAGCCCGTGGTCCCACTGCACGTCGTCTTATATGGACTCGATCACATGCTCCGGGCTGGCCGGAGGGGTGTAGGTCGGGGATGCAGCTAACAATATACTTAAATAAATACATAAAGCTAAAAATATATAAACATACATATACTATATATAAATACTCACATTTGAGAGGAAAGATAATGCTCTTTTACTCGACATTTGAACAGCGACATAGTTTTTAAATCGCGAATGTTAGGCGGTAGCGAGTTCCACAATCTTACAGCATGGACAGAGAAGGAATAAGAATAGTAGCTAGTTTTATGAGGATGAGATTTAAGGAGGGATCTAAGGTGTGATCTACACGGTGCGTCGCTAGGGCGAGCGTAAGAAAAACGCTCGCGCAGGTAGGAAGGATAAGACGGGTTGTGTAAGATGTTGAAGAGGAGACATAAAATCCGAGTGTTCCTGCGAAGGCGGATTGGGAGCCACTTGAGTTCCTTGCGAAAGTGAGAAACATGGTCATACTTTCGAAGACCAAAAACAAAGCGAATGCACAAGTTTTGCAAGCGCTCAAGCTTATTTAATAGCTCCTCAGTAGCATCCAGGTAGCATGCGTCGGCGTAATCTATAATCGGCTGAATAAGCGTTTGTGCCAAAGAGATTTTAGTCTTCAAGGGCAGGAGACTTTGAAGGCTTTTCAGCGAATGAAAGGAGAAATGAACCTTTCGACTGACCTCATTGACTTGAGCACGCCACGAGAGATTGGAGTCAATAATTACGCCCAGATCTTTGGCAGTTTCGGTATAGTCAATGCGAACACCATCGAGATATAAAGGCAACAGAGATGTAACATCAGCCGCACTGCGAACGAATCTGCTGCCTATAATCATGGCTTGAGATTTAGTTGGATTAATTTGCAGACCAAACGACTTAGCCCAACCGCTGATGCAGGCCAGGTCATGATTCATAGCAGCAATTGCGGAACCCGCGTCAGCTACCGTAAAATGTCGGTAAATCTGCAAGTCGTCTGCGTAGAGATGAAAACTAGAGGAGATTACTCTGGTAACAAAGTTGATGAAAATTGAAAAAAGAAGAGGAGAGAGAACGCTACCCTGAGGAACACCCTCAGTGAGGCTACACCAATCAGAGAAAGACTCCTCCAGGCGAACACACTGAGAGCGTCCCCGAAGATAAGAACTATACCAAGCTAAAGCTGAAGAAGAGAGATTGATAGATTTGAGGATACCAAGCAGAATGTCGAAATCCACCGAGTTGAAAGCGCTACTAAAGTCAAGCAATACAAGAACAGTAAGCGACTTATTCTCCATTGCCCAGCGGATGTCGTCAGAGGATTGTATTATCATTATTAGTTTACACAATAAATATTAATGTTGTTAAAACAAACTACATCACTATCACTATCACTATCACTACATAGTATAAAACAAAGTCGCTCCGCTGTCTGTCTGTCCCTATGTATGCTTAGATCTTTAAAACCACGCAACGGATTTTGATGCGGTTTTTTTAATAGATAGAGTGATTCAACATAAAGGTTTATATGTATAATACATGCATAATATAGTAGAGAAACACTGATAATTTTAGAGGATTCTAATGTAATGTCGTAAATAAACACATTTTTTTTGCGCTTACATTGCAAACCCTGGCTGAACCCAACGAGATAGATCAAAATAATGTACCTACTACAGTATTGTACACCTTCAAAAGGTCGTCAAAAAAGTCCGCGATGGTATATGTCTATCTCTCAGGGATAACCCACAATAACCATTTTTTATCCTTTATTTTTACGAGAATAATGTGTTATTTACGAAGCGATTTTAAGCAATACAGCATTAATCCTTATCCCAATTAAGTACCTTAACTACATTGTGCATTTACTTTAGATCAATATGGCCCTTTACAGCATGTAATTTAAATGAATATTTTCGAAGATATTACAGATTTAAAAACTTTTTACAAAAAAAAACAACCGACTTCCAAAAAAAGACTACAAAGTGAAAAATAACTTTAATTTCGGGAGTCGGTGTCTTTGGTTTTTTATTTCTTTTCGTTTTTTTTGCCACCGACTTCTAAATTAAAGTTATTTTTTTGGAAGTCGGTTGTTTTTTTTTTTGTAAAAAGTTTTTATTTTTCACTTTTTAGTGGTACCTATCCCACACAAATCTGAATACCGCAAAATAAATTAGAGCATCATCCACATAGACTAAATGGGAAAAATACGTGTTAAATTATTGAATCTAACTCAAAAGCCACTCATTAGAACTTGAGGATATTTTTATGAGACAGTCTCAGGAGCATGACATTTCAAATAAAAACTTTGCAAAAAGGGAAATACGTCGCGATAGAGTAGTGTCAGAAGTTTGGTAAGAGTAGTTTTAGTTGACAGAGATAACGAGGCTACGAAATCTGCCTTCTGACAATCAAGGCCACACATAACATACAACTCAAGTAGCGCAATTTGAAGCGGCATATAGTTACCATTAAATCATTTAATCCAGAGTGCACCTCATGACAATTCCAATAAGCCCAAACACGGCTAGGATACATTGTTTTATTACTGAGTTCCGATGCCTACCTTCCGGCTTCTTCATCAGATCGGTTCGATGGTACCATTTTCATCAGAACCATTTCGTCATAGTCGCTTAACTATTTTAATCGAGATGTCTTATCGCCACCCGTGAAATAGGTACTTATCGTCGTTGAGGAGTTCCCGTGGCCATCTGTGGTCTTCTTCATCAGTTCCACCTCACTAGATGATACTTTCTGAATGCAAACGCTTGATTTGTTGATGAAAATACTAAAATCGCTATATGTATACCTACCTATAATATTTGAGGAGTTCCCTCGATTCCTCATGGATCCCATCATCAAAATTGGATTTTGATAAAAATGGGACCAATCTGGAAGTATAACCTTTCAAATAAAAAAAGAATTTTCCGAATCGGTTCATAAATGACGGAGTAATGAGGTAAAAACATACAAAAAAAATACAACCGAATTGAGAACCTCCTCCTTTTTTAGAAGTCGGTTAAAAATGCGGGCACATGCGGGCGGCGGTACATAAATAGCGCGTCGAAGGTCGCGCTTCGCCCTATAGCACTTTATGATTAGCAGCGATCGCACGCGTTTATTGGAGCTCTCTAGCGAGGAAAATAACAATTATCCATACTGATATTATAAATTCAAAAGTAACTCTGTCTGTCTGTCTGTACCACCTGTCTGTGTTTACCTTTTCACGCCTAAACCACCGAACAGATTTTGATAAAATTTGGCAAGGCTTTAGGGTGGTATCCTAGAGAAGGACTTATGCTACTTTTTGTCTCAAAAATAACCCTACAGGTGGTGAAAGTTTGTATGGGGAAACTCAGAATTTCTAAGTTAGGGATATGAAAATTCAAATTTATGCTTTTGGTAGGAAATAAAATTTGGAAAATCATCCCCTAGGGTGTAAAATAGGGGTTATTTTAAAATCTATAAAACTGCACTGATATCGATACAATTTGGCAAGGCTACAGATGGCATCCTGGGGAAGGACACAGCCTATTTTTTATCTTAAACAATTATCCTACAGGGGGTGATATGGGGGATGAAAGTTTGTAAGGGAAACCCAGCATTTCTTAAGTTAGGGCTATGAAAATTCAAATTTATGCTTTTGGTAGGAAATAAAGAAATATGTAGTTCAGCGTTTTTGAAAAATCATACCCTAAGGCCGTAAAATAAGGGATGATTTTAAAATTCCCACAAAACTGCACGGATATCGATAAAATTTGGCAAGACTAAGATGGCATCCTGGGGAATGACATAGCCTACTTTTTGTCTTAAAAAATAATCCTACGGGGGGTGAAAGTTTTATAAAAATCCCAGCATTTCTTAAGTTAGGGATATGAAAATTCCTATGGGTTTGATATATGAAAAATTACCTCTTTTTAAGAGATTTAAGGGATTGGGTAATTCGTATCTTAAAGTAACATATTCCCACGGGATAGGGAATAAAGAGGATTTATATTTTCGCTTTAAAGTTGCTTTCAAAGGCATGCATGTTGGTAATTTTCCGTTTACTATTGATTGGTTTTAAGATTTATTATCCTCCAGCAATCAGATATCAATCTGCGCGCCGCTCCTCGAGTACTATATAAGCAATGCGAGAAGATAAATATTATCTAGCCGACGTTCGCACGGGCGTAAAAATATCGCGGCGATTTTTTTAGCGCACTGCATTTTCAATGCTCTGCTTAGCGCTGAGAGTTAAAAATCCAACAGTGTTTTCGTCGCGCTGGGATGCACTCTGTTGTTGGATTCTCGAAGATCGGCTCAAAACCGAGAGTTGAAAATCCAGAGCGCCATAAAATCCCACCGCGATATTTTTACGTCCGTGCGAACGTCGGCCTTAGGGTACTTTTAATACCGGTAGTACGTTCCCGTGGGATATTTTTCGGCATCCACGCCGGCGAAGCCGCGGGCAAAAGCTAGTCAACTATAAAAGAGCTATCTTCAGACGGCTGAATAGATATAGCTAAGAACAGTCTCGATCAAGTCAATTTTCAAACATAAGTAACAGAAAAAATCTAAATTGATTCAGTCGTTTTGGGAGCTACGATGCCACAGACAGATATACAGATACCTACACACGTTATACGTAAAACACACGTCTGTTTCCGCCGGGCGTTAAAAATACAGACGCGTAACAAAGCAGAATCTATACCTACATAAAGGAAACAAGACATTTTAGTTAAGATGTGCTATCATCTTACCTAAAATGTGTTATGTAAGTACCTAAAACTCTATTGGGCAGTAGGTACCAACTGGCATAATGGCTATAGAATTTAGATAACAAAATCAACAAGTGATTTCAACTTTTCAAGCTAATAGAATGCTTTCTAAGTTCCTTTCCCAACCCACTACTTTAATTTAAAAATGTTTAAAAGTTGAGGTGGTTGGTGCCGGCTGAATAATTGATAGGTTACCTACCAGAGAGTGCACATCCCAGTAGTTCCCGTTTCAATACCCAGGGAATACGTTACTTTGTAACGTTTTATAGTATTTATATTTTTCTGCACGTTTTCGACGAATACAACTTTGTTATTAGATACCAAGCTATCTATCTATTAACAAAGTGGTATTCGTTACATATTTTACGAGCTATAGCCACGTCAATCGGCAATATGAATGCCGTTGTAAAATTATCGCGATAAGTTGTGGCTACACCTACGGCCTACGTCCATCATCGCAATAGGTAATCAACGGCATATCCCGTTGGTATGGCCCCGACATAAGTAACTAATAGGTAAGTACTATCTTCAGCTGCAGTAGTTACTTACAAGTAATGGCTCCTTCAAAGCATCAAAGACGGAGATTAAGATTGAGACGTCCTTTTAGCAAAGCAGCGAGTAACGACTGGGAACGATGAAACAAATTAACTTGTGAACTAATTTCAGTGCGGAGGGGGGGGGGGGATTTCTGTGACTTTATTAAACCTGTTGATGAGATTGCGTTATATTATGGTGGGTACTGTAGAGGCTTTAATCCGACATTGTATTTGCATGTAACCTCCGCGAATCCTAAAAATCAATCTGCCTAGCCTTTTCCCAAGTATGTTGGGGTCGGCTTCCAGTCTAACCGGATGCAGCTGAATACCAGTATTTTACATGGAGCGACTGCCTATCTGACCTCCACAACCCAGTAACTGGGTAATACGATACCCCTTGGTAAGACTGGTTGTCAGACTTTCGGGCTTCTGACGACCCGTAACGACTGTCAAAGATCCACGAATGACAGCCGGGACCAACGGCTTAATGTGCTTTCCGAGGCACGGATGAGTTTCGGTATGTAAAGATGGTCACCCATCCACGGACCAACCCCGGTAACGACCCTTGCGGCTGTTATTACCTTAACCTCCGCGAATCCTATCCTACTAATATTCTAAACGCAAAAGTTCGTGAGATGGATGGATGTTTATTATAATCACTAGTTATAAACCAAGTGGTAAGTAATTGATTTATTCCCGGTACTGTATAGCACCCCCCCCCCCCCCCCATGTTTACAGTACTAAGTACGTCTGTTTTGTGATGATTGTGATTTTATAATTATTATCTTTAGGTAAGCAGTATTTACTTTTTTGACAAGAATTCGTTTATGAACATTTAAATACCGATAGGCACCTATATTTTCCATACAAGTTTTTCTTTTCTAGCTTCATCTTTCTGAGTGACCGATTCCTGTGACAATTCAAGTCATCATCATTCTCCTGCCCAACACAGTCTATTTGGGGTCGGCGCAACATGTCATTTTTTCCATACTTCTCTATTAGTTGTCATCTGGGACAATTCAAGTGTTTAATGGCAATAAATGCTTCGAATTTGTTAGATAACCCTATACGTACCTATAGATAGGACTAATGTATCAATAGAAAAAATACAAGAAATCTGTGGTCGCTCAAAATTACTTCTATAGGTGTACTTAACATTAGTACCTTAGATTATGAAATGTCCAGATTCCGTGTTCAATACAAAACGTAACATAGAACGTGAAGCCACTTTTTATACATGTGTGAGTGAGCGCCGTGTACTACATAACGCATTTGCGTATGTGTGCAACACGCGAATAATACCAGCGCATAGAGATTACCCTAAAAATGTGGGAAAATTTAAATATAAACGGAACATTGAAAACGAACTTGTAAAGAATAAAAGAAGACAAAGAAAAAAGTGTCAATTTGGTCAAAATGAAAATCCAAGATGGCGGCTGCAAAAATTTTCAAATTTTTCTTCATGGGTGTCGTTTTCATGCTTTTCTAGGGTGTTAAAGCCGATAGTGACGTTAAAATGTAAATCCAACATGGCGGCTGCGAAAATTTTCAATTTCTCTGTCATGGATGTCGTTTTCATAGTTTCTAAGGGTGCTAAAGCCGATAGAGAAAAGTAGAAAATCCCGCAAATCACTTTTTCAGAGTTAGAGTCACAAGGTTTCAAGGTTTGGGGATAAAATTAACATAAAAATGAATTCAACATAATTCTTTTTCACATACATTTATTTTTAAAAACCCTAAAATTGTAAATTTTTTGTAAACACTTGTCTTTTGGACGGCATACTTTTTAAAATATTTTCACATTTCGCTACATGAAAAAGTCTAATTTTTATATACCCTTCCACTATAAGTTTAACGATATTATTTTCATGATGACGGCCGTATGCATGTTCAGTTTCGTCAAAATTAAATAGCTTTGTACCAATCAAACTCGTCATTATTTTTATCATAAGATGTTTGTAATCTGTTTCTGTGATTATCTGTTTCTCTTTGAGGTGATTCCGTAAAATTGCCTCTGATAACCAGCACACAGTAAAAACATTTTTTGAAGAATAATTCAATCCTCCTTTGTCCCGTAGCCCAATTAATTTTTTGCCAAAGAATTTAATGTATAAAACAATTTTATTTCAATTTTCAAGTATCGATTTCTGACATTCGTCTTAAACTCGAGACGATCGAAATTAAAAAAAAATCGTTTGGCATAATCGCTATCGAATAACGAATCTTTGCAATAAAAAAAAAACAATATTGGTCAGCGATATTTTGAACATATTGAGTACCTAGTGATAATGAATATTACGTATTATTGGACCTGTGTTTGTATAATACGTTAAGATCTGGGTATTTTCTTGTTGTTTATAATATTTTGAATGATATTTGTCACATTTTCAATCACTACATATTTGTGAAAAGTAAAAATGTAAACCTACACAATTGGCGCCAAACTTCGATTTTGGGTATCAAAAAACTTAACTTGAACAATGGATGAATTCGTCAAATAATTAAATAATGATGATGATTCACCGCCTTTGTGGTGGAGTTTGGATGTTTAAAATCCCCAATTTTTATGTTTTTTTAGCCTCGACCACCACTGTCATCAAAATGGATTATCGCATTTACAGACTTGGATTTCATAAAGGTAAATTAAGAAACTTACGGGCTAAGTATAAGAAACAAACTAACTAACAGTCACAAAAATTATCATCATCATTCATGTTAATAAAACTCTTTTGTCATCCCTCGTTTTTGTCGTGAGTTGTTAAAAATATGGGTAAATTGATTTCATGCCTTAGGCAACACTTCAACAGTTGCTCTGTCACATTGTTACTTTTTCGTTTTCAAATTTAACTAAGAAATACACGGTGAAATTGAATACTTACTTATGAAATGAGATGTTGGTGCATTTTTCTTTTTTGTTAGGGTAATTTTTGCACGATTTCACAGCACAGACTGGCATTTTAATAAAAATTAAAACTCCCGGCTCGTGACGTTTGCGGGGCGATCGTTCCTTGACGTCTGACGCGGGGATCGGACTAGATACCAATTTTAGTTGCTTAAATTTGGAATCAATTTACGGTAGCCTACTAGGAATCTGGACATTTCATAATCTAAGATTAGTACATACATAATCATAATCAGCCTATAATGTTCGACTGCTGGGACACAGGCCTCCTCTCTTCGACAGGGAATGGGTTGTAATCAAAAAAGGTGAAGGAACACATCGTGAGGAAACCGGCCTGTCCCTAGAACCAAAAAAAATCAATAAATCTACCAACCCGCACTGGCCCCGCGTGGTAGATTACAGCCCATTCTTTAAGTATAAATGGCAAAAAATGAAACAAATTCTCGACTGACTTTAATCATTTATTAATTAAATTACACATCTACCTATAAGTGTAGATATAAAATACATAACATTGTCGAATATCGGGCGTAAAGGCTCAAGAAATGTTGTCATACAACGTAGGCACATTTAGAGAGATCTAGAGCACCAATCAAGCAAAGCACATTTAGGCACAGAAGTGACGCAATTTTTTTAAAATATTAAACCTCTTTTTTACAATTTCTACGTTTCAATATAAATAGTACATTCTAATTCCACGGTATTAATATACACGAAAGGGCAGCCATATTGAGTGATGTCTGTGACGTCATTTGTAATGACGAGTTACGCGCACGGTGGTTTGAAAATGATAGGGTCGCCGCACATCTCATAGAAGATGCGTCGGGCGTATCTTTGTTAGTATCTATGCTCGACGCACTAACACATCATCGGTTGGTTGTGTAAGGTTGAATGTTTTATTATCTACTAGTCCGTTCTGGCGTTACGTGACCGACGATGCGCGACGCATCTTCCGTCAGATGAGCGACCACCTTTCTGTATACGCGCTGTCGACGCGCGTTGCTAAACTTGAAAAAGCAGCACTAGATGCATCTACAGCACCTTTTTGTTCGTAATACGCGCGTCAACGGCGCGTAGATAACACGCCGCGTGCATAGATCCTAAAAGTCATCATTGTTTCATTGTACGATAAAATAGCGCCATCTTTTTCATTTAGTAAATAAAGCTACTGCTTAATTTACCCTGATTTATGAGGTGGGGGAGATAAAAAACATAACGTTATTATTTTAATTAGTAGGTACAGTTGTAAAGTAGCATATACGTAATAATGTGCGGATAATGTTTCAAATACTTACTTACTTTAAAAAAAAAATATAAAGTAAAAATGTTACAATGTTCAACAGAGAAGCTTCAGATTTCTAAACGAAATTTTTAATAATGTTGATGTAAATGTTTATTCAAAAAGGGAACTTATTTCTTGAGTAAAAAAAAAAAGATCTTTTAATTCAACCTCAATTGTAAGATTCGATAAAACACAGGCACTGTCTTTTAATTTTATTAACTTTAAGCATAAATGCAGACGAACATGAAATAAGTATTATAATAATGTTAATCAAAACAATTACAAGTAATTATTAGGTAACTAATTATGTCAGATCTTAAATAAAGTGAATAATAGATAGATATAATATCTGTATAAAGTTTTATGAAAGGACTTAGAACTAAATAGGGAAAGAACTTTTTTATTACAAACATACAAAATCGTATATTTTCTTGTAAATAATTTTTAGCAGGAATAATACAGTCATATTTAATACCTTATTCAAAGAGATTTGATAGTGGTAAATTACCGTTTTTAACCCACAAGGCATCCCATTTAATAATATTACGAGTAGAGATTACGAAAACTGTGGGGCATTATTTCTTGAACACGGATAATAGCGGTAGCTACTTACATTTATTTTACAAATCACATTATAAGTAAAAGGCACGACCAAATATCGAGTACCTATAGAAATAATAGAACTATTTAGCACACCATTTGAGAAAACTCAAAATAAATATAAATTTTTCAATATTCAGAAATATTTGTTACATTGAGATTTTTTGTTATCAGATCACGCGGACTTAGAAGTTAAGCCAAAGAAATATTTTTTTTATATTATCGTATGTAAGGTACGAAAAGAATTAATATGAAATACGAAGAAAAAAGACTAAGCTACACACAGGCTAGGTTTCAAGTATCAATCTCTTGTTTCCTTACTCAGGTATTTTAAATGTTGCGTTACATCGTACAACATTGTTTAACTCCAATATATCTTAGAAAACATTCTGTAATAATTTTGTATACACGATTATCAATAATAATTTTATAGTGATGTGTAAAGCATTTTGTTACGAGAATCTGCGATAGATGTCACTATTATGTGATGGAACAACGCCATCTATTGACGATAATATAATACTCGAGAATTCTGGAATCCTGTTATTCCTTTTTATTGGTTTCTCTAAGATCGACATGAGTGCCTGTTTGGGTTTTTACCTTTACAGTGGTTTTGTTTTTTAGGAGAACTTGGTTTTTAACGCGTACCTGAGCAAATTCCATAATTCAATTAATAGCCTCACTTCAAAAAGGTCCCATTTCTAATTCCATAATGGACTATAATATTGATGCACCTTTGTCAAT
The DNA here is from genome assembly GCA_905163495.3 of Cosmia trapezina. Lineage (NCBI taxonomy): Eukaryota > Metazoa > Arthropoda > Insecta > Lepidoptera > Noctuidae > Cosmia > Cosmia trapezina. The sequence continues at coordinate 7,261,836 of LR991028.1, forward strand.
CTTATTAAAAACCAATAAAAACACCAAAAAAGTAAACATACACATTCAAAAAAATTATAGAAAACTTACATTAAAACATTGAGATGCTTCAGACGATCTTAACAATTAATGTGAATGACATCTAAAAACCACTGATATTAAAATATAATAAACGAATCTTAAATATTGATGTACTTTAGACGTCGATGGAGTGAGAGCCTTCTTCAACTTAGTACAGGCCTAAGAGACCTAACAGACACTTCTTGTAGTGACCGGAGCAGTCTCCCTGAAAAGGATAAAAAATTATTTAAATTAATTATTAATTGGTGCCGATTCTTCTGTTCATTAACGCGGCGCGAGAAAAGGACGGCTATAGCTATGAACTAAGTTACAGATGTCAAACTAGTTTACACGTTGCGCTTCACCGTGTTTTTAGTTGACGTGCTTTTACGTGTCGTCTAAATTGTATGGAAATATTAGTTCTACTAAATTTGACAGCTCTAACTAAATTTGACAGCTCTAAATTTACGTCCTTTCTTGTTTTGTAGAGAAAAAGTTAGCAATAGCCTAAATTAAGTTTAGTTTATGCACAACAGAATCGGCACCGTTGTAAAGGTTAGCAGTGCAGCAAAGGGGTTCGTCGAAGTGGTACCAATATTATATTTATTATTCCCGCTAAACAGCGTATTCAACCCTGTCTGGTTAAGTTTTGCGACTCGGTGTGCGACCAGGTCTGAGTACCGTAGGTTAGGACTAATAAATAATATTAATTTAATAGGTAAGTGATTAGGTATTAAAAAAATATTTTTAAAAACATTTATTTAACTCGTCTCAAAAACAGATCAGTGATGTGAACTCAGCTCAATAAGTATTGTGATCTGAGATGATCACAAAAGTTTATTAGATAACACAATAAAAATGTGTTTTAAATAATAATTAAATTAATATTATTTATTAGTTCTCCAATTGATTACATTTTTCAAAAAAGCATCTTATCGTTTAACATTCTTAAAAAAATTGGTACCGTGTGAGCGAGAGAGGAGACAAAATGCGAACAGCTCTCTTAAGTTGATTGGGCCACCCAATAACAAAGAAAAGTAAGTCAATCATACCTCAATCCAGCTCTGCAGCGTCTCGCCGTACTTGCACTGGAACGCTTCGGAGATGTCGCCCAGGTCGACCTCACTACGAGTGACCATCAGCCGGATGAGTTGGCGGTCGTTGGTGCCGAGACCCTTCATCGACTTGTGCAGACGTTCAGCGAAGAATAGAGGCTTATTACGCACGCTTTTTACTGAAAGATGAAAAGAGGAAACATTAGCATTTTGCCATGTTGTATCAATCTACCAAGCCTTTTCCCAACTATGTTGGGGTCAGCTTCCAGTCTAACCGGATGCAGCTGAATACCAGTGTTTTACATGGAGCGACTGCCTATCTTACCTCCACAACCCAGTAACTGAGTAATACGATACCCCTTGGTAAGACTGGTTGTCAGACTTTCGGGCTTCTGACGACCCGTAACGACTGTCAAAGACCCACGAGTGACAGCAATTTTGCCATGTTGTTCGTCGACCGTAGGTTCAATTGAGGTAAGGGACAAAATACGATTTTTCAGGAGAGGCCGACAAAGTTTTTTTCGGACTAAATCGCACCTTTTTCGGGTCTGATTTCACACATAATCTTGTATTTTAGTGCTCTATCTACACGTGTAACATTTATTTAAATAAATTAGCTATTTAAGAAAATAGATGTCCCTTACAACAACGTATTTTGTTAGTAATGTCCCATACTGACCAAGTATCTTGTAGTCTCGTCCCTTACATGAAATTGACCTCTGCGTTGGATTCAATTTAATGGTAATTCGTTGATTGGGAAGACCCTTACCTTATTTCAAGTGGATTGGCGGCAATAATTACATCATTTCAAGTTCCTATATTGCATAGTTTTTCAGATACATTGTTATTATGGGGCTGATTCGAAATTTGGATCCAAAAATCATTAGGGTAAGGGACATTTTTCTTACGCTAGAATTTTTTCATATACACCATTCGATAGAGCGAAAAATTCTGAACAAAACTGTATACTTAACTCATTTTGGGTATTTTGTCCCTTACCTCAATTGAACCTACGGTCGACGGTATGTTGATCAAAAATGTGATCGCGACCGTGAGTACCTACCTATGCATAGAATTATAATCAAAGTTAGAATTGGTCAAATGTTATGATTTTATGAAATACCTAGTCATACAATAGGATGATTTGAACTTCGAGAGTTGTATTTATGATTTCAATGATTGTTCTTGTTACGGTCGCGAATTATATAAAAGTGAAAAATAACTGTAATTTCGGAATTCGGTGTTTGATTAAATGTATTTTCGTTTTTTGCCACCGACTTCCGAAATTAAAGTTATTTTTTACTTTGTAGCGTTGTTTTTGGAAGTCTGTTGTATTTTCTTTGTAAAATCAGTTTTTACGTACGGTAACAATTTTGTTTCCATACAGGGCTAGAGAATGACGAGAAAAATTTAAATAATATTTATTTTTGAACGTACACCGTCAAACAGGACAAGTAATCTCCAAACTACGTTTTTAAGGAAGAATGAGCGACTTGCGTGCCCTTCAGGAGTTGTATTACTGATTCTACTGATTATAATTCTGTAAATAGGTACATATTGGTTACGGCCGCGAATCGTACTTCAAATCTAGCGATTTCATGAAATCATGAAGTTTGAGGTCAATTGTAACTTATGGAGTTGTATTGCAGATTTAAATGATTATAATTCTGTAAAGCCATGTTATTTACGGCCGCGAACCGTATTTTAATCAACATACAACCTCACACTGACCTACAAATTGCAAAAAACGTAAGAAATTTTGAATTTCGCGGGCTACCCTGGCGCTTCCCCCTTAAGAGGTCATTATACTCATCATTATTAACAACATTAACAATAGGACCAATCCGGAAATAGCTAAAAATAAAAATAACCTCTTCCCCTACATTTTGTCAAGCTATGCGAACATTAATGTATGGAGCAGCTTTTCCGGGAGGTTTTTCGTTATTTCAGCTACACCATAAACAAGTTTATATTGTAGAAGATATTTGCCTTTTTGGTGACATAATAATATTTTGATGAATTCATGGGTCTTCTAGGGTCTGTGAGCAGTGGTGGCTCAGTGGTAACAGCCGCGATTTGGTAGTTGTAGGTTCGAACCCTGACAAGCGCTTTACTTTGTATAAATTATTTCCTGACCACTGCTCTCAAAACGGTGAAGGAAAATATCGTGAGGCAACCGGCATGTCCTAGAACCAAAAATTCGAAGACATGTGGCATCTATCAACCCGCACTGGGCCCGCGTGGTGGATTACGGCCCACTCCCTCTCACCGAGAGGAGGCCTGTGTCCCAGCAGTGGGAACATTATAGGCTGACTGGCGAAATGTGGGGGTACTCCTTTTCGGGGAATCTAAGCGTGATGTTGCGTCGTATTGTACTTACCAATAGCTCTCAAAGCCTTCTCAAGATCGCCAGAGAACTCTGCCTTGATGGCATCATCGATGTCATGGCCCGTGAGGGACTGGTACTCCTCGAAGATTGCCTTCAGTTGTGGGAAGGAGCGAGAGCACAGCACAGCGTTGAATACCGATTCGTCGGTACCGAGGCGAAGTTCACCTGGAAAAGATAGAAAAATTATAAATGGTACGTTGGTCTAACAAACTTTCGGCTTATTTTTTTCTCAGTAGGTGCTCAGAGTCGGGCTGTACGTCGTCTAGAATAACCAAACCTTCTAAAATAACTGGGACTAACTCACAGTTAACACTCAGTGTTTCTTGTCAGAATAGTCGGATAGGAAAGACCGCCCTTCGGGGCAATTGCGTAACTCACTATCAATGGGAATCGGTTTCATTTTGACAGTTCAACAACATTCATTGCGTGGTTTACGCTGCCGAACAGAAACATTTTTATAACATAATTATGAAGCAATGGATTAGCGATTTGCTTCGAAATAATTCAGATTCCGATTGATAGTGTGTTATGAAAATAGGGTGCTGGTCTAGTTTTAAAAATATTATTGACGTGTAAAAGTGTTTAAATGTCAATAACATACAATACAGGGTGTACCAGAAAGGTGTGGTCTTCAAGGATGTGGTAAAGACCATCAAACTGAACAACTTTCTCCAAGAGACCAACATCGTAATCGAGAAAAAATTATCAATTGTCCCAAAGAAAACTTCAATAATTCTGATATTTTTTTCGCTATTACGATGTTGGTTCTATGGAGAAAGTTGTTCAGTTTGATGGTCTGTACCACACCCTTAAATACCACACCTTTCTGGTGCACTCTGTATTTACAGAAATAAAATAACCCTCATTTATCATCATTATCATTTACTGGTGCCCGTACTATTACACCTGCCTAAGCCTTCGGGAAACAGAAGCGAGATATTCCTCATACTCGCATTACTATGAAATCTAATAATAAGTCGTCTTAGAACATCAATCGGTCAGCGCACTCGAAATGACACATTGAAACTCAACATGTAAATAAACAAGAATTAAATGACGTAGGTATCAACGTAGGTAGGTACGTCACTGATAGTCATCGGTTTCATTTATTTTAAGGTAGCTTCATATTTAAGTGCGTAATGACTGTAATGATTATGACATGGGTCATTATTACTAAGGAATCCAATGCCCGATGCATTGGATTCCAAACATTCATATTTCATAATGACCCATCATGAGTCATAAGCATAACAGTAATCGTCTTATTACAAAACAAGGTTCATCTTCAAACCCAGGTTAAACCGTGGACCCTTTTTTAATTTCGAACTTTATTCCGACACATTTCGATGTCAGTTTTGTATAAAGAACTGTATTTCTATCACAGCTAGGTTTTTATTACAAAAACTGGCTCGATGGTTTAAACCATGACAGAAGAAAAACCTCGTTTTATACCTCGTGTTGTTTGTGTGTGTTTTGAGCGTAAGTTTTCCTTTAGACCACCGAAAAACAGATCCTCCGCTCCGAAAAACACTTGTATTCATGCTCCTGTGCAATCTCGTTCGACCGAGATTAGTCTGGGTAAATATGGCCGAGAACTCGCGAGAACGAGATTACATTCCCTAATTATGACGTCATCTATGCATTTGATTTTTAGAAAATAGTAGAATTATTGTAGCTAGTCTCACTATGATATTATTTATGATGATATGATGCTATAACGCAACGTTAGTATGAATCCGCCTTTATTTCACAACAAAAACAAAGTCGCTTCATTATATATTTGGCAAGACAGTTAGTCATTCGGAGGACTTCCCTGTGAATTGACGTCAACAGTGACTCATTAACTCGATTTAATTATGTTAACTAAGTAGATAATCAGAAGTAGGTATGTTAGTCACTAAAGTGTGAGAAAAATATTAGGTCAGTCTAATTTCTGGTTCATTCTGACCAATTCTGACGTAGTATTGCGCTTGCGCAAGCATCGAGTAAAGTAACCTTCTCGTGGCTAGATAATTGAGAAATCGATTTAAACGCCAATTTGAATTGAATATTAAATACGTAAACCTTATCAGGGCATTTTTTTTTAAACTGCTACCTACTTTGAAAACAGCTTACTAATATTGTTTTGGATATTTTAGCAAATTCTTGGTTTAGTCGAATGATAAATTTTACGAATTTTGCTAGGTATGTATTTTTTTTATTATATGGAGCTTATTTCAAATAATATATGTAAATAAATAGTAACTTAGATACGTTTTGGTCATGACCGTTACCAAATAATAAGGACAGTACTGCAAGACGTAAGATGACACATTTCAGGATTTAATTTTGTTACTTCTTTTTTAAATTTCTGTTGGCAATTTAAGTAAAAAAGAAAACTAGTCTTTTGGAACTATTTAATAATTACTCGACACTTCTATGTTATAAAAATGTTAATTATTTGCAACTTGTATGTATGGGACATCCCATAAGTGGGTTGGTAGACATTTTGACGAAAATGCCCATCAACGTCATAGACTTATAAAAAAAGATGGACTCCGCGCCGCGCATTATATCGAAAGTGAAGCACCGTACCGATCTATGTGTGCATGATTTGAGTACCAGCAAAGACGTCGTCGCTCGTGTCACGTAATGGCGGCCGGTCGGCATACTATGATGTAAATGTGTGCGCGAGGCGTGTTTGTACAAACGGCGTGGCGCGGAGTCCATCTTTTTTTATAAGTCTATGATCAACGTAATATTATTACATCGATATGATGATGGTAGGTAGGTATCTAACGGACTACACATGTTCTGATAGCAACACAAAACGCTTCTACAGAATTGCTAATTTGTTTATCATTTTTAAACGGAAATTACCATCAATTCGTTACAGGCTTTAGAACTATATCACATGATTCCCCCACACACACAAACAAGAAGTAGTTGTACGGTATATAGCACGTTATTGGTAACATAAACCAGTACAAGCTGGCCTCTGACGTACGGACTCATCATCATCATCATCATCTGCCTAGCCTTTTCCCAACTATGTTGGGGCCGGCTTCCAGAACCGGAACCGGAACCGGATGCAGCTGAATACCAGTATTTTATATGAAGCGACTGCCTATCTGACGTCCACAGCCCAGTTACTGGGTAATACTGACACTCCTTGGTAAAACTGGTTGTCAGACTTTCGGGCTTCTGATGACCCATAAAGACTGTCACAGATCCACGAGTGACAGCCGGGACCAACGGCTTAACGTTATTCCAATTCACGGAGGGATCTTGGTATGTAAAGATGGTCACCCATCCACGGATCAACCGCGGCAAGCGTAGCTTAGCCTGATCAATCGACCCGTGCGGCTGTTGTTACTTAGCCACAACTGGCCACAAGCCCCTTGCGGACTACTGTAGTTACTATATGCGTATCCATAGCAGATTGAACGCTCTTGAACTTTGATTAGTTGTTAAATTTCACGAGCGCACATCAATCATTGTAATTTAAACCTCATGGCTATGAACATAAAAGTCAAAATGGCTGTACTTGAATGTATGTGTGTGTGATGTTTTTGTTTTATTCAAGATCATGTGAGAGGAGACTGAGAATCGTCAGTTGTTTTATCAAGGACATCAGTAACAGAGGCTTTTGTTTAATTGATAAACAAAGCAAGAGTGGTCTTATATGAAATTATAAGGTACACAACAAAAATGTATTTTATCAAATATTTTTTTTACACACGGCCACATATCAAGCTATACATTTCCAGTATAAGCTGATCTCGCATTGTATAGGATTTCCGTACAATGAGAGGTCAGCTTATACTGGAACAAATAGCTTGATAATAATGTGTATGTATTGATTTCTAAAATATTTATAGAAACAGGACATTATTATACCGATAACGAATTTGCAACCACAAAAACATTATCTCTTCCTGCCAAACTTATGTAGGTATCTGATATTATTTTCGGGATTTATAAAATCGTAAGTTAATACCTAAACCTATTGACGAACAATTTTAGTAAGATAGTAGGTACTAGGTAAGTAGTTACCTACATGTCGTAAAATTAACACCTTTTTGAGCCTCCGTATATGTCACAGAGATGATTGAGTGTGATAATTTGAGAAGTAAACGATCTCGTTTTACTAAGGTAGGTATTTATAAGGTAGGTAGGTACTAGATATTAGTTCCTTTTCCAGTTTCCTTTAGAATTATCTTGAGTAATAGGATAATTTAGGAAATCTGAAGTGGCACCGGTGACTGAAAAGTTGTGCGGAAATCGGTTGTCATGATAAGGGCATGTGATGTGGAAGAATAAGGAAAATCTCGTGAGGAAAGTTTTGAGTATGAATGGCGATGGCTATAAAAGTAGGGGAAGACCAAAGAAACGATGGATGGACTGTGTGAAAGATTATTGGCTAGAAGGGGGGAACGAAATGACGACTAAGAGAGAAGTATGGAAAAAAGGGACATGTTGCGCCGACCCCAAATAGATTGGGATAAGGGCAGGAGAATAATGAGGAAATCTTAATTTTGGCTTTAGATAATATTTTGCAACGTTGTTTTTGTTGTAAGTCAAATTTGCCAGTACAATTAAATACCTTATCGCAACACTTTACGGTTCAATTTCATTTGAACATAGCATACAGTTCAGAAATGTATGCCACTGTATGATTAGAGGCGTTTATGAGAGATTGGCTGGAGAAAGCTCTTTGCAAGCAGTGGTACAATACAGGTTTATAAAAAAAAAGCCACTGCAAGATGAGATGCATGCTAATTTGTGTCCTTATTTCTAGTAACATAAGGTTCAATATCTTACCAGCTTGGAGCAAGCTCCTGGCGTCTTCCCTAGCCTTAGTCTGATCGACGTGGAAGACCTCATCTCTGTTACCCTGGAAACCACAACAGATAAAAGTTAATAACATACAAATTACTAAAAAAAACCAGCCAAGTCTGAGTCGGGCGCGCAAACGAAGGGTTCCGTATCACCGTACAATATTTAACAAGTTTCTTCTATGGGGATCCTTAAAGAGGGTCCCACTCCCTCATACAAGAACTTTTTAACTTTATTTTATTTTTATTATTTGATGCTAGAGCGGACACACGGCGGCGGCGGCGTTTTCACTCAATGAAAATTTCAAGTGTCTACAGACTTAATACGGTTAAAAAGCCTATAGCTTGTCCACTCTGAATTGACACGCCCCACTACCTTTTGTATACGTACACTACACTAAATGCGGTAGTGGGGCGTGTCATTTCAGAGTTGACAAGCAATACAGTCCTGTGACAGACGGACTGACTGACGGATGGACGGACGGACAGCGGAGCCTTGTTTATAGGGTCTCGTTGGCACCTTTTCGGCACGGAACCCTAAAAACAAGATCCCTATTTGTAATACTGTGGGGTACGCTAGGCTATAAAATATTAAGACAAACTGAATATTTACCACACACAGTGACGTCATTAGGCGTTTGAAGTTTCCAGATGTGTCACCACGTAGATCGTCTTCAAGGAGATTTCCGTACACTGTGGAAAGAAAATACGATTGAATTAATAATGTCAATAAGTAACTAAATACTTTTACTTTCTTTCAATAAATATTTATCCTGATTCGAATAACAAAAGTACGCACTTATATACTGATGAGTGCCTCCTTTACTTATTTATGCTAGTTACTGTACACCCCTACAACAACCATAAATACCTTAAGGGGTCTCCTGCGCGTCTCCAACATTACACAAAAACCTTACCGGTAATCATTTGTTTTCTTAGGTCTCCTACGTATTCAAATATATTTAAGCCACCCTCTTTGTTTCGATGTTTTTGTGTAATATTTCGCAAAAAGACGAGCAGGAAGCCCGGCTTTACCGTTAAGTAAAATTCAAAAGCGTGTTTCTCGTGAAATAACAATTACTTACAACTCTGAGAAAAAAAAAAAATAGAAGAGCCTGGTATTTTAACCGCATCACAACAAAAGAAGATACAGGTAAACAATTATAAATGCACTGCAGTTTATGAATTAATGTTTACGGAACGGAATCAGTCTCAGACGCAGTTCGAGAGACTTGGCCACCTCATAGCGGTCTGAAGAAAGATGAAAAAATAAAAACTGTTACGTCTACCTCATTTGTTTTTATCTTCCGTTCGTGACGAAAAGCTTCGAGTGGCCCAAGATTACATCAGCAGAGGCTTAGACAGAATCACAGATGAATCAATACACCGCCGCCACAAATAGGCTCCGTCGCGTCTCGTGCAAAAATAATACATAACTTTGTGTGAAAACGGAGTATTGGAGCATTGCCAAAAAGCCTTCGAGAGACGACAACAGCTTAATGAGTAAGTTCGGCACACCCTAACCCAGGGAACTTAGGCCGAGATCTAAACGTTACTGAGCACGTTGCGTGATTTCTGTCATTGTCGCACAGCTGTTAAATCAAAATACAAGTGCAAGACAGAGACGGGAACCTGTCTAAAGCGCAGACCACACTGGTTAGCTTGGAAGGAAGCAAAGTTTGTTTCGCTTCGTTCCGCGTCTTTTCATACTTCGGTTCACGCCGCGTTGCGTAGATAACAAGCGAAACGAAAACGAAACGAACTTAGCTTCGTTTTGCTTCGCTCCCAGTGTGGCCTGCGCTTTCTGTAAAGCACGAGCTTAGTAGAGCTCGTCTAAGCTGAAATGACGCGCCCCGCTCCTTAAATTAGTATACGTACAAATCAGCAACATAAGTCGATTAACAGTGCTACTTTTACACATCATGTAAATTAATACAAAATGATTTGATTAATCTCCTTTTTTCCTAAAATACCTAAGAGTCTAGTAAATCTTTAAATCATTTTACTTCTGTTTCGATTTTAATTAAATATCTTGCTCAATAATTATGATTTAAAAAACTGAATTGTTAATCGACTTTTGTTGCTGACTGTACTATTACGTACAGGGGGCTTACTATGAACTCTTATAGCAGGGCAGAAGTTGAACGTTTCCAGTGAGAGAGAGAGAGACGGAGCTATATACGACCTATAGCATCGTCACTGTCTATCACTGGAAACGTTCAACTGCTGCCCTGCTGTAAGAGCTCATAGTAAGCCCCCTGTATAAATGCGGTAGTGGGGCGCGTCATTTCAGCTTAGACGAGCTCTAACGTTTATAGATCTCGGGATATAAGAACCGTTGTCAACCATGCTGACTGCTTCTTTTATCCTATCGACACAAAAGTGGGTAGTTATTCAACCTTCATAAAATAACGAAAAAAACCCTTGCATACTACAAGATAGTGATAAACAATGAATGACTAATGTTTTTGTTCATCTTATCGCCTTTATTCCCCAACGTCACGTCACTTTTTGGAAGACTGCCCATATTATCTCATCACAATACGGGGAATTTTAATTCTGTTCCACTAAGAATCTTGGGATTTCCCGTCATGGGATTTATCATCTCATTACTTTCCGAGTACAACTAGACATGCTTTCTATAGATCTGAAAAGCTTGCAGATTAGATGAAAGAGGAACCTACTCCATAAGCATAAGCATAATCAGCCTATAATCTTCCCACTGCTGGGACACAGGCCTCCTCTCTTCGAGAAGGTGGCGGCTGTAATCTACCACGCGGGCGCAGTGCGAATTTTTCCAACCTGAACCTACTAATTATTATTTAATAATTCCTTCATCATTAAAGTCTCTAGTTGATATCTTTCATTCCATTAGCAGTAAAATTTATTTGTCGAATACTAGGCTTTGTCTACTTTGGATTAGTGTGTGTATTTTGTGTTTATTTTAAGACTCCCGCAGACAGGCGCCAATTTTGTCGCACGACGTGTCGCTTGAAACTCTGTTTTCATAGAAATGGTTCTACGGATATCGCAGAATCGATATTCCTGCAGAATCATCAATTTTTCTTTTTTTCTCCTCCTTTCTTTCATTTGTTTTTATTTCGACACGTTTGACTACAACCGGCTGGTTGATTGTATCAAATGAACAGACCGGAGAAAATAAAGAATTAAATTTAAAAACCTAGGATTTAAACATGGAATTAACATCGTTCAGCAGTCACAGTAGTGAGAACCGCAGCTATTGTGACTGTTATCTATTATTACGTCTCTGGACTGTTCTATACATTTAAATACATTACCCCCCCACCCTCGGTGATAACTGATAACAGGGCAACAACCAATCTTCATTTGTTTTAACATGATTGGTAGTGATGCGGAACTCGCAAGTTCGCAACCCAAGGCTACTTTCGACAGCCCATTAAGCTTAAGCATAAAAAAAAGCTGAATCATCTTATTCATGGCTCCAAAAAAGCTTCGATCTTCTCTGACGTCATAGTGACTTAACATCGATATTTGGCTACGATCCAAAAATTGTTCCAGCTTGTAATTTTTACTAGATAATCGGTAACATAGCGGAAGTGTGTATGCGAGCACAAACATTGTAGTTTGAACTGTAACTGTAATTAATCTGAATAACCTTGACACACAATAGTAGTAGATAATATAGGTACTTAGGTACTTATCTAATTATGTAACTATAATCACTAGGTAGTAGCTTTTGCCCGCATCCTCGCCCGCGTGGATGTCAAAAATATCCCACGGGAACGTAAAAAAAGAAAGAAAGAAAGAAAGAAAAATCGTAATACCGGGAAATCCTTCCGTAGTCCTTGTCTACTTTATATGTAAAGGGAACCTCTGTGCAAAATTTCAGCTTTCTAGGTTCAAGGGTTTGGGCTGGGCGTTGATGAGTCAGTCAGTCAGGATTTCTCTTTTTATCTAAATACATAGATAATGGTATGATAGCAAGGACGGAAACCGTAAGATATACAGTTATTTTGTTCGTATAAATAACTCAATAATTATCTACATATACAAGGACTATTGAGAGCAAAACACGATATTCAGTTGTTTATTTTATCTGAACTGATGCTCTGAACCTCATGACATAGTATGGATTTTATGTCGTAGACTCAATAATACTGAATATTTGGAAAAGTGCCCAATACTGAGACAGACCATTAGTCTAGAAAAAATAATCGGACCCGTCTTCGGTAAACGAGTACCACAGTGTGAATATCTTTTACCCTACACAAGGTATCCCGTAATTAATGGATAACCTCTTAAGGGGTCATTGTACTCACCATTATGAACAACTTTTACTGTGGGACCAAACCCTGAAATCGCAAAAAAAAAATCAGCTAAGTATTCCCTACATTTATATTCACATAACTCGTCAAAATGTAGGGAATATCTGATTTTTGTCCCATAGTAAAAGTTGTTCATAATGATGAGTACAATTCGACCCCTTAAGACGTTATCCATTAATTGCGGGACACCCTAATAAGTAAGATTAAGTCCCTATAAGTACTTTTTGAGGCAGCTGGTCGTGTGTTTAAAAGGCAGTTATTCCATATCTCTAGACTTATTATTTTTTTCTCAATGGTGACTTTAGTTAGCAGCTCTACTCCCCTTAAAAGACGTTTATCTACACCCATGCTATAAATTCTCTATAAAAGTATCTGAAACAGTTAGCTTATTGCCAACAATAAAACAGCCAGTGTCATAGTAACCATGGTAACCATAATAGCATCCAAACGGGTGCTTTAATGTTGTACTGAATTTCATAATGCAACTCGTTTTCAAAAAAAGAACATTGTAATGCACGCGCGTTTCACTACAACAGCGCCGTAATTTAAAAAAAGAACTTATTCGAATTCACGTCGTACCTATACTATGACGTCGGCCGCCATGTTCGATACGAGTATTATACTCGGAATTTTAATTCGATTCCAGATTTGACATTAGCTACTGTCATTTTGTGAAATAATGATACCACATATAATAGTGTAGTGATGAACACAAAAATCGATAAACAATCAGTGTGTGTGCCATAAGTGTGCCAATCAAAGACTAAATAATTGATTTTTATTTAAATAAATTAATGAGAAATTTATTTCAGGAAGGCATTCAAAAAATTACGGCTAACGAATGGTCTAAATGCGTATCCCATGTTGTCAAAGAAGAGGAAAAAATGAGTAGGCTAGATATGTTAATTGACAATATCACAGACACATTTATAATAAATGTTACAGAAAGTGACAGCGATAGCGATAGCGATGACGGCGACAATTTATAAAATAAATTATTACCATAATACATCTATCTGTTTTATTTGTCATGTTCCTTCATGATCACATTTTTTTATTTATTTCACACACAATTATAAAAGAAAAGTCTCAGATCGTTAATTAATCGTCAAAACTAAATTATCGGTTCAGAAATATTTAATTTCCTGATATACTTAGTTTACGAGAGTAAAATTTTAAACGAGAAGAATCGATCTGGAAATATTCCATTTCCATATCGAATAATTTCGCAACGTCACTATTTAGTACTTGTCATAACGTTGCAACACTGAAATTGTCAAATCTGGAATCGAATTAAAATTCCGAGTATAGTATTGCAAAAAACTGTTTCAGAACCTTTTATAGAGGATTGATATATGGATGTAGATAAAGTCTTGTATGCAACTGTACATCTAACTAGGTATTAAAACACTCATGTGATACTATTATCACACGAGGCGATGTTTTAATACCCCTTATTATACGTCAGTTGCATAAATAACTATTAAACGTCAAAAAATTATGGTTAAACAGTCCCTTATCATTACCAAACTTGCAGCAACGTTTATAAACACCTAAAGGGGTATTTCTCTTAGAGACGATATCTAGGAATTAGGTATACACGGCTACACATCAAGCTATACATTTCCAGTTTACACTCACCTCTCGTTGTAAGGAAATCCTATACGATGCGAGATCAGATTATACTGGAAATGTATAGCTTGATCTGTAGCCGTGCGTACAGTCAACTCATACGATTACCAGCGCTGCAGAATAAAGTACAATTGTACTGAATCGAAACAGTTAGCACAGTGTTATTTTAGGCACGTTCAAAGGAAACCATTCATTACGTAGAACATCACACGTCCAAGGACCTAAGAAACTTCAAGTTTTGCACCAATTTACGCTATTTCATACCAATCGTGGACCGTTAGATGAGATTGGTCGTATCCTCTGCTTGATTATAATACTAGGTTTCTTGTGAACTGGATCTTAATTAAATGTACTGGTATTGGCTGTTTTACTGTGTGTATGTATGTATTATTATAACCGTCCAAGCAAATCGTTTTAAAAAGATGTAAGAATGAAAGAAAAAATGTTTATACTGCACAAATAAAATTTTTAGGTGTTATTTGTTTGATAGTAGGTAATGAATTTTATGTATTTGTGATTTGTATATTGAGACTTGGTGACTTACCCAGCCAGCACAAACCTTCTGAGTAAGTTTTGTTTAACAGCAGTCATAGAAACTAATTGCTGAATAAGACTACTGTAATTAGCTGATTTGGCGCTTACCCAGACGTTATTCAAGCAATTTGGGCACAAATTATGTTGCTAATAGCTGTGTAATAGCAACGTAACAGATGAATAAGTTTTGAATAATTGTACGACAAGCTGAGTATCTTCTGCATAAAAGCATTTTGTTCTTTTGTACAAGTATTACAACTCTGTTACCCAGATGATGAATGAATGGTGAGTGAACTATGGTTAAGTCCCTCAAACCTCAGATATTCAGAGGATACACAGCGTTTAGCTTATTTCAGTATATATTATCAAGAAGTTAATCAAATTAAATTGAAATTGACAAATCCCAACACCCGCGGTATGCGTTTGTTGGTGAACTGCGACATTGAAATATAATATGGCCAAATTATATTGCCTATCGTCAGTAAATTTTACCCTTATTTATGCTTAGAGAAGGAATTTGTTGGTGCGCATGCAACTTTACTGTGTATTTATATATACATTTCGTATAAAATTTTCACGCGCTACCTGATAAGCCGGGTTTTGGAGAAATAAACAACATTTCGTCTAATAGTTTGTTTTTACGTGTGAAATATTTTTTATGTTTTATGCAGTTTATGGGTTCAAAAATAACCTTGTAATACTTTTATAAGAATATTATACCGATTTCGTTATTAAAATTGAGTATTTGAGTATAAAATTCCATAAAATTGTAATAGGTTATGTTATTCGATATGGCGACGCTCATTCTGAATAAAATCTGATTGCACAGCGGCTTATCATCTTATGTCTGCTTAACAGACCTTACGTGTCCACATATTCAGTTGTTCTCTGGTTAAAAGAGGTCTGCACTCAACATATTTTCTATAACGTTTCTATAATCACACACATTCGTACTGTAAATCAAACAATTAGGATTCAGTCTTATAGTAATGAAAACCCACACTATAGATAAATTACCTATTTGTTCTTTTTAGCTCTTATCAAATTCAGATAATTATTTAATAATCAATATAAAAAAGCTTTTTAACAAAAATACTTATCGATGAAGTCGTTAGGTATTTTTGTTCTATAATCTAATCATATAAATAATATCTGATGAGTTTTAGTATCTACCAAACACAGCTCTTCATTCCAGTTTTTGGCTTACAATCGTTTAGGAACAATTTGGCAATGTAAAATCTAAGAAGTATTGAAGTATCATACTATTAATCATTATGTTATCAATTCGTAAAGTTAACATTAATAAACATTAGTCTTGATTACTGTTGGCGACGACAACACGAAGAACTACCTAATTAACTGATTGTAAACGTATACTTAAGTTTGTTTGAAATACCTAAATAAATAACAATAAAAGTAGTCATAGATATAAGTAAATTGTATCTACTGAAGCATAGGATTAGTTTAATTACCTACCCTATACACCTTACATACTTTAGTACATAACATATACACACATACATATCTTAGTAAACATGATGGAAGAATGTCTACTTTTCGTGATTACCCAGCAAACTTCTGCATAAAAATCTGTTACTATTGTTGTTACCACACTTAGCTGCACATGACGGTAATTTCGTACTTAAAGTGGCATAAAGCAGTTATAACAGCTATCTTAATTTCTTTTAAGTTACTATATGCTTCATAACAGAAACAGCGCCTATTTTATACAGCAGCTGAATAACTATGAAAATGTGGTGTTTAATAGGACTAAAAGAGAACAGAATATAAATTATCCAGTATCATGCTTGCTAATGGAATTTTATACCAATGTTATACAAAAGGTTACACGAACTCTTGAGTAACAGGTCTTTTTATGATGATTATTCAGTTTTAAGAAATAAAATCGGCAAATTACAAAACTTACTCAGCTAATAGCATTATTATAGCAAAAAAAATAATTAATACAGAACTTCGTAATACACACAGCTTCTATACATATGTAATAAAGCTTAACCTTGCATAAGGTTACATTGTTGGCCAGTTACATGACTTGTGTGCTGCCTGGGTAGTTATTAAACAATATAAATATAAATATCCTTGGACATTTCACACAATAAATAAATAAATAATAAATCCACGATCAGCACAAACACACACACACACACACGCACAAGTTTATCGGTTGGTCACATGATAAGCTTTTTTTTGAGCGAAAATAGCCCCAGATTTAAATGATTATAGTTCCGAGAATACATATTTGTTACAGTTATAATTATAAATCATATTTAAATCAATGATTGAAATTTTAATTTCGCGGGCTACCTTGCATCCCCTTAGTCATAATTCTCATGCTCTTATCCCAATTTATTTCGGTAGGCGCAACATGTCTTTTTTTCCATACTTCTCTTTTAGTCATCATCTCGGTAGTCACTCCCTTTCTAGCCATACCATCTTTCACACTCTAGTCCATCCATCTTTTCTTTGGTCTTTCCCTACTCGTATAGCCATCCACATTCATATTCAAAACTTTCCTGACGACATTTTCCTCATTCCTCCGCATCACATCACATTTTCAGTCACCGGTGTCACTTTCAGGCACATCCCTCTTAGCATTCTCATCTCAGCTGCATGCAATTGCCTTTCATTCATTATTTTTGTGGCCCAACATTCTGATCCATACAAGACAGCAGGTCTAACCATTGTTTTATAAATTTTCCCCATAAGTTTGAGGGGAATACGGGAGTCACAGATTGTCCCCGTGAGCTGCCGCCATTTCATCCATCCAGTGTTAATTATGTGCTTAACAGTTCGATCTACTTCGCCGTCGCTTTGCACAAGTGAACCAAGATAACGGAAGTCGAAGCAGACCGGGAGAAGCACGCCATCAAGTGCTATGGCCCCAGAACTGGAGATCTCCCTTAGAAAGAAGCTACCCGTTCAAATTCCTCTAGTATTCTACCGTGTTTTTTTTTTCCTTTAGGAATATTGAACAGGTCAAAAAGTTGACTAAGCCAGTATGTGACACTGTTATTAAAATCAAGTTCTATAAATCCAGTCAACTCAACTTATAAGGCAAGGTTTCTATTGTCGCAACAACCGACAACAAATGTCAAACTTCATTCACTATTTACACGATCGAGCGAGTTGCAACGTTTTACGCGACCATAGATATGAAAATGTACGCAGTCTGAACCTAGCCTAGTTGTAACTACCATTAAAAATAATTATCGATGAACTATAGGCTCACTTGGAAGTTAGTTATCAACTCAGAATGCGTTTGTACTTGGAAATAAAAAGTAGCAGAAGTGACGCGTATAGAGAATTATTTGTGCATTGTCACATGTCTGCCATACTCATGTCACACAAAGAGGCCCTTTTCCTCAACATAACATGATGTATTAGATTAATTACCAAGGTTAGATACATAATATAAAATGTATAAGTGCGAGCGAGATGTCCGATATCAAAGTAGGCTTGTATATCATCAGGTAGGTACCTAAATTTCGCGTTAGGTTTCGAATAGTGCGGAATTTCGAATAGGTATGGGTTAATAACAACTGCTTGACTCAGTAGGTACTTGACGTATTTCAGCTGAAAATAACAATCATCAACGATTATTTATAAACAGTAACCTAGTAGGTAATGCCACAGAATAATAAAACTATAGTAGTTTATCTGGGCACACGAACACAAGTGTTTCCTGAATAATTGATTTTCCATTTGGAAAGAGAATATTGTTTCTTGATTTAGAAGGGTAAATCTTCCGACTTCATTGGTGTGGCGTCATCAGAATATATATTCTCTTTCCAAATGGAAAATCAATTATTCAGGAAACACTTGTGTTCGTGAATTTTTTACTTCTGATTTCGAAAGATTTCCACAGTCATCATGCTCTTCTTAGTAAAAAATTCACGAACACAAGTGTTTCCTGAATAATTGATTTTCCATTTGGAAAGAGAATATATATTCTGATGACCCCACACTAATGAAGTCGGAAGATTTACCCTTCCAAATCAAGAAACAATATTCTCTTTCCAAATGGAAAATCAATTATTCAGGAAACACTTGTGTTCGTGATTTTTTTAAAAGAAAGTACTTTGGCAAAAACAAATAGCCTCAGAAGAGGAAAAAACGACATTTGTACCTTGAATTAATTACCTATGGCCGCTCGGTAGATAAATGTATCTACCGAGCGGCCATAGGTAGGACACGGACGCGTAGGTATTTATACCTACCCGTCCGTCTGGTACATACTGAGATTTCGAAGCGCCGATTTCGGCCGTTTTCTATAAAGATAAACTACTGTAACATTTTTATACTGTGGACCTAGGAATAAATAGAATTCAAAATAGCATTTACAATGTACAGTGAGGGAAATTTAATGCTAAGCAGTATTTTTTTCGTTTTAAAGCCAATATATACGACTGTCAAAGAACAAAGACAGTTGATTTGAATTTACCGACAATTTCAGTAATTGCCAAGCGACCATTTTCCTTAACTTTACAACAATAGTCCTATTGTTGTAAAGTTAAGGATTTTCACCAATGTTTTTACCGATTTCAAAATACCGAAATATTTAAGTATCGAAATTTGCGGTTCACTGCTGCTTAGTACACACGACAGTTTTCCTCTAGACAAACATGCAAATATTATAAATGCGAAAGTATCACATCACACTAATATTATAAAGGCGAAAGTTTGTGAGTGAGTGTGTATGTTTGTTACTTCTTCACGCTCAAACAGCTGGACCGATTTGGATGAAATTTGGTACCTATGCAGATAGCTTATACACTGGATTAACTCATAGGCTACTTTTTATCCCGGTCTACGCGGGTGAAACCGCGGGGCGCAGCTAATAGCTCTATAAGTCTGTCTGTCACCTTTTCACGCCTTAACGAATGAACGAACTTTGACATTTGGTAGGTGAAGTGAGCTGTTTATAGTGTCATCCCTAGCATCAGATGGAATGAAAGAAAGAAAATATCTAGGTACGCAAAACGGCCATCGCTCAGCATAATGCCGGGACCCCAAGCGAGACGGAGCCCCAGCGTTGGTTTTCAGCGATGACAGCTCACTTCACCTAAGTTTTCCGGTGAGATTTTTACATAATAGACCGGCAGGGTTAGGACATAGGATATGATTTACGAGTCTCAGTAGTAGTACAATCGCGAACATTTGCGAACCACTTTTCAACCTTATTACTAAGGTAATAAGGTTGAAAAGTGGTTCACCGCAAATGTCCGCGATGGTACATTCCCGTGGGATAATGTCCGATATTCACGCTGGTGAAGCCGCTGGTAAAATCTAGTAAAAAAAATATATCAATACTTACTAGCAGTGTAAGTCTGTTTGATGACGTTGATCTCGTGGTTGGACATGGTGCACATGACCTCAATGAGGACATCCTCGTCGGTACCGATGCCGGCGATAGCATCATGCAGTTCCTTGCAGTAGAACTGTGGTAGAGGAGTCATGAGGGCCACCAGGAGATCTTCAAACTTGCCACTGGTTTCACTCTTCAAGTCTGCCACGAGGTCCTGGTGAAAGAAATTGATATTATTAATTTTAATTCCTGTTTGAATGCCTCGTTGGCAGTGGTGGGGTAAAAGCAAGTAGGTACTATTGAGAATTGGGTTCTAGGTTTTTCCATGATGGAATTACTCTTTAGCAGCCCGGAGTCTGGATATGTGCCCGATTGATGGCAATAGGGTTGTCTCTTAATATGTGAGACTTAAACATAACTGGTGAAATATGGATCTACGGTACGGTGGTTTATGTTAGATAGACTCCTGCCTAACACTTCGGCGAAAACAGGCCTGATGTAAATTTTCATCCATCCATCGTACGGTCAGTACTCTGCATTACCCGACCCCTCTAACAAAGAAGAAGAGGGGAGGAGGGGTCAGGTTATGCAGGTCAGTGACTGTACGTGGGATTTAAGGCGCTGCCCTAACCGGGACACCGTAAAAGGTCCACTTTTTCGTCGCATAGTTAGCCGTAGGTATTGCTACATATTACAAGCCCAAAAAAATACAGTGTAGTCTTGATCTTATAAAAACGATCTAGCATTTTGAAAAAAAAAAAACAAAAAAATTACGAAAAAACTTTTTCATCTCGAAATGCTTAATATTTTGAGCGACAACTATTAATTTCATTGTAACTATAAAAAAGAAATTGAATCAACTAGAGAAAAGTATATGTAAAAATGTTTTAAGTTAATGTTGTAAGTATATTTTCTTTAAATTAAATTAAAACTGCGAAATAACTTTCATATTGCTAGATATGAGATTCGACTAAAATCAAACGCATCGCCATTTTCAACCATCAATCATCAACCATCAGTTCAATCATCCTTTACGATTTACTATAACCTAACCTTGAATATTTGCGTCTTACCGCGTCTTAAACATATCTGGCTAAACGTAGTTGTACTAAGGGTACCTACTGCTCTGCCCAGGCAATGGAAAAATGAATGAATGAATTAATGAATGAATGAATGGGGTGCAGGTGTGATGTTATGTTATGATTCTTTTTATTCGTGTCACGAATGATCCGGTAGTGGGAGAACTGCTTTCTATGCACGAGGTTTTGTGTTCCAATTTGACAAGTACCTACCAATGTGACGTTTTCAATTTCATTGTGAACTTTCTAATTTTTGGACATTATGACATATGCCTTAGTGAAGGAATTTTTTTAGAAAAATGAAATCTATACCTACTAATAATAAAGTTGTTAGTTTGTTTGTACGTTTGAACACACTAATCTCTGGAACTACCAGTCGGATTTGAAAAATTCTTTTTGCATTTGATAGCCTTTAACATTGCATTTAACATCACGCTAGGACCCTTAGGAGCCGAGCAAAAAGAAAAGTCGGGGGAAGAAGAAATTTCACACGGACGAAGTCGCGGGAGAAGCTAGTGTATTATATACTAAAATCCTTCTGAAAGTCTGTAGGTCACTTTAGTAAAAGAATCATCAAAATTATTTATTGAGAAAATCGTGGATATTTGCAAACATATTATGGTTTATCACGAACGCGCAGGTGAAATACAGAACCTCCTTTTTTGAAGTCAGTTACAGGAACATACACAAAGCCTATTAGTATAGGAGTTCTTTCTAGGAATAGCGAATACGCAAACATACAACTTTCTAACAAAAACTATCAATAGAATGAACTAGTACAATCGCTCCTGCATTGGATGTGGTCAGCTGACCCGAATCTGTGAGTCTCATTCTTTATACTGATGTTTACATTGGTGATGTAACCAAAGTGAGTTAGTATCAGGATCGATAAGCATGGCGACGTTGTGTCTCGCGAGTTTACGACTCACTGCAATCAGCTTAATTTTGTGTTGTTACTCAAAAACTTTTTATCTAAGTATACGTTAGTAGATACCTACTATTATTTATTCTGTGTCTATACTAATATTAGGTCTTTACCTATGAAATTGCCGTTCTGCAGTACTGGCCATTTCAAATCAAAATAATTTTTGTTTGGCTAAGAATTCTAATTTCAAATTAATTTTATTTTAAAAACATGGATTTTTTTTTCTAAAAGTAGTCATTTATTTATTGATTAGTGTTACATTTTCATCGCATTTCAATCTTTTTCGTCATCATGGATACGTTAAAAATTCGAGTAATTATGGAATATGAGTACCGTCGTGGCAGCAACGCGGCACAAGCGGCACGCAACATCAACGACGTTTACGGAGCTAACACTACAAACCAACGCACCACCTGTTATTGGTTTGCTCGCTTCCGTTCTGGAAATTTCGACCTGAAAAATGAACCTCGCGGTCGTCCGAAGACTTTGGTCGACAATTACGAATTAAAGGCGATTGTGGAAGCTGATGATACACAATCTACGGCTGAATTAGCAGCAGCTTTCGACGTTAGCGTCAAAACAATATTGGTCCATTTGCGTCAAATTGGCAAGGTAAAAAAGCTTGACAAATGGGTGCCCCACGAACTCAATGATCGCCAGCGCGAAGTACGCGTCGAGACGTGCCTTGCACTGCTCAACAGACACACAAATGAAGGAATTTTGAACCGCATTGTTACCTGCGATGAAAAATGGATTCTGTTTGATAACCGCAAGCGCTCAGCAAGTTGGTTGGATCCTGGTTCAGCACCTAAACAATGCCCTAAACGAAAACTTATCCCTAGAAAAGTGATGGTCACTGTTTGGTGGTCTAGCGCCGGTGTGATTCATCACAGCTTCTTACCAAACGGGGTGAGCATTACTGCAGATGTGTACTGTGAAGAACTGAACACAATGATGGAGAAACTGGCACATCTCCAACCAGCATTGGTCAATCGCTCGTCTCCGCTGCTCCTGCACGACAACGCGCGACCTCATACTGCACAGCAGACGGTCTCCAAGTTGCAAGAACTGGGGTTGGAAGCTCTCCGTCATCCGCCCTACTCACCAGACCTTGCGCCTACAGACTACTACTTTTTCCAGAATTTGGATAACTTCTTGGCGGGAAAAAAATTCAATACCCGAGAGGCAGTACAAAATGCCTTTGAAGAATTTGTTGCCTCCCGACCAGCTGATTTCTTTAAGAACGGCATCAATAAACTGCCACTGCGTTGGCAAAGATGCATTGATTGCATGGGTGATTACTTCGATTAATACAAATAAAAAATACATGAAAAAAATTCGTTTAAATTTTTTCATACAAAACGGCAATTTCATAGGTAAAGACCTATTATTATAAAGAGGTAAAATTTGTTTGCAAGTTTGTGTGTATCTAATCTCTGGAAATGAACTCTTCAAGGACGCTTAGATCCTTAGGAGACGAACAAAAAGAAAAAAGGCGGTAAACGAATTAATTTACGATGCGATGCGACGCGGAGGGTCGAGGGAAGACGAAATTTCGACGAAAAGTCGCGGGCAGAAGATAGTAGGTACTAAATAGAACTATTTTACATCATTGTATGATTTTTCTTATGTTTTAGACAAAAATACTTGACAGAGTCTGTCAAGCGAGTCGTGTCCACGACCATTTAGCTGATTTCTTATAATGGCAATACTATTATCTGTCAAACGGATTGTCACAACTTCTGTTCTACTAAGCTACAGCATTTTGATACTTTTAGCCCAATTATTTAATATGTATTAATGGAAATTTAAAGAATGGAAAAGAAATATATTTAATGGATAAATGCACAGATCACACTATTCATGTAGAAAACAAAGGATAACCGATACGGAGTTGGTACCCTTCATTATTTTTGTGCGTCATCATGATACTAACAGTGATTTCTCTTATGAAAGCATTGAATTTCTAGATTCTGATTTTAGTTCTAATTGTGACTAATAAATACCTACATTGAAATGCACTTTTTTAAGAAATTTTTTATGTAGGTACTAATAAAAATTCAAGTATCAAACATGTTTTCAGCGTACTACATCAGTGTTGACACATGTAAGATTTTTATTGTTAGCCTCCTTTTTCATTGGACACTCGGACTCGCTTGACAAACTCTAGCCGATGACCGTAAATATTATGGGTAGGTAATTAATGATAACCCTAATATTATCTCCTTTATTCATATTAATGAATAGAGGAGATAATAATATTACCTTAGAGAACATTTTTTTTTCATTAAAAAATGGTAGCCCATCATTATCGGGAACAGGGTCCAACCAAACTGTCGATAGCTTTATTATTATTTGATAAGTACTCCTAGAATGGCAATAGCTGATTATCATGGTTCGTTGGAAGAAGTCAGTTTTAAAACTGACTCAGATGGTCATTCAAATTGGCCTACGGCCACAACACGGAACTTCAGAGAGAAAAAAAATAGGAATGGTTAAAAAAACACATTGCATGTTTTCATAATCCACCACAATGTTCTAGTTGGAATAGCACCTATCGCGTTTACTAGGCCACGAATGCATAATAATTATACATTATGTCGAGGCCATTGTAAAAACAGTGATTAAATGCAAACTACACGAGTGAGGCATTCTAGAAGTCTTGAATTTCACTCTTTACGCTTCCTTGCGAATCCTGGTTAAGCCTTTTAACTTTCGAAAAAGGTTTTAATTAAGTACTGTAAAAATCCGTTGCGTAGCCACACAGAGATACACGAAACGCGACTTTATATTATATATAACACATTTATTGAGCACAGACTAAATAAAAAAAAAGAAGTTAAAAAAGAAAAGAAAAAAAGTTAAATATTAATGTTTTAAGTATACATATTCATACTTCCGGTATAAATTCTTTAAATGATAGTGAAAACCGCATTGAAATCTGTTGCGTAGTTTAGAAGAACAAGGCGGCCACACAAACAGACACGAAAAGCGACTTTATTTTATAATAAGTATAGATACAACGAAATTGGTAGCAGCATGGTACTAATAAGTTAATGGGCGCTCTGCCTTTTAGTTAATTGGTAAACTATTAAACCCCAAGGACATTTACACGCTTGTAATTATTCACTTCCATAGGTATTTATACTTAACCGCGTAGGTACATATTCTATGGTTATTCTAGCTCCCTTATATCGTAGCCACGAGGGCGGTTTTTAACAGACGAAAAAAAGGAGGAGGTTCTCAAGTCAACACGTATATTTTTTTTATGTAGGTACCTATATGACCACGCATGACTTTTTACAGCGTAGTCCGATTTGAACTATTCTTGTTTTGTTCGTCAGGGTATACCTCGAAGTTAGTCTCATGCAAAATTTATTAATTATTATGTAATTTCTGAGTTTATCTTGGACATTACTGACATCGGTGAAGGAAAACAACGTGAGGAAACCTATACTAGAAAGGTTTAGTTAGTGAAAAAAAGGTAAACAATCTTGATGTATCTTTTATCTTTTTTTATTTTCAAACCTCAGTTTAATAATAAATTGCAACTAAAAACCAATGTAAATACAACAATAATATAAAGATTACTAAATCAATTGAACCATTAGTTTAAGCAGTAGTTTATTTGTTTAGTATGTGTTTGTGTAAAAAGTCACATCAAGATTGTTTACCTTTATTTCACCACCTAAACCTTTCATATATAGACTTGTAGTTAATATAAGTCTGAAACCGCCAACCCGTCTTGAGCAAGCGTGCTGATCAATGCTTGTGCCTTCTGTGTGTGAGAAGAGACCTCTTTGCCCAACAGTGGGACAGTAATAGGCTGGTATTATTTATTATTACTTAAGTATTATAAACCAAAAGTTTGACAAAGTCTCTGAATGATCAGTAAACTGACAATTCTCATATATAAGACGTACCTACGGAGTGTTGACAGAACGAGCAAATAGTTTGGCTATTGACCGGTAGATGGACAATAAAGAAGTGGGCGGGATCTAACACTCCCTCACCCCGCAAATTGTCACGCGTTGTTTCATAGGGAAATCGAATTACAACATCTCTTTGTATTTGCTCCGTGGAAGAACCTAATTGAAGTTTTATATGGGACAGTTGATATTTTTCTCGCGATATATGTTATAGGTGAAAATTATTTTTAACCAGATGGAAAAATACTTGGGACGGCCAATATTCTGTTATTACGATAGAGTGTAGCAAAAATTCTAGAAAACCGAGGGAAACACACGATAAATTATCAAATATTCTTATCTTAATACGTTGTTGACAATGGTGCCGATTCTCTTGTCAAAAATACCTCTATCCGAGTTATCTGAGTCTTAAGCATTTACATTCCATTCCCTTTTTATGCAAATCCACGTTACAAGTAAAACTTTACCAAAAATGACGCCTGTACTTACTACAGAGTATCGGCGATAAACGGCACAAGAGTTATAGATAGAAGAAACAAGAATAAGTATCTCGCTCGAAAATAGTTTCGAATTACTGAACTTCAAGCTTCAATATTAATCTAATAATAGAAACAGATCGACACTATGTTATTATTATGAAAGCATTGAAAAGAGTCTAGACTAGCCGCCACGCCGCCGTAGTCCTTGAACTAAACATACTTACATTATTAATCCAAATAAAAAATAATAATATCTTTTTTGAATAGAACATCACGTCTGTACTCGAAGGTGAAGTACGAGGAGTAAAATAACTACAGACTACAGTAAAATAAATTCCTATTCAGATATAAGCGATATCGCTGTCGATCTCGGTAGCCATTGCTATTTGTCTTTAATACTTTAGGACTTTGAATTTTATACATATACATTTACAAGACCATAAACTTCTGATAGGTTTTCCTGTAATCTATAGGTAAAGAACTATTTTCTGTATTTTTTTCAAAATTTTAGGCTCAGTAGTTTTGGGTATGGGGGGGGGATGGTCAATTTTCGTCTATTTTCTTAAATAACTTCAAAACAATTTATTTTAAAATTTAAAAAAATATATATTTGTGACCCTCACAGTAAGATCTTTCATTTGATATGTCACACGCTACAGTTTGCAAAACTTTTTTTTTATTTGTACTTATTTTCCCCCAAAAGAGTTATTTTCCCCATATTCAAAATTCATTTATTTACGTTTCATGTCCGTGTTTACCCAAACACGGACATGAAACGTAAATAAATGAATTTATTACCAAAATACATATGTGTACCAAGTTTCAACTTAATCGGTTCATTAGATTCGGAGCAAATTAGCTGTGACAGACGGACAGACAGACAGACAGGCACACGAGTGATCCTATAAGGGTTCCGTTTTTTCCTTTTGAGGTACGGAACCCTAAAAACAGGAGAAGTGGCAAGGGGGTGAATCTATGTCCGCGCGACATGCTCAGTATGAGCCGTTCATAGTCATAAATATGGCCGTCTCCGCGAACTAGTGCGCTTTCGACTGTGACCGTGACAATTTATTAGAATGCCGTGTTGTTCAGTGGTTTCTTGTAAAAACCGAAGCCAAAACAAAAACTATGTAAATCATGGAATCACTTTAAATGTAACTACAAGTATTTTACCACATTTGTCTTTAAAATCATGAAAGTGACAAAGGGACAATGTGGAGACACAGGGTTCCGATACATTTTAACATACTGGGCACATCTTCTTTCTTATCTATGGTCAGCACCTATCATTTTGAAGGGAACCGAAGGATCCAACACACTCATGGTGGCGAGTGTCTCAGCGAGACATTTGAGTGACCATGACATATCCTCAACTGCTCTTTCAAGTCAAACACACACATATTTCAACATACCTTTCCATATAACGTCTTGAACTCAAAGGCGATCCGCATACGCTGTTCATTGGTGCGTCTCGATAGGACATGGATGATGGCTTTCTCATCTGTTCCGAAGCCTTTCATGGCCTTGCGGAGGACGGCGGCATCATCTCGAGGATCGAAGGGATTCGCCGGCACAACGGTGGGTTTCGTCTGCAAAAGAACACGGTATTAGCCACTGGGTATTTACGGAAATAATTAAAAAGCCATAGGGACTACAGGACCTAAAGCACGGTCACTGTCGGACTGCATAGAAAAGAAAAAGAAGCACGATGACAGAACGCTGGTAATTGATTGCAAAATATGAAGCAATTATCTATTAACAAAAAATCTATTGATTGGACTACAAAATTAAAATTAAAACAATATATTACGTTATATGTTGCTTGTAGAATAATCTGACAAAAAATCAGAATGTTTGCTTGTATACAGAATGTAACAGAAAGGTAGTCAAATTTAAGGGTATGGTACAGACCATAAAACTGAACAACTTTCTCCATGGGAGCAACATCGTAATCGAGAAAAAAATATCAACTTTCCCGTACAAAACTTTAATACCCACTCGACGCAAATGTACGGGACGGCTGATTATTTTGTCGCGATTAAGATGTTGCTCCCATGGAGAAAGTTGTTCAGATTGATGGTCTGTACCAGACATTAAAGGTCATACATTTCTGGTATACCCTGTATATTAGTATGGTTTTTAATCGCTAAAAGAAATTTTTAGAGGTGTCTTCGTGATTTTTTAAATCGCATCAAATTATTTGTTTTAGGTATGTTTTTAATTCACTATCTAACCAGCCTAAATACTGAAGAATATCATATCTATTTTTATAATTTTGTTTACTGCAGTAGATCTTAAACTATTAGGCATTAAAAACTTGCGTTTAGGTCCTGTGGTCCCCTAATCTGAATTAATACTTAGATGATAGATGAAAATAGATAAATTATTGGCTCAAGATATTTTTGTCAGTTTCGCAGTTTCAAGAGTTGTAAAATGCGTGTTTGATGGCTAGAGAGTTATTTTATGATTTGGAAATGGCATCCACGGATGACAGACCTAAAAAGAAACTTTCGTTTGTAAAGGGTGTGGTACAGACCATCAAACTGAACAACTTTCTCCATGGAACCAACTTCGTAATCGCGAAAAAATAATCAGCCGTCCCATACATTTGAGTCGAGTAGGTATTTAAATTTTGTACGGGACAGCTGATAATTATTTCGTAGATCCAATACACTTTGCATTACCAGTCTTGTCATGAAATGGAAGACATGAATGTGTGCTTGGCATGCAGATATTTGCAAAGCATAGTGATGAAAAATTACATGAAAAGTGGTATCGATGACGCTCATTTAATGGAACAAATAAATAAATATATTACAGTCAATTTACAAGTTTACTTAAACAATGAAAGTCCATTTTCTATTGTTACTGAAGTAGGTATAATGATAAGGGCCGACTCGTTTCTGAATCACTCGTCTGAAGGACTGCTAAGAACTTATGAACTTTATGATTCATCACATGTGATCTAATCATTACTGCTGCGGCTTTGGCTGAACTATCTGTTTCGTGGGTTAAATTGTATGAAGGTACAGTCAGCAAAAAAAGGTGATTAACACTTGTGTTTTATAAATCTTAATTATTGAGAAAAAGACTTCATTAAAATCGGAACAGATGTAAATTTTAAAGAAAATTAACTCTTATCTAATAAATGAAATGCTAAAAAGAAGGTTATCGTATAATTTTGTGTTGATTTAGATGTGTCAAAAAGTAGCAGTGCTAACCGACTTCTGTTGCTGACCGTGCCTAATAGGTCAGTTACATAGATAAACGATAAGTAATTAGGTTAACTAATAAAATAATGGTATTGATATCATGATAGCACTCGAGACTAATTACATAAACATGACCTAATTAATACTGTCCCTAGGCATATTGATTAAACTCCAGACTATCATAAGTATCTGTAGGTAACATGCGTAAACATGATCTACCGAGCAATTTGACTTGTTAACTCTAGGTATGCATGCCACACGATTGTCTTTCCAAGTGCACACACAATTGAGACGAATTCGTCATTGAAACACATAAAAGAAAATAAATACCGTATAACGAAACGATTTAAATCCTCTCCGTATACCAATTGAAGCTCTATACGCACTGCGCATACTTGAATTCGATGTTACAGAGGACATATTAATTAATAGATACTTTTTTCGAACCAGCGGAAATGTTAATCACATCACTATTTAACACCATCACACGGATTATTAATTTGTTTTAGAGGTGAGACCAAAGGTGTATTTAGAGATCACCACATCCATTGTAGTGGGGACCAATGCCAAGACTGATTCGTTGGTGGGTATGATAAATGTACTGAGAGACGAAGTGAGCATAACAATGTAATTGCAGCAAACTGTTCCTTGAATAGAGTCACAGTACGAGTAGGTACGTCTCCAGCCTCCTGTGTTACTCTCAATAATGTTCGTCACGAATTTAAACTGAATATTTTTCTTTAATAGAAATTATAAGGAATACGTTATGCTCTACGTTTAGTCCACTCTCGGCCCCTCGACCCCTAAAAAAAGATTTGTTTATTTGTTTCCTCTCAACCCCTAAACATAGTTCACACTCGACCCCCAGGGGTTGAGAATGAATTTTCATACAACTGATAGGCATACCTCGTCCACTTTCGACCCCTAGTTCGTTTTTAAGTACCTAAAGGGAATTGCCCATGAGCCATACAAAAAAATGCTTGAAATGGACAACAATGAAATATATGCCAAATTGCACTACAAATCGTAGGGAATCCATTACAAATTCAATAATTATCAAAAAACTAGGTAGAAGCCAGTTCCAATCATTTTTTCTAAAATGTAGGTTAAGTCAAGGTTAAGGATTAATATGCAATAATTATACAACAAAACAGCATTTAAATGTTTTAATAATCATTAAAAACCACTAATATACCATAAAGAAACTGTGCAGGAGTATAGATATTGGATTGGTACCGGGCCCAAGCTAAGTACCATATTATTGACATAGTATGAGCACAGGTACCAACTGTTTGCTGTCCTACTAGGCAGTTACAATAACGATGCTATATATGCCTACTTGTCGACTATCTGGTCGACTGGTTCCTGGTGTCTCGGTGATAGTTTGAATTGCTAATCTTAGACATGCATCACAAACAACACTGTCTTGTTCAACCTGTGAAAAAGAACAAAACATAATGTACTTATTGTTGTATGTCAGTGCGTTCAACATAAATAGGCAAGACACCTAGAGAATCTCAGTAAGTACTTACAGCTTGTGGTGTTATCCATGCCTGTATTAAACCACGTACTTCATCATTTTGCACTGATATAAGATTACGTCTCATCGATCCAATATCGAGATAGCAATTAACACAGTGTACGTTTCTATCCATTTTTAAATAAACACGGCACAAGTCCGAAATAATAACAGCGTCGTTTAATATAAAGCAGGTTCAGGTCCGTCGTCAAAAAGCCGAGTCGAAGTTTCGGCGGGTCCAATCTAAGCCCGTGTTCAAAAATGGGTAACGTGTACAGAAGTAAAATCCTTAAAAAATGGCCAAAGTTGTCGTTAAATATCCTAAAAAGTAATATACTAGTAACTCAAGTCGCAAACGCAAAACCATGAATCGATCAAATCAACAATCGAAAAAACTAAATGCAGTAATGTCAAAGTGTCAGTAAGGCAAAGGACATTATGATGCATACAGCCTACGATACGTTTTCTATTTTGAAAATAATTTGATTTTAATTAATATTGACATGTATATATTATTTTAATTAGATTTACGGTATAAATAGGTCGAATTATATTAAATGAATGATAACTGTGCAATAATTCTATAAAATAGTTCGTTAAAGATTATTTGACGACTCCTGTTTGGCTGAATGTCGATTACTCATGTCAAATAAACACTGACCTCCATAATAAAATAAGAAGGAATTAGACGGATATCAAGTTAAATATTTTAAAGATCGTTATATTTTCACCCTAGGTATACAAACTTGAGAATTATTTCATTATACCTAATTTATTCTAAATAGAATTAAGGACTGTAAGTAGTTTCTGTCTATTTCAAGCATTTTTCAGGCATTCCCCTTTATATTTTGGTACAGTAAGCTACAGAAAGCAAAATTTAGAAATTAATATTAAAAAAATATATATTGAGGATATTTTATTTAAATAGTGTGCAACTATAGGGTAGACTGATGATTTATCATCGTAACTGACTGTAGGTACTTTGGGGGTCGAGAGGAAACTAAAACTTGCCTGGAAAATAAGATCCACTCTCGACCCCCAAGGGTCGAGGATAAACTATATTTAGAGGTCCAGTGGACACATTATTTATTGGGGGTCGAGGGTCCTAGAGTGGACTAAACGATGCTCATGGGGGCTAAAACGGCCACTTTGGCAGAATCATAATAGGATAATATTATGAATAATATTTGAAATCGTAAAACGGTTACAAACTGACAATTCATAATATATTGCCAGCTTGTGAAGTTGTGACCGTTTTACGATTACAAATATTATTCATAATATTATCCTATTATGATTCTGCCAAAGTGGCCGTTTTAGCCCCCCTGTACCTATTGATTTCAATCATAATAGGTATTTCTATGAAAAAACCGGCCAAGTGCGTGTCGGACAACGCACAATGAAGCGTACTTTAGAACAGTGGGGATGAATTTATACCAAAAATAAACTTAACATTGTAGTTAAAAAACAGGTTCTCCCATACATCGACATCACGGTCAATTCTCCAACGGCAAAATGTAAGTTTGTAATCACAAAAAATAAAATATTATATGTGATAAAACTACAAATTTACCATTTTCGGACTTTTTTTGTGCAGGTGTCACTGCACAATTAAAGGAAAAAGTGTTGCTTCTTGCCAAATTTAATGATTCTAGGTCAACGGGAAGTACCTACCCTAAAGCTTTTGATTTATTTGCGAGTATAAGTTGCATAAATGACTTAGAAGCTTGATTTTTTAGAGCTCCAAGCGACCATATGTACGCATTTGATATTAATAATAATTAAAATTCCACACGTTTCAGAGAAAAAGGTCTTGACAGACTGACAGACAGACAGACAGACTGACAAAGAATTGATCTTATAGGGTTCCGTTTTTTTTCCTTTTGAGGTTCGGAACCCTAAAAAGGACGAATTCTGAATTTAAACAGTACCTAACCTACGTAGGTGCTCAATAGGAAATCAGTTGTCCGTTTCCCAAAGCCTTACTGACGGTTATTCGCAAACGTCTCGGACTCTCGGTCGTGGTTGAACTCGTTGGTTTGGAAGCGTGTTTCATAGCATAGCAGCAGGGGAGGTCAGTATTCTCGCGAAGGAGGAGGCGGAACGCGTGAGGGAGAGACAACCTCACGCCCTCAGTCAGATTCCCGGCCACGGTAGCTCGCCATCCGGTGAGCACCAGGCCCGGGTCGACGGCGCGTTGTGTTCCTCAAAGAGATGTCAGCAATGATGGGGTCCAATTTATAGGGCCGATGCCGCCAGGTTCGCGGGTTGTTCGAAAGAGATATCGTGGCCCTGGCATAGGCAACTGAAGGAACACGGGTGGGTTTTTAGTCAGTAAAAGTCTGACACGGCCTTCCGCTCCACCCAGAGCGGGAGAAGGCGCCCAGCGGGGGATGATTTCCCATCCACAAAAAAAAAGGGGGAGGTCAGTATCAAGAATTTTAAAGCATTAGAGAACATGGATTTGTTTAAATTCATAGCTATGCCGCATTGTTTCCTGGTAAGTTTTGGGTACTCGTATAATATTCTGTTACGTACACACAGCAGCAGGTCAAGTTATTACAAACTGTAAAATTTTCTCATTCGATTTTGAACTTAATCATCAACATTTTTAACCGACTTCCAAAAGGAGGAGGTTCTCAATTCGTCGGAATATTTTTTTTTTTTTTTTTATTTTTTTTTTTATGTATGTTCCCCGATTACTCGAAAATGGCTAGACCGATTTGGATTTTTCTTTTTTTGTTCGAAAGGGTATACTTCCCAAGTGGTCCCATGATCATCAAATCAGGATCTGATGATGGGATCCCATGGAAATCGAGGGAAACCCTCAAATTTTATGGGCACACCTATATCGATTTCGGTATTTTTTATAGTAACTCGTGCATTTACTCTCGGAAAGTACCATTCGGTGAACTGGAACTGATGATGAAGACCACAGAGGGCCATCGGAAATACTCAATTATATCTAAGTATATAACAGGTTGCGATTCGATTACTTTAATATGGTTTATGCTCGTCAAAATAATGGTAATGGTGACTTCACCATGAGCTCCATTTCTCCTGGTTCTTACTAGGAGAACTCCTCAACAATTAACGTCCCTGCATCGGGAAAAGCAACATTTTGTAAAACGTGATGAGCAGTTGACATTGGGTTATTGTAACTTAGATAAATTACAAACTGAACCACTAAAAAGTGAAAAATAAAAACTTTTTACAAAAACAAAAACCGACTTCCAAAAAAAACACTACAAAGTGAAAAATAACTTTAATTTCGGAAGTCGGTGGCAAAAAACTAAAATACAGATCCAAAGACACCGACTTCCGAAATTAAAGTTATTTTTCACTTTGTAGTGTTTTTTTTGGAAGTCGGTTTTTGTTTTTGTAAAAAAGTTTTTAAGGATTAAAATCATTTGGAGTTTGACAGTTTGGTATAACTTGATGTGCTGTTGTCTGTACCTAACAGGACAGTTAGTATAAGGATAAAGTTTGCCATTATCCTACATTATTTGCTAATGATTTGTGGTTATGGTTCTGAACATAAGCAATTACCAAAAGGAAACAATAAAGCAAGGAAGGATAAATTTCATCACTGTTTAATTAATTTGCCCAAATAAACAAACAACCACGTTTTGGGTCATTAGCTTGGGGCTTGTATTTTAATTACTGTGCCTATACCTACAACCAAACATTAGGAATATAATATCATGATAATATCACGCAAATAAGTCCGTACTTCCATACTAGTAATAAATCCGAGACTAACTCTTGTCTGTCTGTCTTTTACACGCCTAAACCAATATTAAACCAATATTTTCCGCAACTCATGTGCTTCTAAACTGCCCGGTGGTCGCCGCATACAGGGCAAAGTACGTCGGTAACCCAGGTACCACCCGGGAGGTTGTTAGTAATGTCAAGGCGCTGCTGGCCTTCTTTGAGGAGCTGGGGTGGATCGAATAACCGACTTTCCCACCCATATGCAAAATACGCGCATTGTCGTGGAGTTGCGGATACCAGCCCGTATTACCTATTACCTATCATTAGAATCAGCAATACAACTCCAGAAGTTAGAATTGACCTCAAACGTCATGACTTCATGAAATCACTAGATTCGCCGCCAGTCTCTTGGGTACATTACCATTTGTTAATAGTTTTAGTAGTGAGGTTATCATGTTTTTATCTAAATAGTTTGTTAGCTAATTTAGTAAGAAGTTTATCCAGTGCATAAATATATTTTTATACTCTTTAATAGATAAGTACTTTTTAGTTACTTATACAACGTGTAACGTTAAATGCGCAAAACCTCTTAAGGGGTCATTGTACTCATCATTATGAACAACTTTTACTATGGGACCAAACATGAAATCGCGAAAAATAAATCAGCTGTTCAGTACATTTTGACGAATTATGCGAACATAAATGTACTAACAGCTGATTTTTTTTTCGCGATTTCGGGAATCCCATAGTAAAAGTTGTTCATAATGATGAGTGCAATGACCCTTTAAGAGGTTTTGCGCATTTAACGTTACACATTGCATAAATAAATTATGTGTGTCTAGGATCAAAACTAAAAGTGGTCAAGCCTTCTATAAAGCAACATAACAAAGCATGAACTGACATTGTTTTGCTTATCACAATAAGTAGCTCTTAGATTAGAACAATAAAACAAATGAAGTTGAATAAATAACCTGACAAGTTCTAAAATACATAAAAAAATATTCTGTGAATAAAATCTGTATATTTAAATATATATTTATTTTAATTGAGTGTAAGTGGTCATGTTATTGAAGCAGTTCAACATACCTTTCGCTCTGCAGGCACTGATGATGAGGTTTGGGAAGCTGTTTGACTATGTGCATGAGACTCTCTATAATGTTGATGCTCCTGGTGTTGGTTAGTTTGAGGGTAACCTGGACTAGATTGTGGGTAGCCAGGCTGGGCTGGGGCACCTTGCCCTGGGTACCCACTATGAGCAGGCTGGGGGTAGCCTTGAGCCTGTTGGGGGTAGCCTTGAGCCTGTTGGGGGTAACCCGTTTGAGCTGGCTGTGGGTAACCCTGGGGTGGGTAACCTTGAGCAAAATTTTGCTGAGGATAACCCTGATTTGGTTGTTGGGTTGGATATCCAGAGCCTGGTTGAGGATAACCCTGCTGCGGTGCTGGGTAACCCATGGTTGGGAGTCCCGGCATTGGCATTGGGTTTCCAAAGGACTGTGGGGCGGCGTTGTTGTATCCAACATTATGATAGTATTGTTGATGCGGGGTTCCTGCTTGACCCTTGAAGGAAATGAAAATGAATATCAATTCATTGACTACCTAGCATTTTCAATAGTATTGAATTCAAAAACCAAAATTATTTGTTATTCCCACTAACTACTTAAGTACCTACATAGTGTTACAGAATAAATTATTTATTATTAGGTATTACCACAGAATAAGAGTTACGCAATAGAAAGAGAGGCAACTTGTAGTTGAATATAACTGTAGGTAATAAGCGTTGTGCAACCTGAATTATACTTTATTGTGTCGTAGCAAGTCGCTTTTTATTTAAATGATTTTGCGGAGTGTCCCATCTGTATTAATCAGTGGTATTACTCAAACTCAAAGCATTTATTTCAATTACCTAAACCAATTACAGGCACTTTTGAATTGTCAAAGAGTCAGTCAGCTAGTCAGGAAGTTGAAGCTAGTTTCCTATTCCAAAACGCAAATAAGTTTCAAAGGCAAGAAATTCCAAGGACACTCTTTTAAATCAAGATATTAGAAAATTCTGGGTACCGTGAAACCTGCTTACTTTGCCACTTTTTCATGTGTCAAAAAGTTTGATTCACTTTAAAAAAATATAATTATATGAAAACATAATGAGTAACCTACTCCTAGACGTAGTAAATTTCATGAAAATTTATATTATTACTAAATATCTATCTTATTTTTCTAAATTAAAATATTAAAAGCATAAAAACAAATATGGCAAAGTCAGCTGTCACTTCTGGTAAATTTGCCATATGAAATTAAAAATGAAATTAGTGGAGTTTACGAGGTTAAAAAATAATATATTTGCACTCTTCCTTTAACCAGTAAAATAAAAGTGCAAACTTTATATTATTTAGCACTGGCAATATAACTCTTAAGAAGGTGGCAAATGCACCAACCTTTCCAAAATATTTCATAGTAAGAAGAAGTTAGGGTTAGGGTTGTCAAATAAAAATGTTTTCATAGTAGTTAGAAAAAAATAAAAGTAAAAAAATATAATCAGTTGTAATGCGATCAACACGCACTATTATTTGTTGGGACTAGGTATCCATTAATATAGGTTGTTAAGTAGGTAGGTACCTAATATTTTGTACACAAGGTGCTCATGAAATTAACATAAAATCATTTTGGACCATTTACTGGACTTAAGAAAGTCAAAAGAAGTAATTACCACGATCTTAAATATTACCCATTTCCAATGGAAACAACATTTTAGATGGAAAAGGAAATAAAAAAAATGTAATAGAATATACAGTATTTGCGCAAATAACTAAATCACTTCACATGTTTAATTTGAAGAATCTTCCGATCTTGCCTGGTGAGAAGCCTGACCCAAAACAAAAAAATGCTTTTGAAATTACCAGCCACCCTGTGTACTTTTTGTAAAACAACCTTCATTTAAGCACATGCACTGTGTATTTCATATCTGGGTACCTACCTACTTATATTATAACTAGGTACTTACAACGATAATTTAATAAAAATATTCATAAGAAATTTTGTGGCAGCCCTAACCTCCAACAAAACATGGCAAAGTCACCATCACAGACGTTGTGTTTGGGGTTGTTGAATTTACCAACACCAATTGCGAACTACAGGTAGCTTGTAGCACAGTAAATCAAATTTTATTTAGATAAAGAGCATTATGCTAACATAATATCAAAAAAGTACTTCCGTAGGCAATGCCTTTCCCGTTTGTTTTTGTAAAAGTTCCGGGGCACTAAGTTTTCCGCCACCAACATTCGAAAAAAGTAACCGCCGAAAATTACATCTCAAAAGCAAGCTGGGTTGCCATATCTCATTCGATGTTGCCATTTAACTAATAAATTTTACCATAAAGGCATGAATACATGACAAAAAACTGTTATTAAGATGTAACTACACTTTTTCTCTCAGAAGTTGGCTATGGCAAACTCGGCAACCGTTGGCAAAGTTAGCAGGTTTCACGGTACATTATTCTTGTTGCTTCTTAAGTGAGAACAATGTAAAAAAAACATAACTACAATAAGCTTCTCAATCAAACATACCTACTTAATTAGGTATTTTACAAAAAGTAGGTACTTAGTTAAGGTTTAAAAAGTAGGTACACATTGTGCTTACAACATTTAAAAAAATATCAACTACAACAGTTTGTGTATGTACCTACACTTTTCCATTCAGTTTGTACATATTTACAAGCAAGTTATGTTTCAACATTTAACAAATAAATATTAAAAATATTGTTGTTTAAGCAAAAGATAAGATTTAATCACAACATTTCAAACAGTTCATTATTATTCTACCTAAATAACATACAAATCCCAATTAGCACTAAAAACAATTCAATTTTGTGATAAACAAAACAGTTGCTTCGCAAAAGGCGCCGATTTCACATAGGTAACCAAACTTTTTACCAACTGAGGGTATTCAACATGCACTGTTAAAAACCCAAACCAAGCTACATCTAACAACTACGAAACAAAAAAATACACTTACTTGTTGCCACGGATTCATTTTAATACAACTTTAACGATACGGAACTTGTTAAACACTGACTGAGCAAGCGGCTACCGCAAACAGATTTGGTTAATGTGATGACGAACTACGCACGCACTGGTGACTAAGTTGACAAACTATTGCACCATGAACACAACACAAGAGCTTGTCTGATGACGTGAGCTATTTTCCTTCCTGTATTTCGATGGGAAAAACTACTTTCTGTTCTGTGAGAACTAAATGCATTGACCGATGACGACTAACTATTAAATGACATTGACACTTTGACATAACAATGACAACCGACAGAAGCCAACAGACTTGCGATCATGCGTTGCGATGTAATGTGACAGCTGTGCTGTGCTGCCAGCCAATATTTTTATTAAACTACTACGCTGCATAATAATTTCTGTTTTCTGAGCTGTTTCGTTCGTATTGTTACGCACGGCTACAGATCAAGCTATACATTTCCAGTATAAGCTAATCTCGCATTGCATAGGATTTCCTTATTTGAGAGGTCAGCAGGCCCGGATTGGCCATAGGGCAAATCTGGCAAATGCCAGATGGGCCGGATGCCCGATGGGCCGGTGTGGCCGATTGGCGGACGACTTTCTTTTGCTATTTGAAAAAAAAAGCATCGCGAAACATCGATTCAAATAACGTCCTCTACCGTTGAGCACCTAATTCAATTTACGTTATCGTCGTTGCGCTCTATCTCTAGTACTAGTACCTACTTTTTGCTTTTTAAGAGATGGCGGTCGCCACCGACACGTGACACCTCATGAAGACACCAATAAGACACATCACACGCGTGGGTTCACGGGTTCAACAGGGTTCGACCGACAGCGTCGTTATTTATTTATTTATTTATTTATTAAAACTTTATGCACAAGTAAAAATAATACTGTACAAAGGCGGACTTAATGCCTGAGGCATTTTCTACCAGTCAACCTTAGGGTAATGCAGAGACAAAACATGGTAGGTGCAACATAAGGGATAGATAACTCGAAAAAGAATAAATACTAATAAATACATACATAAATACATACAAATTACGAAGGCTGCGGCCGGGATACTTAAAAAAAACCAATTTAGATTCTAAAACTGATTTAATAAAAGCAAAAGAACTTACAATAAATGAAAACTATATCTAGCTAAATCTAAAGTTATGCCTTCCTTCGAAACCGGAATAGAAGTGGCCGACCTCATGTAGCGGTGGCGCGATGGTGCCGCGGTATTTTGTGCATTCAGCGCATTTGCCTCGTGTCGCTAATTGCGCATTTTACTTGTTTGTTATAATTAATTGAGGCCGTCCTTAGTCAGCGCTTTGGATATACTACGCTTGCGTAACACCTCCGCCTGTAGTTCAGCAACTATTTTAAAACGCTCAGTGAAAATGTTGCTGGTAGGTTTTCTCGTTGCGTATGCGTTTCAGATGTTACAGGAACTGCGTTTTCATGATTTCCTGGTCCTGTGGGTACAGCGTCGTTTTGGTTCGGTTTTCTGGAAAGGTTTCTTCCAGGAAAATATCTTCTGGTTAACATCGCAATTGTAAGTATGGCTGCGATACACAGTATAACATAAAACGGTATAGTAGTATGATATAGCGTTTCAGTTGTTTCAAACGATGAAATCGGCGACTGAAGAGTTATTCTGTCCTGAATAGTGTGTAGTCTATCCAAGTTAATAGATGTTAAATTTGCATGTAGTAAGCTTATCTCCTGTGTTTCAGTAGTGTAGGGAATGTTCAATACTTTTACAGGTTGGCCTTTTATCTCGTCCTTAGTGTTTATTAAGGTTATTTCGTTTGTGTGTATCGAGCAGTGCAATGGAATAGTGGCAAGGTAGCTTCCCCTCAGTGTGTCGTAATCGTCGCTTCCACATTTCATCTGAACTCTGGTAGATTGAGGGAATGATATAACGTAATGTCTACTATCTAATTCTTCTACAGCCGGTTTTGATAGATGTACGGTCGTTAGTTTACAGGATTTTTGTAATGTCTTGCTTGAAATGAAGGTTTGCACGCAGTCAGCTTGAGTTTGGATATAGTGATTTGTTTTTTGCTCGCAGAGGTACCGATTATTATTTAGCTTCGGGCATTCTGCCTCCATGTACATGAACGTGTTCCCATTGGTTGCTATGAAAGGATAAGGAGGTATGAGGACTTGGTTGTTCTTGTTCGGGACTATGGAGAGTTTATAAAGTGTATAGGTATCTTCTGAGACTATGGGAAACCTAAATGCTATTACTATTTTCCTGTCGTCGTAATAATACCCAGCTTTAATGATGTCATAGTACTGACGTAATTCTAACTCTATTACGTGGTGATTACCATAAATTTCCTTAAGCCTGTCTACTACGTTACCCAAGATGTCTATTCCTAACATGCTATGATGAATAGTCATCGCGCGGGTGAACGATAAAATATTCTCTATCCTATATAATTCCGATAACACGTCCTCTATGTTTTCGCTGACGATAGTCAACAGCTGATTGAACTTAGCGACTTGGATTATATTTATGCTACTTTCTGCCTGTTTTATTAATAGACTTAGTGTGGTGTTGATTTTACTCTGGTTTTCGACAATTTTATTTATGATATTAGTGTGAGTTAGCATCCACTCTTTACTGATGCTGATATGCTCGTTAAATTCATCTATAGTCTTCTTTTGGTTATTTCTCAACGTCTCTATGGCATTATTATATCGAACAGCATCCGAGTAATCGAGGTTACCTGTAACGCTTTTTATGACAGATCCTAGGCCGTCTATAAGACCTCTTTTTGAACGTCTAGGCTCTAGGGTACGTAGCTGATCAGTGACTTTACTTAATTTATCCGAAAGGTAGTCTATTTGATACTCGTAGAGAGAATATGTGTTATTCATCATGTGTAATTTAATGTAACGGAATTGAGTTTGAAGGGTGGAAAGAGTATTTTCAATGTCGTCCAGGTTGACATATTGGAGGAAAGTATGATAATGGGTTATTAGTCTGAGCGGTCCAAGTTTAAAGGGTAGTAATCCAATTCCAGAGTCTAAACTTTCAAGTTTTATCTCCTGGCTCCGTATTGCATATACCGTCAGTAGCAGCGTCATCCTGCAACAATTTAGCAGTCTTAGGTACGCGTTTAAGTCGTGATTTTGCTACGGGGCCGCGTTTCTTTGATGTATAAATGTGGATAGGTAAATCTGCTAAGACTACATCCTGTGTGTATCTGGGGGCTAATTTTTGCCGCGGGGCTGATGGGTTTTTTATGAAGACCTGTTGTTTAGGTTGATACTCCTCCTCCTGCTCGCGGGTCTTATTTCGGTTTTCGATTAAAGAGGTGCGATTACTAAGAGAGGTTTCATTTATGATTTGGTATACTGTTTTCATTTGATCTCTATGGTTTAATATGTATTGTTGCAATAGGTGGCTACTTAGATCAATGTCCCACGGGTCTCGGCTATCAAAGTGCCCGGTTATTATGTCAAATGGTCTGCATTTAGTGAAACTATGGATTGAGCTGTTATATCCGAGTAAGGCATATGGTATTAGATTGTTTGCGGGTTCTTTTTTATGTTGAATACGTAGGATTCTTATGTGTTCAAGTAACGTGGAGTGGAACCTTTCTATGTTGCCGTTATCGTTAGGACTGTGAGCTAGTGTTTTATGGTGATTAATTTTGTGGAGTCTAGTGAATTCAGCGAACAGCTGATTAGCATACTCGGTACCGTTGTCCGTTATTATAGTTACAGGAAAACCATGGTGAGTGCAAAACTGTAATAGGCCTTGTAAGATACTAATTGCGGTACCATCTCTCATAAGGTATGCTTGTCCGTATTTTGAAAATACATCAATGAATGTTAGGTATTTCTCATTTTCGACCGTGAAGAGGTCCATATGAATTATTTCAAACGGTTTAGTGGCTGGTGGCACTATGTTAAACTTTTGTTTGATGGGACTTCGGTCATATTTGGCCTGACCGCAAGTAGTGCATTCATTAATATACTTGGTAATGTGGTCTCTCATTTTCGGCCAGTAATACTTATGCGAGAGGGCTAGGTGACATTCGTTTATGCCGCGATGGTTAGTTTTTCCGTCATGATAATGCCTAATTATGTCTTGCTGCCTAAGGTACTCTTTTACATTTTCGAGTTCGGATTTACATAACACGAGGTTCATTGCAGAGCTTTTAAAGTTATCTTGTATTATAGGAATGATGTCATACATGCTCAAAGGGGGGTTAATAATAATACCCGTCTTCACCTTCGGGTTTACGTACTCTTTTATAGCGGCTATGACGTCATCTATTAGGTTAGTTTGTGAAACTTGTATAGAGGTGCGAGTATGTGTGTCAAACGGTTTGGTCGCGGTCGGTCTTTTTTTTATGTCTCCTACTACTGTCATGATTATTTGTCGGTGAAATTTATTTATAGGTTCGTCGGTGATTGGTACTTCGAGTATGGGGTTCTCGTTACTTGTGTGGGCTGTTTCAGTACTGGAGTCCGCTATTGACGGGGGTTTTTCGGAAGGATTCACTGTAATCGAGCTTATCTCGTCATTATGTATTTCAACTCGCGAGAGGGCGTCAGCGTTGGTGTTGTTTTTGCCCTTTTTATACACTACAGTGAAGTCGTACTCACTGAGTTTCAATCTCCATCTAGTTAAACGCGAGTTAGGTTCTTTCAAGCTCATAATCCATTGTAGTGGCTTATGATCCGTAACTATCTTAAACTTACGTCCAAAGAGGTAGGGTCGAAAGTACTTAGTGGCCCACACGATGGCGAGAAGCTCTTTCTCAATGGTACTGTAGTTTATCTCGCTTTCGTTTAGTGTTCGTGATGCGTATGAAATCGGTCTGTCTGATCCTATTGGCCCTTGTGATAATATGGCTCCTATCGCAAAGTTAGAGGCGTCTGTTGTCAATATGAATTCCTTATTGAAGTCGGGGTACTGTAAGATCGGGTCGTTTGTTAAGAGGTTTTTACATCGTTCGTAGCAGTCAACGTAGTCTTTATTAAGTGTGACGATCCTACCTTTCTTTAAGCACTGAGTAAATGGTTTCGTGATTCTAGCGAAATCGGGTATGAATTTTCTGTAGTATCCTATAAGTCCGAGAAACTGTTTTATCTGTTTTGAGGTTTTGGGTATGGGGTATTTTTGTATAGCTGTAATTTTGTCCGGGTTTGGTTTGATTCCTTCATTGCTTATTATATGACCTAGGAAAGCGGTTTCTAACTTCAAGAATTCGGACTTGTCCATCTGAATCTTAAAGTTAGATTCTCGGAGTCGTTGGAATACTTTCTCTAGGTTATTTAGATGCTCCTG
The DNA here is from genome assembly GCA_905163495.3 of Cosmia trapezina. Classification (NCBI taxonomy): domain Eukaryota; kingdom Metazoa; phylum Arthropoda; class Insecta; order Lepidoptera; family Noctuidae; genus Cosmia; species Cosmia trapezina. The sequence goes on from LR991028.1 coordinate 7,306,110, forward strand.
AAGCGAGGTACTATAGACTATGATGTCATCCATGTAGACGAGGCAGATCACGTTTTGTAGGCCTCTCAGCACATTGTCCATTACCCGTTGGAATGTTGACGGGGAGTTCTTCAAACCCATGGGCATTCTTAGGAACTCAAAATGCCCATGTTCTACATTGAATGCTGTCTTGTGGATGTCGTCAGGGTCTGTCTCAACTTGGTAAAAACCACTGGCAAGGTCAAGGGTACTAAAATACTGGCACTTCCCTAACTTGTCTAGGACGTCTGTTATGTTCGGTATGGGGTATTTATCGTCTATGGTTTTTTCATTTAGTTTTCGGAAGTCTACTACGAGCCTCCATTTTTGTTTCCCGGAAGCGTCTGCTTTTTTAGGGACTACCCAAATGGGAGAGCTCCAGGCTGAGTCAGAGGGTCTAATGATATTTTGTTCCAGCATTTTTGAAATTTGCTCCCTAACTTCTTGGCGATGAACGAAAGGATATCTGTAAGTCTTGGTATAGATAGGTGCGTCGTCTACAGTCCGTATACGGTGTTTCACCTTATTGGTGAAAGATAAGGGTTCGCCTTCTATGTAAAATACATCTGCATACTTCGAGCAAATATTAACTAAGTTAATTTTCTCCTCCTCATTAAGATGATCTGTTCGCAATTTAGATATTACTTTATTAATGCGAGATGTGTCAGGTATTTGTTCCAGGTTCATGCATTCGATGTTACTTATAGTTACAGCCTCTACCGGGTGGTCTAGGGATAGAATAGTATCGTTGTTTGATGGGTTTAAAATTTCTATAATGCCGCGGTTATTACAAACGGTTGTAATGCATTCGCTTACAATGCAATTGCACAGGTATTGTTGTGTGATATGTACGTCACCGTCTTTAGCGTTTATAGGTAATCTGATAAGCTTAGTTGTGTTGGCTGGTATAACAGCCTCATAAAGGTTTACATTTCGGGAATTAAACATTACGATAGGGTTCCTAGCGGTAGCCGTAATCAGTAGGTTGTCCTTTAAGTCAATCTTCGTCTTCCATCTGGTCAGTAAATCTAGTCCGATAAGTCCATCAAAAAATTGGTGAAAGTCATATATGAATAATTTAATCTCGTTAGGGTCATTGAGTTCACGGAAGGCTGGTATAGTTATTGAATAATCGTTTCTAGTTGTAGCGTGGACATTAGTTACCTCGAAGGGATCATAGTTAAGAGGGTATTCCGAGTAATACCGTTGTACAGCTGTAGGACTAATAAATGACTGGTTTGCTCCGGTATCAATGAGTAGGTTTAGTGGGGGGTCAGATATTTTTATGTAGGGCAACTGTCGTTGCGTTTGCAAGTTAACTTCTATTTTGAGGGTTTTAATGGGGATTTTATCTGAAAATCCTGGTTTGCGTTACTAGTCGAGGGTTGGGGGTCCTCACATGCTGTAGAGGGTTGAATCGGTTTTTGCTCGGGCACCATAGCTGGTCCGAAGTCCTGTACGTAATAGTGGTTACCGTCGTCATAGTAAACGTTATAGTCAGCATGGTCGTAGTCATAAGAGTAGGGTTCCTCCACGAGGTAATAATCATAGTTATTTTCGCTGCAATCGTTGAAATTCATCTCGCGGGTTTTAAAATAATTTGTCGGAGCCGGATTGCCAAACTTGCCCCAGTCATGAGGTCTACTTGGCATAGGCTTAGCAACAAAATGGCTGACCCCGCTCATTGGCTGAGGTCCCGGGGCTAGGGCACGTGGCTGAACTCTAAATACGTTGCTCTGAGCGTTATAGTTAGGCGGTGCCGCGCGGAACATTTGCTGTGTACGTGTTTGGTTATTAGGTGCGTTGGGCGCACGTGGCGCGCCATGTGGTTGGAACATAGGTTGTCTCCAACTGCTTTGCGGAGCCGGTGGCCGTTGCCAGTTTGAAAACGGTTGGTGACCAAAGGGTTTCGGCATCGACATGGGTAGAAAACCTGTGGGCTGTGTTAGTAATTTGGGCATGGGAGCGGTTGGAAGTGGCCTTTTTACACTCGCACTATCATTACGATTTTGCAAGTACATCACATTTAGTTCCTCTTGGACGAACTCCAGCGCCCTCTCTATGCTTTCAGGACGCATACAACGTATTCGGGAACCTAGAGGTTCCTTAAGGCCACGTACAAACGCTTGCATTGTTAATTTCTTGTATAGTGTACGTTTCGCTTCTATGGTGGTAGTCACTGTTTCATGCAACGATATATAAGTCATAATGGTACTGAATAACGATTGACATTGGTCGTAGTACTCTTGTGGAGTACTATTACCCTGAGCTGATACTAGGAGGTCATTATAGAGGGCTGTTTCGTCCCTCTGGTCGGCAAAGCTATTAATTAGGGTATTTCGTATTCCTGCCCAACTATCTGGGATGCCATTCGAATTAATTCTAGTTGCCGCAACGCCTGTTATTTTATTTAATATCCCGTTCAAAAGGCATAGGTTACCTAACTCACTTCCCGGTACATTACTTAAATAAGTACTAACTATCTGGTCGCATAATTTAATAAATCGCGTGAGTACGTTAGGGTTCCCATCGAACTCGGGAACTGAGCGCAGAGCCTTAAAAATTGTGTCCGGATCACACGACATTTCGCGGTCCTCTAATAGGCTATTAAAACCTAAATCTATGTCTCTACTCGAATCTAGCACTAATTGCCTACTATTCGGTCTACCTGATGTAGACTCGCGAGGTCCTAAATTACGCGGGTGGAAAATTTTGAAGGATTAAGTGACTTGGATACACAGGAAGCAACACAGGGAATAATTCAAGTGTACTCACGTAACCTTCATATCGGTCTCTGGGGTCGATGTCTGGATCCCGTTCTCTCCCGGCAGCAATCCTTGAGTTCGGATACTCGATGAAGCTTGACAGCAGGTTAGCCGCGATCGCTCACGCGCGGTAGCGATAATATCGATATAAGATAGACCTAGCTAACCTCGAGTATCCTACCGACTGCGCCAATTACGAAGGCTGCGGCCGGGATACTTAAAAAAAACCAATTTAGATTCTAAAACTGATTTAATAAAAGCAAAAGAACTTACAATAAATGAAAACTATATCTAGCTAAATCTAAAGTTATGCCTTCCTTCGAAACCGGAATAGAAGTGGCCGACCTCATGTAGCGGTGGCGCGATGGTGCCGCGGTATTTTGTGCATTCAGCGCATTTGCCTCGTGTCGCTAATTGCGCATTTTACTTGTTTGTTATAATTAATTGAGGCCGTCCTTAGTCAGCGCTTTGGATATACTACGCTTGCGTAACATACATATAAACAAAATAAAGTTTGTCAGGAGAAATAACAAAAGGCAGAGGAGAAAAAGAATCCAGCAAATCAGCGCTGCGATGATTTTGCCAACTTTTCACGAATATGTTCACGTGCCTTCACTTTGAAAAATAACGGACTGGTTGCCATCCTGATGTTCAGAGGGAGCGCATTCCAAAGAAATACCGCCTGGACAAAGAAAGAAGAATGAATAAAACCAGAGCGGTGAGAAGGACATCGTAGCAGAAGATTGTTGGTTGAACGAAGATTTCTACTATGGGCAGAGCATAAGTATTGAACATGGGAAGTCAGATAAGAAGGAGAAGTGGGCTTGTTTAGTATGGAATATAACATAGACAGAGCCCTCAGCTCTCTGCGCTGACGAATGGGTAACCATTTTAAAACCAATCGGTGCGCAGACACATGATCATACTTACGAAGATTGAAGACGAATCGAATGCAGTTATTTAGAAGGCGATCAAGTTTGTTGAGGAGATCTGCATTCAGGTCATAATAACACACATCACCATAGTCTATTATGGGGAAGATAAGGGACTGTACAAGCATTGCCTTTATGTGTGATGGAAGAAGGTTTTTCAACCTATAGAGCGACCGCAACGTTCCGGTGACTTTCTTACTTACAGTCATGACCTGCTTTCGCCAGTCAAGACAAGCGTCGACATGCAGACCAAGATCCTTAACATTGGAGCTAAACGGAATGACTGCATTGTCAAATATTACAGGTGGCACAGTTAGGTCATTCAACTTTCTCATACTGTGAGGGCTCCCTACAATTTAGTCCCCCTACAGTTTCCCTACAGTTATTGTTTTAGTTTCGACTCGACACTTTTGAGCGAATATTTTCTTTATCAAAGTAGTAGTCGCACCAGTGGCGGATTTGCCCTAAGGCCCAGTAAGCGTGGGCCTAGGGCGGCCAGATATTACTACTTACAGAATCTGACAAAAAATTCACTGATGATCAAGAATAACTGAAAGTACCTAAATATTCTAAAGTCACATTATGGCATTATTCCTAAATCACTTTCTTAAAAATATACAGGTATATATATTGGTTATTGACCAATATCCTCTTAAAGGAACAACATTTACAATGGGACCAAACCTGAAATCGGGAAAAAAAGTCAGTAACTAGCTGATATTAAAGTTAACTAAATTTCTGAATCGAATTTGATGAAAGTTGGCAATATACTAAATTCATCATGTAGACTTTATGATGGGTGCTAAGAAAGGGGCGGCTGGTACTTTCTACATGGCCTGGGGCCTAGAGTAGCCAAGAGCCCAAGACTGCAAATTCGCACATTGGTTCATCATAATACTTCGCAATATCTTCTCGTCTCACATGCCGCAGTGTCTCAAGACGAAAGTCTTTGACCAGTGCGTGTTGCCTTGCCAGTGATGACCTAGAGCTTTGAAACGTGGTCGCTCACAATGGGCCTTACTAGAAAGCTAAAAGTCACCCAAAGGGCAATGGAGAGGGCTATGCTTGGAGCTTCCCTACGTGATCGAAATGAAGAGATCCGCAAGAGAACCAACCAATTGCCAAACTGAAGTGGCAGTGGGCAGAGCACATTGCTCACAGTACAGATGGCCGATGGGCCCGAAAGGTTCTGGAGTGGCGGCCGCATACCGGAAGACGTAACGTTGGAAGGCTTCCCACGAGGTGAACCGATGGCATTGTAAAGGCCGCAGGAATCCGCTGAATGCGGGAAGCACAGAACCGGTCGAAGTGGCGATGGCGGTGCTTGGGGGAGGCCTATGTCCAGCAGGGGACGTCTTTCGGCTGAAATGATGATGATGATGAATCATTTTAGTCGTTGCAAACATCTGCAATAACTATTCCAGTTTAGAAGTTGTAATAATTAACTTCGTTAACTATACAAGAATCATTAGCATACAGCTTCCGTCACATATTTGAAAATCGTTGGGTTTCCTACTTTCATCGAATTCTTTACATTATTCGTATTCTCTACTTTACGATGTCTAAACATTGATCGATATCTTTGCATTCGTCGAATTTCCTACACTCAACAAGTTTTCGGAGTTCTTCAAGTTTTCTACATTCATCGAGTTGTTTAGAGTTCTTGGAGTTCTTCCAGTTTTTTTTTATCGAGATATTTACAAAGTTCAGTTTTTTCCCGTTTCCTACATTCCTCAAGTTTTCTACACTCCCCAAACTTATTACATCCATCGACTTCAGTTTCATCTTGTTTTCTATTATAGAGTTTCCTGCATTCTTCAAGTTTTTTGAGGTCTTCAAACTTTTTACTTTCATCGCGTATTTTGCGATCTAGAAGTTTCCTACATTCGTCAAGTTTTCTAAGCCCATCAGGTTTTCTACGCTCATCGGATTTCCGTATTCTTCAGGTTGTCTTTGTTTTTCAAGTTTCCTATATTCTTCAGCTTGTTTTCGTTCTTGTAGTTTCCTACATTGTTCATCTTGTCGTCATTCTTCAAGTTTCTTACATTCTTCAGCTTATCTTCGTTTTTGTGGTTTCCTATATTCTTAGCTTGTCTTCGTTCTTGTAGTTTCCTACATTCTTCAGATTGTCGTCGTTCTTCAAGTTTCTTACATTGTTCAGCTTATCGTCGTTCTTGTAGTTTCCTATATTCTTCAGCTTGTCTTCGTTCTTGTAGTTTCCTACATTTTTCAGCATGTCGTCATTCTTCAAGTTTCTTACATTCTTCAGCTTATCTTCGTTCTTGTAGTTTCCTATATTCTTCAGCTTGTCTTCGTTCTTATAGTTTCCTACATTCTTCAGCTTGTCTCCATTCTTGTAGTAAGAATGTAGGAATACATTCTTCAGCCTGTCATCGTTCTTCAAGTTTCTTACATTCTTCAGCTTATCTTCGTTCTTGTAGTTTCCTATATTCTTCAGCATGTCGTCATTCTTCAAGTTTTTTACATTCTTCAGCTTATCTTAGTTCTTGTAGTTTCCTATATTCTTCAGATTGTCTTCGTTCTTATAGTTTCCTACATTCTTCAGCTTGTCTTCATTCTTGTAGTAAGAATGTAGGAATACATTCTTCGGCTTCTCGTCGTTCTTCAAGTTTCTTACATTCTTCAGCTTATCTTCGTTCTTGTAGTTTCCTATATTCTTCAGCTTGTGTGCGCTCTTTAGGGCTAGTACTTACAATCCTCAGATTGTCTGCGTTAATTAGGTTTCCTGAAACAGTCATCAGATCTTTTACGGTCTTCGTCTATACCGTCTTTTTTGTTCCTTGATGGAACGTCTACCACGAGTGGAAAGCACCTTGACCTAACAGTCAAATAGCTTGCTTCACTTTGTTTCGAGCCGTCGTGACTCGTTACGGCCAACATTTGTGTAGAGTTACAAAGTAGTGTAGGAAACGGTTTTTTTAGTGAAGATTTTTTCGAAATACTTATCACATGTTTCTGGAGTTTTAATTTCAATATGTTACACAAACCCTGTCTAAACATCTTTTGGGGAGAAACTATCTACATCGCACGGTTCCAGTTTCAATGGTAGTCGCTTCCTGTGACGCAGGACATTGGCTTAAAAATTCCATATTACTGTACACTATTTTACGAAGTATTTGTGTGCCGCCTGGAGTATTCTCTAAACATGCCGAACAAGTATCCTCACAGCAACTTGTTTTTGCTTTTCCTTAAAAGATAGACGTTGCTGTTAGTCTTTTTTTTACTTTTTAAAACATAATACATAAACTGATGCTAGTACGCACGAGGCTATCTTGATAAGCAGTATTATATGTAGTTATATTATAATTATAATCCAAATATTATTAGTTTATTTTGTGCATCCGTACAGCTATTCACAACGCCTTTTCGTTATTCCATTCAAAGTAGGCAGGTAGTTGCCGGTGTTGTGACTAACTATAGGAGTAGGAAACCTTCAAAAACGAAAAGTGATTAGTGCGTTGTATGTATTAATATTAGCCCGCGTGCATGTCGGAAATTATCGCATGAAAACGTACTCCCGGGTTATAAAGTATTCTACGTCTTAATCCCGGTCATGGTATACCCATATGCCAAACGTCCATCCGATAAGACGTTTTAGCGTGAGAAACAAACAAACTCACTTTCGCATAAATATAATAATGGTTAAGGTAAGGTGGAAAGACTGTGTTATTAATATAACTATTATTTTCAGAACATTTCCACTGGTTTCCGTTTTAGTGAATCACCAAATGTTTATTTTACAGTCGCACAAACTTACGGTATGTTACAAAATACCGAATGATAACAATAAAAGTACTAGAAAATAAACGAAAATCGAATTCGATAGCGAATCGAATGGTTGTGAATAGCTGTGTAGGTGAAAGTAATTGTGCTCGGTATCGTACCATAATATCGATAATTTTAAATATTTTAGCTAGATATATAGGTACAGACAGTTGTGCGGAAATCGGATGTCATGTTTGATGCGGAGGAATGAGGAAAATATCGTGAGGAAAGTTTTGAGTATGAACGTCGATGGCTATAAGAGTAGGGGAAGACCAAAGAAACGATGGATGAACTGTGTGAAAGATGACATGGCTAAAAAGGAGAGTACTCCGAGATGACGACTAGTAGAGAAGTATGGAAAGGTATATGTTGCGCCGACCCCAAATAGATTGAGATAGGGGGCAGGAGAATGAAAATCAAATCAAATTTCTCCAAATGATTTTAAACTTATTTGACAGATAAGTTCAAAATCGAATGAGAAAATTTAACAGTTTGTGGTAGCTTGACCTGCAGCTGCTATGTGTACCATGAAAACTTTAAATCGAAATCTCTTCTTACAAATCTACTACTTCCATCTGTTATAATATTCTACCAAAAAAACTGGACGTTTCCAAAGTAGGTAACCCAATAAGTAACTTTTGGAATTTGGAGGGAAGTTTGAGGCCAACCTGGGCAAAAATAGCACTCAATCTCTGAGTACAGCTTAGAGCATTTAAAATGCTCTAAGCTGTACAGCCTACTCGTACCTACTAAATCCTGGCTCAATTTTACAAGTGAGCCAAGATTGAGCACAGCTCATTGGTTATTACTAACCGTAGGTATTCATGTCACAAAGATCGACGAATCTAAGATCATTTGTGCGACATTTTCTAATTCGGAAAGCGGGGTATAAATAAAGTGGATTGTTTAAAAACAAAATACATACACAATCTATATTAATATGTCACCGTAAGATTGTGAGAACGGTTAGTGTATAATCTATTGCACAGACCACTTAGGGATACAATACATCTATTGGTATTATTTCCGTTAAATAATAAATAAACTGTCGAAAAATTAAGAAGGACAAGAAGTCTAAGAAGTCCGATTTGATATGAGGGTGTCCCTCTTTGTCCCACTGTTTATCTCTCTTTGGCATATGAAACGATATGGGCTGTCAAAATGGACCTATTATTTTGTAACAACTTTAGGTTAGAACTATGACCAACCGCGCGCGAGCCGAGCGAACGGAGCGAGCGGTGCCGGGGCAGCGCCCGAGCGGCGAAGTTGCTCACAGCTAATCAGGCTATTTAGCTGTCGCGCGCGCAACCGCTATCAAAGCAACATCGTTCTGTTTCTGTCCGCAAATTTTAATCGAAATATTAGTAAAAAGTTGAAGGTTTTCACTGTATTTTATACTGATCGAAAGATCTTGAAAAGTGCTTTGTTATTGTGCTCTTTGTGAATCAAGAATCGCCGGGACTAGTGAGTAATAAAGAAAAACATTTTAAAAATAATTACAACTGACCGTTGGTCCATGACCTAGGGCAACCCGAACCCGCGCGCGCAGAACGCTCGCTTCTACGCACACATAAACACTTGTGGTTGACTGCGCTGCGCTGTGCAATACTGTGCATGTGTATCGCTACCTACGCCTACGCTACGCACACACGGATACGGCAAGCTTGTTCACTGTCACATACGCTTTGTTAATAATAGTGTGCAAAGTTTTATTGGCAATCAGATCGCACAGAGCTTTTACTAACGCTTATTTCACTATCGCTTTTGACAAGGAAAAATAAAATAATGCCGAATATAATTTGTACGGGATGTACTAAAAAAATACCTGACCGCCAGTTTATAGTCTGCATTGAATGTAACTCGCATTATGATCGCAAGTGTTCTAATTTAACGGAGAAAAGATTTAGCATGTTGATAACTGATAAAAAGGCTAACTGGAAGTGCAAGGGATGTTGTAACAAACTTCCAAAGAAAGATATCGGTTCTTCCCAAGTGAACATCTCTGGCGAGAACGACAATAGTCCTATGCATAACTTATCCTATATCGAGACAGGTACCATCGCGAACGAAAGCGATTCATCCCCTATCAATAAAAACTTGTCAAGCGTTAATTCATACATAAATGAGAGTACTTTACGAGACATATTGAATACGTTTAAATTGGAGATACGAGACACTATTAAAAAAACCGTTAAAGAAGTTGTTGCTGAAAAACTAGATGAGGTTCTTGGCCAGATCTCTGGTTTTCATGAGTCACTGAACTTTATAAATGAAAAATTTGAAGATTTTAAAAGCTGCATGGACACTAACAATGCTATAATCCAACAATTACAAACCGAGAATGCAACTCTAACATCTACGATGAAAGGTCTATCAGACAGACTTAATTTACTGGAACAGCAACTTCGAGAGAGCAATGTTGAAATAAATGGTTTAACTGAACACCGCTCTGAAAACCTAGCTAACTGTTTAGTCCAACTTGCCAAAACTGTTAACGCCCCTATCAATGACGATGATATAATGCAAGTGACACGTGTTGCTAAACTGGATAAAGACAGCGCCAGGCCTCGCACAATTGTGGCAAAACTCCGCAGCCCACGTGTAAGGGATACCCTACTGGCAGCTGTGCAAGATCACAATAGAAAGAATCCTGACAACAAGTTAAACACACATCACTTAGGTCTGGGTGGAATTAAAGCTGCCGTCTATGTATCGGAACACCTAACCCCGGCAAATAAATCACTCCACGCTGCCACGAGAATTAAAGCTAAAGAATCAAAATACAAATTTGTGTGGGTTAGAAATGGCCGAATCCTCACTCGTAAAGATGAGACTACCCAACCTCTGCTAATACGTAGCTCTGAAAGTTTAAAACTCATGATGTAAGCACATTGTTACTGATATAAGTGTTATTGCGTATTTTAAAACAAAATTCACTATTTACTATCAAAACATACGAGGAATGAGAACGAAAACAAACGAACTATATAAAAATATTCTACTATGTTCATATGATGTTATTGTATTTACCGAGACTTGGCTTAACAAGAACATATGTAATAATGAGTTCATTGACAAAAGATACATAGTTTATCGAAGAGATCGTGTAACACGTAATACTGTTAATCAGAGTTGTAATAAAAATTTGAAATTGGATGGTGGAGGTGTGTTGATTGCAGTCACACGGAAATTTGTCTCTTGTCGAGTTACCAACTGGGAATCTGAATCTGAAGATTTGTGGATTACAGTCAATATCTCCTCCGATAATAACCCTAAAAAAATTGCGATATGTGCTGTGTATGTACCACCCCCTCCAAAACTTGATACGCAAACTAAGTTTCTTGATAATGTGAGTAACGTTATGAATCAGATGGACAGTGTAGTGGTTCTCGGTGATTTTAATCTAGGAGGTATTCAGTGGATTAGTGAACCTAATTGTAATTACACGGTACCTAGCAATTTTAACAGTAGATTGGAATGTTCTTTAGTTGATTTTTTAGCTATAAATAATCTCTTTCAAGTTAACAATATCTGTAACTGTAATGGCAGAATTCTAGATTTAATTATGAGTAGCATTGAAGACGGAACAATAAACCAACCCTCACATATTTTGAGTAAATTAGACCCGCACCATCCTTCACTTTTGTACTGTATTGAATCATCTAATTCAGCCTGGCTCCGTAATAACGACAACATGAATTTAAATTATTTTAAAGCAGACTATACGGCAATCTTAAGGGAACTAGGGAACACTGACTGGGAATCAATGTTTTCTTCTTGTTGTACCCTTGATGACACGGTATCTGTCTTTTATGAAACTCTTAATGCCACGATAGAGAGCAATGTTCCGAGACGCTCACTTAAGCAATGTAAATATCCTCGCTGGTTTTCCCCTTCACTTATTAAATTAATTGCCGAGAAAGACAAAATCAGAAAACGGTACCGCAAGTTTAACAACCCGCGCGACAAAATAGAATTTACAATACTACGCGAAAGATGTTCTAAATTATTTGATGTCTGCCATAAAACTTATAAACGTAAAATAGAACAAGCTGTGACTAAAAATGCGAAAGTGTTTTGGCAATATATTAAGGAAAAACGGAACAATAACTCCACATATCCTGAACGCATGCATCTTAATGGAATTTTTGGTGAAAATGGTACCGATATCGCCAATCTATTTGCTTCTCAATTCTCCTCTGTATACCATGACGATTCCCAAGTATTAATCAACACAGCCACAGTAATTAACGACTCTTTATCTTGCAATATACAGTTTACTGCAAGGGAAATATTTGTTAAGCTGATTCAGCTTGATGCTAACAAAGGTGCAGGTCCTGATTCAATACACCCCTATTTTTTAAAACGGTGTGCCAATGTACTAGCTACACCTTTAGCCAAGATCTATAACCGCTCTCTTGCCGAAGGAATTTTTCCAGAAGAATGGAAGAAATCTAGAATTGTTCCTGTTTATAAGAAAGGTGACCAGGACAGTATTAAAAACTATAGACCCATTGCTATTCTCCCAACCTTGGGCAAAATTTTTGAATCCCTGATTTATCCTATTATATATCGACATGTTAGTAAATTTATCTCGACTCATCAACACGGTTTTAGAAGTGGTCGTTCTATTGAGACTAATTTATCTTGTTTCATTTCTGATTTATCAAAAGACATTGATGGAGGATATCAAGTTGATGCGATATACACCGATTTTTCCAGTGCTTTCGATAGGGTAAATCATCAACTATTATTACATAAGCTGGAATCTTATGGTATCCACGGTTCCCTTCTTGCCTGGTTTAAATCATATTTGACCGGCAGGAAACAAGTTGTTTCAGTCGGAGGTCATGAGTCTATTATGTATTATGCCGAATCTGGAGTACCACAGGGCTCGCACGTGGGTCCCCTTCTTTTTATTATATTTGTCAACGATCTTGCGTCTCGAATTAGCTGCAACTTTTCTTTTTATGCTGATGATCTCAAAATCTATAAAAGAGTAGAGTCACTGACAGATGCCAGCCTACTCCAACACGATCTTGATCAAATCAGTCTCTGGTGTGAATCTAATGGGATGACCTTAAATGCGGACAAATGTTTTTGCATCCGCTATAGCCGAAAATTACAGCCACTACTTTCCCCTTACAAAATAAACAACATTACCTTGCAGGAGGTTTCTGAAATCCGTGACCTAGGCGTAATTATAGACCAAAAACTAAAATTCACCTCTCATATATCTGAAATTGTAAAAAAATCGGCTCAAATGCTTGGTTTCATCAAAAGAAATACAAAGTCATTTGGGGCCAAAACTAAAATTATACTGTACAATGCTTTGGTGCGTTCTCATTTAGAATTTGCCAGTATAGCATGGAATCCCATGTACGCTGTACATTCGCAGCGTCTCGAGAATATCCAGCGTGCGTTTACTAGGCATATTGCTTACATGTCATCAGGAATATCCCACAGATGTCCATACGAACAACGTTTGGCTTTCTTTCGCATTGAGTCGCTTCGGAACCGTCGTACGGTCCAAGACTTAGTTTTTCTTTATAAAATTGTAAATGGTCAAATAGAATGCGAGCAATTGCTTGAACGTGTCATGTTGTCAGTCCCATTTAACCTTCCTAGACAGCCAATATCTAGACTTTTTGAACCACCTACCTGTAGAAATAACTTTGGCAGACATTCACCAACATCTAGAATGTGTATTCAATTCAACGAACTCAACTCAAAACTACCTGATTTGGATGTATTCTTTGGTTCCCTGCCGAAATTCAAAACCCTCTTGCGCAGTCATTTAAATAAACATTTAAGTGACTAACGTCGTACTTAGTAAGCTAATTTTATTTTATTTTAGTTAATATTTTATTTTATTGTAATTAGTAATGTATAATGTATATTTTATATCTTTATTTGTGTAAGTCAGTTTTTGTTCGCTGTTTTGTTTTGTTTATAATTTTGTTTTTCCTTTTCATTTTAATTAATAATTTTAATTGATATAATTAACGGTGGTTGCTTTGTATTATGTGTTCAGGCATTAACGCCTTCAATTATAGCAACGGCAACACGACGCGTTCTGTGAAGAAACTATTAATAGACAACGCGGCGTAACTTTTTCCTACATACAAACGTGCATAGGTCATTCACTTGCCTAACAACCATCGTCCGTGTAACATTGTTTTTTTTTACAATATATGTAATATTATCGAGTCACGGCATTTTATTTGGCACCATTATATCCTCCAAAGATATAACATGGTGGCCCATGAGGGGAACAAAGAATAATCCGCGTAAATAATGAAATAAAGTTCAATAAAATCGGTACGAGTACGACACGCGCGCATCAGCAACGAACTCCAAGATTTGAAGCCTTGCAGTGGAGGGACAAAAGCCACGGGTTCCAGCGTATGGAGGACTGTCGCCTGGTCAATACAAGGAGCCAGGATTCGAGCAGTGGTGCAGCCAAAGCATCACATCGAACAGGGCGTCGACGTGTCGCCTCAAAGTTAAGTGCCTATCCTTTGTTCAAAATCCATCCATTCGCCCAAAATACCCATAATACCTATTAAAATATTGAGAATAGCATTCCATTTGTGTAAATTAAAGTTTTTTCGTGCATATTAGTGCGAAATCTCCTAAGAATTCCAAATATTGCATCAGATATTTTTTTTTCCATCCACCTTCAACTAAAAATAAAATCGTTGAATAGTTTAGAATAATGTTAGATTACTTCGTTTAATTATAACGAATTCGGAGTATAAGTAAATTTCTATCCTGATTCGTCATTGAATTAATATTTTTAAATAAAATAGGCTCAGTCATAGATAATTAATAATAATACTACGCACTCAGTCCATGACCTTTCAATGTCAAGTCCATTAGGTACTCGTAGTTTTATTTTTTGGTTCTGGCTTTTGGTTTAGCGTAGTGTGCCGACTATTCCAGGTCACACCTCTTCGAGCGGTACCGGCCAGCGGCCTGGTCAAACGGAAAACTTCCCGGCCGTCCGGTTGGCGGTCAGCTGCTCATGCGCACCCAGCTTCCCTAACAGCAGGTGACACCGAAACGAGGAACGTGAGCCCATTCATTTTTCTTTTAAATTTTATTTTGGAAATTGCCCAACATCATCTTTGAAGTTGACATCGTGACACTGTTTATTCACAATGTCAGAAAGTAAGCAGCAGAGTTATAAAGAATTGGTCACAAAACGAGCGTCCGCCAAAGGACAGATTACTAAATTTAAAAATTATTTAAATAACATTTCTGAAGTAGATGAGTTAAATGATATTCAATTAACAGAACTAAATTTAAAACTCGCAAAGTTTGAGGCATTATCTGTTAGGGTTGATGACTTGCAAAGTGAAATAGAGGTTCTGAATCCTGAAAACATTGCGGCTGAAATTGACGAGCGCGATAATATTGAGAGAGACATAATAATTAATATAGCCACTGCTAAGAATTTAGCTGCCATGTTTTCTCGAAAAAATGAATGCGAACAAAGACGCAATTCTGTTCATAATGCTTCATGTTGTTCAGAAGATCATCCCAATTTAGGATTAAAGCTCCCACAAATACAAATAGCTAAATTTAATGGTGAATATTTCCGTTGGTTAGAGTTTCGAGATACTTTTGAAAGTTTAATACATAAAAATGTTCATATTTCTGAAATTAACAAGTTTTATTATTTAAATTCATACTTACAAGGTGATGCAGCCAGAATTGTTTCCAATCTTGAAGTTTCTGCAAAGAATTATTCTGAAGCTTGGAAGCTGCTTTGTCAACGGTATGATAACAATAGAATTTTAATTGATTATCATCTTGATTCACTACTGAATATAAAACAGCTTCCAGATGAGTCAGAAAAATCTTTAAGATATTTAGTTGATCATATTACTAAAAACTTACGTGCCTTGGTCAGCTTGGGACAATGTTGTCAGCTAAGTTCGATAGTCAAACTTTGTTGAAATGGGAGGAATATCGCAATAGTTTAGGCACTAAGCTACCAAACTTGGAGCAGTTTTTTAAATTTATTATGGATCGTGCTAGTGTGCTAGAATCTGCAAATCGTAGTAATAATAATTCCGCTAACATAGATTCAAAGAAACCTACAACTCCTCAACGTTCGACGTCACATAAACAAGGTCAACGAAAGAGTCAGAATAACAATGTTAAATCTTTTGCAAGTACTAGTGATAATAAGAAAAATAAAGGACAAAAGGGTTATTCGTGTATTGTTTGCGACGAAAGTCATAGAATTTATGACTGTCCAACATTTAAGGCTAAGGGTATAAGTGATAGAATGGCGGATGTGACGAGGTATAAACTCTGTATTAACTGTTTGAGACAGGGTCACTCCGTTAAGGATTGTCGATTCCGGTCATGCCAAGAGTCTGGCTGCACTGAGAGACACAATAGCTTGCTGCACCAGCCGCAAGCGCCGGCCACTCTCGCTACGGTTGATAAGCCGGGTGAGATTGTAGCACACTGTTCTAATAATACAGGTCAAATTATACTGTCAACAGCCATGGTGGAGGTATCGAATCCATTTGGCCAGCAAAAGGTCAAAGTTCGTGCACTATTGGACTGTGGCAGCCAATCATCTTTTATAACTGAATCCCTAAAGATCAGGTTATCATTAAAGTCCCATCCCATTGACACTCTAAAGGTCATTGGCATAGGCAACACATCAACAAATAATGTTATTGAAAGTTGTAATATTAAATTACAATCAATAAATAGTAACTTCAACATAAGTTGTTCATGTCTTGTGTTGAAGGAATTGACAGGTAGACTGCCAAAGTTTCCCATAGATATTGGTTCTCTGAAGCTACCTGAAAATATTCAGCTGGCTGATCCCATGTTCCATAAACCAGCCGACATAGATGTCTTGATAGGCGCTGACTTATTCTGGGACATTCTAGGTAATGAGCAACTTTCATTAGGTGTCAAAAATCCTAAGATAAGAAGTTCACAATTAGGTTGGATTGTATCTGGCCCCATGGAATCTGCGAAGCCACATAAAAATGTTCACTGTAATCACAGCACAGTTTCCAAATGTACTAGTGGTGATGATAGCATTGATAAAATGTTAACTAAATTCTGGGACCTGGAAGAAATTCCTGGAAAATCAATTTCTACGAGTGAAAATAAAAGTGAGTGTGAAAAACACTTTCTAAATCACACAACAAGAACCAACACAGGTAGGTTTTGTGTGAAATTACCGCTTAAGGATATTGCTGATTGTTTAGGCGATACTTACAAGTTAGCTAAGAGGCGCTTCCTTAATACGGAAAAACGATTAAAACGAAACCATAACTTAAAATTAGAATACGTCAAATTCATTAAAGAATACGAAGAATTAGGCCATTTATCGGTGTTAAATGTTAATTTAAGTGATAGTTTAAGCCCATGTTATTATTACCTGTGTCACCACGCAGTTCTGAAAGAGGAAAGCGAATCTACTAAGGTTCGTGTGGTGTTCGATGGTTCCGCTCCCTCCACCTCCGGTTGTTCACTGAATGATATATTAATGGTGGGTCCAAACGTACAAGATACTCTGTTTTCTATTTTGATACGTTCTAGGCAATACAAGTACTTACTCACCGGAGATATAGAGAAGATGTATCGCCAAATATTGGTACACGAAGATGATAGGCATTTACAGCTCATACTATGGAGGAAAGAGGAATCTGAACCCATTCAGACGCTTATGCTCAATACTTTGACCTACGGAACAGCGAGCGCAAGCTACTTAAGTACACGCTGTCTGTGGCAGGTAGGACAGGAACAGAATAATGACCTCATTCGAGACATTATTCAAAAGGACTTCTTCGTCGATGATTTGATAACGGGCTCGAATGATTTACAGCAATTAATATATATACATAAGGCTGTATCTGAAGCGTTAAGGTCAAGTTGTTTCAATTTAAGAAAATTTAAAACAAATCATCCTTCTATTTTTGATAATGTTATTATGAATGAACAAGACAAGTTAATTTTTAGTGAGTCTTCAAGTACACTAGGGTTGGGCTGGACACCTTCTAGCGATACCCTACACTTTCCAATAAAGGGATTTTCACATGATAATAACCAGACAATAACAAAAAGATTTATCATGTCAAACGCTTTCAAGATATTTGATCCGTTGGGTATACTAAGTCCAGTTGTAGTGAAACCGAAGATAATGTTGCAAAGACTTTGGCAACAAAAACTGGACTGGGATCAGCCAGTCCCTCAGGAGATAGCAGATGATTGGGTTAAGTTTTCTGAAAACGTACAATACTTGTCTTCTTTACAAGTGCCAAGGTTAGTTCTAGGTGACTCATTTAAATACATCGAGTTACATTCATTTAGCGATGCTTCACAAAATGCGTATGGTGCGTGTATTTACATGAGAACGGTTAGCATTAATGATGACGTCACAGTCAGATTATTGTGCGCGAAGTCAAAGGTGGCGCCATTGAAGACCACCACCATACCCCGCCTAGAACTGTGCGCGGCATTACTTGCTGCTAAACTTACAATATCCGTAATTAACTCACTTCGATACAAGCCGGATAAACTAGTGCACTGGTGCGATTCGACAGTAGTATTGTGTTGGATTAATAGCGATGCTAGTAAATTAAAAGTGTTTGTAGCCAATCGTATTAATGAAATTAAGGAACTAACGTCTACTTCAGCGTGGCGATATGTCCCGACTGATTCTAACCCTGCTGATCTAATATCAAGGGGAGTAGACGCTAAACGTCTTATATCACTGGAACTGTGGTGGACAGGGCCTAGTTTTTTATTAAAAAATGAATTTGAATGGCCTAAGTTAAACGGCAATGATACGCAAGAACTACCAGAGTTAAAGGTACATCATTCAACAATAACTGATCAACCCGTCATTGACTTTAATAAATATTCGTCTTTAACTCTGTTACAAAGATCATTTGCTTACGTTCGTAGATTCATATTCAACCTTAAAAACAAACATAATAAGCGCGTAGGTATATTAACAGCTAATGAGCTACGTGAGTCATTCTACTCGCTATGCGTTATCTCTCAACGGCAGTCGTTCCCTAATGAATACGATCTATTAGTGAAAGGTAAATCTTTAAATAACAAAAGTAAGTTATTATCGTTATCGCCGTTCTTAGACGAACAGCAGGATTACTCTTGAAATCAATCCCAATCTCGAACGTATTCCAATCCGATCCAGTTTCAATTTCAATCTTAAAAAAATTGGCACTCTTGAACGAAATCGAGATTGAAATTGGAATCGACTGCATGTTCGACAACACCGATTGACATGGGGTAGCCATACAAATGAAAACGTTAATTACCAAATTTAAAAATATTGAATAACTCGTTAAATCTATTATTAAAATTGTTCCGATATTTATTTTAACATGAATAATCATTTAAGTGTTCTTTGCTTGCATTTATATGTATTTTAACACTAAATATTTAGGCAACAATGGCTCATTGTGAATGTCATTGCCTACGTTACGTTAAAAAAAAACTATTAGCGCATTTGTCAATCTGTCATCCACTTTATAATCGTATTAGGTTCCTACTTGAATAAAAACTGTGAATTATTACTGTTGCGATAAACAAAAGTTTCAAAGCGATGTTATCTGAAAGTTTTCAAGTGTTTAGTTTGGAATGTATTTTAGTACGTTTGTATGCTCAAGTTCAAGTTAGTTGTACTTTAAGACAAGCATTCAACCGAGGAAGACGAAAATATCAAGGTAAGGCCACAATTCTGTTAAACATATTGTAATTCCTTAAAATTTTAATATTTAATACTTGCTTAATACAATCTTTCATTGTTCTTACAGGATGAGTAGGCCAACACACCAACAGCTAGAGACTCTAGTAAATTTCCTGGTACAGAACCCAGGAATTGCCAAGGGGTTATTGCGTACTGCTCATGCTAAGCAGGAGACAAAGAGAAAGTGAAACGAGATAACAGTATACATGCACTAGCCGGTGCGCAAAAAGATGGTCGGTAGGTACTGTCTACACACAATTTTTTTTTTTTTACACTTAATTATATGACTACAGGTACAGTAATGAATACATTTATTTCGTTTTCAGCATTGGGCTGACAAAAAGCATTCGCTTAAGAAGATATGTGGTGAGCATGGACAGTCGATGAGGCGTACAGGTGGTGGTTCTGCAGACAATGTACCTGTACTAACATTCATCGACCAACGCCTAGTAGCAATGATGGGGGTCCTTCAATTTGTTGCAGGAGACAGCCATGTTGCTGTGTTTTTTTTTTTTCATTAACTTTTAACATTAATTCATAGTGATAATAGTGTTAATTAAGCAAACAGTTGTGATAAAGTAGTGATTCTACGAAAAATCGTAAGTACAACCCTTATAAACCTCAATTAAGTTGGCCCATAAACCTAGCCATAATTTAAGTTTTTTTTTTGGTGCGTCCAGGTACCCTAGACCAAGACCTAGCCCTGGACGATGTCTAGTCCTTTTGAAAAGCTTACCTACTCATTTGAGTTTATATAATATGTTGTAAAACTTTAGTTTGTAAATTTTTGTAAATATGGTTTTTACAACCATCATTCGAGGGCGTGCCCTGAAAAACACTGTAGTGTTATTTTAAATGTAGGATTGTTTTAGGTCAATAGAGCAGCCTGAGGTATCTATATGTAGCTTATAAATCCATTCAGCACTTTTCGAGTAATAAATCATATAAAACAGTTTTTGATTAAAAATTACAATTTTATCCTATTTACACTGAAATATGTTTTCAGTGGAAAAACATAGATAATATAGATAAGAGTACCTCAGTGGATAGATAATTTTGTACGGGATCCAACAATGTGTAACATGCCAAACACAGTAGGTACATAATTTTATAAATATGGTGTTTAGTCCTAAGTTATGATGTGAACAAAATAAAACTTGGTTTTGTTGTGGAAATGCCTTGTGAATATAAATGAAAAATCATAATAAAAAGGCTATGATTATATTTATTCAAATAGATACCTGTTAATATTAATTAGACATTACCTTTTAATCTTAAGATCTTTACTAAATAAACCATGAACTTTTATCATAATTGACTTTTAATGTAAGGTTATTATTATTTGATTATTAGTAACCCCTCAGCACAACACATTACTTACATTATTTTAATACATAATAGAACAATAGTCTTACAATTGAGTCTTATTATGAGAGAGTAGGTACAAGTCCTATTTACTCGGTAATTTTTCCTAAATTCATCGTCAGTCATGGCAAACGCGATGTCTGCATAACGGGCCATTCGTCTCAAATTCCGCCTTTGTCTCATATCTAACTTATGAGCACTGTCCAAAATATCATAAATAAGTTCTAAACGTGCCATTATTAATAATAAAAACTTCACAAATCAGTCACAAAAACAAACTCGATCCCAAAAAAGTAGCCTTTTTGTAATCGTTCAACTTTGACATAAACACGACTTCAAACTCGATACGTTAACGTCAAAATCTCGTCAAGAGTACCGAAAAAGTGCATTCGTTCGAGTAAAGTCGATTTCATTTAGTTCCAAAAAAATCCGCCTAATACGATTCCAATCGTGCGCTAGCGTAGCATTCAAGAGTGCCAAATGACAAGATCTCGATCCCAATTTCCAATTCCGTTTGCGATCGAGTGTCGAGAGTAAGCCAGCTGAAATTAATTCGAGTCGGTGGACGTATAGATATGTCAGGTCATTCTTTTGAAAAGAAACATCCAATTTTACTTCACGCTTCACATAGATTAACTATATTATATTTCAAAAGAGAACACGTAAATAATATGCATGCCGGTCCGCAGCTGTTATTAGCGTCTGTGCGAGAAGCGGTATGGCCAATTAATGGTAGGTGTCTTGCGAGGCGCACAGTCAATAGCTGCGTAAGATGTAGACGACTACGAGGCGTGACGTTACAGCCTAAAATGGGTAATTTACCGCCCCAGCGCATAACTCCTGACTATCCCTTCATATCTGTTGGCTTAGATTTTGCTGGCCCATTTTATATTATTAATCGTAAAGGCCGCGGGAGCCGCGTAGTCAAATGTTATCTATGCCTTTTTGTTTGTTTGCGTTATAAATGCATCCACCTTGAAGCTGTAAGCGACTTAACAAGGGAGGCATTTATGACACTCAAACGGTTTATAGCTCGTCGAGGTAAGCCAACGGAAATATTCAGCGATAACGGAGGCAACTTTGTGGCTGCCGCAAAAGAAATAGGATCATTCATAAGAGATCACCAGGAGCCTCTGTCTGATTTTGCGAGTCAGCAATCAATTACATTTAATTTTATTCCGGCTTACACTCCTCATTTCGGTGGCATATGGGAAGCCGGGGTTAAATCGGCTAAATATTTTTTAAGACGTGTTATTGGCGATAGCCACTTCACCTTTGAAGAAATTTCAACTTTGTTTACACAAGTGGAGGCGATTCTCAATAGCCGTCCCTTGTGTCCACTCTCATCCAGTCCTAACGACCTCCTTCCCCTCTCTCCAGGGCACTTCATCATTGGGAGGCCGTTGACCGCTCTGCCAACACCTAACCTGGTAGAAGTCAAAGAAAGTCAGCTGCGACGCTATCAACGCCTAGAGAAGACACAGCAGCATTTTTGGAAAAGGTGGCAAAAAGAGTATCTGTGCGAATTGCAACAGAGGACAAAATGGCGCGCAGATACGTCAAGGCTGGATGTTGGAGATATGGTACTCCTAGCAGATGACAACGCGCCCCCTCTTGCATGGAAGCTTGGACGAGTTCTCCGCCTTATATCCGGATCCGATGGGATATCCAGAGTAGCAGACATCCACACCAACAAGGGCTGCGTGCGACGTTCCCTAGTACGGCTCTGCAGACTGCCCACAGCAGAAGAGCTCAAGGATTGAAAGAGATCTTTCAATGGCCGGGAATATGTTCAGGCATTAACGCCTTCAATTATAGCAACGGCAACACGACGCGTTCTGTGAAGAAACTATTAATAGACAACGCGGCGTAACTTTTTCCTACATACAAACGTGCATAGGTCATTCACTTGCCTAACAACCATCGTCCGTGTAACATTGTTTTTTTTTTACAATATATGTAATATTATCGAGTCACGGCATTTTATTTGGCACCATTATATCCTCCAAAGATATAACATTATGTGAATGTCGTGTACACCTGTAATTGGTATATATATAAGAACCCATACCTATTAATTTTTAGTCTATAATGTACAATGTATATGCTGTTGGCGTACCTATTATAAATAAATAAATAAATAAATAAATAGACAAGCACATGAAAATGGATTAAGTACTTAATTAAAAAATAATTATTTAATTTTCGAGTGGGGGGTGGAGTGGTTCGCGTCCGTAGGAAGAATACCTAAGTAAAACCCTACACGTGCCCCCCGGGTGGTGCCAAACGAACCTTAACGCCGAGCCTCGGGCGGCGGTCAAATAACCCGACACTACTGGCCTAACAAGCCAGTCAACTACGGGCTGTGTTCACCAGCACTTGGAGCTGGCGGTTGGGTGTTTGAGCGGTTGGTTTGTGTCAAATTTCCTACCAAGTTTGACATGGACCAGCTGTTTGAGTGCCTAGCCGGTGGTTTGAGTGTTGGTGAACACAGGCCTAAGGGTATTAGGAAATGAATACCCACACCCGCAACCGCCATCTAGCGATCGGGAGTCTTGGCTTAATTGTCTGGGCTGTGAGGTAGAAACCCTCTTTAAAATAGTCACCCTAATTCTACGGTGGGACACGTGCCAAGAGAATGCATGGCTGGTGGGAGATCAGTCGCGAGCGCCAACCTCGGCGGACCTGGCAAACGTCGTTGAAGATCGCCTTCTTGGGGGAATGGGCGTCACCTCTCAAGTGACTTTTTATATCGACCCTACTCGTGGGAACAAAATGAAGAAGAGCAATGAAAACAACAACGAAAATAACCCAAAGATGACACAACAAATACTTAAAAAAAGTATGTTCATACGTGCAAGGAGTCACTCACTTGGAACATTACCGGTAGAAACACCAAAACAAACAAGTTCAAATAATACGCATTATGTAGAATCAAATAAATCTAATATGAATGATGAACAAGCTAAAAAAACCCAACCCTGGCAAAACGATCAGGTACCTATAAAAAGAAGAGCGGAATCCAGTCCTGAATCGATAAACAAAAGTAGTAAATTAACCAAGACAACATATGCAGTAACAACAGAAAACAGATTTCAAATCCTAGAATCAGCAATCAACGAGGGACCCACTGAACAACTCAAGGAGCCCAAACCACCAAAACCAGAAACCATATTCGTCACGGGAGTCATTGACATAATGAAATTAAAAGAACTCCTTTCGTCAGTTGCAGGCACCGATAAATATATTATGACAACTTTGAGGTCAGGTCACGTAGTTAAAATAATGCCTACTGATGTAGAGACATACAAAAACATAAGAGCTAACTTTATAGAGAACGATGTTAGCCATTATACATACAAACTCAAAAGCGAAAGAGCCTATAGAGTAGTTTTACGTGGTCTACACTCATCAGAAGACACAGAACTTATAAAAAAAGAACTTTTCGAACTAGGGCATGAAATCAGGCACATTACTAATGTAAAACATAAAAATACAAAACAACCGCTACCTTTATTCTATGTGGATCTTGAGCCTAAACACAACAACAAAGAAATCTTCAAAATCAACCGAGTGAACTACGTAAAAGTTTCATTCGAAGCACCATACAAAAAGCTAGACATTTTACAGTGTAAAAGATGCCAGAGATTCGGACATGCCAAAAACCAATGCAATAGGCCATTCAGATGCGTGAAATGTGGCGAAGAACACTCCACAACAAGCTGTCTAAAAAGAACTGACACCGAGGCAACTTGTGCAAACTGCCAAGAAAAACACCCAGCAAGCTATAAAGGCTGCACAAAATACAAACAGTACAAAGATCTACTTATGAAAAACAAGCCAAGAGTATCCAAAGAAAGTAATATAAACTCAAATAACGTAATACATAACCAATACCGCAAAAGTCCAATAGAAAATGTCCAAGAAAACAACCAAAACAAGAATTACAATTTTCACAACCACTTAAAATCAAATACCACATATGCACAAGCAACAAAACAAAAAAACACAGGAGGAGCAAAAACCGACATCAAGGACCCAAATAATTTTGTGGAAGTACTAGACGCAATGTTCGATAAATTCCAAAACATAATATATACTATGTTAGACAACATGATGGATCGTATGATCCAATTAGTCTCAAGCCTTATAAAGCACCCCTAAACCTTAGGATAATTACTTGGAATGCCAACGGGCTGACAGAACGTCGACAGGAACTTGAACTCTTCTTGAGAATTGAAAAAGTTGACGTGGCTTTAATCTCAGAAACAAGGTTTACACTAAAAACCCATTTCTGCCTTAAAAACTATATGGTGTACACTACTAATCACCCTTCTGGTAACTCGCATGGAGGAACTGCAATCATAATAAAAGAGAACATCAAACATTATTTTCTTGGGGAATATAAAACTGAAAAGATACAAGCAACTTCGGTCAGAATCCAAGATAGCGAAATAGAAACAACAGTTTCTGCAATCTACTGCCCACCTAGGCACGTTATTACAAGCGATGAGTTCAAGACTTATTTCAATACACTAGGAAACAGATACATATGCGGTGGTGACTGGAACGCAAAACATGTTTTCTGGGGTTCCAGACTAACCTCACCACGAGGTCGACAACTTTATGTAGCTACGAATGACCTTAACCTCAATTACGCTTCACATGGTTTTCCCACATATTGGCCTGCGGACCAAAAAAAGGTACCAGACCTATTGGATTTTTTCATCACCAAGAATATCCCGCTCAGTCAAATAGACGTAGAAGAATGTACTGACCTGTCGTCAGACCATACACCAGTGATAATTAATGTTTACTGCAAGGCTATTCTGACTGAGTATCCACAAAGACTGTATAACCACAGAACAGACTGGGACAGCTACAGAACCAAAATATCAAACTCCATACATCTGAACTTACCGCTGAATAGTGTGAATAGCATCGAAACAGCTATCGAATCACTCAACAAGCTTATACACCTAGCGGCCAAAGAATCTACACCTTTTCTGAGACTGAAAGCCACACAAAATGTCCACTACTCCAAACTGATAAAGGATAAAGTAAATGAAAGAAGACAGCTGCGGAAAAAATGGCATACTACAAAATATCCGTGTGACAAAAAAGCTTTCAACAAGGCCTCTGAGGAACTTAAGCACATGATCTGCCAAGCAGAAAACGAGCGCCTTCAAAATCAGCTAGCTAATCTTACTCCTAATAAAGACACCAACTACTCACTGTGGAAGATAACAAAAGGGCTGAAAAAACCAAAAGAACATTATACCACCCATAAAAGACACTGATGGCAAGTGGGCAAAGACAGAACTTGAGAAGGCTCAGGTATACGCGGAACACCTAAAATCTATTTTCAGACCTTTACCTAGCAAACATCCTGAACACGACAAGGAAGTCTACGAATATCTGGCCGCACCACTGCAAATGAGCCTACCACTAAAAAGTGCTAGCCCCAAAGAATTATGGAGAGAAATTTTAAAACTTCAGAAAGGAAAAGCGCCAGGCTACGACCTAATCGATGCACAACTAATCAAGCAACTGCCCAGAAAGGCCGTAATTCACCTCACAAATATCTTCAATGCCTGCCTAAGACTAGGAATCTATCCCGCTCAGTGGAAAATGGCGCAGGTTATAATGATACCTAAACCAGGCAAACCGCTCCATGAAGTAGGCTCCTACAGACCGATAAGCTTACTTCCAGTGTTGGGCAAACTTCTGGAAAAAATACTGCTAAACAGGATGCGCACCTACCTACCGGAAGTTATTCCTCTTCACCAGTTTGGATTCCGAGAGCAACATGGAACTATTGAACAGATACACCGTATTACGGATACTATAAGTCGTGCACTAGAATGCAAACAGTTCTGCTCTGCTGTCTTCCTAGACATTAGCCAGGCATTCGACAGAGTCTGGCATGAAGGACTTCTCTTCAAACTAAAAAAACTGCTGCCCCACTCTTTCTTTCCGATTTTGCGATCGTACCTACACAGGAGATGTTTTGAGGTGAAATTTAATAATGAAATCGCTCCTTTAATCGAAATTCTCTCAGGAGTTCCACAAGGAAGTATATTGGGACCCATACTATACTTGTTATTTACTGCAGATCTGCCAACGCATGCTGATACTATAACTGCCACCTATGCGGATGACACAGCCATTCTGTCGGTACACGAGGATTTCGCTATAGCATCAGCCAAACTGCAAGCCCACGTCAATGAAGTGGAGAAGTGGTTAGATAAATGGAGAATTAAGCCTAACCAGGGAAAATCTGTCCATGTGACCTTCACCCTGAGAAGACAGACCTGTCCCTCAATAAAACTCCATAACGAGGAAATCCCCCAGGCTGAAGATGCCAGATATTTGGGTATGCATCTGGATCGGAGACTTACCTGGAGAAAGCACATCTGGACCAAACGCAAACAATTGGATACGAAACTCAGATCAATGTACTGGTTGGTGGGTCGTAAATCAAGATTGTCACATGAAAGTAAAATTGCTATTTACAAGACCATCCTCAAACCAATCTGGACTTACGGAATCCAGCTCTGGGGTACTGCTAGCAATAGCAACATAGAGATTCTCGAAAGATTCCAGAGCAAGACACTGAGAGCCATGCTTGACATACCCTACTACGTGAGCAACAAATACATACATGAGGATCTAAAGTTCAACACCGTCAGACAAGAAATTGCTAGACATAGTGAAAGCTATCAGACGAGAATATCAACTCACGTCAATGAACTGGCATCAAAACTGGTAGGCACAGGCAGTGTCACACATTCCCGACTGAAAAGGCATAGTGTCCCTACGCTTACTGCGAGATTTGATCACACCATATGAAGGGGACTCCTAGGAGTCCCTTCTGCCAATAAAACAAAGAACATGACACCTCAACTGAATGGCTTATTGTGTTTAACACAGATCGCCAAGTTACAGAATGAAAGGAAAAAAAAAAAAAAAAAAAAAAAAATTTTCGAGTAACATGGACCATGTTATGTTACTCGTTAACTACCTACATGCTAACGTTTTAGCTACAATTTACCTACTTCCAAACTATGTTGGCATTATTTTACATACTTACGTAACGTTTCATTGATATATATACACTAGATTAGCAATTACCGCGCCAAGGCGTTGCCACTGGACATACGGCCACGGCCGTATGCGTAGCTAACGTCAGTTCCAAAGAGTAAAGTAAGTATAGAGAGAGTCAGTTCAGTGCTCTGTATGACGGCAGCCGAAGTGAACCGAGTGACACGCGACAAAAAATATCGCCAAAATGGGTAAATGCGTAATGAAAGAATGCGATTCAAGATCACAAAAACTACCGGAATTGCTTTCCACCCGTAAGTATATTGTTTCTGTGTTTATATCAACGTAAAAACGCAGTAAAATAAATAAAATGTAGATTTTTTTTTAAATATGATCAGTGTTACAACTAAAAACTATGTTTTAGTTTCCCACATTTGTGGGAGTTTTTAATTTATGGAATAAGCGATTTTAAATATTTTTTAATAATAAATAACAATGTTCCAGAGTACCTAAAGATGCAATCAATCTTCTCAATCAATAATCCGATGGCTGGGAAAAGAGACTGACTGGCTACCTACTAAATGTACTGTCATTTGTTCGAAGCACTTCCGTGATCAAGATAAAATAGCCCCAAAAAGTGAATGTGGCCGTGTTTATTTGTCCAGTCAAGCAATTCTAATGCTTAGTGTAAGTAATGATTTTATGCGGTAATTATCAAATTATAGGTAATGCCAACAAAAAATGCCTTCTCATTGAATTCCCACAGCAACAAATTAGTTTATATCGACTCAAACTACATTGTGTACTGAATGTTTTTTCAACTTAGTTTTTAGATTGTAAAGAGCTGTTTTGCCTACAATAAATTGTATATTTTTCAGGACAACCGTTATTCTAAAGAGCAGGTGGAGCTTTCAGAAGAAGAAAATATGGATGTGGATGTTGTGGAAACTGACGAAGAGATAGACGAAATAACTGAAATGCTCCGAAAGCCCAAAATGAGGAAAATAATTCACCGTTTGAAAAATTTATCGGCTAGAAGACTAAGGAAAGGAAAAAAATATATCACAAAAAAATAAAAGACTAGAAATAAAAAAAATAAACGATGTTATAGAGGAACTGAAAAAAAACGTATGTTGAGCGAAGAAGACGAAATGCAGCTAAATGTAAATGATGAAACAGTGCAATTCATGGAAGAATTAAAAAAAACCTTCAAAAAGAAAAGGACTTATAGAAAACTGACTCTTTGGGGAAACCGAAGGTTTTGTCTTTGCGATTATGGACGAAGTTATGATGACGAACAACTACCGGAAATATATTGTAAAGGACGGCACGGTTGACATCTGTCCGGCATTCCACCGTCCCGGGGAATCAATCCGTCACATTATTTCTGACTGTTTTCGTCTGGCTAACGGAGACTACTTGCATAGGCACAACCTTGTAGCCAGGATTATCCACCAGCAACTTGCTCTGAAATACAGTCTTGTGGAATTGGAAGTACCGTACTGTAGGTATGTGCCCGACCCAGTTCTCGAAAATGGCAATATTACGTTGTATTGGGATCGATCTATCATCACTGACAGGACTATTGTTGCCAATAAGACAGACATAGTGGTGATAGATCGATTAGAGCGTCGTACAAAGATTATTGGTCTAGCGGTCCCGCTTGACGAGAACCTCGTGTAAGCTGAAAAAGATAAGCAGATTAAGTATCTTGACCTGGCTCGCGAGGTTGTCGACATGTGGGATGTGGATACAGCAATCGTTGTGCCGATAGTCGTCATGGCCAATGGCATAATAGCCAAGAGCCTCGATCAACACCTGAAGAGGCTCTCGTTAGGCAGCTGGATTAAGGAAGATTGCTCCAGAAAGCGATACTTCTGGACACCGCGCGTATCGTTACGAGGTTCCTCTCTAAGCAGCCCTGACCACCGGTAGCTTGGAGCCTGTTCCCGATACCGGTGGACTACTATTTTTTATATTTTTTAATGTTTTTATATTTTAATGTTTAAAAATGTAAAATTAACTAAAGGAAATAAAAAATGTTCAAAAAGAAAATGCCTTGATTATTTTCAATACATATAACCTTCTAATACACATCTAATAAGAAATACATAATTCACATACTTAAAAAATAATTTAACGTTTACCGTTTAAACGTTACGTTTTTTTAACGTTTAAAAAGTTGGGTAAAATTTCGCATGGGTAGGCAACCCCTTCTCGCCATTGCACGTTTATATTGCGGTCTTTGTCTAATCTAAGCGACAGTATTGTTCTTGCGACTTGTGTAAGTGAGACAGATATATGTTTACTTATAAATGTTTAGTGGTTTCAAAGCTACGTCGTCGCATTTAAATAGTGGTTATACTTTTTTTACACATTTTAATGAGGTTTGCTTCTCTAGTTATATAACTCAATGTAACGTTTTTACACAAAATTACGACTACCTGCCAGGTACATAAGTACCTACATGTAGCTGGCATAAATAAATAAATATCCTTGGACATTTCACACAACGCCATCTAGTCCCAAGGTAAGCAACCTAATGCTTGTGTTATGGTAACGAGATGGCTGATAAACTACTTATATACATTTTTTTTTTTTTTGTAAATACATAGGTACATATTATCACAGACTTATATTGGCTAGACGACGCAAGTGTATGTACTTCGCGTGTAAAAAGAGAGTAAAATTGACTTCCTTCAGCGCCGCTTCCATTCAGTCTGCGCTCGAACTCTCTCTATACTTACTTTACTCTTTGGCTCGAACGTTCTTGATGCCGGACGTCAACCAAAAACTAAAAAATGCCAAATTATGCGGTATTGAGCTGTAGAAACTACACAAAAAAAGTGGGACGAGATAATGGAAACGTTTCCTTTCATCGATAAGTCATATTGTTATTAAATTATGTGTTTTTTATTGCAAAATCAATTATTTTGTGTTAATTGTGTTCTTACAATGAACACTATGTAACTGAGTGTGTATCAAATAATTCATGATACATTGCCGTTTTTAGTTACAAGGCAGTATGTCTGTTAAAACACGCAATGAAAATTAAAATGATCGATATTGTCACTTGTCGCTCAGCTTCGTGGTACAGTCGCTATTCTCATTTTTCTGTCAAATAAAGCAAATAGTGTTGTACACACAGTTTGTACAGTCAATCTCGATTCTAATCGATTTTGGAAACAGAGGAATGAGGAATGTTTGCGTTGGGTTTTTTGTGACATGTAATTTTTTTTTTTACTCCAATGTGCCAATTTAGTGATTTTGTTTAGAATATTATTAATTATATTTACAGATTTCCAAGTGATACCAAAGTTAAATAAATATGGATTGAAGCGACGGACGTGGCATGAAAATTGGTTCCAACACAATATAGTCGAATTTGCTCTGTTCATTTTAATGAAGGCAGCTTTACGGAAACAAAAAGTTTCGACGCCTGACTACAATTGAACAATTGATGTAGGTATTGAATGCGTTAACTAATGCTGGAGTTAGTGGATTGACTTTAGGCTCGAATTCACTGGCATCGTTCTCTAAAACCTAAAATTCTCTATGTTTTATAGAAATCAGTAGGTACTTAGATGTTGTCGATGTCGGAACTCTTATGCGTATTGTTTAAGGCGGGAGATCCGATTTAAAAGTGTTCATCTAATCGAATCTGTTCCCGGTTTTTTGTTAGAATTTTAGGATTAAACTTTAAGGCTTTACATTTTATTTTACATTTGCTTTTTTTTTTCAGGAATTATTAAAAATATTTTAAATTTATTTTTTACTAATTTATTTACTTAGTTCTGGATCGGATTTATTTCATAGCGACTTCTACTGGCTTTTCTTTTTGTAGATAAAATGACTTCAAGGGTTTTTTATTAACGTTGTAACTTTCCTACAACAAAGTACATAATAAGACTAATTAGGTTCAAGCAACCAATAAGAACCAGTTATATAATGACATAATCGAAAATGACTAACATTTCAGTAAAAAAAAACAAATAATTTCAGATTTATCATTACTCTGTCGATGAACTCGAATAATCGATTGCAAAATCGATATTATAAAATTATTATTTTTTACTCAAATAATCTTTACGTAACACTCCCTCTTCCCTTTCGGGATACCTAGGCACAACCGGAAGCAGTGTGAAACAAGTAGGTATAAGATGCAAGCGGACGGAATGCTCGCACGCGACTTCTCGCTCCAAAGACGAGGCGAAACGCGGCGGGGCCTTTAAATCGTTTTGAATCGTTTACTCGCGGACGGGGAGTTCCCATCACTAAATCGCTCATGTGACGTCACAGTAGGTGGAAAAATAATGGCACGCTTGGTTTCTATTCAGACGATGAGACTTGCGTAATCTAGCCAATATACCTAAGTCTGTGCATATTATAGACAGAAAAATACATATTATAGATAGAAATAATGCATGATAGGACAATCCAGTTTGTTAGCAATGAACCCAGAGAATACTACAGTAAATGAAAACACTGTCCAGGAGTGGAGACTTTGTTTCGGCAAGCGTAGTGCCTATAAGTAGTGTAGGACGCCCCCCATTGCAGCTAGATGAACCGACGACCTTAAAAAGGTGGCTAGGAAACGGAAGGCGTAGGAGGACAGAAAGTTGTGGCGCAGCCCGGGAGAGGCCTATGCCCATTGCCCAGCAGTGGACTGAGATAGGCTTAGTTAATTGATTGATGTAATAGGTAGGTAGGTAAATCCAAACATCGAAATCGAAAAAAAAAACATGGATTTTGCAACTAGTGGTGATGAACCGTATAGTGACTCATCATCATCATAATTTCAGCCAAAAGATGTCCACGGCTGGACATAGGACTCCCCAAGCACCGCCATTTCGCCGCATCCAGCGGATTCCTGCGGTCTTCACAAGATCATCAGACTACCTCGTGGGAGGCCTTCCAACGCTACGTCTTCTGGTACGCGGTCGCCACTCCAGAACCTTTCAGTCCCATTAGCCATCTAAAAGTAACTACCTATGTAAAGTTTACTGATTGGATATTATTTATTTGATTGGTTTTTTG
Organism: Cosmia trapezina; assembly: GCA_905163495.3. Classification (NCBI taxonomy): domain Eukaryota; kingdom Metazoa; phylum Arthropoda; class Insecta; order Lepidoptera; family Noctuidae; genus Cosmia; species Cosmia trapezina. Next base: position 7,338,815 of record LR991028.1, read on the forward strand.
TTTATAAACTGTCATGTGAACGTCATTAGTTAGTCATAACTTCATCATCAGCATTCTGCTGCCCTTATCCCAATTTATTTTGGGGTCGGCCCAACATGTCTTTTTCTTCCATACTTCCTACGAATAAGTACTTATTCGTAGCCTACCGTGGCCCTGGCACACGCAACTGAAGGAACACGAAACAAAATCGCCGCGATATTTTTACGTCCGTGCGAACGTCGACTTCCCATCCAAAAAAAACCCCACCACCCTTTCTAGCCATATCACCATAGTTAGACATACTTAATGTACGAATTTAATTTGCTTGACGTTCCCACCTTATAACTATTATTACATAATTACTTATTACATTCCTAGATGATGATTCCTAGATGGTGATGATTTCACTCACTACAAACACAACACACGCACACACACAACCTAACACACTCACAACACACACACGCACTCACACATACACACACAATCTATGTATATTAATAAATAAATTGTACCAACTTACTCGCCGCGGGAGGAAGACCTGGAGTCCTGAAATACAGGGCTGCCCTAGTTTAGGCTCCAGTCCACTCCTACTTTAATAATGTCTGTACTGTTTTGATTAGTGTGGAAAATAAATGCATTTTTACTTTTTACTTTTACTTTACTTTTAGATAAAAGTTAGGTATTTGCTACAGAGATGGCTAGATAGTAGATAAGATACCTACCTATTACTCTCTAGTATTGGTTGATACATTTTTAATAGAAGTCAATTACCCTCACACATAATAAATATATAACCCATAGGTGCCTACGATGTGGTGTGATGTGACCTGTCAAAATGTAAGTTATTATAATTGCGAGGGTGTTAAGGCACTTCTAAACGGGCATATTTTTAGTGCAATATTGTGTGGGTGAAATATTTTCAACTATGCATGGCCAGGCCAACATGGCAACGTTTTTGCTTTATAGTAGGTCGGAAATGTATGGTATTTATTATATCTGCAGCATAAATGTTGGTATTTATTTCCGATATTTTGGTCTTCTATACGAACCACGAACTACAATCAGGACAACAACGTCAGGTGAAACCGAATGAAATGAGTCCTGCATCATCCCTCTTCGGTCTCTCCCGGGCCGGTAAATATCCAGTGATGGATATTACCTATTGGGATTCACCGAAGTCGCGTAAAAAGAGAAACAGCAATGGTTTCGAATTTTGATAACAGAGCTATCGTTCGGTAACACATACTTAAAAACGTTGCAGGAGCACCTAAAATATTTGGCTGTAGTGTAGCGGCCGAAAGTAGACTGTAGAGTCGTAGACATACTGATTTTTCTTGTGTCTTTTGTCTCCACTCCAGAACCTGTCTGCTCCACCGACCATCGGTTCTTCGACAGACATGGCCTGCCTACTGCTACTAATTCAGCTTGCGTATTCTGCAAGGTATGTCGGCCACTCCGGTTCTTTTCCGCATAACTTAATTTCTGATTTTATCCTTCAAAGGAACTCCGAGCATAGCACGCTGAGGACCTTGAATTTGTGGGCCATCAGGCCGACTGTCAGTGTCCACGTTTCAGCACCGTATGTTATAAGTTATAATAGAATAGTTATAGTAGCAGTAGTAGTGAAGTGTTACTAACATAGTCCGTCCGCTAGCGGTTAAGCCTTATTTATTAACACGAGTTTTGTTTATATTCAAATAAGTATGTTAAGTTCGAGGTATTTATCTATGGGCCTGTGTCGCCTGAAATAAATGGTTTATTTATTTTTAATGGGCAGGAACGAACAAAAACATGGTGAATATCGAATTCGTGTTCACCATGTTTTGTTCGTTCGTGCGTATACGGCTTTATTACACTGTTTCTCCAACGCAAAACGTCAACGAGACGTCAACGAGAAACGAAATTATTCTAACCGAACGTGACTGCGTACGGTGGACACGCGGCAATTGTAAATGCATGTATCGCTACTTCGGCGCCGTCATCTCGTTCTCGTTGATGTCTCGTTGACGTCCCTTTGACGTCCCGTTGACGTGGCGGTGGACAAACGGCCTGAGTCTCAAACATTGTGGGATAGGGGACGAGAATACTATAACGTTACGTTAGACTACTATCATAATTGCATTAAAATAAGGCCAGTTTAGAGGCGCCTTTATAGTTACTATTGTCTCTCAAGTGACCATTACAGCAGACAAAAATATCATAATTTCATCAGATAGCAGCCGCGCGACCTTCCATAAAACATTAATAAAAAAGTCTAGCTGATTCGATATTCTTGGCCTAATCGTGTAATTGTGACTTTAGGCTACGTCTAGATCTCAGATATCGAGAGAGCGTAGATATTTTAGCATCATTATCAAGCCAACCTCAGTGCAGCTATCATGTACAATTTGTCAGATAAAGTTGTTTTGGTGACCGGGGCATCAAAAGGAATCGGTGCTAAGTTTGTTAGACAAATACTGGAGGAAGGCGTGCAGGTAATTTAAACATTTTCTTTAATTATGTCGTGAGGTTCAGGGCCTGTATCAAACACAAAAAAAAAACAGAATTTGTATGTCTTTTTTTTATTATTTACCATATAATTTAAACGTTCGTAATTTATCCGGGGGAACGGTACTAGAAGCCAACAATTTTTTTTAAAAATTATCCTGCCGATAATGTTGTTTGGGTAGATTTTTTTAATGTCACCGTCCACAATTCCACAGCTGGACAGACTGTGAGGTTAAATCGTCATCATCATCTGCCTAGCATTTTTCCCAACTATGTTAGGATCGGCTTCCCGTCTAACCGGATGCAGGAAAAGCTGACCTCCACGCAAATGTCATGTTGAATGTCATTCATCCTCACGACTTACTATTTAATTTACCCACAGACATTTCTTAACATTTGAATGATAATATTGCTAAGAGTAGGTACCTACCTACTTACATGGTACAATCTGTATCTAACAATCGACGGAGTAATCGCAGTCACATCTTATTTAACACTTAATCTTATCATCAAATCTTAGTATCAAAATTCCGAAAAGATAACAGTTTCGTTCTGCAGGTATGCAATTTGTGTTTGCACATACCGTAGCAGTCAACGAATTAAGAATTGTAGAAATCCTAGTAATTACGTGACCGTTCTTTCTTTTAAAACACTCGCTAGAATTTAGATAAGTATTGAAGTTTTTATATGACACTAGCTGACCCGACAGACGTTGTCCTGTTCCAATTTCAATAATTTAAATTCCCATAGAAAATCCACTTTCAGTTTTCCCGAATTTTCCAATTTTCCCGGCAACTTTTCCAATTTTTCTCTACGTAAAAACCTTCTCCTGACAATAATAAACACAACAAAAGCAGAATTATCGAAATTGATCCATCCGTTCACGCGTGATGCGATGACCAAGGGAAATAGGGATTCATTTTTTTTATATAATTATATAGATTTACCAGGATACTATCTTATTTTGTAAGTATAACGCATTGGGCCCGCGTGGTGAATCACGGCCCATTCCCTCTCACAGAAAAGGTGTCCCAGCATCAGCAGTGGGGAAGCTGATTATGCTATGTTTTATATAATGTCTTACTAATCAATTCTATTAATATATTCTACAGCATGTAAGGATCCTGGATGTAGACGTAGGATCAGGAGTACTACTTCAAGATGAATTGAACGAAAAATATGGCGAGGACAAAGTGAAGTTCGTAAAATGTGACGTCACTGATGATGATCAGTTCTACAAAGCTTTAGAAGACGCGAAAGAAGAGCACGGTTATATTGATCTTCTGGTTAACAACGCTGGAGTGGCGGATGAGAGTAAAATAACATTGATTCGGAGACTAATCGAAATTAATTATGTAAGTGTATAAACATTTGTGAAGTAGTGTATAGTTTGATGTGGTCACAGACCCGGTTGGGGAAGATGTATTCTTGAGTGGAGATTGCACATCAGTAAGCATTCAGAAGGCTTCATCAGGCTAGGAAATGGACTTCTGCTGCTTTATTAGCGATTAAAAATATTGCTTATAGCTCTAATCTATCGAAATTATTCGAAATCTCTGCGCACAAGTACGCCAGATGCATTACTACTCCTGGTAGATAGGTATATAAACCATTTTGTTTGTGATTTCCATAACCAAAAAGCGTGATCCTTAATTTTCTTTCCAATCTTAGAACTTGTCAATCCTAATTGGTATTTAATTATGGTATTGCAATTTCACTTGCAATAATACAGATACAATAATACAGATTTTAAACTGTTGACAAGTTATGAACACTACATACGCTTTAATATTTTAACCAAACTTCCAGACACCTCATCCATGTCATTCTGCTTTCCAGATAGCATTGGTAAACGGTACCTTAAAAGCCATTGAGCTGATGCGTAAGGATAATGGAGGCAGAGGAGGTGCTGTCATAAACGTGTCCTCAATCGGAGGACTTATTCAGGTGTCACCAATGTTTACATACTCATCTACTAAGCGTGCTGTCATGCAGTTCAGCCATTGCGTCGGTGTAAGTACCTGCCTGATAGTTTCTAGACGTGACTTATTAGGGTTCCGTACCAAAATGGTAAAAAGGAAGGGTTCCTTTTTACCATATGGTGCGACTCAGTCTGTCTGTCTGTCTGTCACAGCTGGATATCTCAAGAACTACTAATGCTGTTAACTTGAAATTTGGAACAGTTTTAGATGACGTTTGCACAACTATTTTGCAAATCAGCAAGAAATAAAAATATGTACCTATATTTTTTTTTGCAACAGGGAGAAATCTGAAATTATTCTTTTTAGAGAAAAATCTGAAATTATTATAGGTGATAGAAGTTTATGTGAAGATTACAGGAAAAATAAAATGATGTCTGTAAATAGCACACTTTTTCAGAAATCGAACGGAACCATCGGTGCGCGAGTCCGACTCGCTCTTGCTTTAATAAAGGAAAATTTATGCAAAAGTGACTACTTACGCACCGGGAGCAATCAAAATATTGTGCATGTTGGATAAGGTATTGACATACCTTAATTTTTCTAATATTTCAGCAAGTTCCTTGCAAGCATACGGGTGTGAGAGTACTGACAATATGCATTGGAGTCACCGACACTGCTATATTGGGCAAAATTAAATGCATTGAAAAAAGGTTAGACCTGGAAGCACAAAATGTTTTGGGATCACATCCAGTCCAAAGGTGAGTTGATGCCTTATTGCCGTATGATGCTTATAAATTTTAATGTGTTATTATTTTCAACATACAGATAATTTCACCACTTCCTTAGATACCACATTGATTCAGTTACACAATTACGCCACAGTATTTGTAGCTGGAGACATAAACATCGACATATGTAACCAAATTAATAACCGAAATGCGGATTATCTGTGTATGATGGCTACACACGGCCTCCTTCCAGCAATAACTAAGCCAACTAGAGCAAGTAATTGTTTAGACCACATTTTTATTAAGTCCATAAATAAATCTTTGGGAGCAATAGGTAAATGTTCTATCACGGATCATGACATAGCGATGGCTATGACTTGCCTAAAAAACAATCGACCTTCCTCCTCCAGACCCAGATGGAAAACTAAAATAGATGAAGAAGCTGTTGTTGCCGAGATAAATGACCTGTCTTGGACTGAAGTCCTTAGCCATCAATGTACAAACTCCGCCGTTAATGCTTTTATTGAAATTGTTACAAATATAATAAAAAAACACTCTCACAAAGTCCAAACAAGCCGTAGCAAATATAACATCAAGCCCTGGATCACCCCAGGCTTAATAAAATGTATGCGGCACCGAGACAAACTCCACTTAGCCTCACGTACTCACCCTGATGATCAAATGCAGCGACTCATATACACCCGTTATAGAAACTTCTGCAACAAACTGCTACATAGGTTAAAAACGGAATACCACAGTCACCTAATCGAGACCAACCGAGCTGACCCCAAGCGACTTTGGAAGACTATAAAATCAATATATAGCGACAAAAAAAGTCAACTGACCCTTCTAACTTAGTCACAAATACTAACGACCCCATTGAATCACTCAACAAATGTAACACCTATTTCACTTCATTAGGCAAAAATCTGGCTGACCAAATTCTAACAAGACTCTTTGAAACTCAAGCTTCTCTTGCTGATAATTATAGTCCAAATATTACTTGCTCGCACACATTCTTCTTACACCCTACCGATGAAATTGAGATAGATAGCCTCATATCCCAACTCAAAAATGACAGTGCTCCCGGGCCCGACAATCTAAATGTAAGACTAATTAAAAAAATTAAACCCACTATCATCGCACCTCTAAACCATATATTCAACCTAAGCTTAGAGACTGGAACTTTTCCGGACCGATGGAAAGTCGCAGCTGTCAGCCCAATTCACAAAAGTGGAGCAACAGACATTCCCGATAATTATCGACCAATCGCCCTACTGCCCATATTGTCAAAGTTACTTGAAAAGATTGTAAATAAAAGGCTAACAAATTTCCTTGAAAAACATAACTTAATTTCCGACAGGCAGTTCGGTTTTAGGAGGGGTAGGTCAACCGAAGACGCAGCCAGGCTACTAACAAACTCTGCATCATCAATTGTAGATAAAGGTGAACACTCCATGGGGGTTTTCTTAGACTTGGCAAAAGCATTCGATACGATTTCGATAGAACTCCTTCTAAAGAAACTGGAAGCCGCAGGCATACGTGGCACTCCCCTGTCTTGGTTCAGAAGCTACCTGTCTAATAGAAGGCAATTTATCAAACTCGGTGATTACTCTAGCAGCCTCCTCTCCATCGGTTTCGGAATCCCTCAGGGCAGTACACTCGGTCCAACTCTTTTCTTACTCTACATAAACGACATCTTAAATCTTTCTCTCACCAATGCTGAATTAATAGCCTACGCTGATGATACGGCGATCTTATTTCATGGTAAATCTTGGGAACAAGTCTACAAATGTGCGGAGGAGGGACTACGGATAGTGGCTAAGACTCTCGACAACAACCTACTGACCTTAAACGTTAAAAAAACAAAGATAATAACATTCTTTAAATCCAAGGCATCCGGACCCCCCCAACACCTAAGTCTCACATTTCATACTTGCTACAATAGCCTTATCCCCCATCCCGCAAACTGTTCATGTACCGTAATCGACCGTATTCCCTCCTTGAGATATTTAGGAATTACGTTAGACGAGAATTTATCTTTTAAAAATCACATACAAGCACTCTCCGGCCGAGTAAGAAAACTTATCCATATAATGAAAAAACTACGTGACTGCACACCCTCCCCCATACTTCGCACTGTTTATCATGGACTTTGCCAGTCTGTCCTCCAATATGGAATCTCTGTCTGGGGCGGTGCTGGTAAAACTTCAATTATCCAAGTCGAAAGAGCACAAAGAGCCGTCATTAAAGTAATGCTCAGGAAGCCTTTCTTGTACTCAACCAACAAACTCTACACTGACTTCCCGGTCCTCCGTGTCCGTCAGCTTTTTATTCTCAACGCAACACTTCACATGCATAGAAAATTAAAATTCAGGACAGATTACCTAGAAATAATGTCAAAGCGCACAACTAGGATTCCCATTCCCCAAGTGAACTCTCTTATGGCTAGACGTTCCCCGGACTACTTATTTCCACATATCTACAACAAAGTCATAAAGTGCTGCAACATAAAAGACCTTAAAATATCTCTGTGCAAAAAGGTAGTAAAGAAATGGCTTTTTACGCTCTCCTACGATGAAACAGAAAATATTATTTATACATAGGTATTAGTTATAAGCAACATCACATAGACTAACTGTACTCAGCTCACATTCACATCACACACACACACACACACCCCAACACACCCCCACTCTCTAACACATACTCATACTTACACTCTACACTTAATTCTTTGTTTAATCTCATAATAACTGATTAGACTTTTTTTTTGATTATTTTTTTATTGATCTCACACTGATGATTTTATTGTGCAATGTATAATTTAGTGTTTTATTTTGATTTATTATTTTTATTTTTATTTTCATTGATTTTAGTTTAGTTAAATTTAGTTTATATTCACCTGTAAAGCAATAATCATGTAAGTACTACCCTTAACTCTGAAAATGTTGCAATTCCGACCCCCAAGATACAGGCATAAATATGTCTAGTTTGGGGGTCACCGTCCAATCTGTTCTTGTTTGCCTGATTATTAATAAATAAAATTTGAATTTGAATTTGAATTGAATTTTATTAATGTTACTTTTGTACTTAATTAAGGTCAAAATGTTACAAAACTAATATTTTGACGAGTTATGCGAACATAGATAAATGTAGGGAGCACCAGATTTTTTTTCGCGATTTCAAGTTCGGTAAGTAATAAAAGTTTTTCGAAATTATGGTCTCATTAATACTCTAGACTTAGAGCTAGAGTTATGGGGTATAAAAAAACACGTCGTCGTCACGTTTGATAGCAATACCTTTCAATTTGATAGGTCAGCCACGTTCATTTGTGTTATTTACTTTGTTGAGCAGACGAATTTTCCAAACCTATAAACAATGGATTAGGAATTTCCTTCAACTCTTGGCGAACATTGAAAAGTGTACCCAACGAACTTTACTTCTTTTTTTCTAGCGCTGAATCAGCAGCACGCGGAATGATAGACATGTTTAAGCAAGGAGAAAGTGCCAGCATCTGGTTGGTTCGAGCCGATGAACCTGCAGAAGACATTACTTCGCACATATTGAAGACAGATGCGGAAATTGCTCAAGTTATTGCAGGATCTTCGGAATAGTTGGGCAAAGAATGAGGGTGTTTTCTGACCAACTTGAATTAAAATTTGCAATTTTGAATTTGTGTGAGATTATTTTTGATTTGGCAAATTGCACACTAGTCTTTTTTGTGATCTAATATCGTAACACTGTTGTACTTATTACCTTGGTATTGATATCGTAACGCTGTTGTACCTATTACCTACCTTGGTCTTGATATCGTAATGCTGTTGTACTTATTAGCTACCTTGGTCTTGATATCGTAACGTTTTTGTACCTATTACCTTGGTCTTGTTATCGTAACGCTATTGTACATATTATTACCTAAATCTTGATATCGTAACGCTGTTGTACCTATTATCTACCTTGGTCTTGATATCGTACGCTGTTGTACTTATTACCTTATTGATATCGTAACGCTGTTGTACCTATTATCTACCTTGGTCTTGATATCGTACGCTGTTGTACTTATTACCTTATTGATATCGTAACGCTGTTGTACCTATTATCTACCTTGGTCTTGATATCGTACGCTGTTGTACTTATTACCTTATTGATATCGTAACGCTGTTGTACCTATTATCTACCTTGGTCTTGATATCGTACGCTGTTGTACTTATTACCTTATTGATATCGTAACGCTGTTGTACCTATTATCTACCTTGGTCTTGATATCGTACGCTGTTGTACTTATTACCTTATTGATATCGTAACGCTGTTGTACGTATTACCTTGGTCTTGCTCATGTTCAGTTATATGTATTTAAATACCTATGTTACCTGGGTACTAGGTTATGTGGATCTTTGACAGTCGTTACAGGACATCAGAAGCCCGATAGTTTAACTAGTCTTACCAGGGGGTATCGTATTAAGGCTCTTACAGACAGAGGCGATATCGCGTCGCGACGTGTCGCGTAGCGGTGTTGCGACGCGATAATATCGCAATATCGCTCGCGATATCGCCTCTGTCTGTAAGAGCCTTTACCCAGTAACTGGGTTGTGGAAGTCAGATACTCAGTCGCTCCATGTAAAATACTGGTATTCAGCTGCATCCGGTTAGAATGGAAGCCGACCCCAACATAGTTGGGGAAAAGGCTAGGCAGATGATCCTGTTACCTAGGTACCAGGTAGGTACGATTAGTTTCTGCTCTAGGTAATGAATGGTGGACTGAAGTAATTTTATTGGAAATAAAATAAAATAAATGGATAAAAATCCGTGTTTATTTATTTTTCGTTTGTTCATACACAGTAATTCTATTGTGTACCACCTAATGCATTATTGAAAGTACTTGTCATTTTTTTTGTTCACTCATGGCTGGCAAACAGAGTAAAAAAAAAACCGGTCAAGTGCGAGTCGGACTCGCGTACGAAGGGTTCCGTACCATATTATATGTTTAAAAATCGCATAGATAACTTTTTACTTATTTTATAATGATACTGTGAATTACAAGGTTATTTTTTGCAAAAATCAAAAAAAAAATCAAAAGTCCTTTATTCAAATTAGGCTGAGAATCAGCACTTTTTGAACGTCAAAATTACAGTAAGACAGTCCCCACAAAACGCCCGCCCTTCACCACTTCCTAGTGCTTTAGCTGGGAAGAAGAAGTAGCGGAACAAACTCCCCAGCAGCACAGCTGTCTGTTCAGTTGGAAGAACTAGATTCTATACAATAGTACCTATGCAAAATAATTTACGCAACACAATACATTAAATTATATTTTTGTCAAATAAAATAAAATAAACAATTTTAGTACTTAACTCATGTAACCTGTCATTATGTAAGCTGATCCTGGAGAAAGAACATAACATAAACATTGTCTTGAATTAATCACAGCGACCAACTATTCTTATCGTTTAAGTAATCGTTGATAGAATAGTATGCCTTTGAACAAAGATTGGATTTAACTTTAATTTTAAACGCATTAAAAGGCAAATCTAGTAAAGAAGAAGGTAGCTTGTTATAAAAAGTTATACCAAGACCAACAAATGAGTTATGAACCTTATGAAGCCGATGAAATGGAGCACGTAATTTGTCCTTATTTCTGGTGTTAATATTGTGAATATCACTGTTTTTACTGTACAAATGTATATTTTGCCTAATGTATAAGATGTTGGCGAAGATGAACTGTGATGCCACTGTGAGAATACCAATATCCTTAAAAAATTCCCTCAGAGAAACTCTAGCACCTAGCTGGTAAATTGCTCGAACAGCTCGTTTTTGAAGAACAAAAATATTTTGAATATCAGCCGCTTTGCCCCATAGCAGAATACCGTAGGACATAACGCTATGGAAATAACTAAAATAGACTAAACGAGCTGTATCAACGTCAGTGTATTGTCTTACTTTCCTGACGGCGTAGGCGGCTGAACTGAGTCTTCCCGCTAGGCTTGATATATGTGGGCCCCACTGAAGTTTAGCATCTACTGTTATACCCAGAAAAACTGCTGATTCTGCAGTCTTAAGCACCTCTTCATCTAAGACGATGTTGGGTCCCAGATTTCTAACATTCGGTAAGGCAAACTTTATACATTTAGTTTTCTTGGCATTGAGAACTAAGTTATTTGTCGTAAACCAATCCGTAACCATTGAGAGTGCACTGTTTACGTCATCAAAATCATGTCTGTTTCTGTCTACTTTAAAAATAAGAGAGGTGTCATCTGCAAACAGTACAACGTCACAGACACCCTTTAAATAGAATGGTAAGTCATTGATAGACACTAGGAATAAGAATGGACCCAGTATTGAGCCTTGAGGTACACCTAACTGAACTGGTAGCCCGGAAGATTTCACACCATTAACATCTACACATTGGAACCTATTATGTAAATAAGAATTTATCACTTTGAGAGCTTCGTTTTGGACACCATAATGACGTAATTTACGCAAAAGCGTGTCATGGTGCACGCAATCAAAGGCTTTGGAGAGATCACAAAAAACTCCAATAGCATTTTGCGAGTTTTCCCAAGCGTTAAATATGTGTTTCAGCAGAGCAACACCCGCATCCGTAGTCGAACGACCTTTAGTGAAGCCATATTGTTCATCGTGAAGGAGTCTGTTTAAATTAAAATGTTTTAGCAACTGCTTGAGTATTAACTTTTCAAATATTTTGCTAAATGCAGGTAAGATAGAAATAGGCCTGAAATTTCCAACGTCATTTTTATTACCGGATTTAAATAATGGTATGACTTTGCTACTTTTCATGAGGTCAGGAAAAGTTCCTAAATCAACACATTTATTAAAAGTAACAGCTAGATAGGGGGCTACGATGTGTATTATATTACTTAATAGTTTAATGGAGATGCCCCAGTAATCACCAGTGTTTTTAGACTTAAGTGTGTTAAAAACATTAACTACATCACGAGGTGTTACATGTTCGAAGCTAAATAAGCGACTACATTTGGGCACACTACTATGCAAAAGGTTTTCAGCTTTAGATGGGGACGAATCTAAGGAGCGAGTCGTAGTTATAGGTATGTTGGCGAAAAACTCATTAAATGCCTCAGCTACGTCAGCTGCTTTACTAATTAATTTATTGTCAACCATAATCTCAAGTTGTTCTTCTTGTTTCACCGACTTACCCGTTTCATTGTTAATAATTTTCCAGGTTGTTTTTACTTTATTATTGGATTTTTTAATTGTATCGCTTAAAAATTTGGATTTAGCAAAAACACAAATGTTTTTAAATAATTTTGAATAATTTTTGACATACTCTAGGAAAGAAGTATCAAACCTGTATTTTTTCAAACCGTATAACTCGTATAGTCTCGCTCTACTTTTATAAATACCTGGAGTAGCCCATTGGTTAAAGCCAACGGAGGTGCCATTAATGTTAATGGTTTTGGTCTTAAAAGTAGATTGGTATTCTTTTTGCACAACATCAAAAAGGGCTCCATAGATTTCATTAGGATTCTCGTGTTCTGCTAGAGATGGTGTAATTCTACGAGCTATATTATTTTTAAACTTGTTGCAACGACTAGCTGTATATGGCCTGCATTCTCTTTTATGTGGCTTTTTATGTAATGGCATAGGGAAGCTAGCTAGTAAACCACAGTGGTCAGATGTTAGGTCACTTAGCACTAATTTATTTTTGACCTCACAATCACTAAATATATTATCAAGACATGTTGACGAAGTTGCCGTGATCCTAGTAGGTTCGAAAAACATGTTAATTAAATTATAAGACCTGAACAGATTGAGAAGTCTAATACTCAATGGAGTAACATCTAAAATATTAATATTAAAATCTCCACATAAAATTATGCTTTTATTACTTGATTTTAACCTATTGAGTGTATCCTCCATAACCAACTCGAAACGAATAAAATCCCCAGAGGGGGGTCGATAAACGCAAATTATAAAGTATCGCTCGAGTTCAACACAAGACAACTCAACAATGCGCTCAATAGAAAGATTAACTATATCTAAACGTTGTTTACATTTCAACTTGTTTGAAACAAGAACTAAAGACCCACCGCGAATAGCACTTTTCCTCACAAATGCACTTTGTACAGTAAAATAATCATCATTCATAAAGACTACTTCATGTTCTTTCAACCAGTGTTCAGTGTGCAGTTGCAGAAAATCACCCATGTTTAAAGAAAATACCTTATGAATCACCGTTTTCAGTATTGTTGATTAAATACAGTATTTACGGTACCTACATGGTACAAAGAAGTTTCAAATTCCTAATTTGTTGAATTGTTGCGCTAGAGCTCGTACAAAAATGGTCTAAAATTTACAACTTTTGCCCCCTATTTCTTAATTTTAGAAGATAAAAAAAAAATATGTTTGTACTCTACTCGATGAGTTCTAGACGATGACACCCCACATGCTAGATTAAACTTATTATTTTTTTTTTCAAAATGAAAAGTTTATTGTATGGGGACCGACCCTTAAATTTTTAACTTTGCTTTATTTTTATTATTTGTTGTTATAGCCGTAATAGACAGCGGAGGCTTAGTAAGTTTGTACTGGACTGTACGTGGTTGTCTGATTTCATGGATTTTAATTTTCTTGCGCGGAACTCTAATTATTTTTCTAAAATAAAAATAGCCTAAGTTACTCCTTAAAACATCAGCTATATGCCGTCAAAATCGGTGAAAATTCGTTGAGCAAGTTTCCTAACTTGACTCAAAGTACCATTTTTTTAATCGGACTGCGCTTTAAAATTCTTCTATACAGACTTTAACATCCCTAAACCTCATTTGAGGCGTCATTTTGAAAAACTAATAATGACAAACATTATTACTTACTTATGCAAGTATTTGTGCTAAGTTAAATTTTTCATATAAACTGTATCTCTGTTTTCACGAACACAGATACAGAATTTCAAAAATCGTCTGGTATGTTTCAATAACTTGACTCAAACATTATTTACACCAATTTTAGAGTTAATCAAGCCCCCCCATAAAATCTTACGCTATAAAATTAACTTTTCACCCCTTAGGGGTAGATTTTTTGAAAACCCTGATACACGTTAGTCTTCATTTTTGGTCTCAAGTATAAAAACTGAGTTTTGAGTTAATCGGACCGCGTGTTAAAATTCCTCCATACAAACTTTGACACACCCAATCCCTCCTTAGGGGTAGTTTAGGAAAACTAAAAATGATAAACTTTATAATTTACTTAGATGATAAGGGATAGGATTTTTCATACAAACTTTCATCCCCTATTTTACCCCCTTAGGGATGTAATTTCCAAAAATCCTTCCATAGTGGATGTTTACACTATATAAGATATCTATGTGCAAAATTTCAAGTCTCTAGGTCCATTGGTTTGGCCTGTGCGTTGATATATTAGTCAGTGACTCAGTCAGGACTTTGATTTTTTTATATATATAGATTTACCATGTTATTTTAAGACCACAGACTTCTTATAGGTTTTCCTGTAATCTACAGGTATAGAACTATTTTCTATATTTTTTTCAAAATTTTAGGCTCAGTAGTTTCGGAGATAAGGGGGGGGGGAATGGTCAATTTTCGTCTATTTTCTTAAATAACTTTAAAACAATATATTTTAAAATTATAATAAAAATATATATGAGACCCTTATAGTAAGCCCTTTCATTTGATATGTCACACGGTACAGTTTACAAAACTTTTTTTTGAAATTTTCTTATTTTCCCCCTAAAAGTGACTCTCATAGTCAAAATTCATATATTTACTTTAGCTGTACGTGTTTGGGTCACAGAAATCCATATGTGTACCAAATTTTAACTTAATCGGTCCATTAGATTTGGAGCAAATTGACTGTGACAGACGGACAGACGGACAGACAGACAGACACACGAGTGATCCTATAAGGGTTCCGTTTTTTCCTTTTGAGGTACGGAACCCTAAAAACAATAGGATCGATTTAACATCACGCCTTATGTTTCCCCAAATGTTTGGGCAGAAGGGTACTTGCAGTACACCCGTTTTCGCGAGTTTAGGGGACGACCCTATTGCCATCAACAGAGCACAAATCTAGACTCCGGACTGCTACTCTATTCCATATAGAAAAACCCAATAACACTAGCCCGACCTTGGAATCGAACCCAGGAACTCGTCTCTTACAATACTTACAACTAGTATGGAATAAGTCATCCTTTATGCCCGGAATACAGAAGCCTAGTTTTTGATGCTAGGATAGTAAGCTATAGCAAGCTATTAATGCTGGCTTCGTATATACAGAACTAGCTCCATTTCTGGGCTAGTAAGCTAGTGAGTACCTAAGCTAGTATGCTAGTATCTCAAGCCAGGATAATGGTCTAGTTTTGAGCCAGTAACGCCCCCCACCACCGATTTTACTATCCTGGCTTGTGTATTAGCCTCGTGTGCATCAATATAATACATCATAAATCGGAACATTTTACTCTAAGGACTAAGTCACCGTAATGATATTAGCTTAAAAACTAGCATCGTGTAAACAGCAGTTAGCTTGTGCCAAGCCAGGACACAAGCCAGGATAGATACTGAGTTTCTAGCTTGCTACCTAGCTTTGAAAAACAAACCTGGGCATTTACCTCCTATGCTTACTATCTTACCACTATTTTCATGTTTTAAAACTATTTATTCGTAGGTAATTCTTACGCCTAAGGGCCAGCGCAGACAGAGAGGAATAATCCCCGCGCGGTCTCGGGCATCTTCTTTACGAATTTTTCTTTCTTTACGTACGCCATGCGGGCATTCCCGCGTATCTTCGAGGACGCGCGAGCATTTTTTGTCAGGTCCGAGCATTTATGCAGTTTATTTTAATAATTTTAAAGTTTATTTTCAAGTGCGTTAATAAAACCTCTCCGCTGCGCTCCGTTCTGTCTGCGCTGACCCTTAGGCTAGGTTCACACGGCATTGTTGTACTGCACTTTTTTAGGATTCCGTACCAAAATGGTAAAAAAGGAACCCTTATGGTGTGACTCAGTCTGTCTGTCTGTCTGTCTGTCTGTCACAGCTGGATATCTCAAGAACTACTAATGCTATCAACTTGAAATTTGGAGTAGTTTTAGATGACCTTTACCCAACTATTTTGCAAATAAGAAAAAAGTAAAAATATTTATATATTTTTCGTAACAGGGACAGAAAGGGGGTCTTTAAAAGTTCAAAGTGGGGCTACTAGGGCATGTGGGGTATCATATGAAAGAGCGCTGTTTGCACATTCTCAAACCTTTTTTTATTTTTTTTAGGCCGCATAGTATTCGACTCTTTTTTTTTTAATATCTTTATTTGGAAAAGGCTTTAATCGCTAAGCGATTATGACAGCCTCGTAATTTAACAATATATTTATAGATACAAAACAGGAATTACTAAGATCTTAACTTAATTAATTTAACAATCAAGTAATATCAAAATCAAATCAATCAAAATCAAAATCAAACTAACTTAATGTCTAATTGGGATGTTGGATTAGACAAAATCAAATTACACGTGCCAACATCCCTTAAACTAAGTCCCGCTTCTGATTCCAAAAATCTCCGTTCCGCCCCAACCCGAGCACACTCCACCAAAGCGTGGTAGGTGTCCTCCCTCATATTACATATCAGACAGTTTGGGGTATCAACCACCTTCATCAGATGCCCGAACGCATTCAATGGAATGTGCCCGGATCGCAGGCGCATGCTTGTTATTAACAATTTTCTGTTTATTTTAACTTCAGAGAACCAAGGAATTCTTGGTGGTTCAGACTGAATATACCATATACCCTTTTGATGAAAAATGTAAAAAAAATCGCTTGTACTGCAAAAAAAACGTACATGGCCGTTGATGTATAAATTGTGCTCACGGACACAATTGACCTTAGTTACAATCGAACTGGGGTTTGTGTAGCACATGTGTAGCACGTACGTTAAGTAAAATTTACCGTAATCGTCTAAATAAGCAGCAACAATTGTGTTTTCAAAATGTGCACAAATAGTTAAAAACCAAAAACAAGTTCCCCGGGATTGTTTTTCACTCGTAAGTAGGTATCTACAGCCAAAAATGGTAATTTGTTAAAAATTATAATAATATTTAAGGCGATACCAAAATAATTTGGGGGCTTTTTCGTAACAATTTATTTCACTAGCATTCAGCATTTTTATTTCAACATGCATGGATTTAATTTTTGGATATATTTATAATGTTTATTGACTAAGTATTTGATTAATACTCTGACTGAAGGAAAACGCACATGGGTTAAATTTCCTAGACAGAATTTAATTCCGAAAAGACCTATACTTTTTACATTTTTTTTCTGTAATTCTAAAATCCTAAGTAATTTCATTGCAAAACTGCATTAAAAATGTGCGTATTAGGTAGGTAATTGAAAACTCTGGCTGAAAACATTTTTTTAAACAATTTTTATTTGGTTTGGCGCTTTTATTTTAGTTCCAGCGCATTGTTGGGCTCTCTTTTTTTCGCACGTGGATAAATTGACTCTATCACTTTCTTATGGAGCCCAGTTTGCTTTTTACATATCACCTTAATAATGTTTGCTTCGCCATATTTGTGAGAACGAGATAGAAATGCAATCTCATTTATAATCGTAAATATTCGGCCAACTGTCTGTCAGAAATCTCGTTAGCCACCGAATGGCGGCTATCGAGACATCATATGGAATCAACACAAAAAATGTAACTTCTTATACAATAAATTATTCTTATTCTTATATAAAGGTTCTTTTTTTCCTTTTGAGGACGGAACCCTAAAAATTTATAAAATTAGCAAGACTGAACATTAAACCGCCTGTAAGTAGGTTAGTCAGTATGTACGAGGTAAAAGAAACAGTCGTTTTGATAACCGGTGCTGCCAAGGGTATTGGAGCGGCATTCGTAAAAATACTGGTGGAACAAGGAGCTAAGGTAAGAAAACTATTTAAGGCCCTGGTTCCAAGCTTGGTTTAGCTCGGTGTGTAAGTGAAATGGCTTTATGGCTGTCTAGTTTGACGCACGAGATAGAAGATTCTCACGCGCACCGGAATTATGTCGTAAAAGTGCAAATTAAATCGTACAAAATTAGATTATAATTGCTAATGAAGGGATAAACAGCATTTAAAGATTATTAGGAGGTATGTTTAAAGATTTTTTTGATGCATTAAAGTATGTTTAATTATGTTTTGGCTTCCATCACTGTATGCGAAAAGGACTTGAAAATATCATACTTTTTTACATGTCAAAATTATTTACGGTTTATGAAATACACAGCTTTAAAAAACCACCTTTTTGATCGTTTTCAGGAAATCTGCGCCTTAATTTTTTCATTCGAAATACAAAAAGTTTTTTGTTGTGTAGTGGATAGGATAGTTATTATCAGTGACACTTTATATTATTATGTTATTACATGGTTATTACATAATTCTTAAGAAAATTATACGAATTTGTTTATACTATGGAATGAAGAGTAAAGCGCAAGAGATTGCTTTGAATGTTTTGCTAAATAAAAGTGATAAGATTAGATGATCAAACAATTCTTCAAAAATTAGGTACAGCCAGCAACAAAAGTCGATTAACACTTCAGTTTTTTAAATCTTAATTATTGAGCAAGATAGTTAATTTAAAAAACCAGTTAAGTGCGTGTCGGACTACGCACAATGAAGGGTTCCGCTTCCGTAGTTGGAATGAAATTATCCCAAGAACAAACTTAACATTATAGTTGAAAAACATGTGTCACCCATACATTCCAACAGTAAATTTGTAAGTTTGTACTCACAATATTGAGAGATTTACCATGTTATGTTAAGACCACAAACTTCATATAGGTTTTCCTGTAATCTACAGATATAGAACTATTTTCTGCTTTTTTTCAAAATTTTAGGATCAGTAGTTTCGGAGATAAGGGGGGAGAATGGTCAATTTTCGTCTATTTTCTTAAATAACTTTAAAACTATTAATTTTAAAATTATAAAAAAAAATATTTGAGACTCTCATAGTAATCCGTTTCATTTGATATGTCACACGGTACAGTTTGCAATATTTTTTTTTTTTTTTCTTATTTGCCCCCTAAAAGTGACCCCCATATTCAAAATTCATTTATTTACTTTAGCAGTACGTGTTTGGGTCACAGAAGTCCTTAAGTGTACCAAATTTCAACTTAATCGGTCCATTAGATTCAGAGAAAATTGGCTGTGACAGACAGACAGACAGACAGACACACGAGTGATCCTATAAGGGTTCCGTTTTTTCCTTTTGAGGTACGGAACCCTAAAAATGGAACAGAAGTAAAATAATTTAAAGATCTATTAGACTCTAAGGTATTTTAGGAAAAAAGGAAAAAATCAAATCATTTTGTATTAATTTACATGATGTGTAAAAGTAGCAATGTTAATAGACTTATGTTGCTGACCGTACTTAGTTAATATATTTTTTTAGCACGTTAGAATACTGGATATTGATGAAGCTGCAGGAGTAGTGCTACAAAATGATCTTAACAAAAAACACGGAGCTGACACAGTCAAATTCACTAAATGTGACATAACCAACTATGAGGAGCTCTTCCAGGCTTACAAGGATACCACAGAACAGTATGGCTACATAGATGTGGTAGTTAACAATGCCGGTGTAACCAATGAGAGTGATATTGATTGCATTCGCAAAGAAATTGAAGTTAACGTTATAAGTACATAATATTTCTTTATAGTCCTTTCCTCCTTTTTTCAAGGTTTATTTATTTATTTTAATGCCTTAAAAGATAAAGATAATTTCAGGATCCAAGATATCCCTCAAATCTAAAGATACTTTTTTTTTTTAATAATCGTTACTTTTCCACTACTGGAAAAAGGCCTGCTCAAGTCCTTCCAAATTATTCTTCCAGTTACATATTGATTTTGTCTTGCAAGATATTTTTATCAGTAACTAGCGGACCCGTCACACGTTGTCCTGTCTGAACGATCCTAGAACCCGACTGTAGCGCCACCTACCGGGTCCAATTGTATTTTCAAACCATCCCGAAACCCATTCAAATACACACACAAAATTTCATCTAAATCGGTCCAGCCATTGTTATACCACGTTTTATCCGTTTTTAGGGTCCCGTACCAAAATGGTAAAAAAGGAACCCTTATGGTGTGACTCAGTCTGTCTGTTTGTTTGTCTGTCTGTCACAGCTGGATATCTCAAGAACTACTAATGCTATCAACTTGAAAGGAACAGTTTTAGATGACGTTTACCCAACTATTTTGCAAATAAGAAAGAAATAAAAATATTTATATTTATTTTGCAACAGGGTCTGAAAGGGGCTCTTAAAAATTCAAAGTGGGGTTAATAGGGGCATATGGGGTATCATATGAAAGAACGCTGTTTGCACATTCTCAAACATTTTTTCTTTTTTTTAGCCCACATAGTTCTCGACTTTTGATGAAAAATGTAAAAAAATCTGAAATTATTCTATCTGATAGAAGTTTTTTTTAAAAGTATCCTATGTCCGTCTCCTGGTTCTAAGATTCGTGCCCACCAATTTTCAGCCAAATCGGTTTAGGCGTTCTTGAATTAGTGTATCTAACACGACTTTCTTTTATATAATAGAATAGATTTATTTATTTTTCTATGCAAATAAATAAATCTATTCTATTCTATTCTATAGGTTTTTATGTTACAGACAGCTGTAGTCAACGGCACAGTAAAAGCTATAGAGCTGATGCGTAAGGACAAAGGTGGAAGAGGAGGAACAGTCATCAACGTGTCTTCAGTAGCGGCGCTCATCCAACGCAGTCCACTTCTCTTCGTGTATGCTGCCACTAAAAGTGCTGTTCTGCAGTTCAGCAACTGTATTGGTGTAAGTGAAGTTACCGACAAATTGCTGTGTCGTGTTGTGTCGTGACGCAGAGTGTACACTAGTGAAACGAAGCTCTTCAGGACTACGTCAAATCACAACGAGTTTGATTGGCTAACACTGGGTCAGAAGGCGTCACGACACGACACAACACAGTAATATGAATCCAGCTTTATAATTTTTTAGATAGGTACGCCAGTTAACAAATAGTGGAACTCCGAGCTCCGGCGCGTAGTTCCTTTAATAACTATAGCCTGGGAGTCTTCTAGTTCCAATTGAATGGTTTACTAGGCAGACGTGCACCTAATACGAGTATACCTAGTGTGTTGGACCAGTCATGGCCGCATGGTAGCTAAGGATCCTTAAAATGATCCTAAGGTTATCTTTAACACTTAGCTTTTAACGATAAGATCTTATTGTGTCGCGCCCTATGTAATTCTTTTACATTTATGTCTGTAATTTATTTATTTATTTGTTTATCAATTGCTTGCTGCACTTACTGTTTACACCAAAGCGCACAGCGAACCAAGAACTAGCATTTAACCAATGATATATTACCTTATATATTATATACAGGGTGACATTGAACATATGCGACACAATTTAAGGGGGTGTTCTACGCATCAATATGAACAACTTTTACTATGGGACCAAACCTGAAATCGCGAAAAAAAAATCAGCTGTTCAGTACATTTATCTACATCAAACTCGTCGAAATGTACTGAACAGATGATTTTTTTTTCGCGATTTCAGGTTTGGTCCCATAGTAAAAGTTGTTCATATTGATGCGTAGAACACCCCCTTAAATTGTGTCGCATGTGTTCAATGTCACCCTGTATATTAATTTATAATACGTCATTGCATTTAACTAAAAAAACTTCATGCAATAATTATACATAGATTTACTGCTATACATAAATATGCTGTAGGTGTCTACCTAAATAATGAGGAGCATTCTATCTATATTTTTGATGAATACCTACTGAGAAAATTAAAGGATGTACCTGTGAATGTGATTAAGATTGAGATAAATTTTAACATAGTTATATAAAGCTAATTTATCATTTTGGTATTTATGGTCATATCCAAAATAATTTTCTAGTAAATTGGAATCACAATTTTAACAGCGATGATCCTAAATTAGCTGCTAAAGTGTTGTCTGCTAATAACATAAATTCACAATTTTCAGAAAGAACCATATCATTCGAAGACTGGTGTTCGAGTGATCACAATATGTTATGGTCCAACGACGACAGGAATTATAGACCAAATGGCGAGTTTCGACGAGGACATTCAAATGAAAGAGTTAGCAGCGTTGTACCCAATGCAAAGGTTAGTACTAACTATAATCTAGTAGGTATCCTGTTGCAAGACCTGGGGCCGTACTATGACGTGAAATAAAAAGTAAGTTTAAATACTAAAACCTGACTACTGATAATCACGCTCTAAAAAGTATTATAAGAAATTATTATATTATATGAAACAAAAAAATATTCTCATCTGAAATTAGAAAAAGACAGACAAATTAAAAATCCGGCGTCACATAGGTACGTAGGTAATCTGTTCGATTTATACCCTAACATGACGTGAACCTCCGGATTTTTAATTTGCCTGTCTGTTTCTAATTTCAGATGAGAATATTTTCTTGTTTCACACTTTTTAGAGCGTGATTTTTTAGTAATCGGGTTTTAGTTTTAAACTTACTTTTTATTTATATTATTTGCCTGTCTGTTTCTAAATTCAGATGAGAATATTTTCTTGTTTCATACTTTTTAGAGCGTGATTTTTTAGTAATCGGGTTTTAGTTTTAAACTTACTTTTTATTTATATTATTTTGGGGTTATAATTTCGTGTTTTAGTATTTTTAAAGAAGAATAACCAGCGGGCAATCAAGACGCTTCCCACGATACCTAATTTGTCAAATTATCATAAGTAGTTCAAAAGTTATGAGGGAACAGATGAACATACGTACATACTTATCGGTCAAAATCATAACCTGTTTGCTTCACCATAGTCGGGTAAAAAGATTATGGTTCCAGTGTGTGAGAGAGAGAGAAGGAGCTATACGACCTATTAAGCACCATCCTTTTTCCGCAACGGAACCATGATGGATTCATGACCTTTTTTCACTTCATAGCACGGCCCCTGTCGCTTCTGCGGTTTAGCTGTCTTGGTTGTTAATAAATAAAGAACTCTTTACCACATTCGAGGAGAGACAAATCACAATGATAAAAATATGGATTGCAATTATTGCAATAAAGTATTTATTCATTTTATACAACGTGTTGCTTTTGATATCCCATATCTCTAGGGGGTATTAATGAGACTATCATTTTGAACAACTTTAACTGTGGGACTACACTTGAAATCGCGAGAAAA
The DNA here is from genome assembly GCA_905163495.3 of Cosmia trapezina. Lineage (NCBI taxonomy): Eukaryota > Metazoa > Arthropoda > Insecta > Lepidoptera > Noctuidae > Cosmia > Cosmia trapezina. The sequence goes on from LR991028.1 coordinate 7,362,125, forward strand.
AAATCGGCTGTTCCCTACATTTATATTCTCATAACTCGTCATAATGTATTGAACTACTGATTTTTTTTCGCCATTTCAAGTTTGATTCCATAGTACCTCTATGCAAAGTTTCAGCTTTCTAGGTTCAAGGGTTTGACCTGGGCGTTGATGAGTCAGTCAGTCAGTCAGGACTTTTCTTTTTATTTAAATAATTTAAAATCTAATCCTATGATTATTTACCCTCCTTTTTTATGTATATATTATTTTTTAAGATTGCAATAAACTGAGTTGATTGATTAATTGACATTTAGTTTCAGTAAGAGCCTTTCTAGTGAAGAACGCTTCGCTAGAAAGAGAACGAAAAACATCTTCGACATTCTTATCCTACTCTGTATGTCTCTGCACGCTAATTGCGTAACACACTATCAATCGGAATCGGTTTCATTTTGACAGTTCAACAACATTCATTGCGTTATTTACATTGTCGAGCACACAAATTTTTCTAACATATGAAGCCATGGATTAGCAATTTGTAAAGATTCTGATTGATGGTGGATCCAGACTGCTCGTAAACTAGTATTTTGCATATAAGCAGGTGTTGGTTTTTATGTTGTTCCGCTTTTTACAGCACGGAGTTAGCAGCTCAAGGAACTCTTGAGGCTTATAAAAGAGGAGAAAGTGGAAGCACCTGGTTGATCAGCAACGGAAAACCGGCTAAAGACATCACTTCAACAATCAATAAGGCGTATGCTTAGTTTGCTCAACTTCTAATAGACGACTGATTAAAGATTCTACCGAAATAAAACTTGTATATGGTACATATATCGTGTTCTGCGCCAATCATTTTATTATATGGGGTTCTAGAGACAGTTAAGATTTTTTACTGATTTTCCTAAAATAGGTACTACAGGCCATAGCGAAATAAACTTATTACGTAACCGTAAGTTTATGAGTATAGGTATTATTTTATGATTTAAAGCGCCCCAAATACATGATGAAGATTAAGATTTATGAAAAGATTAAGCTGCAGCATCTAAATAAATAAATATTTTTTTTTACTGGCAGATTCTAGAAATAATTTGAAAACCAGATACCAGAACCAGGAGCCAGCCAGTGACTTCTTCCAGTTAGTTTACATTATGCAAGCGAAGGTATAAAATTATCAATCAATCTGCCTAGCCTTTTCCCAACTATGTTGGGGTCGGCTTCCAGTCTAACCGGATGCAGCTGAATACCAGTATTTAACATGGAGCGACTGCCTATCTGACCTCCACAACCCAGTTACTGGATAATACGATACCCCTTGGTAAGACTGGTTGTCAGACTTTTGGGCTTCTGACGACCCGTAACGACTGTCAAAGATCATTTCATTTCATTTCATTTCATTTATTTCATAAACAATTTTTACATTGTGTTGAAAATTTCAGATATAATTACAAAAATTAAAAATTAAACGAATTAAGACACATTGGATATTATAAAAATTCATACTAAATTACACCACCAATAACAGCCGGGACCAACGACTTAACGTGCTTTCCGAGGCACGGAGGAATCTCGGTATGTAAAGATGGTCACCCATCCACTGACCAACCCCGGCAAGCATAGCTTAACCTGACGGATCGACCCGTGCGGCTGTTATTACTTAGCCACGAGCTCTACTTAAGGTATAAAATTATATTACTTAAAATTAAGTTTAACAGCAAAAGCAAGAAAAATAAGCAATATTAGAATCAACTTTAAAATAAAATTAGAATAAAAGCAAATTAATTAAAATCACGAAATGAAAAACAAAATCAGATTAAGTTATAATCAGGATTAAAGCAAATTACGTTTAACGTTAGAAACAATATTAAAATCTAAATTGCAACGAGATTAGAATAAAAGCAAATTAATTAAAATCACGAAATGAAAAACAAAATCAGATTAAGTTATAATCAGGATTAAAGCAAATTACGTTTAACGTTAGAAACAATATTAAAATCTAAATTGCAACGAGATTAGAATAAAAGCAAATTAAATAAAATCATGAAATCAAAAACAAAATTACATTAAAATGCGTATTAAAACAATTTTTTTTTTTTTTTACACACGGGTGAAGCCGCTGGCAAAAGCCACAACCCAATGCGCGCATTTACTGCGAATGATGAATTTAATAACCTCCTTACCTTAGTGACCTGAGTTAACACGATAATAATCAATTAAAATCATGTCTCGTACCGAAAAAAATATTAATGTTATTGTACGATAACAAATTATTCAACGATATTGGAGTTACATATAATTTGGGTGAAGGCCGACGAGATCAGTCGTAAGTTTCACACTAAGATTATACTAAGCGATTTATATTATCGCTTTAATGCACTCGCAGGTTGTAGAACAAATTGGTTGAGAGGAGTTTGATTATGGGTGAAATGTAAAACTTGCTGGTGTGGTGGACTAACTCAAAATTATCTGAGAATATTGTCAAAAATATTTTTGTTGTTAAGGGAGTGACGTTTTTGCGAAGGTCGCCATTTCGAAAAATTTTGCGAGTGGTACGCCAGTTCGAAAGTCATAGTATCGAAATCCGATGTTGAGTTAATTTGTCTGGGAATCGAACTCACGACCCCAATGAGACGAGACACAGAGAGCATAGTCTTTTGATTTGGTTTGGGAAAAAAAAAAAAGAAAAAGAAAGACAAATTAACCCAACATCGGATTTCGATACCATGACTTTCGAACTGGCGTACTGCTCGCAATTTTTTTCGAAATGGCGACCTTCGCGATAACGTCATTCGATATACTTAGCGGTTTTCGATTTAATGAGTTTTCGAACTGGCGTACCACTCGCAAAATTTTTCGAAATAGCGACCTTCGCAATAACGTCATTCGAACCTACATATCACTCCCGTCTTAGAGGTAATCTTCGTGAAAAGCGTATGTAAGCGTATAGCTTTATTGTATATAATTTATACTTATAGCTTTGTCTAGATTGCCATCTTTATTTGTACGCTTAGAGTTACTGCCTTGAATTTTAATATCGGTATGTAATGGTATCTCCACACTGAATTCAACGATTTAAACGATCTCCACTAATTACCTACTGTTCACCAACATAACATCACGCCTGTATTCCCCGAAGGGTTAACAGAGGTCGCAACTAACTGCCCCCCATCGTTTCAAATGCACTCCATGTGTGCATAAGGACAAACCTTTACATAAGAGGTATATAAGCTTATATCACATATATATAAACGTAAAAAAACATCATCCGATGGAAAACAAATCATCATCAGTAGTTGTGAACCTTTGGGGTTCGCAGCTAACCCCCAACCCCCCCCAACCCCAGCTGGTGTTTTCGGTCTAAAATTAGTTCAAGGCGGACATAGCTGAGGAGTTAAGGTTATTACGCAGATTTGTTCCAAAATGTCATGATAAAACTTAAAGAGAACAAATTCTTATGGTTATATGAATTTTGATCAAGATGCAACCACACACGACCTGTAAAGTGCAAAAAACGTAAGAAAATTTAAATTTCTCGGCTACTACTGTGGATTAAGAAGTAAAAATCAGGCCATTGGTAAACATGTTATGATACCAACCAGCCCTTGTGCACTAGATGAAGTTAGTACTTAGTCTTACTAAATAATTTTGACTCACCTCGCCTTTCATCACACCCTTTCCCTATGAGATTGATATATTTCCCCTGCAACACACTTCGCACGGCACAGATCAACAAAAAAAGGAAAATGGAGCGCCACGAACATCAAAAGTGAAGCCACAAAACCGTGCTCCTGCAAGTAAAATACACGCTCACGCACACGCTGATTATATAACATCACTACGATGGTGTCACATCTCTACGGGTTTTTTTTCTGTACATTCGGGAGCAGCTAACTCCCGCACACAACTAAAACCACGCTCACCGCTCTTAGTACGTGACGAGTCGTCGTCTAATTAACATAGTTCACATCTTACCCATACAATATTATTCCCCAAATTATACGGAAACAATTTAACAAATGGCAACCCTTCGACACACACATACTTAGATAAAAAGGTGACTTCACTTTTGATGTTTGCGGCGCTTCAGCTTCTTTTTTTTGTTGATCGGAGTCCCACGATAACAACTGACGTATCTCCGAAAACGTTCAAAATCGCAACAGCACAGTCAATTCAGTGTGAACCACCTTAATTATCGTTTGTATGCATGACACAGCCCGTATTAAGTAACACTTAAGTGTGGTTATAGTTGCTAATAAGGCAGTACGTTTTCGCGAACGTATTTTGTTTTAGATGATAGATGTTTTTTGTGCACTAGAGTGTGAACTGGGACCAACATTTTGGTACTTATCATTCGCTTCGAGGAGTAAATATTGTTTGGTGTTTGTGATAAAATAATTTAAATTAATCAACATAAGTGAAGATAAATTTCAATACCTACGTGAACTGAAATGGGAAATTGTTTTTTGAGGCAGTGTTAGCTCAGTGATAACTTTATTTCACCACCGCTGCGCTGTTCTCAAAACGGTGAAGGAAAATGTGATTAGGAAACCGGTTCTAGAACCAATTGTACCTACTCTGTCCCAGCCCAGCAGTGAAAACACTATAGAATGATTATGCAATTTTAGGGTTCCTTACCCGAAGGGTGGCAAACGGAACCTATTATTCTGTCCATTCGTCTGTCTGTCAGCGGGCTGTATCTCAACGTAATAGGCTGTTGAAATTTGCACAGATTGTGTATTTCTATAGGAGCCTATAATCAAAAATAATAAAAATAAAATAAAGTTAAGTCCCCATACAAGGACCGTGTTAATTTTTTTTACTTTAGTAAAAAACGTAGTGTTAACACCTAAATATGGTGTGGTAACGTTCATGTGCGACTCCGACTCTCACTTGGCCAATTTTTTTTTACACAGAACTCTATGTTACATACAGGGTATCCCGTAAGTAATGGATAACCTTGAATTAGCATTAAAAAAATATTTCAAGTAGTATCTAAGATACGACTAAAAAAAATACTGTGCAATTTCTAGTCACACTATTTACTGTGACGGAAGTCGGGATAGTCAACGTACAATATAACAAATACCTAACGAATGAAATTAATTCATGAACTTGTGGTCGTGGTGAAGAAGAATGTGAAAAAGGTTAGCATTTTTTTCAAAAAATCTTAGGTAGTATAGGTACTACTTGGGACATATTTTTTATATTTTTTTAGAACCGCCATAAGGTCTATTATTATGCTATTTCAAGGTTATCCATTATTAACCGACTTCAAAAAGGAGGAGGTTCTCAATTCGTCGGAACCTTTTTTACGGAACACGTTGAATAGGTATTTCTACCTACGTGCTCAGATCAACAAGAAACATAATCAGTAAACAAATACACATTATCAGCTCAAATACCTAAGTCATATAAAGCCACCTAAGCTACCTAAGTCATTGAATTGTTAATTTTATCGTAATTCAAACACAAGAGTAGGTACTTTATAAGTACTAGGCTAAAGTTCTCTGTACACGAAGCCGGACTTACTAGCTTGCTAGCTTACTGTCCTAGCTTCAAAAACTAGCCTCGTGTATCCCGGGCTTATTAAACTATCCTAGCTTGAGATGCTAGCTTACTAGCTTTCTCACTAGCTTACTAGCCTAGAAATGAAGCTAAGTAGTCGTGCATAATTATGTCGCAGGCAACTGGTTTGATTAGCCTATTAGTCAACCGCCTAGTCTATTCACTAAACGGCGCCGTTTAACAAACGGCCTGAATGATATTCAGCCGATACGTCTAATACAACTGGCTGATGCTTAGCTGGCCATTTATACAATAGTGCCATCTGCTTCTGCAACGTCTCCGGCTGTGCGGGAAGTGCAACCCCTTCACCCTTACGTAACAAAGGATAGGCACCCATGCTCACCTCTGCAGCCTCAGCCGCTATGCTTACAACTTTGAACTTTGAACTTTGAACTTTGAACTTTGAGAAGCTTTGTTACAACGGACGTGGGCTGCCCTCCCTTCGCGCCTCCGGATTTTTATATACAGTCTAAGGATAGCAGCCAAAAGCTGACTAACACTACTATCTTAGCTTCAAAAACTATAGCCGCGCGTGTACCTTGGGCATAAGATCACGGCAGACATATTGAAGTTTATATTACTTGCAGATTGACTGCGGGATAAATCAGTCGTGATCGTGAGTCCGAACCGTCTCATCGTGAACTTCGAACGTTCATGAACATGTTCGAAATAAGAGATAAAGTGTTTTTCGTGACTGGGGCGGCAGCAGGCATCGGTGCTGGGATTGTCAGGGCATTTTTGGACGAAGGAGCGAAAGTGAGTAGATATTAGGGGCAATTCTCGTATTTTTAACAACGTTCGCAATCTCATCTCAGTCTCAATCTGTCAAAAATTGTATAGCGTTTACCTAAATTTTTGACATTTGATTGACGCTGGCATGAGATTGTGAACGTTTTCGTGATTTTTTTAAGATTCGTGAACCCTAGTGATTTTTGTTGGTGATTTTCTCGGAGATTTCCTTTTGGAGTTAGTGTTTTTTAAACTGAGAATTTCTTGTTTTTTTTTTGTAGTATAAAAGAAAATTATTTTACGATTTTACGTAGGTAATCGTGAAATAGAATAGTCCCAGTTTTCTAAATAGGTAGTCATGATTATTTTGCTGTAATGGCAGTGAGAACAGTTTTGTTATGAATAAAAATTGTACTTCAGTAGGTATATTTTAATCATAATTGTAGGAAATTTCTAGTAGGTAATTTAATAATTTTGACTTTGAACTAAGATCATACCTAATTAAAAAAATTCGTAGACAAAAATCCAGACACTTAAGTAAATATTCACCTAGGTATTGTTTTTGTTTTGTTTGAAAGTCCAAACTATAATTATAATGCATGGAAGCATGAAGCGTACCTACATAATTATTTCATTACAAAATTATTATAATACTATCGAATGCGTTGCATACACTTAAAAAAAAAATATTAGGAATGTTCTCCGGCGCATACACAACAACTTACCAAAGTTTCATCACAATCGGTTGAGCCATCTTCGAGTTTTTGCAAGACAATTGATAGGTATGCATTACCTACATCAATAACTATCAGAGAAAAAACATCGTGGTTTTATTATTAAAAATACCAAGAAAACCCCCATCCAAAAGCTAAGCAGTAGCTAGAACACGCCCACACATAATATTCAATTCTAATTTAATTTCTATAATCAACTTGTTATTATTTTGTTTATTTGAGTAGGTATCTAATTTTGAAGAACATTCAGACACAATGTAAATTGTTATTGAATACAAATGAAATGAAATTAAAAAAATAAATGAAATGCAGCAATTGATTTTGATATTATGTGATATGCATTGTCATGCATGTTCGTAATTAGGGACTAATTACACTTATTCAGCTCAATTCAGCTTTTGTCCTAGAACATATCACTTTTGTATGGAGATACCTACGCATCCGTTCAGACAAGGAAAGCTGAACGGATGCGTAGGTAGGCATCTCCATACAAAACAGGTGTTTTCTATGGGCAAAAGCTAAATTGAGCTGGAACATAATAAAATATGGTTTATTAGTCCCATAAGCAGGTGTTTATTTTTTTTTATTTTAATTACTTACCCATGCAAATAATTCCAAGTACTGTCGAAGCAAGATATGCATTATTAATTAATATTAAATTATGGTCAGAAGGTGCAGTCATTGTTATTGGATTAATTCATTAATATGCAATAAATGCTTGTATAGAAATGTACTTTATGATCTGTAACAAAAGGTGTCGTAAAATCAGCTAAAGGATCACGAACTGCAACGAAGATCTCTCAATCATCGGTGGTTTCTTTTTACATCATTGAATCTACCCAAAATGTTACTAATGGGTAAACGAACATTCTCAATTTCTAGTATTAACTATAGCGGCATAGTTAAAAAATCTGATACAAATCGTTTAACACAGACCCTTCGTCCCACCTACTCATTCTTACTCGCAGCTCATTCAGTTATCAATTTATTGCAATGTAGGGAAGTTGAAAAAATACAGGATTAATTTAGTTTTCAATTTTTGTCATTTTTCCCTTCACCTTTCTTTATTATTATTATTAAAAGCCTGTGATGTCCAACTACACAGCAAAGGCCTCCCTACTCTCTTTCCACTTCTCTCTGTTTAAAGCTGCTAAGAACCAGTACTTGTTGAATAAGTCCAGCTCACTCCGACATCTCCGTCTGGGCCTGTCACCATGTCGCTTGCCATTAAGAAGGACCCATTGGGTTGTAACCTTGCCCCATTGGTCGTCTGACATGCGGCATATGTTTACCTTTCTTTACTAAACATAAAATCCTTTTTTCTAGCATGTAGCAGCACTAGACGTTGACATGAACAATGGCAAAGCTTTAGAACAAGAACTGACGTCTAAATATGGGAACGACAAAGTCAGGTTCCATAAATGTGACGTCACGTCTAACGAGCTTGACGCGGTTTACGACAATGTGGTCAATGACTTCGGATACATAGATGTGGTGATCAACTGCGCTGGGATCATGAACGATAGACCTAATGCATATTTGAAAGAGATTGATATCAATGTTGTAAGTATTATTTTCTATAATAAAACTCTAATTTATTTAAACATGCAAATCTGCAAACGTTTAATGGTTCTTGCATGTCCTCGTATATTTTAAAACGTAAACCTTTGGTTTGCGGATTTTTTGCAAAAAGTAATACGTTTGCCACTCTAATGCATATAAGCAATATAATTAGTTTACCCTTGATGAACGTTTCGTATCAAAGTTCATTTGTATAATTATATATTTAAAAATGAACCTTTGAACATGTTATTTTTTGTAATGTTCCTTAATTACAGTAGGTAATCTTATGGTTTTTCCAGACTGCGTTGATAAAAAGTTCGTTCAAAGCGTTTGACTTGATGCGTAAAGACCAGGGTGGGAGAGGTGGTACGATTATAAACATTTCTTCCATTGTGGGGCTGTTCCAAGCTCATCTGCTGCCAGTGTATGCTGCCACGAAGAGCGCTGTGTTGCAGTTTAGCAATTGTCTTGGTGTAAGTATTGCACTACAAGAGCTACAGCAGTTGCTGTAGCTCGTAAAACAACTGCAACTGCTGTTGTCTAACAACTTGCTACTACTACTAAATTACTTGCTTGCTATTACTTGTTTAAGACTATTAGGTAGTCTTAAATTTTACGTGTTGCCTCCAAATGAGCACCAACAAGAAAGTAAATAAGTGTTTATCTACTTACTGCAGTAATAATATACTATTCCTCTGTACTTTGTGCTACAGTACCTATCTATTTCTCTACTAATTTTAAGCACAGTTAGAGGACAACTCTAAGGTTTACCATACCCGTAATGTTGATTTACACTGAACAATCATGTTACAGTTTATCGTTTTATAATGTTGTTTTTTTCTTATTACACAATGGTGGTATTTCTAATGTTACGATATCATTCTGTTATGATTGTAGTGTTTATTGTGAGATAATAATTTAGACTCGCAGTTGATGTCAATTGTATTTTAAATGTTTCATTACGTAAATATAACTGACGGGTATATAATATAACTTACCATAATAGTAATTTAAAAAAATCTTTATTTTATACAAAAAAAACCTTCAACAATGCTTAAAAAACTAGGTCGCATGAATTTCAATGAGTAAAGGTCATACAAATAGAGTAAACCCTGACTCCCAAACTAGGAGATCCTGTGACTTAGGAGTCAGATAATGATATCCAAAGATTTTAAATCTCGGCAGCTACATTTGGTACCATTTCCTCTTATCAGCCTGTAATAACCACTGCTGAACATGGGTCTTGAAATCCCTATTTTTATAATCCTGTTTTTTTTTCTTTCCAGAAAGAGCCACATTCCACACGTTCAGGGGTCCGTGTACTAACATTGTGCTTTGGTTGCACCGACACTAGTTTGTTCAGCACTTCCAAAATGGGAGCCTTTGATAAAGAAACAGATAAACTTCTTATGGGTAGCATGGGGATGCTGCCAATGCAAAAGTAAGTTATAACTAATTCAGAGTTTTAAGAAGTCCAATCGATCATAATGTGCTTGTTACTTTTACTTCAGTAACCAATTTTTTGTTTGGTTGATTCTTTGGTTGGATATCATCAGATACTTATTGACTGAGAATTAGGGCTTTAAATATTCCAAGTAAGAAAGTTATTTTTTGATAACATTTGTTTTAAAATAAGTGGATAAACAAATTTTAAAACATTTTGCTGACAAAGAAGTGCAGAGAAATTGTAGATATTTTTTTACACTGATGACTTTATAGTGTTTTTAAGGTCTTGCCCAATACAATCACAAATTTTATTCTTCCAGGATTGAATCAGCAGTGGAAGGCCTCATCCATGCATACAAACATGGTGCAACCGCGAGTACTTGGCTAGTGACGTCAGATAGACCTGCTGAAGATATCACCGGGAACGTCTCTAAAGCATACGAAATTATGAGTCAAGGCGTGTTCAGTTAAGACTAACATCTTAAAATTGGTTCAGGCGTATACAGTGTGGAATTTTTGAAGTGTACCTGGAGGAAAAGTACTCTAAATACTGAAGAACAGAAAAACCTGCATTTAAAGATTTTTGAAAATCCGCTTGCCACACCCGGGAATCGAACCGACTAAAATCAGAAAAAATTGCATCCTATACTTTTACGGCACCAATCGATAGGGTTAATCAGAAGGATCAAAAATGTCCCTAGCTAACACAGGAGAATCATAAAATATAAACTTATAAATTCAATGGGACAAAATGAAGCACTTTTACTTGTGTTTCTAATTAACAATTATCTCTGACTAGCGTCAAGTAGTCGTCCTACTTAGATAAGAAAATTGCATTTATCTTTACACGTGTTTATAACATACGTCTTTAGACGTCTCTATAGTAGATGCGAAATAATGCGTGAGGCAAGAGTAATTTAAATATGGAATGTTACATTTGAAAATCGAATAGAGAATTAGGACGCCGCACAGCGAAAGCCTTTTGTTATTTACATTTTATCAAATCATTTCATTTTAGTCAGCTGGAACGTAGCTAACCGTAACAATGGCTTATTTAGACCAGTTTGATATGAAGAGCAAAACCGTATACACACACAGTACAGGAAGATGGTGCTCCGGCCCATAACAGCAGAATCACCATTGCCTATGTTAATAACCATTTTAATACCTGGATTGCTACAAATGGCACAATCAGATGGCCAGCGAGATCTCCTCCAGATCTTACCCCTTTATATTTTTTTTATATGTAAAATATCAAATTTACCAAAAATCATATACAACTAAAAACGAGCTAAAAACTAAGGTTCACAATACAATTTTCAATATTCTCCACAACACGCTACTAAAAGTTACTAAAAAAAAAGTCGGTTAATGAATTCCTTATAATAATTGTGCATCCGAGAAAATGGAGCTCATTGCAAGCAACTAATTAGTTAATTTTCGAATAAAATAAGTTTAGATTTCATGGTTTTTGTTTAATTTAATTTACCATGTTTTCTAAGAGATTTGATCCTTATGATTGACCCTATCGATTGGTACCATAAAAGTACAGGATGCTATTTTGCGGATTTTAGTCACTTCGATTCCCGGGTGTGGAAAGCTTATTTTCAAAAATCTTTAATGCAGTTTTATTTCTTTTTAAAAAAATAAAGGAATGTTTCCTTTGCGTAAAATTTACTGTCTTCAGTACTTTTCCTCCTGGTACGCTTCGAAAATTCCACACTGTAAGTAGTACTAAGTATTAAGCGCGAGATGGATTTGTGATAAATGATTAGGTACTTTTAAAATAATATACCATTTAGCGTAGAAATAGATTTGTCGTGCAGTTTATATTATAGCCAAAATTACATAATGGCTATTGTTAGGTCGATTAAAAAGTAGGAACCTACTTGTAAAATAATTTTGATGGTATTAATTTTACTTACTTATGAAATTGTCATATATGAGTGTCAATAAGCAGTTTACCAAATAAAGTACTTTTTGCTAGCTTTACTATTACCACAGTCTAAAAATGTGCTATTACTATTAATAGCATTAAAGAAACAAACAGCTATGTTTATATGATAATTAGATAAATATTTTTAAATCAGTTGACAGCATGTTCAAGAATGACCCTGCAATTCGGCATGAAAACGAAGGTTTGTATAAAATATACGCACCTTTAGTTAAATAGGCATATTAATTTATGCAAATAGGTAAAATGAACCTTACCCTGATTTGTTTAATGTCTAGGTCGTCGCATTATTGACCTCCACAGACTTGGTCAAGGTTTATTGAAATAGTCATATTTGGTAGGTACTTACTTATGTGAGAATTTTTTGGTTTGATGCTAATAAAAGATTCATCAACAACATCTTGAAACAAAAGACGACGTTTTAGTAGTAGTTTTTATTTTAAATTGATAGATAGTAATTGTATACTAAGGTCTACACATTTTCTGTCTGGCAAAATTAAACACGCACCTCATGCAGTAAATACTTTTATTTTTAAAAACTTCTTATTATCATCATAACTCTTCGTAATCATTGTTTTGAACGTGAAATTATGTACCTTGCTTATTACAGCTATTATCCATCATTATTGTCTTCCAGGATAACACCTGATTCTGTTTAATTAGTATCCGTATTCAATTATCGTATCTGATATGGCGTAACGAATTGGAGGAAAAGAAATCCGGAGTTCTCATTTACATTATGGAAGACGATACAAACGTTCTACTCCATTTTGACTAATAATCCTTATAATTACAATTACCTAAACATAAATTATTAAACGTATTATAAAAACAATTATAATGACAGCGATATTTTACTAATTTCTAACAAAATTGGCGCGCACTTGCCACCATTTTATTAAACCTCTTAAAAAGGCGCGAAACTTTACAGATAATAATATTTATTATTGAGCTGCCATATATATTTACCTACTATATTAATAAAAACTAATGTAACAAAGTAATACATTAAAAAGCGTAGCTAATAACATTAAGAAAATCAATAAATTTCTTCATAAAAAAATGTACTTACTTAATTATTTTAATCAAAACATTAGACAACATTCATCTCGTCCGCAAAAATAAAATTAATGAAACTTTTCAGTATGATCAAATTATTACCTATATTTTCACTAATAGTTAACGCGATATAATAAACTTTAATAATTTCCTTGGGAAACAAACATATTATATCACTTCAATACATTTCTAAGATATGAATAGTTTTTTTTTTTTAGTTTTTATTTACATCGCATTTTATTCGATAGGATAAATACCTTTATTTTTGATGTTCCTACAATATGAAAATTCTTCGAATGTTTTATTAGGAATGTTTATAGATTATCTCCGTTATTTCGTAAAGCTCGCGATATAGATTTTGTTTATTGTTAGTTTAATGTCTTCTACTGGGCGGTAAACGCAACAAGAGTGCCAAAAGTGGTCCAAAATAAATAAAATTGAAGAATCATCCATCAATACATATAACAATTTGCTAATTTCGTTAATTGAACATGAATATTCTTATAAAAATGGCAGTTTTATATCACGTATACGAATTTAGAGTAACATTTAGAACACAGGTCAACGTTTATTCGATTCCTTCAATTAATAAATTAATAGAAATTATTGCCGCGAATTTATATAACACGATCTTTACCACGAAAGTGAGACACGAACATAATTCATTTCTTTCATTGAATTATTTCTACATAATAACTAATTTTATACACCCACAAATATTTACCACAGAGCTTTAAAAATATAGAGATGCCTAGGTACTGCGTTATACCCCACAACGCAAGTCATCAAAATAACATAGCAATTCACAACATTTAAGACACAGATGTATGCCAACGGCCTTGAGTGGTCAGCTTGCGTGTTCTGTACTGAGCTCACCCAACGCGTCGTACGTCCACCCAGTCATAGGACTCGCCCATCAAGGAGCGCTGTCCCAAATTAGACGCATTATTAATTTATTATACTCAAAACAAAAGGTGTTACCTATATTATAACACGAATGCTAAAAGACAAATAATTAAATTATCTTTAAAATTGTGAAGCTTTCATAAAAATACGCTAGATAGTTTTTGCGTGATTCTCAATTTTTTATCGGCGTTAGTCATAACTTTACAAATTATTTACACTATGTAATATAAACATGGATTTGGTTTCTGCACTTAGTCTTTTATGTAGACCATTGTGCGTGGGCTTTAAATGACTACCCGAGCTTTGTGATTTTACAATATCAAATAATAGTACCTAACCCCGCAAATAGTAACTCGCAAAGAACCTACTCAAAGACATCTCTATTTTTTAGAACGTTCTGTGATATCCCCCTTAAACTCGTACAAGCATACTAACCATGAATAATGTTCGTGTATCACTATTTCGCAGTAGACTCTAATATACCTATATAACGATTAACAAACCTTGATTAAGAGACACTACAAATATTTACACCATGCCAATCGATCTCGTAACTCGAATTGTGCCTCATTCAATCGGTCAATCATACAAATTGCTTGTGCGTTTATCTGCGGGTAACCATTTTATCTTGACATCTCATAAGGGCGCACGGAAAGCATCAAGTAAACATCAAATTCAGTACGTATTTCAATTCAGTTCCCCACTATCCCGCGTGTCAAGATTTACTGGCCACACAGTTTATTTCAGGCTTCTTCGCAATATTTTTTCTTATTTTTTCGAATGAACACATTATTAGCAACCTTGCATTCTTGATACTTTCAGTATTCGGATTCATTATTCAGCATAGGTCACGCGATAAGTGAAAAGGAAATTCAGAAATACATAAGTTGAAATTATGTGATTGTAATCATCAAAAACCGTTAAATAAATAATTATTAAAAAAAAAATCGATATCGCGAAACACTATGTTGAATACAATAACATATATAAGCAAAGTACCTATTATCTTGGTAGTTTGGCTTCTTGCGTCTGCATCGGCAAAGGCAACATACAATATCAATATCATCATTTACAATTTAAATTCCTCGTCTCATTACCTACCAAGATAACACTGTACTGACATTTATTACTGTATTTTTAAATCACCGAAATTCTTTATGGTCTACAACATTGCCAATTTGACGAACGGAAGCCCCTAATAATCAATTAACTCATTCCTAACTTAACACACTCCTAGTCAACTTCATCATTTGAAACAAAACCATCAAACAACTCATTTACATCAACGACCCGTATTCGGGTCAAGCCAAGTCTTGGCTACCGATCGACAGCACTTGGTCCAAAATTTATATCCGCACTAACATTATCTACTTTATTATTATTAATCACATTTATTTACATTATTCTCATAGACATCGTTCTCGAACATTTTATCGTACAATTTTCTATGAGGACTTAACAATTTTGCGTGTCCACAAAATTTCAATTCAAATTCATTATGCTATACCCTCAATCAACCAACAATTGACCCACTACTTAGAGGAATCGGTCAAACATATCTGACTACGTGTCTACTTTTGGAAGTGGTTGTCCACTGTCTCGAAACTTGTATAAAGTATTGTTTGGACTCTGCGCTGGAAAGCGGTCACACAGTGGTGACGCGATCTATTTCCACGTATCGCACAGAGTCCTCGCTTGGTCAGCAAATCACTTCTTTTTCATCAAAGATGGCGGTGTCAGAGGAGAGGCTCTTGAGCCGCTGTTGTAAAGCGGAGCGACGCCGCCGGCAGGAGCGTGCTGCCGCTATCTGCAAAAATGAAATATTTTTTAAGCAAGCATTTATATAATAGGAAAATTGCTCAAAGGATAAGTTGGGAAATGATTCTACATATTGATACTACGCTTTCATCATGCAAGCATATGTCCTCAAAATGGGCTCCTCAAAAGTGACATCAGGTTTCTTATTATTTTCATCGGACGAGGCTTTGCAGTAGTCAACTTGTTAGCATAGTGCGACTTTTTAGGGACATGGTAACCTGATAGAAAGAATAGGCAAAGGAAGGTTGTAACTTACCACAGCAAAAGCCGCGAGCATAGTCAGCGCGAGAAACATGACTGCATAATGCGCTGGTACTCGCAGAAGCGCAGAGCAATGCGCAAGACGTTCATCTTCTCCGCGCGGGCAGTGCGGGATACCGTCGCACCACAGCGCGGCCGCGATGCAAGCGTCCAACGACGCGCACCGGTACTCACATTCACCTGACAACGCGAACACGCCGCCGTGGGAACTTGCATGTCTGGAATATGAGCATACGAAGAAATTATAGAATATACTAGGCTGCAACAACTTGGTTATAATTTGTATGGGCATCTGATTAGAGGGTTTGATCATCTTTACATAAAGAGACCCATCAGTGTCTCAGAAAGCACGTTATGCCATCTGTCCCGGCTGTCATTCGTGGATCTTTGACAGTCGTTACTAAAGTCTGACAATCAGTCTTACCAAGGGGTATCGTATTACCCAGGGCCTAAGTGGATTGTGGAGGTTAGATAGGCTCCATGTAAAATTCTGTTATTCAGCTGCATCCGATTAGACTGGTAGATGACCCCAACATTGTTGGGAAAAGGGTAGGCAGATTGATTTTGTGATTAGAGGTGTTGAAAGGCATGCGTCTTAAAGCGAGATGGATGGAATGGGAGAGGAAGACAAAATTGGTGAATTGTGTGAGTAATGAAAATAATGAAATAGAAGTGAATGATAACGTTACAACTAACTGGGGAGAACGGAAGAAGAAAACATTTTGCGTCGACCCCAATTTAAGTAACATAGAACATGGACAGGCAAGAAAAGAAGCTCTAGTCTGCTATTTGTTATTTATATGAACACAAAAGTCAAAGGTTACCTTCTAGAAAGTTCCAACCACGTAACAAAGTAAGAAGCAGGTTCTACAGCAATCAGTTCTACACTCAGTGCCCTCGGCCAGTCTAAATCAAAATGATCAGATGCCGAGGGAGACGCGAACACATGACGAGCTAAGGGATCCACTTCTCTGGACCAGCCGTCAGAAAATACTTCGACCATGTCTTCTATCTGAAAGTAGCCAAGTACAAGATTTTTAATAAAATCTTAATAAACTAAATGTATATAATAGTTGACAATGGTGGGAAAGAGGCTGGTCTTCAATAGAAAGAGTTGGAAACTTTCTGCATCAAAAAGATTGGAGAATATTTTGTGTGAGTTTTGATTCCTAAAAGCTACGATATCCTCTGGTTTGATCTTTATAAAACGTGTCGTTTTGCATCCTCGTCAAATGTCAGGGTGTGATACAGAACATTAAACCGAACAACTTTCTCCATGGGACCAACATCGTATTCGCGAAAAAATTTTTACAGTCCCATAGAAAACTTCAAGACCTACTCGACGCAAATGTATGGGACGACTGATTATTTTTCGCGATTACGATGTTGGTGCCATGAAAAATGTTGTTCGGTTTGATGGTCTATACCACACCCTTTTTGACGAGGATGCAAAACGACACGTTGAATACGCAACAAACTTTGCCTTCATTCCCCTTTTCATCACATAGAAATAAAAAAAAAACAATTAAACTGCCAACTGACAGTGGTTAACTTCAGCCTTAATTATTCAGATAACATCGGCACTCAATGATTAGTAACGATTTTGTACTGCTTGTTTGTGCTATTAAGTATTAAGTAAAGGCTGGTGGGAACTATTTAACCTTTCACATGCTGTAATTGGGAAAGGCATATAATATATATATGTCCAGCAGTGGACGCCTTTCGGCTGAAATGATAAAGATGATGCAGTAATTTTAGAATCAATGAAAAAGCCACTGTGTCTGAACCGGTGGGGTTCACATGACACCCAAAGGCGCTTGGTGCGATAGGACCGCACTGGTATTTTTTTTATTTATTTACTCAGTCCTCAACACATTAGGTATCCATCTATCATTTATACGAGTAGATTTACCTGTTCCTCTGGAGGTTCAGGACAAATAAAGGTCGGAATAAGTCCTCCAGTATACACAGCTATTCTGTTCGGTGTCCTACATAGGTGCCTCATGTCTGGCGCCACTGTGATGTTGTTCAAGAGAGTAAAGTTGTCCAGTTCTGGTTCCCTGATGATGCTGCCCCGGATTTGGAGGTAGAGGTACCGGCCGGGAGAGGGGTCGATCAGCCATGGACGACGTTCGCAACGTTCCTGGAGGAAGTATAGAAATAAGTCTTAGTAAAGCAAGCACAGTTAGTACTCCTTGTGCCTTCTAGGAGTGTTATGAAAAAATGTTGCAACGGTGAAATATTTTATTTCTTCTTATTCACACACTGGAGCACTAATACTAAAATATTTAGCTCTATACCGAGAAGTGTAAACACTGTCATCCTTTTAACGGGTTATTGTACTCATCATTATGAACAACTTTTACTATGGAACCACACCTGAAATCGCGAAAAAAAAATCAGCTGTTCCGTACATTCATGTTCGCATAACTCGTAAAAAATAATATAGGGAACATCTGATTTTTTTTTCGCGATTTCAGGTTTGGTCCCATAGTAAAAGTTGTTCATAATGATGAGTACAATGACCCCTTAAAAGGATGACAGTGTTTACACTTACACTCACTGGCAGAAGTGTTAAATCTGTCTTAGCACCATAATAAGACTATGTACCACTCTGTACATAAAGTCTAAATAAATATTTAACATATAATGGAGCTAATTCATTTTACTTACCGATTCAGACATCGGATTAGCAGACGCAAGTCTCATTTCCCCACTAGCGCCATACACACGGTGTGAGGTTTCGCAACCAGATTCCAGCCGTACAAATTCTACTGAAGCTTCGAAGCCAAAAGACCGAAAGTCGTCGGAAGCCGACATATTCACTACGTCAAATCTTAGTTCAGCAACTGTGGCGAGGGATGTGAATTCATAGTCGCCGACGTCACTGGGATGATAAAAAAATTATTTTTGACATTGAAATGATGGTAAAACAGATGTAATAATTATGAGTGGTTGGTCATAGTTTGCAGTTTTTCCACTGGCTTCAAGAATGGTTAAGAACATAACTTATTTATTTAAAATAGGTACACCAACAGCATATACATTATTCATTACATTAATATAATCGGCCTAATGTTAAACCCACTGCTGGGACACAGCCTCCTCTCTGGGAGGTAGTGGGCCGAAATTAACCACGGATCCAGCGAGGGTTAGTGATAAGGGTTGACAGATGACGAATTATTTTGTATTAATAACAATATTTTCTACCGGGGGAAAACAGCACGGTTATGATAAGTTTCCCTAACAAATAAAATGGGCAGTTATAATTTTCATAAGTAATACCTGCACAAACAATCCCTAGGAATCCTCGAGCCACCGTCTTTCCAGGGTTTGTCGAAGATCCTGACGGCAGCAGTAATGTCACCAGCGCAGCGGTACCAAGGAGAGTGGGCAGAGTGAACGGAACGGCACAGCCGGCCTCCACTACGAATGCCCCATACTCTGACTCTGACGACTTCACCAGGGTTGGCTTCGAAGCGGTAGGTGCAACTGGAAATATTTGAGAACATTGTTAGAACTTAGGAATAGATTTCCTTCGTTGTACTAAAGAACCATTAAGAACATACGAAAACGCAAATCAAAAATTCAAAGAGTATGATTTTTGATTTGTATTCCAATCGATCTTTTTGAAATGGATTGCGTTTTATAGGGGTAAACCTGCCGGCACGAATCTTGAGCGCTCGGTGGAGTAGTGGGGGTTGTTTGAGAATACGTATTGTCCCAGGAGTAAGGTCCAAAATCGCTTAAAGTAATGCAAGGTCAGCGCTAAAGCTTCGTGCCGGTGGCAATAGCTGCGTACTAAATATACAAAGTTTCTGCTCAACTTTGCTTCGGTATACGTACGCTATTTTTATAAAGATTATTCTTGATATTGTTCAAGCTTACCTAATATTTCGATTTCCTCCTCTCCCATACAAAAACACATCTCTTGGTGAAGAAAAAGTTATCGGTGGATCTGGTGGTGCTTCTGGAAATGATCGTGAAGCAAACCGTCTAGAACATAATCCTCGACCCCAAGGTTCACCATCTTGGTGAAGGTCCACAAATTCGTAAAGAGCTTTGAAGTATACTGGTCTGAAAACAAAAGAAAGTTTGATGAATTTTTAAAAAAAGAAGCAAGTAATTGAAAACCGAAGACAATCTGAAAAGGAATAAATAGAAAGCTATTTTCAATATCCTACAAAACCATCATCCAAGAATGTACGCCTTTTATTTAAGCACGAACATTCTATAAATTGTATTGTATCAGGATTTCCTGGAATCTTTTTATACATTTACTTATTACTATACGATTCTACGTCAGTAATCGAATATTTATACGAACGAATAACTTCCGAATCATGTGCATAATAAATCTCAACTTACTTCAATGCGGTTCCCTGCGTAAGTTTTAGTTCCAAAGTCAAGGAATCTCCTTTCGAGAGGAAACTTTCAGTTTTCGCACAGGCCCTGGATCTTCGTAAGAGTGCATGTTCACAGGTCCTTGGGGCACGTTCACGACAGAATCTGGCGACTAACGTGGCGTTTGTAGGAGGACGACCCACGATCACTGACTGTGGCGATGTGGCTCGAGACATTTGGACCGACCGTTCTTTGTCGCTTTAAAGACAAAAAAATAATATAATTAGTACCTTTTTGTGTAAGAATTACCTATACAATGAAAATCCATTTACTTCAGATTACCACTAAAACGATCTCCGTTTTGTTTTTGATGGTACAAGTTAAACCCGAAATCGAGACTTAAAAATAACGAGATTTAAACTGACTGGCGCAAGCGTAAAAAATACTCACCAAAATATATCGCTGCAACCGGGCGATATTCTCATCGGACCGTCCCATATATTCAAATGGCTTCCACAGTACTCGTCCTCAGGCAAGTTAGGATTCAGAGCGTTTGTCACATAAAATTTCAATACTGAAAACCACACTCTGAAGCGTGGAGCTGAAAACGACGGTCTCCTGTAAATTATGTTCCGTCCCGACGGCCCCGAGGTGTCTATTCCTTGCATGTGATAAAGGCATGTGGTATTCGGGGGTAAGGAATGTTGTGGGTGTTCCAGGATCCCCCGGCCTGTCCCTCTGATCCAAAACTCGCAAGCCCTTTTGTTCTTTGCATATGTTGGTGACTGTTGATCCACGAACCTGACCTAAAATTGATTAATTATGTGATAACCGCGACATACATCCCTTAAGGTCCTTTATAATTACTAATGAAAGGTTTAATAACGGAAGATTAATTATTAATGGCTTCATTTGCGTACGCTAATACGTTTTAAAGGTAATTCAACGAAATAATTAAGTACGTTAAGTTTTTCATGGCACAAAATCTTGCAAAATGTTCTAGATTATTTTGATCATGCAAAATTATAATTTAAATCAGTGATTTACCCTCGTCCGCTATACAAGAGCTATCAAAAAGTGTAATAAAAAAGTTATGTTGAAAAATGAAAGACTAAGGGTAGTCCTAATTTCATAAGTTAAAACAATGTGGGTCGGTGTAGAGTTCGGTCGCTTCATTACTGTGACCGGCCGTGCGAGCCTACGTTACTAATTACACTTTGGCAGGGGCCCAAGCGAAGCCTCCAGGGCACTACTTGATTTATTATTGTTCACTGAGAACGAAACACTTTAAATAACACTCCATGATGATATATTAGTCCATTAACCTAATTTTCGGATCATATGTGAACCGACTAGTTTTAGTTTTAGATCCCGTAATTGTCGGGAAGTGCCAAGTTCATGCTACATCTCTACATTTTAGATGATAACAAATGTTCCTTGTTCACTTCCATTTTATTGGTGGAATAAGAAAATTGCATTGAAATAATCCGCCACTAGTCAATAATTGAGTTGTAGGAAATGGATTTCCACATTCACTCGACATAAAAGCCGAGCTAACCGGATCTATTAAAGATAGTTCAGAACAAAAGAAAAGCGTGAAAGAAAAGAAACTTATAGTTTCCAATTTTCATAATCTGTGGCACAGGAGTGCTTATCATGAAAAAGTTCCGACCGTTTTCCTGTAATTCCAATTTGGCGGGTGTCCAAATATAAACTGTTTTTTTTTTTTGGGAAACTCGTATTAAAAGTGGAAAATGGAGCCATTACCGAGAACGGTGAATACATTCCTTTGAGTTTCCAAATTAGGTACAAAATGAGGAAAATGTATGACTTATTAATGTGGATTTACGTAACATGGCGGATTGAGCAGCACTAATTAAGATAAATTGTTCCGGTAATTATAACTGTAGGTAGGTGTGTAAGTATGTAGTATACTATTCTACAAATGTTACAGGAACTGTCTTAAAATGTTATTAGATGAAACTAAAGTGACGCAATTAATAAAATATAAAAACGTAGTTCTCAATTTTGTACGCAAGCATTTATTTTCAAGCTTCGAGAGAGTATTTCCGCCATAACTTTATGATAATGACTCACGCCCTATGCAAAATATAAGTTGGATTCCAAAACTTTTTCCATCTCTTGGCAAGATAGAGGTGCATAAATTCTGTGTTTTCCACGCAATATTTTATGAAAATTACAATATTTTGTAACTAGAAAAATTTTAAAGGTATATTACCTCGACTTCCAGCTGAAATCCATGTAAGGATTGTGATGTAACTGGTTGTAAAAATGTACCAAAAGGTGATGTCGTGAATTCCACTAACAATTCAGGGCCACTTGATATAGCTTCGGGAACGGACACGCCTCCTCCACAAAATCTCAAAATAACTGGGTCTCTTGTTGTATAGCCGTCGTAAACTGTGACATAGTCCTGAACTTCATCACAGTGTTGCCAAAATTTTAGCTCCCGTCCATTGTTCCCTCTTTCTTGCTGCGCCGCAGCGTACATTGCCTTCTGACTCCTAATTGAAACTAGTTGGCCGTTCGGCTGTTTGACAACGATCAGGGCGTGTTTTCCTTGAGGCACTTCGTGTTGTCGCACGGCGTAGTAACATGTCAAGTTTCTAGGGTACACGCCAGGAAAATTGGGTGACTGTAACCTACAGTTTTTACGATCGCAGTCGCTGAATATCCGCGAGCAATAAGTTCCGGAGATCAAATCCCCGAGGTAATACTCTGGAGTTTTTGTCGTCTTTGCTACATTCGTATCCTCGCGTGATATGTTTACGGGATAAGGCATTGGTCTCAGTTTGAAAAAAGGCCGTTCTGAAATGAGATACTATTATTAGATGGAGACATTGATCTTCGAATTTTATTATGTAAGACACGAGGGAAGGTGGCGAGGTGAGATTCTCATATTTTATTAAGGCTTTTCGACACCTTCTGTTTCATACATTCAGTGAGTCATTTACGAGATGAATATGGTGGAATTATCAATTTAATATGTTTATTTCATCAACATTTCGCACAAGCGTCTGCAATCAGTAAAACTGATCAAACATTTTTATCAGGCACTTTTGCCGTTCATAACAAACGTTTTATCCGAATGTGTATGCACAAAAATGTAACCAAAAATATTTTTAGCAACAAAATACAAAGCTGCCCATTTGTCAGAATGAAGATGATTTACGTACCCGAAGGAGGGGTCCCTCCATATCGCACTGTGGCATATTCCCTTCTCAAAACCTTGTACGCCATTCTGAAGTCGAAGTTATAGTTATTTTGTTCCTTGGAAAGATGCAGGAGCCGTATTATAAGGGTGATGGATTTGGTTTCGCTGTAATATATTGAAGGGCCCCATGATGTGCCGCACCAGGAACCTCCTACTTGTGGTCTGCTTGCTTCTTGGATCTGCATGTAGCCGTCTGGACAGCCGTCTTCTGTGAAGGAGGTGAAGCGGCCGAGGGTGAAGCTATCGAAGAGGACCTGGAAAGAGGAGAAGATATTCATTGAAGTACATACAAGGTTACAGTAGTAAAAGAAATGGCAGAATTGGTCACGTCCCTAATGTTGAACAGACATCGCAAGATAATAATGTTATTGCATCAGTTTTATAGACAGTAAGTAGATTTTACAACCACTATGCTGGTCATCATCATTGCTTAGTCACTCCATGTAAAATACTGATATTCAGCTACATCCGGTAAGACTGGAAGCCGACCCCAACATAGTTGGGAAAGGTTAGGCAGATTATGATGATGAATTATTATGCAATTTTCAAGCTAATTTTGTGGTCGGGATTTTGGAAAATTTACTTACAGTTGTCTGTCTGTCTAAGAAGTAGGTATAGTACGACACAACTTAGATGTAGCATTGGCAAAATTCGTAAAACCGATCACCATCGCAACTGAGTGCGACTTCAAAATTACCAATATTTATTACTGCAATAACTTGTATAGTCATATAACCAAATACATTATTAAAATTGAATGAATGCAAATTTTCTGAATATGCTACATCTAAGTTGGGTCCTAATTAAAGATACTGGAAATAATGACAATAAAAGATTGTTTATTTAAGAAAATTAATTAACTACTTTATTCTACAGATAGAGGTACAAAACAGAAAATCCTCCAAATACATCTAAAACGAAGTTTTGTCCCTTATTAGAACAAGGCCACTATGCCACTCGGCGAAGGTTCAATTAAATTGCAGGCCGCTTTATATGGACCAATTAAAATTAAAGAGCCATTTGGGAACTTCAACACTACTTCAATAGTACCTACAGTTAAACTGTTAGTAATGGGTTCTGCTATTATAGTTTATAGAATTTCTGAACTTGGTAAAGTCATAATTTTGGTGCATCGCTTGATCAAGTTAGAATATTATGTAGATACTGCAAACAAGAGGGGATTCTGGCTAAGTAATTAATAACAGCCGCACGGGCCGGTCGATCAGGTTAAGCTGCGCTTACCGCGATTGGTCCGTGCCTCGGAAAGCACGTTAAGTCGTTGGTCCAGGCTGAGTCGGGTCGACGATGAAGTACCTGGGACTCGTCCTCGACAGCCGGTGGAACTTCGTGGAGCACTTTCGACGTTTGGCTCCCAGACTGGCACGGGCTGGGGCTGCCTTGAGGCGGCTCCTGCCCAATCTGGGGGGTCCAAACGCCTCCTGCCAGAGGCTCTACGCGGGGGTCGTGCGGTCCATGGCCCTTTACGGAGCACCGGTGTGGGCGCGTTCCCTAAGGCTGGGACCAGCCGGCAGGTTGAACGCGTCCCAGAGGGTCATGGCCATCCGGCTAGTCCGGGGATACCGCACGGTCTCCCGGGAGGCGGCGAGCCTCCTTGCCGGATTGCCGCCGTGGGATCTGGAGGCAAAGGTCCTCGCGCACGTGTGGGAGTGGCGCGAGGAGGCGAAACGCCGGGGCGTAACTCCGCTGCCGCGAGAAATCACGGTACAGCGGACAGAGCTCCGGCGGGATCTCATGGCGGCATGGAGAGCGCGACTGTCGCAACCCAGCGCTGGGCACGCCACAATAGCGGCGATAAGTCCCCTCTTTGAGGAGTGGCTAGAGAGGCGCCACGGCGTCCTCACCTTCCGCCTGACGCAGGTCCTCACCGGACACGGTTGTTTCGGGAGGTTCCTGTTTCGCATAAGGCGGGAGGAAACGCCCGGGTGTTTCCACTGTGTGGATCGCCCGGAGGACACGGTGGAGCATACAGTGGAGGTCTGCCCGGCTTGGGCAGAGCACCGCCGTGTTCTCACGGAGGCGATCGGCGGCGGCGATCTCTCGCGTCCGAGCCTGGTCCAGGCCATGGTGCGGAGCGAGAGTGCATGGGAGGCCGTCACCTCCTTCTGCGAAGCAGTGATGCTAGCGAAGGAGGAGGCGGAACGCGTGAGGGAGAGGCAGCCTCACGCCCTCAGTCGCCGCAGGAGACGCCCTGGGCGGCGGGAATCGCGGGGCGATTTCCGGCCACCGTAGGCGCGGGCCTGCGGACGGTGAGCAGCGGGTAGCTCGCCGTCCGGTAAGGACCAGGCCCGAGTCGACGGCGCGTTGTGTTCCACGCGCGCCTCAAAGAGATGTCAGCAAGTGACGGGGCCCAATAGGGCCGACGCCGCTGGGGTCGCGGGTTGTCTGAAAGGGTTACCGCGGCCCTGGCATAGGCAACTGAAGGAACACGGGTGGGTTTTAGTCAGTAAAAGTCTGACACGCCCTCCCGCTCCACCCAGAGCGGGAGAAGTTATTTGATGATTTCCCACCCTCAAAAAAAAAAAAAAAAAAAAAAGGCTGTCATTGTGCATCTTTGACAGTCGTTACGGCTCGTCAGAAGTCCGAAAGTCTGACCTGCCTAGCCATTTTCCCAAATATATTAGGGACGGCTTCCAGTCTAACTGCTTGTAGCTGAATACCAGTATTTTACATGAGCAACTATCTATCTGACCTCCACAACCCAGTTACTGGGTGATACGGTAGCCCTTGGTAAGACTTGCTGTCAGACTTTCGGATTGACTATTATAATGTGAAAGTAATTAAATCAATCTTCTTCATTATAATTATAATATTAGCAATTTAAAAGTAGCTAGATCTCTCACAAAAAAATAAACCTAAGCTAATCTTAAACTTTCTGCGTACAGTTGGAACACTAAAATACTAGTTTTAAGGCTCCCACGGACAGGAGCGACACGACTGCGTGACGCAACTCCGGTAGAACCATTTCCATGAAGTTTTCATAGAAATTGTTCCATCATAGTTCCCTCACGCTTGTCTGTGGGTGCCTTTAAGCATTTTGGCATCTATCTATCCCTTAAATTACGAAAAAATCTACCTACTGTGGTCATTATTATGTCATATAGAGATAAGTGCACGAATTTCACAAAATATAATACGTTTCCACGAAATGGTGTTGAGGACTTTGGCAGCGAAAAGCCGGGATTGGAAAAGTAATGGAATTGCATTTCACACGAGTTTCATTTCCGTTACCTGTAGGTAATGTTTATCAGATTGACACACGTATGTCTTTATTATATTTTATCATATTTTTAGCAGTTTGAATGACTTTTTTATCAAAGTTTCTAGATCGGCCATTTGCGAAAGAAAACTAAATGAGAACACTACCTACTTCCCGGTGTATTTCAATAAAAAAGACACAATATTTTTAACAGTAACAAACGGCTAAATCTTTCACAGACAGGTGGCTACAAAATTCCTACAAAATATGCCTCAAACGGTTCGAATGACGTTATTGCGGAGGTCGCCATTTCGAAAACTTTTTCGAGTGGTACGCCAGTTCGAAAACTCATTAAATCGAAAACTGCTATATCGAATTACGTTATCGCGAACTGGCGTACCGCTCGCAAAATTTTTCGAAATGGCGACCTTCGCGATAATGTCATTCGAAATAGCGGTTTTTGATTTAATGAGTTTTCGAACTGGCGTACCACTCGAAAAATTTTCGAAAATGGCGACTCACTAAGTATATCACAATATCACTCCCGCCTCAAACGTAACCTTTTTTTCATTAAACGTGGTGACATACTACCACCCGTTCCGCAACAGTTTGATTAAAATACTGCGAAACCGGTATTTGTGAACACCGAATTATGATTCACTTTCACTGCGCTAAAAAATCCCGGGCAACTGACCGAAATGGGACTAGGCAACGCGGCAAATCTAATTTGAGGGTGCAAATTGCATCTGTGTGTCTACTACGGGATAAAGTGTCGATAAAGATTCAGCTCCATTGAGAATTTATGGTTTGTTGCAACAAAGAAATCCCGGGTTTTATTTCATTGAGCTCCGGTGCAGCACTATTGCTCTCTGGCTTTTTTATTGGGTATATTTCGTGGACGTGTCTAGTCGGTAATTTTCTTGTTCAGAATCCGACTCAAATCGAGATTTTATTTCCAGGCTTTGGCATAATAGTCATTGGAAAATTTATAAAGTAGGAATTGTGTCACATTATTAATAATATGGCGGTCATTCGAAAACCTTTAGGTATAAGCATAATCAATGTTATATAATATAATGTTTCTACTCTGGGACAAGTGCCTCCTCATAGTATTATAGTTCGTTAGTCTAGAATTTTAAATGAACAGGGTATTAACTCAAAAAAGCAGGAGAGCGATTTGAAGCAAATCAATCTAAATTTCCATTTCTATACATAGACTTATAAAAAAAGATGGACTCCGCGCCGCGCATATCGAAAGTGAAGCACCGTACCGATCTATGTGTGCGTGATTTGAGTACCTGCAAAGACGCCGTCGCTCGTGTCACGTAATGGCGGCCGGTCGGCATACTATGATGTAAATGTGTGCGCGAGGCGTGTCTGTACAAACGGTCCGGCATACTTACTGTGCTTCACTTTCGATATGCGTGGCGCGGAGTCCATCTTTTTTTATAAGTCTATGTTTCTATATTATATTGGTAAAACCTCACCTTGAAAAAACGCTGCCAATAAGACAGCGTTTTTGTTGTCGTATCGTCATTTCATTAGAAAGATCGCATGTTTTTTAGTAAGACTGTATTTTTAAGTAAATTTTGAGTTAAATACCTGTTTATCCAAATGAACGAGTTGTAAAACAGCGGTTAACAACGACGGATATTAATTATCCAAAGTAGCTGATAACAACCTATAGGTACCTAAAGAACGGGTGACTCCTGGTCGTTGTCCGACTGCAAGCTAAAAACGTTGGTTATGTTTTTGAGCCTAAATTATTATTTTTTATTTGTAACTTTAAAATGGTTTTTCATGATAACGAAAATGTTGTTTGTTGCCTTCAAGGACATAGTTTTATTTTGAGCCTTCCTATAATTTCAGAGTACAGAACTCCGAAATTCTAGGAATACGGGGAACCAAATAATCCAAAGAGATCACTAACAAAACGAAATCTGATATGTAGGAAATGAAATACGAATTGACGGCGAGGACTCGAAAGACATGTCCCTTCATATTCGCTCCTCTCAAGCAGAAAATACAATTTTGCACCGCTAGGGATGCTCTCGTGGGTCTCTTGATGAAATTTAAATGTGCTTCTAGCGTCGGAAACACGTTGTGGCGTTTCAATTTATGTTGCCAGAATGTGTGAAGGAAAAAAATCATATTCCTGTCTAGACTTCGGGTTCGAAATGCAGCCTGGAATTAAAATAGTACTTTGTTGAGGTTTTTAATTATAATTAATGTAATTAGTGGAGTTTTTTTTTGGAAAGTGTGGAGTAGGCGTCATAATTGGTTAACAGGTACAATAAATTATAGGCTTATATCACTTGTTAAAGACATCATAGAGTATTTCATCATTCCGATATCACTTATGCAACTAACATACACTTTGGAAATAAAAATAAAAAAAGGTTTTTTTTTTGGTATCACAACCTCCGTTGAAAATATACAGACGTATAATCTATAAAACTACGCTATAAAAGGTATAAACTTACATACCTACTACACAAGTCGTGTAGTAGGTATGTAAGTTTATACCTTTTTACTCTTTGAAATGACAGAATTTTATGTCCACATATCATTTCATTTCGTCCTCAGACACAAACGCTAAACATTCAAGGCATTTCATCTTCACGGTCCCTATTTATTCAAATACTTAGGATTCGTTCTGTATTCTGCATTCACGATAATTCTCAAGATTTTCAATTTAGTTTTGTATTGTTACGCTAATATTAAAGTGTACACAAATTCTTTACTTTGAAGCAACGTCCCTTATTCCACAGAAACTAGACAATATATTATCACGGTAATTGTGACTTGTATTGCCTTATTTTTATAAAAATTTATTGAAAAAGTTTTGCACTTCCTGAAAATAATAATAGACACCTTGACCTCAGAGCCTCATCTCTGTTTCTTTCCAAAAAGAAATGCCGGACCTGCACCCTAATTGTGTACCACATTATCAATCGGAGTTGGTTTCATTTTGAAACAAATTGCTAATCCATTGCTTCATAAATTCGAAAAATTTGTCTGCTCACTTTTGCCCGCGACTTCGACCGCATGGATGTAGGAAAATATCTCAAGGGAACCTGCTACCGGGAATTCCTTCCTTATTCCTTGTTTACATTATAAAGGGAACCTCTGTGCAAAATTTCAGCTTTCTAGGTCCAAGGGTTTGGGCTGGGCGTTGATGAGTCAGTCAGTCAGGTAGTCAGGACTTCTCTTTTTATTTATATAGAAGATAGATATACCACAAAAAACATCAAACTACTACAAATATAAGCACAATTACCTGTACACAGTTACACGAATAATATAAACGATGGGAAAACATTAACGATGTGATGGTACTGCCAGCGTCTTGCGAATGTGCTCGCGAACTTTTACTATAAAGGATAATTTAAAGCATAATTTGAAACTTTAATTTATAGTTTTCTACAGGCAATTAAATCACACCGTGTAAATCGGGCTTTATTTGTATATCGGGCTGACTACCTACAGTATTCTCTCCTTCTCCCCATAATCCATCCATAGGTTGTCTGTAAAAGATCGCTTTTAGCGATCAGACCGCCCATTGTGTCAGCCTATGTAAAATTTCAACATTTACATCTGTAATTTTTATGGTGTGCATAATATAGAGTATTATATCTATCTATCTATCTATCTTTATTGAATGGAAGAGTACGTACAGTGCAAAACAATATATGGGTGGAGTGAAGGATGAAACATGAAGCTCGAATTATTGCTCCTCATGGAACACAATATCACCCAGATACGAATGTAATGAACGTAATACTGGTGCAGTGGAGCCAAAAGTAATTACTAGGGATAGCTGCATCCAGAATTCATATTGAATGCCCCGATTGTTTTAGACCATTGCTATTAGCTACCATTACTGGGAATATTGCTGGTGAATTTGTGAGTTGAAAAGTGGCGAAAAGAACATTTAACATTGGTAATTCCGTGAATAATCAGGCGCCAATAAATTGATTCAAAGTTATTAATTACTAGCTGCGCCCCGCGGTTTCACCCGCGTAGACCGGGATAAAAAGTAGCCTATTTGTTAATCCAGGCTATAAGCTATCTACATACCAAATTTCATGCAAATCGGTCCAGCCGTTTGAGCGTGAAGAAGTAACAAACATACACATACACACACACAAACTTCACTTCACTTAAACTACTCACACGTATGTCACTTTTACGTATAAAATCTAGCAAGGCGTGAAATCATGCCATATTTTAACTCGCCATAATCTTTTGGTGACGTAAAAAAATAAAAATAAGTGTCCAATTTTTTATAATAATCAAAATGACGGACAAAAAAAATGTTTAGTCATCATCCTTATTGTGGTAAGTTTGAAGCTAGTCGGCACGTGGAGATTGGATAAGCATATAAGCATAATCAGCCTATAACGTTCCCACTGCTGGGACACAGGCCTCCTCTCGGTGAGAGGGAGTGGGCCGTAATCTACCACGCGGGCACAGTGTGGGTTAGTGAATGTCATATGTCTTCGAATTTTTGGTTCTAGGACATGCCGGTTTCCTCACGATGTTTTCCTTCACCGTTTTTGAGAGCAGTGGTGATGTAATTATTTACACAAAGTAAAGCGCCTGCCTGGGTTCGAACCCACGACCTAAAAAACGTAAGTCGGGGCCGAGATTGGATAGCAAAAAATAATCATATTACTGTCATGGTTTCATCATGTTGATAACTTACAGTAGTTATTCGAAAAATAAAGATTGCAATAAATAATCTATATCTATACTTATAATAAATCTGTAGAGAGGTCAATTCTGTACATGATATATATTTTCAAAATAACTATCAGGGGGTAATTAGTGATCGATACTGATGCCAAAAATGCAATCAGTAAAATTTTTGTCTGTCTGTCTGTCTGTCTGTCTGTCTGTATGTTCCTTATAGAAACAAAAACTACTCGACGGATTTTAACGAAACTTGGTACAATTATTCTTCATACTCCTGGGGAGGTTATAGTATACTTTTCATCACGCTACAATCAATAGGAGCAGAGCAGTGAAGGGAAATGTTGGGAAAACGGGAGAAGTTGCTCCATTTTTTAAGCTTACGTCGCGTGTGCAGCCTTAATGGTTAAAGCTACATAGAAATCATTTATGACGGAAATGTTCTACATAAAATTATCTAAAAAATATCCCACAACAGTATATGCCTATCTTTTATGGTTGACTCACAATAACACGTGTAACTCCCGATAGCTTAGCAGTCCAATTCATTAACTTAATAACATACAAGGAGTTACACGCTGACGGAGTCGCGGGCACAGCTATTAATAATAATATTCTGCGGTTCCTTATTGCGATATTTTTCAACAGTATTGTGGATTGACATATTATATTAAAATACGAAAGTTAATCTGTCTGTTACATCAAAACCACTAAACCGTGAGGAAGGACATATGGTACTTTTTTACGAAAAACGACGGAAACGCGGACGAAGTCGCGGGCAAAAGCTAGTATAATAATGAGATTGTAATTGTTGTTGCAATAAAGATTTTGTATTTGTTTGTATTTGAAAAAGTCAGAAGACAGTCAATCTGCCTAGCCTTTTCCCAACTATATTGCGGTCGGCTTCCAGTCTAACCAGATACAGCTGAATACCAGTATTTTACATGGAGCGACTGCCTATCTGACCTCCTCAACCCAGTAACTGGGTAATACGATACGCCTTGGTAAGACTGGTTGTCAGACTTTCGGGCTTCTGACGACCCGTAACGACTGTCAAAGGTCCACGAATGACAGCCGGGACCAACGGCTTAGCGTGTTTTCCGAGGCACGGAGTAGTCTCGATATGTAAAGA
Source organism: Cosmia trapezina (assembly GCA_905163495.3). NCBI lineage: Eukaryota > Metazoa > Arthropoda > Insecta > Lepidoptera > Noctuidae > Cosmia > Cosmia trapezina. The sequence continues at coordinate 7,394,750 of LR991028.1, forward strand.
TGGTCACCCATCTACGGAACAACCCCGGCAATCATAGCTTAACCTGAAGGATCGACCCGTCCCGCTGTTATTACTTAGCTACGAGCTCCTCTCAGAGTCAGAAGACAGTAAAAAATAATTTATTTTAAAAGTTTTGGAGTAAAGGAATCTTCTATTTACAGTGAAATGCTCAAACGAGATTAGAATTCTCGGGTGTACCATTCAGTGCAGTGCACAAATGAGTCTCGATTGCTACGAAGCTCATTCTTTTCTATTTGGCTTTTAAGATAACTCGGGGTAGAGAGCAGTTTGGTCAGAAAGATAAAGAGTTTAGCAAATGCAACGTTTTTATTTTGTTGGATGGTCCATGTGAATTACGAAAGAACTATTTACAAGAAAATATATAATTTACTTCAACTCCTACAATTATTTTTAACAAATTTTCATGAATTTTGGAAGTAGGTACCTACTATTTACAAGTAAATCAAGAATTTATCCAAACTTTTAAAATTAAGTTATGCAAATATCTGACAAATGAATTCTATTACAGACTGAAAGAGTTTTTCAAAGACAAAAGCAATGTTTAATTCTATCTATCAAAATCTAGTATAATATTGAACAAGAAAGGAATTAAATTAAATTAAATTAATACTTTTATCTCAATAATAATTTTTATACTAATTTTCATGCCAAAGAACATGAGTATCTACCCACTTTAACTGATTAATAAAATTATAAGGACAATCCTTGGTTAGTTTTGAAGCTTCAGAACCGAAATTCCTGGTTCTGCGACAGTGGTTGCATTAGAACCGCGTCACCAACTCGCTAAAACTTTACCTATCTGGGGTAAGTTCGCCCACACAGCGCTTTAATCACTGTTTATTTGTTAGCGCTTTACTTACGTAAGTACTTGAAATTCGATACAAGAAACTTGTGATAACTTGTGACGTTGAGTTGTCTGTATAACTTTCATGAATTTTGGAAGAACATTAATTTACAATAAATCTTCAAATTCATCCAATCTTTTATGTTCGTTTCAACCGCGCGGCCATGGCGTTAAAAAAAAAAAAAACTATGCCAATATTTTGTAACAGTTTGTAAAAATTGACTAAAAAAACCACAAATTTGTCAAAGCTATGGTTAAAAAGTTAGAAGGGTTTGAACGTGGCCGCGCCATCGAAACGCGGAGAACCGCGCGGCCACGGAGATCTCAGAAACTAAGCGTTGCACAGACCTGAAATTTTGGTAAATAACAGATTCAATTTGTAAACAATTTGTAAAAATATAGAAAAAAATCCTAGATTAATATTTTAGGAGCTGTGAGACTAAAAGCCATCGAAACGGTGACAAAAACGTTATCACCGATAGCTCGCTGAAAAAGCATCGCAGAGGTCTGAAGTTTTTTGTAAAACTTAGATTTGAATTTGTCAAAACTTACAAAAATGCAACAAAAAATACTAGGTTAATATTTTAGGAGCTGTGAGACTAAAACCCCGTGGCCGCGCCATCGAAACGGTGACAAAAACGTTATCACCGATATCTCGCTGAAAAAGCATCGCAGAGGTCTGAAGTTTTTTGTAAAACCTTGATTTGAATTTGTCAAAACTTGTAAAAATACAACGAAAAATCCTAGGTTTATATTTCAGGAGACGCGCCATTGAAACGGTGACAAAAACGTTATCACCAATATCTCGCTGAAAAAGCATCGCAGAGGTCTGAAGTTTTTTGTAAAACCTAGATGTGAATTTGTCAAAATTTGTAAAAATACAAAAAAAAATCCTAGGTTTAATTTCAGGAGCCGCGCCATTGAAACAGAGAAAAACACGTTATCGCCGATATCTCACTGAAAAAGCATCGCAGAGGTCTGAAGTTTTTTGTAAAACCTAGATTTGAATTAGTTAAATTTTTTACAAATACAACAAAAATCGTAGGTTTACAAAAAACCGTATTTCACCGGTTCAATGGCGCGGCTCCTGAAATGTAAACCTAGGATTTTTTTTGTATTTTTACAAATTTTGACAAATTCACATCTAGGTTTTACAAAAAACTTCAGACCTTTTCGACACTTTTTCAGTGAGATATCGGCGATATTGTGTTTTTCACCGTTCCAATGGCGCGTCTCCTGAAATATAAACCTAGGATTTTTCGTTGTATTTTTACAATTTTGACAAATTCAAATCAAGGTTTTACAAAAAACTTCAGACCTCTGCGATGCTTTTTCAGCGAGATATCGGTGATAACGTTTTTGTCACCGATTCGATGGCGCGGCCACGGGGTTTTAGTCTCACAGCTCCTAAAATATTAACCTAGTATTTTTTATTGCATTTTTGTAAGTTTTAACAAATTCAAATCTGGGTTTTACAAAAAACTCTAGACGTCTGCGATGCTTTTTCAGCGAGATATCGGCTATCACGGTTTTGTCACTATTTCGATGGCGCGGCCACGGGGTTTTTGTCTTACAGCTCCTGAAATATAAACCAAGGATTTTTTGTTGTATTTTTACAAGTTTTGACAAATTCAAATCTAGGTTTTACAAAAAACTTCAGAATTCTGCGATGCTTTTTCAGTGAGATATCGGCGATAACATATTTTTCACCGTCTGAATGGTGCGGCCATGGGGTTCTAGTCTTACAGCTCCTGAAATATAAACCTAGGATTTTTTGTTGTATTTTTACAAGTTTTGACAAATTCAAATCTAGGTTTTACAAAAAACTTCAGACCTCTGCGATGCTGTTTCAGTGAGATATCGGCGATAACATATTTTTCACCGTTTGAATGGCGCGGCCATGGGGTTCTAGTCTTACAGCTCCTGAAATATAAACCTAGGATTTTTTGTTGTATTTTTTACAAATTTTGACAAATTCAAATCCAGGTTTTACAAAATACTTCAGACCTCTGCGATGCTTTTTCAGTCAGATATCGGTGATAACGTGTTTTTCACCGTTTCAATGGCGCGGCTCCTGAAATATAAACCTGGGATTTTTCGTTATATTTTTACAAATTTTGACAAATTCAAATCTAGGTTTTACAAATAATTTCAGACTTCTGCGATGCTTTTTCAGTGAGATATCGGTGATAACGTGTTTTTCACCGTTTCTATGGCGCGGGTCCTGAAATATAAACCTAGGATTTTTGTTGTATTTTTACAAGTTTTGACAAATTCAAATCTGGGTTTTACAAAAAACTCTAGACCTCTGCGATGCTTTTTCAGCGAGATATGGGTGATAACGTTTTTGTCACCGTTTCGATGGCGCGGCCACGGGGTTTTAGTCTCACAGCTCCTAAAATATTAGACTAGTATTTTTTGTTGCATTTTTGTAAGTTTTGACAAATTCAAATCTGGGTTTTACAAAAAATTCTAGATGTCTGCGATGCTTTTTCAGCGAGATATCGGCTATCACGTTTTTGTCACCGTTTCGATGGCGCGGCCACGGGGTTTTAGTCTCACAGCTCCTAAAATATTAACCTAGGATTTTTTTCTATATTTTTACAAATTGTTTACAAATTGAATCTGTTATTTACCAAAATTTTAGGTCTGTGCAACGCTTAGTTTCTGAGATCTCCGTGGCCGCGCGGTTCTCCGCGTTTCGATGGCGCGGCCACGTTCAAACCCTTCTAACTTTTTAACCATAGCTTTGACAAATTTGTGGTTTTGGGAGTCAACTTTTACAAATTGTTACAAAATGTTGGAATAGTTTTTTTTTTTAACGCCATGGCCGCGCGGTTGAAACGAACATAATCTTTTAACTCAACATTATTTTTGAGAAAATTTTCATGAATTTTGGAAGAACTATTTACAAGTACCTACCTAAATGTAGAATTAATTCAAAATTTTATCTCAAAATTATTTATTGCTAATTTTTATACCGAACCATACGATACCAAACCTCTCTTTAAAGGACAATCCTTGGTTAGTTTGGAACTTCAGAATCGAAATTACGGTTCTGCGACAATGCTTTTATAAGAACCGCGTCAACAACTCGCTAAAACTTTACCTACTTGAGGTACCTAAGTTCGGCCACACAGTGCTTTAATCACTATCTATATTTGTTAGAGCTAATAGATACTTGAAATCCGATACGACAAACTTGTGATACCTCTATAACGTTTAAGTGTCTTTACCGGTGGTAAGCTTGGTTAAGTTTGCGGTAAGTGTATGTACCTGTATGTTCACGCTATGAACTTAGGTACGTTGTGAAATACAACGTAAGGCACAGATATAGCTAAGGTTTCCCCGGCATTCTCATAATGATATTAGACAATGTGAACAACAATAACATCGGTAAGTAGATACTTTTATGATTGGACATGTTTTGAGTTTGTAAGCGATTTAAAAACACCTGAAAAAAATATTTTCTAAATGTGAAACCAAAAGCCACGTGAATAAAATAATAGGTGGCCAATTTATTTCAGTAAACTTTCTATAAATATTAAATCTGTTACGGACTAATCCCCAAATATAATTTTAACCCTTCAAAAATATAGCCCCTTAATTGCGGTACTGGTAACGGTAGTAAAATATTCACTACGTTTAAACATTTCGGTACTAGTGTTGGAGTGCTCTCAGTGCAGTGTTTGTATACAGCGCCATCTGTTGAGTGCTAAGCACTTCACGTGAATTATTTACGGAGTGGTGTAACCTCAGCATTACTAGTAAGCTCTGTACTGCTTAATTTTCATTTAACATTCTATTTTCAATTTACTCGGGGAATTTATGAGCAAGATCCCCGGGCCGCCAGACCTTACTTATATTGTGATTAACAAAATATATGGGATATACTCACGGATATGGATATACTAGTATTTTGAACGTACGCATAACCTACCTGCTAGTTTGGGCTGACGACGGCCTTTAAGGTATCAGGTAAGACCAAAGTTATACGTAAAAATATTACTTACTTTTTTTAAAGCCTGACTGCTGATTTTTATGAATCTAGCTATGAATATTCTAATGTAAACGCGTGAAGTTAAAACAGTCGTTAATTTTTCTGAAATTTTACCAATTTTCTGCGAAATTTTCTTAATTTTTTCTTTCATAAGAATTTTCTCCTGACAATATTAAACACAACAAAATAGAATTAGTGAAATTGTTCCATCCGTTCACGCGTGATGCGATGACCAAGGGAAATAGGGATTCATTTTATTACCTAAGCAATAATTAAACAAGAAATCATCAAGCATAAACACAATTTACTCCTTTTATTGGTGCTTGATGATTTCTTGTTTAATTATTGCTTTTATAATTAATAAAATACAATAGCAAGAAAATTACAAAGTAACGTGTCATCAGATTTTTTGTGGAATAAATAAAATAAATAAATAAATAAATATCTTTGGACATTTCACACAACGCCATCTAGTCCCAAGCTAAGCAACCTAATGCTTGTGTTATGGTAACGAGATGGCTGATAAACTACTTATATACAATTTTTTTTTGTAAATACGTACATATTATATAAAGAAAAACAACCAGACTCGGAACAAATACTTGTAGGTATAAACGAGAAGAGCCGGCCGGCACTCGCTCGCGGTTTCTTTACATGACAGATGACGAATGACAGTGACTTTGACTGTGACAATGACGTTGCCAGCTTCTTCCGATTTGCGAGCCACTGCTCGCCAATCGGAAGAATACACCAACACTATTTATGTATCGATTTACAAATTATTGTTGATAAGTAATAATCAGTACACTTCCTGTCGGTGGTTTTTTGCCGCCAGACGCTTTAAAGCTCGCAAAAAACGACGTCATATTATGTATAATTAGTCTTAACTTTTATATAATGATACTCGGGGAACTATTTGAATACTATTTGTAAGCAGCCAGATCAAAAGTAGCGGTCAAACATCCCCCCAACACAATTAAGTAACTGTCTATCAATCACAGTCTGAAAGATTTTAAAGCATACTGCTAATCCATTACTTGATATGTACGAAAAATTTCAATAACGTAAATAACGCAATGAATGTTGTTGAACTGTCAAAATGAAACCCAGTCCTACTGTTAGTGTGTTACGCAACTACCTCGCTGTAAATGTCAGCAAATTTTAGAGACCTTGATAATTTAACACTTATTCCTCTGAGATTCTCACAGAAACCTGCTGTTAATATTAAACTAAAATAAACTAACCATGTTTAAGACCCTGGCTCCTCTTCGTATTTTAACGTCTACGGGGGAATTGGAGTGTGAAGTGTAAATTACATGCAGCGGCGCCAACCGCTTGCACTGGTGTACGTACCCGAGGTTACGGAGTAAATAATACTGTTCAAGGAGATATTGAATAAATGCAGTAGGGAAAACTTTTAAGAATAAATATGGATGTCTGGAATATTATAGAAAAGAAACGCCGATTGTGTTGCCTTGGTGTTGAAATGCAGAAATTATTTCGATAGACCTGTGCATTTTACAAGTAATGTAATACTAAAATCAGTTGGTACCGTTGTGAGGAATCCAATATACATTCTAGCTATTAAATAATGCATTTAAAAAAAAATGATAAGTACCTTTAAGTACCTATATTTAAAAACTAACAGACTTAAAATAATAATAACGTTGACTAGTACAAGGTTCAAAATTGTTTGCAGGATACTGCAATATTTTTAGATATTTTGAACATTTGCCTGAAGATACGACATGAATAGGAATTTTATAACATCTTGCCATTCTTCTGGAAGAATCCCCGAAACCGCATTTTGGCTAAGGTACGCAGTTTTGAAACAAAAGTAAAAATACGAGTAGTAAATACAACTAAAGTACCTACATTTTCTTGAGAAAGATTTTAATGCATTTGCATTCCTTTGAACATGTTCAAGCATTTTTATCTAAGCACTAACCGTTCCCACAAACCGCAGATGTTGCAGACTTCCAGAGGTATTCACAATTCAGCAAGGCATTACAGTACAGAACTAGGTATACCAGAATTCTCGAAACTAAAGTTTAGTATATTTTCTAAAGCTTTTCTCACGAGATCTCCTTCGGTATATTTGTTTTCTGTGCATACGTAAAAGTCGGGAGCCCAAGGCATTTCACGGACTGTCACGTTTTTGTATTTGCGCATCTCACTTCGGCAAAGACAAAGACGGCATCTCACCTCAAATAGGGTTGAAAGGTTTAAAGGAACCTTTTGATCTAAACCTATAATATAATTAATATACAACGTGTAATGTTTAATGCGCAAAACCTCTTAAGGGGTCATTGTACTCATCATTACGAACAACTTTTACTATGGGAACAAACCTGAAATCGCGAAAAAAAATCAGCTGTTCAGTACATTTATGTTCGCATAATTCGTCAAAATGTACTGAACAGCTGATTTTTTTCGCGATTTCAGGTTTGGTCCCATAGTAAAAGTTGTTCATAATGTTGAGTACAATGACCCCTTAAGAGGTTTTGCGCATTTAACGTTACACGTTGTATTATTAATTAATAGATCGTCCAGAAAAGTACCTCCGTCATCATCATCATTCACCTGCCCTTATCCCAACCTATTTGGGGTCAACGCAACATGTCCCTTATTTCCATACTTCTCTAATAGTCGTCATCTCGTTAGTCACCCCGTAGAGAAGTACCTCCGTATCCATCTATTTGTGCAAAGTAACGTTACTGTGTTTTAGTGCCGGAGACGTCGAAGTATCTAGATACAAGGATCTTTACAATGTTGTCTTTAAAGTTGGAATCGAGTCGGTCATCCTCCCCGGTTTTGCCGGTGACTATAGGCGGGAGTCATTACTATTGAATTTGTCATTTCAATTTCAATTTTCATTTTCATTTTAATTTCCATTATAATTTTAATTATAACTACCATACATTTGTAATCTTGTTAAACATTTGTGTGGATTATGTTATGATATCTGAATTTTTTTTTTATTTTTTTTTATTACTATACATTAGGTGACTCGATTACTTACATACCATCTCGTAAAAAATATCAACGCCTACACTAAACCCAGCTGCATTTTAACTTATTTTTTTTTTTTTTTTTTTTCGCAAATATTAATAAGGATTTTATTGTGGATTGATTAACTCGAAAATTAATATTTACAAGTATTATACAAAAAGGAAGGGAAATAATCATAGGGCATCGAAAAATTCATCCGCATCGCTGTCGAAAGGAAACGTGCCCAAAAGTCGGGCAGCATTGCCACGTTGTATGGCAATGCTAATTCTTTAACTTATTGAATAAAAAAAGTAATAAAAAAAAATAAAAAATTACTGCGGTTAAAAACTTAAAGCTAAAAACAAGCCCATTTTAAATTAAATAAATGTTGGAGCAGGCGGGACCCATTACCCATACTATTTTTATTATATTCTTAAATGGGTCCCGCCTGCTTCCAACATTTATTTAATTTAAAATGGACTTGTTTTTAGCTTTGAGTTTTTAACCGCAGTCGGGTTTTTAATTTTTTTAATTACTTTTTTTATTTTTTATTTTTAAGTTTTATTATTTAATGAGTTTGTATACTAACCTATATACACATGACACACAACAAATCCAGCTTTTTAGTTTACAAATGTGAAATGTGAATTAAAGATTTCGCAGGGGATTTAGTTCTTGGTGCGTGCGTTTTTTACGATTTGTCACTTCGAATATTACTTTTAACAATATGTGTTGTATACAACGTGTAACGTTGAATGCGCAAAACCTCTTAAGGGGTCATTGTACTCATTATTATGAACAACTTTTAGTATAGGACCAAACCTGAAATCGCGAAAAAAAAAAATCAGCTGTTCAGTAGGTACATTTTGACGAATTATGCGAACAGAAATGTACTGAACAGCAGATTTTTTTTTCGCGATTTCAGTTTTGGTCCCATAGTAAAAGTTGTTCATATTGAAGAGTACAATGCCCCCTTAAGAGGTTTTGCGCATTTAACGTTACACGTTGTATATTTTTGTAATCACCAAATCCTTAATTTTGATATCCCACTCGCCTGGTTTTGAAAAAAAAATTAATACATAATTTGGCGCCAAAAGTCCGTCATTTTTTTATTTTGATATACCCAGTGCCACTTTCACAGTAAATACGAATCTAACGACACCTGTCCAGCTAAAATCCATCGAGCCGTTCAGGCCGCAGAGCGTGCCAAACAATTATACATACATACATACATACTCTCGAAAAACATAACCCTCCTTCTGGCGCAGTCGGGTAAAAAAAGCAGATTCTCAATTCGTCGATATCTTAATGTTTTTTAGGTAGGTAACCAAAACTAAATAGTGTCATAACAAAGAAAAATATAAAGAAAACGAATTGTTTTAGACCAATTCGCAAAATACTAATATAGAAACATTATATGAGCATGTTAAAAAAAAACCGGTCAAGAGCGAGTCGGACTCGCGCACCGAGGGTTCCGTTCCGATTTCTGAAAAAGTGTGCTATTTAGAGACATCGTTTTATTTTTCCTGTAATCTTTATATAAACTTCTATCATATTTCAGATTTTTCTCTTTGCAAACTTCGGATATAAGGTACGGAACGGTATTTTTTTTTTACATTTTTCATCAAAAGTCGAAAACTATGGGGCCTAAAAAAATAAAAAAAATGTTTGAGAATGTACAAACAGCGTTCTTTCATATGATACCCCACATGCCATAGTAGCTCCACTTTGAATTTTTAAGACCCCCTTTCGGTCCCTGTTGCAAAAAAAATATAAATATTTTTATTTCTTTCTTATTTGCAAAATAGTTGGGTAAATGTCATCTAAAACTCTTCCAAATTTCAAGTTGATAGCATTAGTAGTTCTCGAGATATCCAGCTGTGACAGACAGACAGACAGACAGACAGACTTAGTCACACCATAAGGGTTCCTTTTTTACCATTTATTTAGTAAAAATTCATCACTATTCTTTGAACCTAATATTTTTTTCCACTATAGTGATCTGATTTTCTCGGCCTAGCAGCCGGATAAAGTTAAAATCCTATTTTTCCATTGTCAACCCTACATGTTTTCAGCTATGAGATTTGTTTGTTGGGACACCCACAGACCTCGCCACCGCTAGCTTTGTTTGACTTATGCCTCGTTCAAACGCTTTTTTCAGCGACTCTACTTTGTTTTTTATTTGTACGTTCTTTCTTTAGCACTCTGTTTGAAACTTTTATAGGACAGCTAAAATCGTGAGTGGTTTGTGGTAGAAGGAAGTTTAGAAGAAAACATTGTTGGTTGAGCTTGAGTTACGAGTTTAGACCGCTAGACTTTGTTGCAGATGTATTTGAAACAGTATTTTTCTATTAACAAGGAAACGCAATACTTTACATAAGAGAACTTCTAGAAGTATATTAAAGCATGCTGCGCCGAGTGTTGTAAATCCAACAGTGCGCTATTATTTAGACATTCATTTAGATGTTATCTAGTGTTAGTGAAAACGGGTAGTTGTCTCCGTACTGCTGGACCTTACAGCCACTCAGTCAGGATAATGACCAAACGTCGTGAAATATTAATTACTAACAGAACATTTCTTACGAATGAAGTTTACCAGCTTAAATCATAATTTAAGCTAAGAAATATTGTACCCAAAGGTAGAGCGCATAACTCCAAAAGATAAGTATCAGAACCTACTCTTGAGGGATTTGCTCTAAAGATTTACGAGTCGTAATCCATGCAGTGGGTCCTAAAAATGTGCGATTTATGACTGACTGCCGGTGGCAGTATAAGTTGGATTTATTATATCACTAGTTCTGGGCCGTAACTTTATCACTGTGTGTGTGCAATGATTTTTTCACTAGCATAAAAATATTTATTACTTTGTCCTTTTTTTTACGTCCTGACCCGCGGGAGCGGTTCTCAAATTAAGTGAAAATAATTAACTTGATTGGCAGAAGTACCTTACATTATTTTCATACGTCTATTTAATATAATAATGAAGTATATTAGAAATTTTGGTTACCTATATCTGTCTCTATTACATTATTTTAACGAAATGATAAAAATGTAATTCGCGTTACCGCCAAAATTTTCCACACCACACCTTATACGAAAAGCATCAATCACGTCACATTCCTCATTCACCCCCATCCTTACAAACGAGTCACGCAGGACGAACATTTTTCTTTCAACGCGATAGTAAAATAGCAGAGGTGGATGAGGGGGTACCTGCTGTAAGCCAGTACTGGCTCGTGGAAACACTAGTTACACAACCCTCGCAACTGTACTAAAAATACGCTCTTGGACATGGACGCCGACGCAGCCCTTTATGTTATACTACTATAGGCCGGTGAGATGACTCGGTCGTATTCCGTGAAAGTCACGCAGAATAAATACCCCTGTATAGCCGTGGTCCTATGGCCTGTCGAGGCCTATCGGCCGAGATTCCACCACAGGCGTCATCGGATCGACGGCTCCCACGGCGCGATCTGACCTGTAAGAAAGCGGGATAACACAGGTTTTTCCTAGCTTGGGGGTCATTGATCATTTACTTTGTACCAGGCTAAATATTTGCACGCTTAAATTAAGTGCCACAAAAAAGTACATAGGGGCTGTGTACTTTCTTATGTCAAATAAATATTAATATTACCACAGTCTATACATCATACAGTCGTGACTGTGCTATTACTATAGGTAAGTATCTACCTAAATAAAGTTTGTGAGAATAAAACTTTAAACACGCTAGTAAAAGATGGGCTGGTTGGAACAAACTTATTTTTTTTTTTTCATTGTTCTCACATGTACAAGCAACAAAAATAATGTACCCAGGATGTTGTATTACTTATCTTGATTTAACAGTGTCCGTGGGGTTTCTTGCCCGTTCTTCTCCATAAAGATCTACGTTTTGAAATGGGCAACTAGCATCAACTCTCTGATTAACTGACCAACTCTTTGACAATTCAAAAGTGCCTGAAATTGGTTTAATTGAAATAAATGCTTTCGGCCTTATTACGAAACGAGGTTTTTCTTCTGTCATGGTTTAAACCATCGACCCAGTTTTTGTAATAAGAACCTAGCTGTGATAGAAAAACAGTTCTTTATACAAAACTGACAACTTAGTCCGGGACTAAGTAAAACTGTCATCTTAATGTGTCGGAATAAAGTTCAAAATTCAAAAAAGGGTCCATGGTTTAAACCTGGGTTTGAAGATGAACCTTGTTTTGTAATAAGACGGTTTGAGTTTAAGTTGAGTTTGAAACACCTACAGCCGCCATGGCTCACATACAATGGTCCACTGGAAGGACTAAGCGCGGAAACGAAACCCAATAACACAGAACTCTCTAGTAAACTATGCGCACTGGAAGCCAGTACTGGCTCGTGTAAAGCAACACTAGTACTATCCTCGCAGCGATGACTCGGTCGCATTCCCTGAAGTGCTGCGCTTTGTTTACGGTTTATTATTTCACGAGTTTCGCGTCACATGTTAATAAAGAGGGAATGTGTACGAGGCAGAAATAATTAAAATAAAAAGTGGAATGTAAGCCTTAAATGTATGGGAATGAAAATGTTATGTTGTTTCTAACTGAGAACGTCACGCGCTATGCCGTGGAATTTGTGGAATGTAAAAATTGTTTCCATAATTCTGACGAACACTATAGGAGTTTTGTGCCAGATTAGAAAAACATTTTTAGATTTTTCAAATGCTTTTTCTTTCAAAATTATCGTAGATTTTAATTCATGTTTTAGCTTAGAGGTATGACTATTTAGCTGAAGTATAGGCAATGCCTTTCAATGAATGCCTATCTTCAGTAGATATGAAGTCATTATGTTTTGTCATGATTACAGACTTTCTTAAAGGAACGTTTTTTTCTTGTGTATGGGAAATCATCAAATGACTTCACCCGCTCTGGGTGGAGCGGGAGGGGGGTGTCAGACTTTTACTGACTCAAACCCTTCAGTTGCCTGTGCCAAGGCCACGGTATCTCTTTCGAACAACCCGGCGGCATCGGCCCTATCGGACCCCATCACTGTACCTACAATCATCTTTTTCACTACCTATTGGCAGATTCCACCAAAACTTTTCAATCTTAATTTTGAATCTCACATCACTGGCCAGATAATCCGGAAGAAAATCAAGATTACAAAATATTTCACCAAAAATCCTTACCAACTTATAACCCCTATACAATTTTTGAGGCTGAAAAAAGCATCGTTAAAACTGGCCTGCTATTAGACGTTATTGTTGCGTAGTCAATGGCTGCAGCACTTCACAGCGCTTTAGCCGCTTCGCCACGTCAACCCCTCGACTCGAAATGAGCCGCCACAGGGAGGATACTGAAGTACCAACGCGAGATTGATATAGCCTTATAGATCACTGAGGAATTTTCAAGAGAACAGACGGAAAAATTGAGGATTAAAGATAAAAATGCAATCTGAAAAAGAAACCAAAAAATTGATAATCAATCTCGGTACCGTTTTATCGGTAAATTGAATTATTATGATTGTTTTTATTGATGTACTAGCTTTTGCCCGCGGCTTCGCCCGCGTGGATGTCGGAAAATATCCCATGGGAACGTTCATGTGGAAAACATAGGGCATATCCCTAACTTAAGAAATACTGAGTTTCCCATAAAAACTTTCATCCCTTTTATCACCCCTTGTAGGATTATGTTTTAAGACAAAAAGTAGCCCATGTCCTTTCCCAGGATGCTATCTATAGCCTTGCCAAATTTTATCGAAATCCGTGCAGTTTTGTAAATTTTAAAATCAACCCCTATTTTACCTACTTAGGGGATGATTTTTAAAAAACGCTAACCCGCATATTTCTTAACTTCTTACCAATAGCATAAATTTGTTATGCCTAACTTAAGAAATACTGGGTTTCCCTTACAAACTTTCATCCCCTATATCACCCCCTGTAGTATTGTTTTTGAAAGTATCCTATGTCCTTTCCCAGGATGCTATATAAAGCCTTGCCAAATTTTGTCGAAATCCGTGCAGTTTTGTAAATTTTAAAATCAACCCCGATTTTACCCCCTTAGGGGATGATTTTTCAAAAACGCTGAACCGCATATTTCTTTATTTCCTATCAAAAGCATACATTTTAATTTTCACATCCCTAACTTAAGAAATACTGAGTTTCCCATACAAACTTTCATCCCCAATATCACGCCCTGTAGGATTATTTTTGAAAAAAAAAGTAGCCTATGTCCGTCCCCAGAATACCATCTATAGCCTTGCCAAATTTTATCGAAATCCGTGCAGTTTTGTAAATTTTTAAATCAACCCCTATTTTACGCCCTTAGGGGATGATTTTTCAAAAACGCTAAACCGCATATTTCTTAATTTCCTACCAATAGCATAAATTTGTTATCCCTAACTTAAGAAATACTGGGTTTCCCTTACAAACTTTCAACCCCTATATCACCCCCTGTAGTATTATTTTTGAAAAAAATAGTACCCTATGGCCTTCCCCAGGACGCAATATAAAGCCTTGCCAAATTTTGTCGAAATCCATGCAGTTTTGTAAATTTTAAAATCAACCCCTATTTTACCCCCTTAGGGGATGATTTTTCAAAAACGCTGAACCGCATATTTCTTTATTTCCTATCAAAAGCATACAATACGTTTAATTTTCACATCCCTAACTTAAGAAATACTGAGTTTCCCATACAAACTTTCATCCCCTATATCACCCCCTGTAGGATTATTTTTGAAAAAAAAAGTAGCCTATGTCCGTCCCCAGGATACCATCTATAGCCTTGCCAAATTTTATTGAAATCCGTTCAGTGGTTTAGGCGTGAAAAGGTAACAGACAGACAGACAGACAGACAGACAGACAGACAGACAGACAGACAGACAGAGTTACTTTCGAATTTATAATATTAGTATGGATTAAATCGAGCTTAAATCCAGACCGAACCCTATCAAATTCTTATGTAAGGTCTTAGTAAGATTGAATCTTACTTTGACGCCAAGAATATCGTGCTGCCTAGAGTCTGCCTTCGTAAGCGCTTCTGCTTGGCATGGGGTCTTGGGCTCGACTCCCGGGTCGGGCAAAGTGTAATATATTGGAATATATAAAAAAAAATATCTATTACTAGCGGACCCGACAAACGTTGTCCTGTCTGAACGATCCTAGAACCCGATTTCAGCGCCACCTACCGGATCCAATTGTGTTTTCAAACCATCCAGGAACCCATTGAAATATACACACAAAATTTCATCTAAATCGGTCCAGCCGTTTAGGAGGAATTAGGTGACAAAGATACGTACAGAAGAGGTATACTCGTATTATTAAGATTAAGATATCTATCTGGAATTTCTCAGTAGCAGCCCACAGTCTGAAGTTGTGCCCGGATGGTGGTAATAGGCTCGCCCCCCGCTGAAATGTGAGTGTGGGTGTGTGTGGGTGTGTGGGTATGGGTGTGGTGTGTGGGTGTGGGTACACCGCGACCCAATCCTTCGGAGAAACAAGGATTGCTGTTATGTTAGTCAATTAAGTCAACTTGACGCAAGAAAAGTAATAACACTTTCGTCTCACATAACTGTTATCCAAACTGAATAAATAAATAAAATCCGTTTCCAATTCCTTCTTATCATACTGATAACTTGATATCAGCTTAGAGACATATAGTTCGATAACATACATTGTTTTGATCAGTGCACCGTTACCTTTAGCGTTCCACGGTGACTTTTATCTATTAAGTGATGAAATAGAATAATTTTTATTGCAAAATGGCTGCGAAAATGGTGAGACGTGTGGCGTGTGTGGAGGATAAAGTGTTTTTAGTGACAGGAGGCGCGGCCGGTGTGGGTGCGGGCATCGTCAGGGCATTGCTTCGGGAAAATGCTAGGGTAAATATTATTTTAATGTTTTAGTGTAGCACGCGCTATGGAACGGGCTATGCTCGGAGTTTCTTTGAAGGATAAAATCAGGAATGAAGTTATCCGGAAAAGAACCGGAGTAACCGACATAGCTTTCAGAGTAAGCAAACTGAAGTGGTAGTGGGCTGGCCATGTTTGTCGAAGGACCGATGGCCGGTGGAGCAGACGGGTCCTGGAGTGGAGACCGCGTATCTGTAAGCGTAGTGTGGGACGCCCCCCAGCTAGATGGACCGACGACCTGAAGAAAGTGGCTGGGACAGACTGGATGCGGAAGGCGGAGGACAGGGTGTTGTGGCGCAGCCTGGGAGAGGCCTATGTCCAGCAGTGGCCTGCGATAGGCTGAGTTGATTGATTGAGTGTAGCACGCACGAAGCAGGAAATTCCAGTGAAAAATAGAGAGTGATAAATTATTGTAGGTGCTTTTATTACAGGTTGGCGCACAGGCCAACCGATAAAGGCACCTGCAATTTTCTTCGGTTGTGTGGTTGTTCTATGTCCAGTTGTGGTGTCATCTTACTAATATTATAAATGTGAAAGTTTGTATGTTTACCTACATGTTTGGATGTTTGTTACTCAATCACGCAAAAACGGCTGAACGAATTGGGATGAAATTTGGCACACAGATAGCCTGTAAAAAGTATATACTTTTTATCCAGGTAGAAGGTTCCCGTGGGATAATAATTTCTGACATACACGCGGGCGAAGAGGCCGGTAAAAGCTAGTACTAAATTTGAAAACAAAGTAAAAATGTATGATCTGACCATATTTTATACACATATATCAAATCACATTCTTTCCACCAGGTTACTTCTAGATTATTAATTCATATCTACTTGGCAGCAGGATTTACCAACGAATTAAGTTAATTCGTTGGTATTTACGACCTTAAAAAGGTAGCTGGGACAGACTGGATGTGGAAGGCGGAGGATAGGTTGTTATGACGCAGCCTGGAAGAGGCCTATGTCCAGCAGTAGACTGCGATAGGTAGAGATGACTGTTTGTTGATTGGCCGCAGGAACTACTTCGATACCCATATTTTGCCAATCACAATGATGTGTGAAAAGTCAACGTGCTTATCAACGATTACGCCTAATGTAATGAGTAATTATAATTAAACTAGCTGTGCCCCACGATTTCAGTAGACCGGATAAATATTTTCCTACGTGTTAATCCAAGATATAAGCTATTCACATACCAAATTTTATACAAATCGGTCCAGCCGTTTGAGTGTGAAGAAGTACATAACAAACATATAAACACACACATACTTACAAACTTTTGCCTTTATATTAGTGCGATAATGAATGACTTGACACTGACCTAGCATTAAATCATAATCGTAATCTCAATAAGTCAGTGAATCGCAAACGAATCACAGGCTTACTAAATTGTTTACACAAGTTCAATGAGGTAATACGCAATCAGAACCTTGGATTTATCTTTCTGGACAAATGAAAACGGCCTATCTACTGTATCTACAGTTATAGACAATAAGATAATTTGTTTATTAACATTAGATTCTGTAATGTAACCAAACCGAACTGATATCTTACATTGTGTAGCAAAACTGCAAAAGGATACAAAGTCGTACCTAATATGAAACTAAAATCTGAAACTAATTTCTAGTTTAACTAACATTTTCTGTTTCGAAAGTTAACCCTTCCCTGTTTAGAAACAGAAACAGTTAACTGTAAACCCACATTTAATTAACAAAATGTTGCATTTTGTAACACCGCAGCTGTTACTAAACGGTCCATTTTACGAAACTTGTGGTAGTAAAGTTGAGGCCTGTTGATGTAAGCCCCTGTGGAAGTTGTTGAAGTAAAAACAAAATTTCAATATTGGGCGCTAAGTATGCCATTGGTCTACTTTGCAACTAACTTGAGCACAAAGCAGTTTCTGATGGAGAGTTTTTTACTCGACTGCCCCAGAAGGAGGGTAATGGTTTTCGAGAGTATGTATGTATTTACCTATGTCTATTTTTTGGCACGCTCTGTAGCCTAAACGGCTTGATTGATTTATTTTTTGAGGTGTCATTATATTCGTCTTAATTGTGGGAGTGACATAAGTGACATAGGCTATATGTATATTATACTCATCATTATGAACAACTGTTACTATGGGACCAAACCTGAAATCGCGACCCTGAAACCTGAAAGCGAAAAAAATCTGCTGTAAATCGCATAATTTTTTAAAATAAAAACATAAATGTACTGAACAGCTGATTTTTTTCGCTTTCAGGTTTCAGGGTCGCGATTTCAGGTTTGGTCCCATAGTAAAAGTTGTTCATAATGATGAGTACAATGACTCCTTAAAATATTGCCACTGTTTATACTTACACCCTGTATTTATAATTGCATCTTGAAACACAAAAAAGGGATCGGAAGCTATTTTTTAAAAATAAATTGCAACAATATTGGTATCAAATAAAGAAAATTATTTAAAAAAAAAACCCGACTGCAAAAACAACATTATAATTTTATAATTTTGGTATTGCAAGCACAAACCAATAACCAACAATATGGTGTAACTTTTGTTTGTCCACGTGCGATACCAAAATTCTATAGATTATAATTTATAATGCTTGTTTTTCTCTTTTTTGCAGTCAGGATTTTGTCTTTTTTATAGACTGTAATAAAGGGAAGAAAGCTTACCTATATACTTAGGTAAGGTAACTTTGAGCGATCTTGTGAAAAGGGAATATTTTCAAAATTGTATGGTTAGTTGAAAAACAGGAATTATATCGTTAAAAAGGTAATAATTGAATACAATGAGTCAGCCTAATTATTGTGTACCAGTGATCTGTTATACGATAGTGTAATTATTAATGCCTTTGGTAATTTTGTCTGGCAAGAGACTAAATTACGTAGATTTACCGCATCGCATAGGTATACTGCCTCGGTCTAGAGAACGCAACCGTTAAGAGGAAATGGGGGCGAAAAATTAGGTATTTTAAGAAGGTATTGCTGTCGCTCTGCGAGTGCTCCACCCTCGAATTCGTGCGATAAGGACAACTGCAGATTCGACTAAATAGCCTGTGTAAAAAGTCACATTTCGAGGTTTGGCTCTCGCCTATTTCCTCCTCCAATATTGGACCAATTTAAAAGATATTTCATAAACTGAATAAAAAGGATATATACTATGCTCCTATGTTTTTTTTTTTTTCGTTAATAGTTGTCAAATTGGTACACTAGGCGTCTGTTGACAGCGGTCTGAATAGGCAATTTTGAACATTTTTTGAGGGTTCTAGTTCTTATAAAAATAATATATCATCAAAAAAGAAAACATAGGGCCATACAAGTAGCTGATATTTATATTTCTGTAAAAATCATTGCTTTATGGTCATTAACCAGAAAGAAAACAGGCGAGAGCGTTTGTATCTTTTTGTATGGAGAAAAGAGCACCCACGTTTCCTCTTAAGTAGGTCCTAGGAACAATTACCGGGTCGGGCAAAGTGTTATTTTGTTTTTCATATGGAATTTGTCAGTAGCAGGCCGGAGTCTGGATTTGTGTCCGTTTGATGGCAATAGGCTCTCCCCGTATTATATGGGACTTAAAAATACCTAGAGAAATGTGGGTGTACTAAGTATACTGTATAACGTGAACCCTTATCTAACCGCTCCCGCCACAATCCGCTCGTCCAATAAGGTCGAGTCGAAGCTTCTAGAAGGTTCTAGAAGCTTCGAAACAAATGACGCGCAGTCTTGTCATTGACTTTTAGTGAGACGTATGTCAACAGTCAACTAGGCTGCGCACATTTTTTTAGATACTTCTATTAGATTTACAAAATTAGGTCTTCGCCCCCGACTATTTATGTTAAAACTGTATGTATAACTCTGCCAAACCCTTCGGGGAATCCAAGCGTGATGTTATTATGCTATGTTACCTATAAAATAATTATTATAAGTAACAATCTTAGAGCAATGCTCTAAGGTAACAATGCAACACAGTGCCATAGACTTATAAAAAAAGATGGACTCCGCGCTGCGCATATCGAAAGTGAAGCACACTAAGTATGCCGGGAACGTTTGTACAAACACGCCTCGCGCACACATTTACATCATAGTATGCCGACCGGCCGCCATTACGTGACACGAGCGACGGCGTCTTTGCAGGTACTCAAATCACGCATACATAGATCGGTAGGGTGCTTCACTTTCGATATGCGTGGCGCGGAGTCCATCTTTTTTTATAAGTCTATGCACAGTGCACTATGTTTGTTTAAATAAATCTACCTGCTCGTGACAAAACAATGATGCACTCTGCCGCTCTGCATATAAAGCACGTTTACCTTTGCTCTTCCCAGAATAAACAAATTGTGTTAGTGGTGTCAACAGTTGTTTTACTGCATAGGAAGTGCTAAATACGTATGTCGTAATTATTGTAGGTACTGTGTGACATGTTGCGCCCACCTCAAATAAATTGGGACAGAATTATGGGCAGGAGAATGACGATCATATAATAGATATTGTGTCCATTGTGAAATAGTTTTGTAAAGAAGGTTGTGTTCACTAATCCTCGGTGCCCAAAATTGAAGAAAATTAATCATGAATTGGAGCAGTGGTGGCCCAGTGGTAATGGACCTCAATAAAATTAAGAGTTGTAGGTCGTAGGTTCAAACCCAGGCAGGCTCTTTACTTTGTGTAAATAATTTCATCACCACTGCTCTCAAAACGGTGAAGGAAAACATCGTGAGGAAACCGGCATGTCCTAGAACCAAAAATTCGAAGACATGTGACATCTACTAATTCGCACTGGGCCCGCGTCCACTCTGAAGCCACTCCCAGATGAGACCCGTGTCCCAGTAGTGGGAACATTATAGGCTGATTATGCTTATGCTGAATCATGAATTTCAGGTAGAAAATTCTGAATAACAGCTTGGATTAATTTTAACCGCTAATGGAACCAGCCGGGTAATTGCGTAACAAGGGCAACTCTTTCATGTTGACGATTCAACAACATTCATTGCGTTATTTACGCTGTTGCGTAGACGAATATTTCAAACATATGCAGCAATGGATTAGGAATTTCCTTCAAAATCTTTTGGATTGTGATTGAAAGGTATTCAATGAGCGTGCTATATATTATTGCTCGATTATAGGAACACGGGAGAAAAAGTTGCCAGGCCAAGCCGTTGGGGTATAAGATCATCAAAAAGATACGCAGCTTCTACACAAATTAATAAAATTGAAGTGTCTGCAATGTCTTTTTATGCACTAAATGCATGTTGTATGAAAGTATGTATGTTATACTTATAACAAAAAACAATTTTTCAAATTTGTTTGTTCCGGCTAATCTCGGACACTGCTGGACCGATTTTGACGGGGCTTTCACTGGCAGATATTTGATGTTATAAGGAGTAACTGTAGTTTTATTTTAGATAAATATTTAGGGTTCCACGCAAACAAATTAAAACCCTTGAAATTGTAAACAAAATCTGTTTCAAATAGTATTGACATCCACGCGGGCGAAGCCGCGGGCAACAGCTAGTAATTAATATAACAAAACCTTCTTTTCAATTTCCAGCATGTCGCCTTCCTCGACGTGGCAGACAGAGAAGGTTCCGCTCTAGAATCGGAGCTTATAAACATGTTTGGAGCCCTGAGAGCCAAGTTCATAAAGTGTGACATATCAGACGAAGCTCAACTAGTTGCGGCTTACAAACAAGTGCTCGACAAGTACAGGAGACTCGACGGGGTGATCAACAACGCAGCGGTGTTGTCTGCTGATGAGAGAACTGTTAAAAAGATGGTCGATATTAATTTTGTGAGTATTAAGGCTGCTCCTCCCTAAAATACGGCGAAACTAAGTAACGTTGTAACCATTTTCTACAGTAACTATAGCATCTTTCTGATAGGAAAAAATACACAGTAATCTACAATACATAAGAAGTGATTTCATGTGTCCTGAAATCTATTTTAGTTTGTAGAACTAAGGAAAAAAAAACCTAAATCCAGGTCTATTTCGGTCTATTTTTTCGAGTTGTAACCATATTACTCCTACAGTTTTCATTAAAAGTGTTCATAAATTTATACAGTTCTTTACAAACTAATAAGGAATGATTTCTTGTCATTACTTTTTTAGTTTAATCAACAGATTTTTTGTAAATCGATAATTACTTCATATTTTGCAAGCGTTGTGTCATCGCGCTTCTCTTTCTTTTCTATGCAGTCCGACAGTGACCGCGCTTTTTACGACGGACAAGCCTTAACAGATTATGTTAGGCCTTAGCACACGGCGTATTTTAAATGCGGGAACGCGCGTTTTTGCGCCGTATATGTCGATTATTGCGATTTTATAGATTCAAACGCGCGTAAAACTCGATACAAGCGCGCGTGTGAAGCGCGTTAGAAACTCGTTTGAAGGGCGTACAAAGGGTCGGAGAAAGGGTAGGGGAAGGGCGCACGCCACCGCACGCAGTGTTGCCGTTTTAGTGACTTTGTCACTGGAATCTAGTGAACTTATACGCGCTGTAGACGCGCGTTTCATGATCACCCCGTGTGCTTAGGTTTCAAGGTTGCGTTCAAATCTCGTTTGAAAGTCATACGCGCGACATCTGCGCGTCGTCTGGGCGTTTAAAGTACGCCGTGTGCAAGGGCCTTAGGTATAGTCATTAAGCTAAACAGAGCGTACGTTTTGCTTTAAAAAAACCAAGGGTGAGTTGCACCAAGGGCCACGATATAGTTTCCGTCAAAGTTAATAATGACGATAGCATGACTACCTGGTGTTGCACCGTCATGACAAATGTAATAGTTAAAGTTCGGAGTAGGGACATGACATTTGACGCGTCTGACAGAAGTGACATTTAACTAACAATAACTTTAACCAGCGAAGCGTGGGCGGTTCATGGACCTAATATACTATATAGGGTGACTGGTAATTAGTGACCGATACCTAAACACATGATTGTGCTCATGATAACAAACAACTTTTACTATGGGACCAAACCTGAAATCGCGAAAAAAAAATCAGCTGCCCCATACATTCATGTTCGCATAACTCGTCAAAATGTAGGGAGCAGCTGATTTTTTTTTCGAGATTTCAGATTTGGTCCCATAGTAAAAGTTGTTTGTTATCATGAGCACAATCATGTGTTCAGGTATCGGTCACTAATTACCAGTCACCCTATATAAACAGGACTGAGCTCTCCAAAAATCGTATCATACAAAAATTAACCTTAATGACTGCAGTTTAGGTTTACTTTTGATAGGATATCTTAGCTGAGGCAAAACGAGCCGAGAGAGAGGCCCCGAGTTGTGGAGTGTGTCCCTTTTGCTCAATTGCCAACAGATAAAAATGATAAAGATGGTAGAAAATTTTACCAACTACAAGTAGGTAAAATAAGTTACGTATATTTTTTTTTAGCATTTAGATTAGTTTTAAATAATTTTATTTATAGGTTTACAATCTGTATATCATAGTCAATAATTTTATAAGTAAGCTCCATGAGTAAAATAATCAAAATAATATAATTTTGATTAATGTTTGGTAGCTATCATATAATTACTCTGGTAACACTGAAATCTGACATCAATGGTTTCATGGCGGTTTTTTTCAATTTATATAGCGAAAATGGTGAGAAAGTGTTGCATCAAGAAATTTAAAAGTGAATGTTATGCTGGTTGTGGCATTTAATTTCACAGGTAAGGAACTTGTAAGGAATAACAAAGATTTAAATAAATCTCGATAAAAGACTTAAAATTGTTAGGTACTAAATAATAACAATTTTGAGTATAAGTAGTGTAACCATGCTCTAGACGTTTTGTAGACAGAAGACTTAGCGTCTTCTATCTACAAAAGCTATAAGTAGTGTATTTCTGATTAAAACTATTCATATTAGGCGTATAATAAATACAATTTGTACTTATGTATCGCATGATTGAAATAGCATTATTTTTAAGTAGTTTACAGCTTTCCATCCAAAGAAGAAATTCAACAAATATGGTTGGATGTAATTCCAGAATCATTTTAGTTCCCTTTGCTTCAATTACATACTTACCCAAACCAGCTCTGTAGAGTAAACGAAAAAAGAGCAAGAAAGTACCATGGTCCCAGAACGAGATTCTACATGCCTACTTCATCATAAGCCACGTATACCTACGTGATCAAATTTGATGATTC
Source organism: Cosmia trapezina (assembly GCA_905163495.3). Taxonomy (NCBI): domain Eukaryota; kingdom Metazoa; phylum Arthropoda; class Insecta; order Lepidoptera; family Noctuidae; genus Cosmia; species Cosmia trapezina. The sequence goes on from LR991028.1 coordinate 7,418,599, forward strand.
GCCACAAGACGAATCTCACCAATATTGTAGTCCTTCCTTCTTGCCTCAAAACATGGGTAGGTACACGATTCAACACCGACACAGAACACAATAATGTTCAGTTTCATAAAGGAGCTTTCGAAAAAGGTCTATTTCTTTATATTATTTAATTACAATATGTTTGTAATACAAACAATAATTTGAAATCACTTATGGTCAACCGGACGCAAATTATCTCTGTATAAACGAATTTTCCTGTTTGTCATAAAAATGTTTGGTCACCCTATTAGAAGGAGATAACTGCCTCATGTGACATATCTCTCTCTGCTCGTGTTTTTGGTATGAGAGCTCAGTCCAGTTTGTATATTAGGTCCATGGGGCGGTTTAGGTTACAGTTAAAGCAAGTTATGACGTCAGCTAACAAATTATCAAATGGAACAATCCATTTATTGTCTAACAGGAACTTTAACAATCAAAAAACCGGTCAAGAGCGAGTCGGACTCGCGCACCGAAGGTTCCGTACCATCATTTATATGTAATTTTTGTCGATGATTTCTGAAAAACTGTGCTATTTAGAGACATCGTTTTATTTTTCCTGTAATTTTTACATAAACTTCTATTACATAGAATAATTTCAGATTTTTCGCTTTGCAAACTTCGGAGATAAGGGGGGGAACGGTATTTTTTTTTTACATTTTCATCAAAAGTCGAAAACTATGCGGGCTAAAAAAAAGAAAAAAAATGTTTGAGAATGTGCATACAACGCTCTTTTATATGATACCCCACATGCCCTAGTAGCCGCACTTTGAATTTTTAAGACCCCCTTTCAGTCCCTGTTGCAAAAAAAATATAAATATTTTTATTTCTTTCTTGTTTGCAAAATAGTTGGGTAAACGTCATCTAAAACTATTCTAAATTTCAAGTTGATAGCATTAGTACTTCTTGAGATATCTAGCTGTGACAGACAGACAGACAGACTGAGTCACACCATAAGGGTTCCTTTTTTACCATTTTGGTACGGAACCTTAAAAATGGAACATCATCTATAAGGTCACTATTTGTCTAGTCCACTATTTATGTCCTTCTTGGCCGTCCCCTACCGGCATTTCCCCTCACATCTGCCTTGGAAATACCTTATAATAGTCGCCTTCCATTCATCATAAATTTATTTCACGTTTGATTCTAAGAATAAAGTCAAACTATTGTATATTTACTTGTTTGTGTAAGTAAATATTGGGGAATCGCAGAGTAATAAACTGCGCTATGGTTTCGACTGTTTACGAACGAACGCACAAGAGGATGGCCGATATTAATTCTGTGAGTTATGAGCTCTCGCGTGAGTTAGAATGAGTTATTTGGTTTTGATTCAATTCGATTTGGAATGTTTTTCGTGTTTGGAATTGTCTTTTGTTTGGTTTTAAGTAGAAGCTAACATGGGAAACTCTAGGGTCTATATTTACTAAAACCACCAGACATAATTTGACAATTTTAAAAGCTTTCTTTCTTATATTTTCTGCTTTATTAAACTGTAAGTAAGTTTGGTGAAAATATGTCAATTTTGTAATTTTTTGAAAAATACCTACGTCGTATTGTGAGTTACGTATATTAACTTGCCCTGCAGATTCATTCGTATTTTATTATAAAAGGAGTTTATTGTATCCAAAGATTTGAAAATTAAAACTGCTTTGTTCCTACAAATACACAAAAGGCCAATTACCAACTGGGTACTATATGTAAGTATATACGATACAAAAAGCGGTCTATGCAAACGTAATGGCAAAAATTAATTTTGAAACACGTAAAACTAAACAATTGGTAAATTAACGAAGAAGGGAAGACTGAAAGCCTTGTAATTAATGAAATTATGTTTCGGGCGTTTACACAAGGTAGGAAATTGGTTGGCAGATAGATGTTATTACATAAACATTATATAAAAGAAAGCAAACTATCTGAGTAATCCAATTAACCTGAGTATTTCTAAAATTAGATACTTTGTACCCGATAAGAAAAAAAATGTTGCGCTTTTCAAAGTAATTTTACGTATAATAAATATAATATTAACCTTAAGGCGAGTAGTGCCCCCAACTAGCAGCGCCAACATTGAGAAAAAATAATAACTCTGGAGATATGGAACATTTTAAAATTTCCTATGCTCACATTTTTGATGAAGTAGGTGAAGTCAAAAAACTCTACCTCATCTGACTAAAAATGTGAGCATAGGAAATAAACAACTAGCTATTTTTGTTAGGTACCTATTTAGTTTAATATATAATAAATATATAATGTAAACTAAATAATATAAAATAGGAGCTCGTGGCTAAGTAATAACAGCCGCACAGGACGATCCATCAGGTTAAGCTACGCTTGCCGGGGTTGGTCAGTGGATGGGTGACCATCTTTACATATCGAGACTCCTCCGTGCCTCGGAAAGCACGTTAAGCCGTTGGTCCCGGCTGTCATTCGTGGATCTTTGACAGTCGTTACAGGTTGTCAGAAGCCCGAAAGTCTGACAACCAGTCTTACCAAGGGGTATCGTATTACCCAGTTACTGGGTTGTGGAGGTCAGATAGGCAGTTGCTCCATGTAAAATACTGGTATTGAGCTGCATCCGGTTAGACTGGACGCCGACCCCAACATAGTTGGAAAAAGGCTAGGCAGATTGACCTATTTAGTTTAATACAGAAAAACTACAGTGTTATAAAAAAAAAAGAAAAAAAAACGTGAGCAGACAGCAAACAAACATTAAAAACAAAAAAAAAATCTTATACAAACACACAGTACACATTTTTTCAATTTTTACATTAGAAATCAATCATTTTTGTCTGCTTTTGTTCACTTTGTTACTACAAACGGACATAATTTCTTAAAAATAGCGACATGTCTCTATAAGCGAAGTCATTGAAAAAATATTTTTTTATGAAAACCAAACTTCGCACTGCAATTTATTACTTGCGGTTGGTCAATATAGCCGGAGTCATAGTAAACGGATTCACCTGTATTTTCCTTTGTTCCATAAATACAAGTAGTCACCATTAATTACCTTGCTCCAATCGATGCCACATAATATTTCAAGTACATCATTTCGCTGTCATTACCCCTCTACAACAGTATCATCATAACTTATCCATTATTAACGTTATCTATAAAAACACCATCCACTTTTACAGCCACTAAATTACCCAAGACTTCTTTCAGACTGCAACGGTTACCAGTACAATGAAGGCTCTTGAAATTATGGGGGTCAACAGAGGCGGTGGTGGCGGCACTATTGTTAATATATCATCGTTATTGGCACTTAAGGCGGGGTGAAAGCAAGCGCCGTAGGTATTAAATGCTTACCGCAGCCCCCGCAAGGAGTAGCGATACGTAATAAATTACGATGCGCGGGAAACGCGCGCCAAGCGCACCGCTCATGAGTTCATGAACTCGAGTAGGTACTATGTTGCGTCACAGAATAGAGCAATGCAGTAGATAAACTTGAACTGATTAGTATACAAGTTTATTTTGTTTTATTTTTCTAGTAAGTATTTTTGAAAGTTGTAGACAGATTAGACATTTTAGACAGATTTTAGACATTTTAGACACATTTTAGACATTTTAGACAGATCCAAGATGGCGGCTGCGAAAATTCCCTAACTGTTCGTCATGGGTGTCATTTTCATGATATTTTAGGTCGCTGAAAACGATAGTGGGGTCAAAATAAAAATCCAAGATGGCGGCTGCGAAAATTTCCTAATTTTTCGTCATGGGTGTCATTTTCGTGATATTTTAGGTCGCTGAAAACGATAGTGGGGTCAAAATGAAAATCCAAGATGGCGGCTGCGAAAATTTCCTAATTTTTCGTCATGGGTGTCATTTTCGTGACATTTTAGGTCGCTGAAAACGATAGTGGGGTCAAAATGAAAATCCAAGATGGCGGCTGCGAAAATTTCCTAATTTTTCGTCATGGGTGTCATTTTCGTGTTATTTTAGGTCGCTGAAAACGATAGTGGGGTCAAAATGAAAATCCAAGATGGCGGCTGCGAAAATTTCCTAACTTTTCGTCATGGGTGTCATTTTCGTGATATTTGGGGTCGCTGAAAACGATAGTGGGTTCAAAATGAAAATCCAAGATGGCAGCTACGAAAATTTCCAAATTTTTCGTCATGGGTGTCATTTTCGTGATATTTGGGGTCGCTGAAAACGATAGTGGGGTCAAAATGAAAATCCAAGATGGCAGCTACGAAAATTTCCAAATTTTTCGTCATGGGTGTCATTTTCGTGTTATTTTAGGTCGCTGAAAACGATAGTGGGGTCAAAATGAAAATCCAAGATGGCGGCTGCGAAAATTTCCTAACTTTTCGTCATGGGTGTCATTTTCGTGATATTTTAGGTCGCTGAAAACGATAGTCGGGTAAAAAGGAAAATCCAAGATGGCGGCTGCGAAAATTTCCTAATTTTTCGTCATGGGTGTCATTTTCGTGATATTTTAGGTCGCTGAAAACGATAGTGGGGTCAAAATGAAAATCCAAGATGGTGGCTGCGAAATTTCCGTAACTTTTCGTCATGGGTGTCATTTTCGTGATATTTTAGGTCGCAGAAAACGATTGTGGGGTCAAAATGAAAATCCAAGATAGCGGCTACGAAAATTTCCAAATTTTTCGTCATGGGTGTCATTTTCGTGTTATTTTAGGTCGCTGAAAACGATAGTGGGGTCAAAATGAAAATCCAAGATGGCGGCTGCGAAAATTTCCTAACTTTTCGTCATGGGTGTCATTTTCGTGATATTTGGGGTCGCTGAAAACGATAGTGGGGTCAAAATGAAAATCCAAGATGGCAGCTACGAAAATTTCCAAATTTTTCGTCATGGGTGTCATTTTCGTGATATTTGGGGTCGCTGAAAACGATAGTGGGGTCAAAATGAAAATCCAAGATGGCAGCTACGAAAATTTCCAAATTTTTCGTCATGGGTGTCATTTTCGTGTTATTTTAGGTCGCTGAAAACGATAGTGGGGTCAAAATGAAAATCCAAGATGGCGGCTGCGAAAATTTCCTAACTTTTCGTCATGGGTGTCATTTTCGTGATATTTTAGGTCGCTGAAAACGATAGTCGGGTAAAAAGGAAAATCCAAGATGGCGGCTGCGAAAATTTCCTAATTTTTCGTCATGGGTGTCATTTTCGTGATATTTTAGGTCGCTGAAAACGATAGTGGGGTCAAAATGAAAATCCAAGATGGCGGCTGCGAAATTTCCGTAACTTTTCGTCATGGGTATCATTTTCGTGATATTTTAGGTCGCAGAAAACGATTGTGGGGTCAAAATGAAAATCCAAGATAGCGGCTACGAAAATTTCCAAATTTTTCGTCATGGGTGTCATTTTCGTGTTATTTTAGGTCGCTGAAAACGATAGTGGGGTCAAAATGAAAATCCAAGATGGCGGCTATGAAAATTTCCTAACTTTTCGTCATGGGTGTCATTTTCGTGATATTTTAGGTCGCTGAAAACGATAGTCATTCATTTTGACCCCATTATCGTTTGCAGCGACCTCAAATATCACGAAAATGACACCCATGTCAAAAAAATTGAAAATTTTCGCAGCCGCCATCTTGGATTTTCATTTTGACCCCACTATCGTTTTCAGCGACCTCAAATATCACGAAAATGACACCCATGACGAAAAATTAGGAAATTTTCGCAGCCGCCATCTTGGATTTTCATTTTGAACCCACTATCGTTTTAAGCACCCTCTAAAACCATGGAAACGACACCCATGACGAAAAATTAGGAAATTTTCGCAGCCGCCATCTTGGATTTTCATTTTGATCCCACTATCGCTTTCAGTGACCTAAAATATCACGAATATGACACCCATGACGAAAAATTAGGAAATTTTCGCAGCCACCATCTTGGATTCTCATTTTGTCCCCACTATCGTTTTCAGCGACCTCAAATATCACGAAAATGATACCCATGACCGAAAATTAGGAAATTTTCGCAGCCGCCATCTTGGATTTTCATTTTGGCCCCACTATCGTTTTCAGCGACCTCAAATATCACGAAAATTACACCCATGTCGAAAAATTTTAAAATTTTCGCAGCCGCCATCTTGGATTTTCATTTTGACCCCACTATCGTTTTCAGCGACCTCAAATATCACGAAAATGACACCCATGACGAAAAATTTGGAAATTTTCACAGCCGCCATCTTGGATTTTCATTTTGACCCCGCAATCGTTTTCAGCGACCTAAAATATCACGAAAACGACACCCATGACGAAAAATTAGGAAATTTTTGCAGCCGCCATCTTGGATTTTCATTTTGACCCCACTATCGTTTTCAGCGACCTAAAATATCACGAAAACGACACCCATGACGAAAAATTAGGGAATTTTTGCAGCCGCCATCTTGGATTTTCATTTTGACCCCACTATCGTTTTCAGCGACCTAAAATATCACGAAAATGACACCCATGACGAAAAGTTAGGAAATTTTCGCAGCCGCCATCTTGGATTTTCAGTTTGACCCCACTATCGTTTTCAGCGACCTAAAATAACACGAAAATGACACCCATGACGAAAAGTTAGGAAATTTTCGCAGCCGCCATCTTGGATTTTCATTTTGGCCCCACTATCGTTTTCAGCGACCTCAAATATCACGAAAATGACACCCATGTCGAAAAATTTTAAAATTTTCGCAGCCGCCATCTTGGATTTTCATTTTGACCCCACTATCGTTTTCAGCGACCTCAAATATCACGAAAATGACACCCATGACGAAAAATTTGGAAATTTTCACAGCCGCCATCTTGGATTTTCATTTTGACCCCGCAATCGTTTTCAGCGACCTAAAATATCACGAAAACGACACCCATGACGAAAAATTAGGAAATTTTTGCAGCCGCCATCTTGGATTTTCATTTTGACCCCACTATCGTTTTCAGCGACCTAAAATATCACGAAAACGACACCCATGACGAAAAATTAGGGAATTTTTGCAGCCGCCATCTTGGATTTTCATTTTGACCCCACTATCGTTTTCAGCGACCTAAAATATCACGAAAATGACACCCATGACGAAAAGTTAGGAAATTTTCGCAGCCGCCATCTTGGATTTTCAGTTTGACCCCACTATCGTTTTCAGCGACCTAAAATAACACGAAAATGACACCCATGACGAAAAGTTAGGAAATTTTCGCAGCCGCCATCTTGGATTTTCATTTTGACCCCGCTATCGTTTTCAGCGACCTTAAATATCACGAAAATGACACCCATGACGAAAAATTTGGAAATTTTCACAGCCGCCATCTTGGATTTTCATTTTGACCCCGCTATCGTTTTCAGCGACCTAAAATATCACGAAAATGACACCCATGACGAAAAATAAGGAAATTTTCGCAGCCGCCATCTTGGATTTTCATTTTGACCCCACTATCGGTTTCAGCGACCTCAAATATCACGAAAATGACACCTGTGTCGAAAAATTTGATAATTTTCGCAGCCGCCATCTTGGATTTTCATTTTGACCCCACTATCGTTTCAGCGACCTAAAATAACACGAAAATGACACCCATGACGAAAAGTTAGGAAATTTTCGCAGCCGCCATCTTGGATTTTCATTTTGACCCCGCTATCGTTTTCAGCGACCTTAAATATCACGAAAATGACACCCATGACGAAAAATTTGGAAATTTTCACAGCCGCCATCTTGGATTTTCATTTTGACCCCGCTATCGTTTTCAGCGACCTAAAATATCACGAAAATGACACCCATGACGAAAAATTAGGAAATTTTCGCAGCCGCCATCTTGGATTTTCATTTTGACCCCACTATCGGTTTCAGCGACCTCAAATATCACGAAAATGACACCCATGTCGAAAAATTTGAAAATTTTCGCAGCCGCCATCTTGGATTTTCATTTTGACCCCACTATCGTTTTCAGCGACCTAAAATATCACGAAAATGACACCCATGACGAAAAATTAGGAAATTTTCGCAACCGCCATCTTGGATTTTCATTTTGACCCCACTATCGTTTTCAGCGACCTAAAATATCACGAAAACGACACCCATGACGAAAAATTAGGAAATTTTTGCAGCCGCCATCTTGGATTTTGATTTTGACCCCACTATCGTTTTCAGCGACCTAAAATATCACGAAAATGACACCCATGACGAAAAATTTGGAAATTTTCGCAGCCGCCATCTTGGATTTTCATTTTGACCCCACTATCGTTTTCAGCGACCTAAAATATCACGAAAACGACACCCATGACGAAAAATTGGAAATTTTTGCAGCCGCCATCTTGGATTTTCATTTTGACCTTGAAATACAAAAAAAAATAAGAAGATACCTAATTAGAAAAAAAACTTAATTTAAAAAAAAAATCTTATTTATGTAGGTATACAGAAAAATACATTTGAGGGCCTACTTATTTTCTGAACATCCCTGCCCAACCCTTTGAAAGAATTCAGGCGTGATGTTATGAAGAAATATCATTTCCTATCCGATATTCACCCGTACTAACTTTATTCTGTGGCACCTACCTATTTGAGATTTGAAAATAGTGAACCAAAAATTTGCGCGTCAGGCGGCTTTATAAGCTCCAGTGTAGGGTTCAAATTCAACTGTTTTACACACTTGATGCGATTGGTAAACATAGGCCGTGATAAAAATAAATACCAATAAAGCTTTTGCGCGCGTGACGTCTTTATTTACATAGGCATAGCGTTCAAATTCAACTGTTTTCAACACATGTTAATTTGTGCCGGTCGCAGCCGGTGACAGAAGTTAGCGGGGGTGGCGGGTTCGAAAAATTGGCACACGTCCGACCTCCATCACGTTCCGCTCGGGACTAAACGACACGGAGCGAGCGCAAAACACTTGACATTGGAATTAGTGATATAAATATTTTGATATTTCAAATTATGATAGCCGATAAAAATTACATTTTTTACGACCTTTATTATGGCATAAGTTTTATTGTTCAAAGCCTAATATAAATCAAATGAAATAAGATATAGATCATAATTTAGACTTGTCTTTGCGATTTAATTGGATGCAGTAAAGTGCAAGTAATCGTGTATCGGACGGCCGAAATTTGTAGATGGAAGTCTGAACTAAGTAATATATTTTTTTCAAAATTTAAATCCGTGTTATCTACGAATAAAACACTAAACAGAACGACGTTTTTACGGCTCTCACCGCCTTAACCTTGGCACCCATTTGCCTGTGTATGCAGCGACGAAGACTGCTGTGTTGCAGTTCAGTATTGCTATGGGGGTAAGGCTTATTTTTGTGTACTTCTATTAAATACTAAGATGGGGATGAATGAAAGGTTACTGCGTGAAGCTGAAATGAAAATGCGAGGGATGTGTGGAATTACGCGAATAGATAAAATTAAAAAGGACTGTGAACCATTTCTGGTTCACCTCTTTGACAACTGATCCAAAACACAATACAACAAGAACAAAAGTGATTTCCACATCACTTCTGATGTTGAAATCAGTTGTCATAGTATGGGCATGTTTTGTGGAAGAATGAGGAACATTACATGTAAAAATGTTTGAGCATGAATGTGGATGGAGTGAATACTGAGATGAGAGACAGCTTATGGAGAGTGAGACAGCTTATGGAGATTTATGGAAGAAAAAGACACGCTGCCCCAATAAAGGTACTATTTGGAACCGAGCTGAAAACTGCAACTGCCGACAGGACGTGCAGCGGCTACTATGTACGTACAGCGATTGCATGCAGTCGCTGCCCGTGCTGTGTTGTGTGTGCTGTATTTGGTAAATAGTACCTAAAAGCCTGTTACAAGGTCAGGAGCTTGATGAACTTTAAGACCAAATACTAGATCTAGGTTAATTAAAAACGAATCTAAAATCTTTTGTGCTAAAAAGATTTTAAAAGGCTTTTTTGGAACGAAATTAAATTTTAAGGTTTGCCTCTTAATTTTCTTTTTAAGTAGGGATGTTAATTGCCTGGCTAATGTTAGGTTTTGTGTTTTATTAAAAAGAATCTACGGCCAAACGTACGATCTTTTCTGAAACATATTTAAAAATATCAATGATGGAAACGGTCGTACAGGTGCTTTATTTTGTGTTAATTATTTTATCACCACTGCTCTTAAAACGATGAAGGAAAACATCGTGAGGAAACCGGAATGTCATACAACCAAAAATTCGAAGACATGTGACATCTACTAACCCGCACTGTCCCGTGAAGGCCTGTGTCCCAGGAGTGGGAACATTAAAAGCTGATTATAGAACTATTGTAATTCATCATAATTGTTAATATGGATGGAAATAAGGATCATATTCCCACTTATTTTATCGCAGGCAGAGAAAGTATATTCAGAGAGCAAAGTGCGAGTCATCACAGTGTGCCTCGGTCCGACGGACACGGCTATCCTGTACAGAAGCAACTTTGAAAACTTCGACAAAGATTCAGCTGAGCCAATCGCATCCCGCGTGCCCGTGAGACAGAGGTGAGGATATTTAGGCTGCGTTTATAGGTTAGTGGAGCGTGGAGCGAAGTGAGTGTCACGATTGATTGTAGGGAATTAGCATACACAAAACCAAACAACAAAAAAGAAAACAGCCAAAAAACAAAAACAAAACAAACACAAACAAAACAAAACAGCCAAAAAAACAAAATAAACGAAACACAAAAACAAAACTGCCTTCAGACAGATTACCAATTTAGTATGAAAGCTGTGATGGCGCGCGTGGCGTAAACCTGATCACTTGCAACAAAACTTCTTTGTTTTACCAAGCCAGTAATATTCTTAATCGAGGTTTTTTCACTCTCTCTCACAGAAAGACAGCCTGAGTCCCAGCAGTGCGAACATACGATTTATAAATGACTATCCCAGCTGCTTTTCTTGTCCGTGAAATTATTCCAACGCTGCCACTGCGCTCAAATTTTGACCAACGCCAAAACGCTTAACATCGCAAAATGCTCCACTGTTTTGTAAAGCAGCCTCAGCCCTCATTTATGGAGACGCGGGGCGTCGCGCGGCGCGGTGCGTGGGGCGGGCTGCGGGCCGTCAAGTGTAAGAAATCATAAACGCTTCTCCGTAAACACTCTTATAGAACGCCCTATGTTTGAATTTAGTGCGGGCCGCGCCGCGCACCGCACCGCTCGACGCCCCGCGTCTCCGTAAATGAGGCCTTACTTATACGTTCTAGATGAAGTTCGTGTTGATGAAGATAGTTTGGCAGCAACGAGTTTCGTGATAAAATTGACTAGTGGAAGTTTGTCTTTGCGAATACGTGCATGGATGTTTAAATAAATGCCTGAAGAAAGAATTGCAAAATAGTTTTTTTATTATTTTTACTGCGGCTTCACCTACATATAGGTCGGAAATTACCCGAGAAGAACATACTGTAAATAAAAAGTCCTATATCCTAACCCATGCCATGGTCTACCAGTGTGCCAAACATCCAAATCCGTTCAGCCTAAAGGCGTGAAAAGATGACAGACGGAGACTTTCGCATTTATAATATTAGTATGGATATGAATAGTATACCTACTGTTAACTGTATAACCATCCTCAAGAATTGTTGGGCTACCAAATGCAAAAAGAATTTTCCAAATCAGACTTTTTGTTCCCAATTTCATGGATTTTATTTTTTTGCGAGGAACTCTACTTCTCTTCCAAAAGAAAAGTAGCCTAAGTTTATTCCTTATAACATCAGCTACCTGCCACTGAAAATATCTGCACAGATAATGGTAAAATCAAATATACAGTCCTTTGTAATAAGTTGAGGTCTGTGGTTTAGTAAATTCCTGTTGCAGCAACTCTCTCAAAAGTTAGTTGAAAACGGGCAGTCTACTTATTTTCGTATTTGAGTTCGTAGTAAATTCCCGCAGAACTACGGAGGTAAACGATACCTAGCTGTTACAATTATTGTTACTAAAATAAAATTACAATCCTAATCCTAACTATATCACACTAATATTTAATAAATCTTTATTTATTTAATATTATAAAGTCGAAAGTTTGTGATTGTGTGTGTGTGTGTTTGTTTGTACGTTTGTTACTTCTTCACGCTCAAACGGCTGGACCGAATTGTATGAAATTTGGTATGTAGATAGCTTATACCTTGGATTTACACATAGGCTACTTTTTATCCCGGTCTACGTATGTGAAACCGCGGGGCGCAGCTAGTAATATTATAAATACGAAAGTGAGTTTGTTCGTTACATTTTCACACTAAAACGGCTGAACGAAATTGGATAAAATTTGACACATTGGTAGACCACGACCTGAAAAAGGACATGGGCTACTTTTCATCCTCGAGCGCAGACGAAGTCGCGGGCAACAGCTAGTATTCTTCATAATGAAACTTAAAAAATAATATTTCTTTTCAGGGTCGAATCAGCAGTATCAGGCATACTAAAAGTTTTGGACCAAGGGAAAACTGGGTCCACATGGATTGTGAAGAATGACCAGCAAGCGTACGAGTACACAGAACAGTTAAACAAAGCTTTTGAAGTTCTAGCAGAGACTTAAATATCGAACCGACTGCCTATGTTTTGAATACAAGGATTATACAGACTGAATTTAAAATGAGAGGTGTTTTAATTTAATTTGTTTCGTTTAAAAATAATTCTGTATTCTGATGGTTCAATAGTGATATTAATAAAAAAATATCGGTTCAGATTTTCCATAACTTTCACATCATTTTCATTTTTGAATCCCACCAACCTTCAGAAGTAATTGTTAACGGAAATCACACCTCAAAAATAAATTTCAAAATAGTTAAATATTTCCCACTGGTACCGACAAATCATTTTTATTATATATCGACTACCAAATTGGTTTTTGGTTGTCGAAATATAAATAAAAATGATTTTCTGTCTCGATATTTGGTTGCGTGAACATTGAACGAGTGGAGTCATCAATGAAGGATCGGGTTACCACGCTCTATATTCCATTTTTCATTTCTACCTGTCATATTGTTTGATGGTGTTTTTATAATTAACCGTGTTTTGTTTTAAAATTGTAATTACTAATGGATTAATGACCCTCGATTAAGGAATATCCAGGATCATTTAAAATTGATTTTAATTTTCATGAAACGGAAGAACACACTATAACTTGAAATCTTTATTAGCCTTGTTTTATTACTTGAATTTATTTTTATTAAAAAAACATTGCCAGCTATGTGTGCATTCTTGTGATAGGTATTATTTATGTAATGCATTTTCAAGTTTAACCCTTGAAAATTATAAAAAGTTCAAAAATTTATTTTTAGAATCGCTTGATTCCATTCTAGCCAATGCATGACATCAATGTTTATTATTTTATTTATTTAAACTTACACACAAAGTATTAGCCGTAAGTCATCCTGTAAAGAAGTATCTTTACAGGATGACCCCAATACAATAATGGTTTGCAAACACACACCAAATAAATTGAAAAATCAACTTACGGCTAATACCAAGCAACACTAAACTCTATTAAAGACACAATCTGAATGAATCTGTTAAGATGGTCTAACGATTTAATAGTAAATATTTTACTGAAACTACTACACTATACTATACTATACTATACTATACTATACTACACTATACTATACTACACTATACTATACTATACTATATTATACTATTTAAGTACCAGTGAAATTATACGGAAATTTTACTGAACCACTAGAATTGATTGATTTGTCAGGGTTCTGTTGTCAATGTTTTGTCACGGCTTGTTTCTATTAAATGGAAACAATAGGACTACCGATTGTATTCAAACCAAACCATCGGATTATAAAAAAATATTTTGTTTTTTATTAACTACAACAAACAGTGTATTGTTTTTGTTTTTTTTTTTTTACTAAATTCAATTCAGCTTTCATTAATATTCATACATAACATAACATCACGCTTTTTTCACCGAAGGGTTAGGCAGAGGTGTACCTATAAATAGTATACACCCTTATTTCGCCAGTTTTGTTTGAGTCCCATGTAATAGAGGGCGATCCTATTGCCATCAACCAGGCACAAATCCAGACTCCGGACTGCTACTGAGACATTCCAGATGGAAAATCCAATAACAGTTTTCCTGACCCGGGAAACGAACCCAGGACCTCATGCTCAGCAGTTACGACCACTAGACCCCTTACTTCAATGAGACAACTTAAGCACAACCGCGGACATTTCCAAACCACTTTTGAACCTAATTAATATGGTAATAAGGTCCAAAACTGTGGTTCACCGCAAATGTCCGCCATGGTATGGTCAGCAACAGAAGTCGGTTAACACTGCTACTTTTTGACATAATCTAAATTAACACAAAATGATACGTTAACCTGCTTTTTAGTATTTCATTTATTTGAGAGTTAATTTTCTTTAAAATTTACATCTGTTCCGATTTTAATGAAGTATTTTTCTCAATAATTAAGATTTAGAAAACTCAAGTGTTAATCGACTTTTGTTACTGACTGTACCTACTTACGTGGTTTCATTGTTTGCCATCTCACTTCACGCGGGCAACTTCCCCTTGATCTACCTACTCAAAGTACTTCCTAACTTTATCCCTCGAAACTGTCTCTCCTCTCAAAATCTCCCGTATTTGGGACGAACAAGAAACGCAATCATGGGACTAATTTACTATGTGTTCGTACCACACCACACAGTTGAAACTTGGCAAGCAAAATGCAACTGTGTCTGTCACTGCATTCTCCTCGGAGAATTAGCTAATTTATGCTCCGGATTTGTCGCTAATCTACAATCCGAGTGTTCCTATTTCATACATAGATCCATTTTACTTGAATTATGAAAGTTTGTGATGGATTTTTTGAAACTTTACCTAAGCGTAGGTACAATCTTCACAAATAATACGGTAGAGTCAGCCTTCGAAGTTTTCGTTCGCTTTTAAAGTTATCTTCGTATAACTTGAGTTTGCTTAACATACTCTTCGTACGTAGTATGTTCTGAATAATACTGATCTAGATTTATTTCTATTTATTTTATTTTTATATTATTTTGTGTGCCTCATAATTAGTCTGTGCTAAATAAATTAATTTTCTTTCTTTCTTTCTTTCTTTATTTCTTGTAACTATTTTTTTTGGCATATAGGTATCGTTTCTATTTTCATAAAAAAAAACCGGCTTCAAAAGAAATTACTTAACTCAAAATTATGAAATAACTTTCATTTCGGAAGTCGGTGTCTTGGGATCTTGGGATTTTAGTTTTTTGTCACTGACTTCCAAAATTAAAGTTATTTCATAATTTTGAGTTAATTTCTTTATGAAGTCTTAATTTAGTTTTTATTTTTAAACTGGAATATTTGTTTGTGTGTGTTATAGTGGTTAATAGTTTTGTTGTAAATATTGTACTAGAATATGACCAAGGTTTTGAGATCGCATCAATAAGTCAGGCCGTCACACTTACACGTATTAGCCCATATCTTGAAAACTACTGAACTGATTTTGATGAAACTTGCACTGTTCCCTGAGTTAAATTAAATTTAAGCAAATAAAAAAATATCGCTATCCAATTAATAGATTTGGAGAAATGCGTGGACAAAAATACATACATACAAACATACATAGTACATTACACCTATAACATTTTGTATATTTGGTTTGGGAGCCCTAATAGATATCATAATATGTGAATATCCAATATACAGTTCCAATAACATTACATACGTACTTGTCGAATTTATAACCTCCTTTTTTTGAAGTCGGTTAAAAACAGGTAATTTTTTTTTTATTTTTTTTTTTTATTATTTTTTTTTTTTTTTTTAAATAAAAAAATAAAATAATAATAAAATAATAAATAATAGAGAAAATAGTCCAGATAAGTTTACCACAAACTGTAAGTTAAGTTATAACTTATAACAACGAGCTGAAATTGGATTGCTTGCACGGTGCAGCTGTACCGGGAATTCTCATGGTAATTCTCCGTTACCCGAAAAATGTTGGTGATAAATATTCTATATAGCATTATGTAGATTTATTTAAGGCATGTCACATGCCAAGCAGCTTAGGTGAAAATGTTCAGAGTTTTCCTTAGCACAGCTCTGGTTACACGGAGAAAGGTTGACGTTGAAATATTATCTGCAGAATATTTTGCATAAGGATTGAACTGCAAGTTGATTTTAGGGAAAAAATAAAAGCTTTGATTTACTTTATTGGTGGAAGGAAGGTGGAGTTTAGTAAAATATTTAAAATAGAAAAACAGAAACTTAGATATTATCATTACAAGAAAACGTCTAAAAATAACTACATCATCGCTTAGCTAGATACCATCAGGTAAGATAGAGGTCAATCGCGAGCCTTTTTTTTTTTTTTTTTTGAGGGTGGGAAATCATCATATAACTTCTCCCGCTCTGGGTGGAGCGGAAGGCGTGTCAGACTTTTACTGACTAAAACCCACCCGTGTTCCTTCAGTTGCCTATGCCAGGGCCGCGGTATCTTCTTCAAACTACCCGCGACCCCAGCGGCGTCGGCCCTATTGGACACCATCATTTGCTGACATCTCTTTGAGGTGCGCGTGGAACACAACGCGCCGTCGACTCGGGCCTGGTCCTTACCGGACGGCGAGCTACCCGCTGCTCACCGTCCGCAGGCCCGCGCCTACGGTGGCCGGAAATCGCCCCGCGATTCCCGCCGCCCAGGGTGTCTCCTGCGGCGACTGAGGGCGTGAGGCTGCCTCTCCCTCATGCGTTCCGCCTCCTCCTTCGCGAGCATTACTGCTTCGCAGAAGGAGGTGACGGCCTCCCATGCACTCTTATGCCGCCATGAGATCCCGCCGGAGCTCTGTCCGCTGTACCGTGATTTCTCGCGGCAGCGGAGTGTTTCGTCTCCTCGCGCCACTCCCACACGTGCGCGAGGACGTCAATCGCGAGCCTAACAACAATAATAATAAAAAAAAGAATACGAACCAAACGAAGAATTTTTACTCTTCTTTTGTGTTTTTTTTTTAAATTAAATCTATAAAAGAAACAAAAGAAGAGTAAAAAACTAAGACAAAGAAAAAACAAATGAACAACACGAAATGAATAAATTAAACAAATAAACAAGTTACCTACACCTTAATAGCCACCCAACAATCTCAATCTATAACTAAACCACAAGTATCCGAACCGAAGGACCATTAGAACTGGTAACGGGTAACCGTAATTATTAATTCATCGGCGTTAAGTCGAGGCACATCAAACGGGCACGGATCTCTACTGAATGTTTGCCAAATCCGAGCTCCGCAGTGTTTAACTATTCACGGGCATGTTTCAGCAGATCTGAATTAAAGCACTGATTCTGCATAAACGTGAGCTGCTTTGGTGTTTGGGTCGGTTACTTTCTTTTGGTATTAGTTTTTGTTAAAATGTTTGAATTGCTCTGTAGATGTTTCTTTGGATGCCTTTAAGAGCCATTTCACAAAATTGTAATATTGCAGTCGTAGTAAAATAATGCGTTCACGATACGTGAGCTCGGACATGGAGGCGGGAAAAAATGGCACCTGAGGTCCTTCCTCGATGGGCGCTCGCGTTGTAATAATCGGTGCCCGCTTATGCAACGTAATTTATTATAATTTAGAGTGATGTTAATATCGTTATTATATGTCTAAATAAATGAAGGGATTTTAATAAAACTGTAGAATTAGTTTTGTTAAAGAACATGTTTATTTGGACATGTTTTTTTAAAATTTAATTACGATTTATTCAAACCAAAAAATCGCTATTAAATAGCGATAAAAAACTTAAAAATTGCCCCGAGACTTTATTTTTTTACTAATTAATGTTATTAATAATCAATATTCTAGCACATTAAAAGACAACAAAATTATATGTCTGATGCTTTATGTATTTTCTTAAGTAAAATTTATGAATATTAATGATAGATTTATGAGTATGAAATTGACTTTGTTATGATCATGTCACAGTTTTACCTAAGATGGTAAAATAGGCGACTAAAATCATAGATATTCGCCCGAAAACGTGAAATAGCTCTTAACAGGGTTTTTTTATTTTAAGTTTTCCAGAATTTAAATGAAGGTATTGCAACTTTTGTGACACAAATTCATGTAGGTCGATTATTATTTACGGTTTTATTACCTATATTATTCACAAATGAAAAAATTAAGTGCTTTCAGTCAAATCGAAGAAATTCCAGAATTCACTACGCTTAATATTAAAAATTACACCTCACGTAACACGGTAAAAGCCTGATACTTCAAAAATAAATTAAACATTCAATTTGCGTGTCGAACTTGAAGGACTGTTTCCATCTTAAAATGAATGTGTAAAATTTGGTGGATACATTGATATTCTGTCCCAGGGACCCACGGCCCATTTGCGTGCGCGACAGACCCGAAAATTTTGAAATTATGTCATTGGAACCCCTAGGTGGTGCGGCACCGTATGGTGGATTAGTTCTGATTGTTTTCTTATTGGCTGATGTGATTTCATCTATTTCATTGGACACGTTAGAACCGCGTTAGTTATAACTGGGTTTCGTTTTTAATTATAATTAACTAGCAACCCGCCCCTGCTTCCGACTGTTTTTACGAATTGACAAAACATCGAGATTTCTTTATTATATACTAGCTTTTGTCCGCGGCTTCGCCCGCGTTTATTATACATATAAACCTTCCTCTTGAATCACTCTATCTATTGAAAAACACCGCATCAAAATCCGTTGCGTAGTTTTAAAGATCTAAGCATACATAGGGACAGACAGACAGCGGAGCGACTTTGTTTTATACTATGTAGTGATTACTAGCTGTTGTCGCGACTTTGTCTGCGATCCAGGATGAAAAGTAGCTTATGTCCATCTCCAGGTTATGGTCTACCCATGTGCTAAATTTCATGCAAATCCGTTCAGTCGTTTTAGCGTGAAAGCGTAACAAACAAAAATACTTATTTTCGCATAAATTATATTAATAGTCTGTTAGCATGTAATGTTAATATTAATTTAATACAACATAAACCCAGTGGAATGAATTCTCTAAAATTCTAAATGATGGTGAAAACCTCAAAAAAATCCGTTTCGTAGTTTAGAAGAAAAACGCGGTCATACACGTGGTTTTCGTATCTGTCGATCTGATGCTACTCGTATTAGGCAATAATTTATTTATAATACTGTTCGGTATTTATGATCATTCTAATAAAAAAACATCAGAAAGGGTTTTGTTTTGGTAATGGGATAATTTGGTGGTAACTCAATTGATGTTCCTACGATAATGCGGACCAAAAGCATTTATTTCAATTTTTTTTTGTCATCAAACATAATATTATATATCTTATTTTGTCTACTTCGCAGTTCAAACTTATAAAACGCTTTGAAGGACACCAACGAACCACAGTAGAAGTTGTAGGCCGTACGGCTTAGTTCTATGCATCAAATAGTACGTCTCAAGGCTCTTACAGACAGAGGCGATATCGCGTCGCGACGCGATATTTTTCTACGGATATAATATCGAAATATCGCGTCGCGACCGCGATATCGCCTCTGTCTGTAAAAGCCTTTAAACTGAACAAAGCTAATTTTACTTCGACATGCTTGATAAAAATATATAACTCGGTTAGGGAATATTCCCCAAAAAATGTTTGCCCTTGCTTACTTCAATAAGGACAAGGTACTTAAAGGCCTATACAAAGTTTCTCCTCGGGAACCTCCACCAATCACATGGAAGTTTTGACTGATTTCAAAAGGAGATGGAAAAAAGCGGGTAATGAGAGGACTCTTGAAACCCGTTTTTGTTTTTTCGTCAGAATTATTTTGTAAAGAGTTGAATTACTTGGAAAATGAAGCATACCTTTTTTGTGGTCGTACAAAGTGAAAGTCTTCTTTTTGTAGCGTTTTTCTTTTTTAGAAAATATTTTTAAGGAATGTTTTATTTATGAAGGGACATTTGACTTTTACGAATACCTCTTTAAGACAAAAAATAACCTCTGGAATTCTACTAACTTCAAGCATTTTAGAAATTACTGTAGGTAAATAAACTCTGAAGTTCAATGTGTTGGCCGTTCGCCTACGAACACTAGGCACACATCCAAACACTTAGAACTATTTATTTGTATTTAAACTTTTATATTTTATAAAAAAATCTCGCAAGGACATTTTAAAACTTGTATGACGTCATTGTTTTAGTCCAGTCTACTCGGTTTTCTACTGCATAAAGGTTGAAACCTGCTTTCCACTTCTTCTTTGTGACGTTATTTTTTTATATTTGACATAACATTTGTTTGAAAATAGAATTGACTTGCGTGAAGCAGTGAATAATCGTAGAGCCAACGTGCAGCGTTTTCATGTTAAATTTCGCGTTTAGAAATAAAACCCTACATTATTTTTCCAAAACTACCCTCCAATTATTATACTGTATAATCTATGCCTCCAAACACATAATTCACTGAAAAACTATAACCAACAACGCGAATACAAACTGTGGTTTTAAATCAAAAATTCCAGTATCATCGGCATCTAAGTAATATTTATCGCGTGGAGGGTACGGACACAATTTCCGGTCACTGCGTGGACATAGCAAGTGACCCACTTTCTGAGGCGACTTCGCGTAGCCAAGTCTCATGTGTTGTTCACGACACGATTTTTTTTTAAGTTACCGTATGGTGTAGACGAACGTTTTGTTAATCAATTTATTTCATTACTAGCTTGTCCCCACGACTTCGTCCGCGTAAAATTTGGACCTTCAACCCACCCTGTCGCGTCGCATCGCCCATCCGCGCTATTACTTCGTTTTCACTTTCAGCGTTCTTTTTGGGTTTTTGTCATTTTGCTCGGCTTCTAAGGGTCGTAGAGTAATGTTAAATAGTTAAAAACCTTTCTTAAGGCTACTCTTTCGAAAAAAGGTTAAAAACAGCGTGCAGATGAAGCAGTTTTCGCCGGAACCTACAGAGAAATTACATCTGAAAAAAATTGTTAGTAATCTACATGATATGAATCGTAATTTGGTTTAGCCATAATTTTTCTATCGGTATCACATAATAAGAAAAAAAAACCCCAAATCACCTCCAAATCGTTAAGATGAAACCAGTTTACTCCTTCATTTTTTATCAAAAGAATATAAAAAAAATATCTACTACTTTGCAATACAAACGAAAATGATTTGGTTTTGTTACTTTTTAAAAACATGTATATTTTTTGTGTATAATAAATTAATAATGGTTCTAATTTGGACAGCGCTCCTTGATGGGCGAGTCCTATTACTGACTGGACGTACGACACGTTGCGTGAGCTCAGCACAGAACGCGCAAGCTAACCACTCAAGGTCATTGGCGTATAGTTCGGCCTTAAGAATTTCACTTACTGTGTTGGCTATGCAAAGGTTTTCAGGACAGTTATAATTTTAAACATAGTGTTGAATGAATTGCTGCAGTCTGTTTACTAAGCTTCTGCCCGTGACTTCGTCCGCGCAAAATTTGGGGCTCCAACCCACCTCGCTACATCGCATCGCCCGCCCGCGCTAGTACTTCGTTTTCGCTTAGCGTTCTTTCTGGCTTTTTGTCATTTTGCTCGGCTCCTAAGGTGCTACCGTGATGTGAAATAGTTAAAACCCTTTCTCAAGAATTGGGCTATCAAATTTTTCAAATCCGGTTGGTACCTAGTTTCAGAGATTAGCGCGTTTAAACAACCAAAAAAACTCTTCAGCTTTAAAGTAGGATACCGATTGTTTCTGAAAGTTTTACAGCTAAGCAAAGCAGAATAAATATAGTAAGTGTGACTGACAGCCAATTGCAACTTCAAAAAAAATCTTCACTTTATGAGCATAGAAAAAATCTGACTGTCTGCCTGTTTTTAGGGTTCCGTACCTCAAAAGGAAAAAACGGAACCCTTATAGGATCACTTGTTTGTCCGTCTGTCTGTCTGTCAAGACCGTTTTTCTCAGGAGCGGGTGAAGGTATCAAGCTGAAATTAATATCAAATACGTAGGTCTATGGTCCCTTGGATTTCCAAAAAGATCAAACCTCTAAGTCAATGCAATAAAAACATACGGCCATTTATGCGTCATATTTTGATACTCGCAAGTAAATCAAAACCTATAGGGTACTTGCCGTTGTTCTAGAATCATGAAATTTGGTAAGAAGCAAGGTCATACAACACAAATAAAGGAAAAAGTCCGCAAATTGTTAATTTGTAATTCTATCACATAAAAAAAATGTTCAAGTCTGTCAGTCTGTCAAGACCCTTTTCCTCAAGGACGCGGGGAGATATCAAGTTGAAATTAATATTACATACGTAACTCTATTGTCCCTTAGAGTTCTAAAGAAATTAAGAGTCTAAGTCAACGCAATAAAAAAATACGGCCATTTTGCGACACATTTTGATACTCTGTCGCAAGTAAATCAAAACCTACTTAGGGTACTTCCCGTTGACCTAGAATAATTAAATTTGGCAAGAAGCAAGGTCTCCCATCACAAGTAAAGGAAAAAGTCCGAAAATTTCGAATTTGTAATTTTTTGACATAAAAATTTTTTTTTTTGGGATCCAATGTTAAGTTCTTTTTTGGGATAAATTCTTTTTAACTACGGAACCCTTCATTGTGCGTGGTCCGACACGCACTTGACCGGTTTTTTATATTAGGACAGTCATAAACGCAGTATTAGAAAGGAAAGTAGAGACCAAAAAAGTAAGTTTAAAACAATGTTTAAAAACTAAAACCTGACTACTAAAAAATCACGCTCTAAAAAGTTTGAAACAAGAAAATGTTAAGACAGACAATTTCAAATTTCGATTCTGTGCAAACATTTCCGACGCACTACAGAAACGGGGCAGTCTCAAGAGCATTCTGAAAATATTAGACGCGCAAGACATCTAGCGAACTTTTGGTGTAGTTGATCCATAGACCTCCCGGGTACAGACCCTGACAATACGCTTTGGATAGTGTTATCTTCACCTGGTCAGTACAGCGGGAGGACCTACGTGCTAACATATTACCTCAGACCGCCAATGTCTACGCTCCCTCTCAATATCTACATTATCTTCAAAGTCGTCGGTACGTATGTGCCCCAGATGTTTAAATGATTTAATTTCATGATATATCTTGTGACACTCGGCATTAGTAACTTCCCATTAGTGACAAAATTTTCAAAATCGGATCAGTAGTAGGTACCAAAGATTCACCTTCATACAAACTCATAAATTTTACCTGTTTATAATATTAGTATATAGATAAATAAAGATTTGTAATTTTTTTTTTACTAAATACCTCGTGAAAATATTGAAAGCATCAATCACGTTTAAGTCTCGCCAAATGCCACATAAAATATATCAATTGTATTTTAAGTGTCCACTGTGCACTGTGAACTTTATGTCAATAAAATAATGAGGAAAGTATTTTCCAACAGGAAATACGTCATATTTTATGACACGTGTATTTGACGTAAACGATTTATATACGTCACTGCCCTTTTGTGAACCCTGCTCTAATTAATAAAGGAAAATGTCAAGTTGCTTTCTAGGCTTATTTTTTATCTGGAACATGAAAAAAGGGTAAGGTAGACAATATTCTAGGGTTCAAAACGTGTTATATGAAAGTCATTGATGCATAAAATCTAGAAAGGGTTACCGCGAGACCATTACAGTACTTACCTACCTACCTAATACCTAGGTACAGCAAGAAATATGTATTTACATAATTTTAACTAAATAAATCATCAAAACATCTATCTAAGTCAGATTTCCCAAGAATTGGTCTGATTTCGGAAATCATAAAAATATTTTGATCAAGATACAACCTGACACAGACCTGCAATCAATCAATCAATCTGCCTAGCCTTTTCCCAACTATGTTGGGGTCGGCTTCCAGTCTAACCGGATGCAGCTGAATACCAGTATTTTACATGGAGCGACTGCCTGTCTGACCTCCACAACCCAGTAACTGGGTAATACGATACCCCTTGGTAAGACTGGTTGTCAGACTTTTGGGCTTCTGACGACCCGTAACGACTGTCAAAGATCCACGAATGACAGCCGGGACCAACGGCTTAACGTGCTTTCCGAGGCACGGAGAAGTCTCGGTATGTAAAGATGGTCACCCATCCACTGACCAACCCCGGCAAGCGTAGCTTAACCTCATGGATCAACCCGTGCGGCTGTTATTACTTAGCCACGAGCTCCTCCTACCTGCAAATTGCAATAAAACAATAAAACGAAAGAAAATTTGAATTTCGTGGTGACACCGAACGTCAATTTGTCATATTATGGCCATTTAAAAATGACAATGACAGTCTGTTGTGATTAAAATATACATTATGTATATACAGTATATTTAGTAGTCAATTGCGCACTATGTTAGCCCTACTTTCCACTTTGCAGACTGGCAAATCTTTTCATTTCACCACGGCATGGCGTGAGCTATATGTATGGGTCGTGTGAAATGAAAGAAAGAATAATAATAATATTTCACAACTAAACAAGTACCTATCATTACTGAAATCCTATTTAACACAGAATTCCAAATGACTGAATATTGTTATTAAACATTAAATAATTATATTATTAAACCTACGAATAAGTGTATTAAACACAATAATTTTAATTAGTATGGACAGGTATTTGTATAGATTATTTTAACTTAGCCTGTATTGAAAATTATTATTTCAGAATGAGATTTAAAGTTCAAGTTTAAATAAAAACATTCTATCCTTTACAATAATTAATTAATATGTGCATGGTTTTGGAAAAAAGATTTTCAAAATAAAAGGTAGTAATATCACGTACTAGCAAAAGAGATATCAAATATTATAGCATACCTACAAATGCACATAAAACTCGGACAAAACCTGAGCCATTAATTCAAATATTTTCATGGAAATTCTGGTTGCACACTTGGAACATTTGGAACCACAACTCCCATATTTCCAGTAATTTTCAGGTTCGTAAACACGGATATTTTTCCTTCATTATGTTCGGAACAGCCCGTAAAATATGCGACACCAACTCAAGTTAGCAACATGACTAACGACTCCAATTTGTTACTGCCAACAATTTATTTGCATGCAGCAGCCCCAGCATAGTCCGGACTCCATCCAACTTTATGTGGGTGGTTGCAGACGACCGACAAATCGGTGACCGAGCTGAAGTTGCATGATATATGATGTAAGGGAACCAAAGCTGAATCTCCGTTGTTTATTTCGGGTTCATCCTAATAAATCACAAAGTGGGCCCGCGGAAAAATCAGGACATAAAGTAAAACGTTGTCCTTATCGACTTTGCGCTTTTACATGGCGATAACAGGGAAGTAAAATGTATTGAAATATATATGAGGACGCTTTTAAATTTTCGTCCACGATAACGTTATAACGACAATATATATAGAAATTGCATTACATTTGAATTTTACAAATATCGTCACGTTATGGATGTTAAAAAACGTTTAACTTTGAATAGTTCATTAATTTTGTTGTAATCTTTAGTATAATTCAAATTCTCGTTCCGAAGCTTTTGTTTCTTAATTCTTTGCCAAGCATTATGCGGCAAATAATTACGAAACAGAAGCTTCAGTATT
Organism: Cosmia trapezina; assembly: GCA_905163495.3. NCBI lineage: Eukaryota > Metazoa > Arthropoda > Insecta > Lepidoptera > Noctuidae > Cosmia > Cosmia trapezina. Next base: position 7,444,038 of record LR991028.1, read on the forward strand.
GGCTCCAAAGAAATAATTACTGTAAATAAAGTTGATTTAATCTGTTTTTTGAAGGGAAAACTTCTATAACTTCTTTAGGCGCGTTGAGCGATTTTTGGTAGGGGGAAATCTTACGGGTTCGCGTCACCGCGTCACTGCGACACCGCGTTTAAGTTTTCACGGCAGTCCCCATGACTGCCTATTTTTTTTCCATTAAAACAAAAATAAACATTTATTTTAGAAAAATCGAATAGAATAAAATGCATTTATTTGTCAGAATATTGTACAAAGCTGTTATGTGAATATGTATTACGATCATAATATTTCCATTCGATTTTTCTATAATCAATTTTATAGGAAAAAAAGTCGATTATTAACTAAAATGCTTTATATATCGTTAAGTCACATCCTTGCATCACGTTAGATAGTACGAAAGCGCACATTATCGGCGGAGAAATTAATGTAAAATAAAACAGCAAAAGGAAAAGTTTGTCGACGTCCTACTTTTTGTCGGTGGAGACTGCGAACTATAATCGGACTTAAAAACTGTCGTCTGCAATCAGCCTTAATGACAGAGCACCGAGAAAGGTAAGGAAAAACTTCGATGAGTAAACTCTTTTTAATTATATGCAAATTAAAGGGTCCACACGGTTTCAAATGGAACAATGTGAAGGTAAAACAAGACTTAATGGGCCGTAACGAGAGTGTACCTGCGGAGTAATTATAAAGGTTTTGTTGCAGGAGTTTGTAAAGCCGTGTCGCCGATTTAACGACAATTATTGTTGGGCTTAGTCCACGTGCTTACCCTATGGGTGGTAAGGGAATATAAATGTTCTTTGTAATTTTGTTTTGGTACGCATTGCAGATTAAAATTGTACGTCTGTTAGGTATGTTTTGTTTTGCTGTCAAGTCATCATATGCCTAGCCTTTTCCAAACTATGTTGGGGTCAGCTTACAGTCTAATCGTATGTAGCTGAATACCAGTATTTTACCTGGAGTGACTGCCTATCTGACCTCCACAATCCAATTACTGAGTACCTAATACGATACCCCTTGGTAAGACTGGTTGTCTGACGACCCGTAACGACTGTCAAATATCTACGAATGACAGCCGGGACCAACGGCTTAAGCTTAAATATTACAAAGTAATAAAGTTATTGAATTAGCAATTATTGTAAAATCATTATTGTGTTTGTAAATAAAGTTATTGTGTTATGACGACTATTATGAGCATTTATTGCTAAGTCAAACAAATAAGCGTTTAGGTATGGAAAGAGATTCAACACCCTTTTTTGATTGGATAATAACTTTATGGAATTTGGAACTTTACAATATAGATCTACGATCTTACATGCCTATGTGGTGTTATCTTAAAACACCACATAACCATGTAGTGTTACAAATTCTATACAGTTCTAATAAAGTGGAAACTATATAAAGGAACTGTTTATGTAAAACTTGTAACACTACAAGAACAGCCTAGGTACCGCTGTTCTTTAGTTCTCCTACTGCTAACGAAAGAAAAGAATATGTAGAGTAGAGTAAATCTACTCAGGTATTTAAACTGTTCATACAGACATATAAAGACGTATATAGACATCCTCAGCCACTGGACGCTTCAGTGAACCTATTCTACAGTCTAGATACCTGAATATATTTATGTCGACTAACCTCAGAATTAAATAGTAATGTAAGGAAATCTGGTTTCTTTAATTCCTTGGTCTCTTATTTATTTATTTATTTAAATCAGACATAATTATTATTCATATTTTTGTTAGTAAGATATACTTAAGAATTATGTTAGGAAAAATAAAATAAAATAAAATTTATTTATTGACGCTACTTATTTGCAAAGACAAAATGTAGAATTGTAGGTATTTGACCATAGTTATTGCTTTGTCTTTTGTGGGGTGCCTAATTAGTAAAAGCCGCCCGGATCAATCGATCCGGTTAAGCTACGCTTGCCGCGGTCGGTCTGTGGATGGGTGACCATCTTTATATGCAGGCGCTCTCGTACTTCGGAAATCAACCTAAGCCGTTGGTACTGGCTGCCATTCCTGGATCTTTGACAGTCATTACCGGTCGTCAGAAGCCCGAAAGTCTGACAACCAATCTTACCAAGCGGTCTCGTATTACCCAGTAACTAGGTTGTGGACAGTGGCGTAACTACAGGGTGGCAAGTCGGCAAAATGCCACGGGCCCCCAGTCGGAAGGGGCCCCCGGTCAGAGGAGAATCCCAACTCCCAAAACTTAATATTACACATTTAGTAAAAATCCGATGAATTTGCCACTGGCCTCGAACGGTATAGTTACGCCACTGGTTGTGGAGGTCAGATAGGCAGTCAATCATACTGTTATTCAGCTGCATCCGGTTAGACTGGAAGCTGACCCCAAAACAGTTGGGAAAAGGCTAGACAGATAATGATATTGCATTGTCTTTTGACTCTCCTTACGGATATACATTTAAAAATGTTTTTTTTTTGCCTATTTAAAATAGAAAATGCATGATAATTTTTAACAGTCAGAAGTCTGTAAGTATTTTACTTCCTTATTTCGGCACGTGCCAGTTTAAACTGATGATTTCTAGATTGGTATGATAAATCTATAACACGAACACTTTGTATTATTCGCGGGTATTAACAGGAACATTAGCAATTAATGCGTGTACAAGTGGTTTTGTTAATAATGGAAGATGTCTCATTATAATGTGTTAACCTGAATTGCTAGTAAATTTAGCGTTGGGTTACAAACTATGTAGATGTTGTTATGACGGAGTAAGATCAGTCTTACCAAGGAGTATCGTGTTGCCTGGTTGTGGAGGTCAGATAGACAGTCGTTAAAAAAAAAACCGGTCGAGAGCGAGTCGGACTCGGGGACCGAGGGTTCCGTTCCGATTTCTGAAAAAGTGTGATATTTAGAGACATCGTTTTATTTTTCCTATAATCTTTACATAAAAACTTCGGAGATAAGAGGGGGAACGGTATTTTTTTTACATTTTTCATCCAAAGTCGAAAAATATGCGGCCTAAAAAAACTAAAAAAATATTTGAGAATGTGCAACAGCGTTCTTTCATATGATACCCCACATGCCCTAGTAGCCCCATTTTGAATATTTAAGACCCCCTTTCAGTCCCTGTTACAAAAAAAAACAAATATTTTTAATTCTTTCTTATTTGCAAAATAGTTGGGTAAATGTCATCTAAAACTGTTCCAAAATTCAAGCTGATAGCATTAGTAGTTCTTGAGATATCCAGCTGTGACAGATAGACAGACAGACAGACAGACTGAGTGACACCATAAGGTTTCCTTTTTTTTATCAATGTGGTACGGAACCCTAAAAAAACAGACTTTCAAAAAAAAAACACTACAAAGTGAAAAATAACTTTAATTTCAGAAGTCGCTGTTTTTGGTTTTGTATTTTCGTTTTTTGCCACCGACTTCCGAAGTTAAAGTTATTTTTCACTTAGTAGAGTTTTTTTTTTGGAAGTTGGTTGTTTTTTTTTTATTTTAGAAAAAAAAAGGATTTTTCACTTTTTAGCTGTGGTAGGTACTACCCCACACAAATTCGAATACCACTACCTAAAATGCAAAAGAAATAAGAACATCATCGTCATAAAAAGTAGGAAAAAAATACGTATTATTCAAGCTAACTCAAAATCTACCCAAGCAAAGTTAATAAATTTTACATGGAACTAACTTCAAGGTATACTCTCCCAAATAAAACAAGAATCTTTCAAATCGAACAACTCTGTAAAAAGTTATGAGTACAGAAACAAAAAAATACACACACACAAGATACACAAAAAAAATATACACGTGTCCACTTGAGAACCTCCTCCTTTTTTTGTGTCGGTTAAAAATACTGGTATTCAGTTTCATCCGATTAGATTGGAAGTCGATCCCAACATAGTTGGGAAAGGCTAGGCAGATTGACTATGTAGTTTGACGAACCTGTGGCGGCGTTTGCGTAAAGATCACCAATAAGTAATAATAAATAATAATATTTTTTTTTATTTCAGAAAAAACACATTTACGGTGCACAAAAACAATTTTCCAAGTAAAATTAGAATAAACAGAAATAAGTGTATCGTTGGTGTATGTACTAATGAAAAAATCATTGTATCACAAACACCAGCGCCTTCCAAACTAGGTTACACCAAAAAAAAAATTAAACTTTCAACGTGCTACATGGTGAACTTGTAAAAAGAAATATAAAAATTAAATATAAAAAAGAAGCAATTTAAAAACAATAAAAACAAATTCTCTAAGACCAATAAGTAATGTAACTCTTTTGAATTAAACATAGCGCTCACATACCTATCTACCTACTTTGAGCTATCTAATTTTCAGGGTATTATTTTAAACTCCTAAGCTGCAACGAGCCTGAAAAATATAGCAGCACTTAAATCTGGCTACAAGCCACATTCAGGAAAAATATTACACCATTTTCAAACACGCTTATAAAATAACCGTACCTACACACGGCTACACATCAAGCTATAAATTTCTAGTTTACACTGACCTCTCATTGTAATGAAATCTTATACAATGCGAGATCAGCTTATACTGGAAATGTATAGCTTGATCTGTAGCCGTGCGTACCTCCGAGAAATTGTAACATTCTAGGCAATATTAACTTCGTCATTGCTCAGTTTGATGGCACATCGTATGCGAGTTCGTAAACAAAGTGATAAAACAATAGGAATGGAAACAAATTCCGGGCGGCATGTTCAATTTCAAATGTAATAAGCAGAACATGGTAGGGATTTAATCATGTGTTTGGATTTTGCAAAAACGACTTGGTTTCATTCTAATACTGTGCTGTGATTTTGAGGGTACCTACTGAAGGGGTTACCGCGGCCCTGGCATAGGCAACTGAAGGAACACGGGTGGGTTTTAGTCAGTAAAAGTCTGACACGCCCTCCCGCTCCACCCAGAGCCAAAAAAAAAAAAGGGTAAGTGTGCATGGTTTTAAGTTTATTATTTTTTGCTGTAGTGCAAAAATGAAATTTATTGGCTATTGTTTTTTATTCTATGGGATCTACTTAATTACGATAAAAATGTATACATAGCTTCATATTTTTTTTTGGAATTTACTTCGATCAACAGAGGGGCAATTCTCGTATTTTTAACAACGTTCGCAATATCATCTCAAGACTCAATCTGTCAAAAATTGTATAGCGTTTACCTAAATTTTTGACATTTGATTGATGCTGGCATGAGATTGTGAACGTTTTTAGGTACGAGAATTGCCCCTCAGATGTTTGTTGCCTCATATAAATGTCTACCTAAAATCACCACGTGTGTGTCACTCTAAAAGTCTAAAGTTTCAATAATAATCGGCCTCTACTGTGAAATACTGACTGTCGTAGCCATGACATCTTCGTAGCTGCTACGCCGTAGCAATATCATCTTCGTAGCTGCTACACCGTAGCAATCGCATCTTTGTAGCTGCTACACCGTAGAATTCGCATCTTTGTAGCAAACGCATCTTCTTAGCTGCTACACCGTAGCAATCGCATCTTCGTAGCTGCTACACCGTAGTAATCGTATAGAGGCACGAGGAACAGGGTGTAAAGTTCACTCATCCTCTATTGAAAAGGGAGGATCCTCCGACCAGACGGGTGTTGTGTCTGGTGGGCCACTGCCCGACGGTTGTTGTCGGGACGTTGTATATATGCTAATCGCGTGGTAAACTCTAATTGCGCGATGCAGGTTTTGCGTGACGTCATGTCATTGATGCGTAGTTCATATGTGGCGATGTAGATGCCGCCACATCACTCCCCTCCGGAGACCGGAGGTCGATAGTGGGCTGAGTGGTGTATCTTGCGATGCTTGTGGTTCCAGTGAGTCGGAACCGGGTGCCGCATAGTTCACGGTGAGTCGGAACTGTCTGCGGTGATACCCCAGTGAGTAGGGGTGGCGCTGCGTTATGCTCCAGTGAGTCGGAGTGTACAGCGCTGGGTTGAGGCTGAAGGTGATGACCAGGAATGCGCGTCCGCTGCATGCTGGTGGTCAGGATACCTGTTGAAGCCGTGGATGCTGGCTGGCTGTGTGACTCACCGCTCGAAAGCTTGAGGAAGTGATGCTGATGACGTCACGCTGATGTAGTTGCACGAAGGCTGCGCTGACGTTTATGCTCGGGGTCACCAGTATAGAGGCACGAGGAACAGGGTGTAAAGTTCACTCATCCTCTATTGAAAAGGGAGGATCCTCCGACCAGACGGGTGTTGTGTCTGGTGGGCCACTGCCCGACGGTTGTTGTCGGGACGTTGTATATATGCTAATCGCGTGGTAAACTCTAATTGCGCGATGCAGGTTTTGCGTGACGTCATGTCATTGATGCGTAGTTCATATGTGGCGATGTAGATGCCGCCACAATCGCATCTTCGTAGCTGCTACACCGTAGAATTTGCATCTTTGTAGCAAACGCATCTTCGTAACTGCTTCACCGTAGCAATATCATCTTCCTAGCTACTACACAGTAGAATTCGCATCTTTGTAGCAATATCATCTTCGTAGCTGTTACACCGTAGAATTCGCATCTTTGTAGCAAACGCATCTTCTTAGCTGCTACACCATAGCAATCGCATCTTCGTAGCTGCTACACCGTAGCAATCGCATCTTCGTAGCTGCTACACCGTAGCAATATCATCTTCGTAGCTACTACACCGTAGCAATATCATCTTCGTAGCTGCTACACCGTAGAATTCGCATCTTTGTAGCAATATCATCTTCGTAGCTGTTACACCGTAGAATTCGCATCTTTCTAGCAAACGCATCTTCGTAGCTGGTACACCGTAGCAATCGCATATTCGTAGCTGCTACGCCGTAGCAATACGTAAAAGAACATAACATAAACTCCCGCCTGTATCCCCGAAGGGTTAAGCAGAGGTGTACCTATAATACACTACACCGACATATCGTCAGTTGTTTCAGTCACATGTAATAGAGGGCGAGCGAAGTTCAGAACGTTTAGACTAAGTGAAAAAATTTTAACTGCGTTACAAATATTATTACAAAAACCCGGACATCAGTGTTGCCGAAGGCACTGTCTGTTGAGACTGAAGTTAGGACCCACAAGCTTTATTGCCACTCCCTTTGTCATTAAAAAAGGTTTTTTAAATAATTAATTCCGGAAAAGGTGTGGTTGAGTCGTAATTAATGTCAACCATCTCATCCGTGAATTCTGGGCAGTTGAAAATACTTTTCCACCAGTCTACTTCTTGGAATTTAAAAGGGCATGTATTTAATCGAATAAAAAATCCCATTTTGTGCTGCTAAAAGTATTATTGGACACTATTTTTGTGAAACTCAAATAATTCATATTTTGGTGTCGTAAAAATACTAAATCCAAGTTGGTCGCATTCGAAATAACGGTTGGTCACAGTTCTAATTACTGCGACCAACTGTAAAAAACGCCAGAAAGTTGAAAAGAGGCTCAATTATTAAAAAAAAACGTGCATCATCAGATGAGAAAAAAGGTTTTAGGGATGCCCATAATTATAAGGTCAATAAGTTTTTCAGTAAAGTACGTTTATTTCCCATTTAAAAGCAATTACTTGAAATAAAACGACAATACCATTGAAATAAGATAGATCTATTGATACTATCGGTAGGCAGCTATTCCATCGAGTCCCTGTCATTGACAGCTCGAGGGGCCAAGATGTATCGATTGCTGAGAACCAATCAACGTATTGCAGAGATGGTTACTTCGAGAGAGAAAGCGTGACTTTTATATACTTACTTACGTACAAGTTACCTATATTGTAGGATACGTAAGTACGATGTTTGTTTGTTTGTTCTGAAGGTGTAAAACTTGGAATGTCGAAGTTTGCGATTGCGTCGAAGAGGAAGTTTGTGTCTTGGTCTTGTGTAACATCAAAAAATACTAAGCGGACTTTGTCACAGTTTTAAAGACCAAAGTGTTTTGTATGGAAAATTGTTAAGACCTTTTCTTATACTATCTTTCTGTTATCTTTTTCTTTTTACTTTCTTTTCTTTTTTCTTCTTTCTTTCTTTTTTTTTCTCTTCTATATTTTTTTTTCTTTTTCTATAATAGATTAAATAAGGGTAAATAAAACTTTTAATGTTTTCAGAGATAGCATTACTATTAAACACATTATCACTTTTTTAATTGCCAACCTATACGTATAGGTATACAGACATTTAAAATAAGCGATTCAAGTACGCACGGCTACAGATCAAGCTATACATTTCTTTTCATAAGCTGATCTCCCATTGTTTAGGATTTCCAAACAATGAGAAGTCAGTGTAAACTGGAAATGTATAGCTTGATGTGTAGCCGTGTGTACCTACTAGGAGCTTTACAACATTAATTTTATATAGCTACCAAAATTTAATAAAATTTGCCTAGCCTTTTCCTAACTATGTTTGGGTCGGCTGTCATTCGTGGATCTTTGACAGTCGTTACGGGTCGCCAGAAGTCCGAAAGACTGATAACCAGTCTTACCAAGGGGTATCGGTTTAGGCAGTAACTGGGTTATGGAGGTCAGATAGGTAATTGTTTCATGTAAAATACTGGTATTCAGCTGCATCTGGTTAGACTGGAAGCCGACCCCAAAATAGTTAGGAAAAGGCTAGGCAGATGTTGATGTTTGGGTTGGCTTCCAGTCTAACTGGATGCAGCTGAATACCTGCAGTATTTTACTTCGAGCGATCTGACCTCCACAACCCTGTTACTAGGTAAGTTGATATCCCTTGGTAAGACTGGTTGTCAGACTTTTCAGGCTTCTGACTGTCCGTAACGACTGTCAAAGTTGTACGAATGACAGCCGGGACCAACTGCTTAACGTGCTTACATCCGTGGATGTGTCTCCATATGGAAGGGATGGTCAGCCATCCAAGAACCAACCGCGGCAAGCGTAATTTAACCTTCGATTTACCTGTGTGGAAGTTATCACTTAGCTACGAGCCCCTCAGCTAAGATTCGAGGTAAGTACTTATGATAAGAAAAGTATTATTCTACAACCAAAATCGTTTAAGCTTAACCTAAAATCCAGGTTTAACAAAGGTTAGGACTGCTAAAAATACACGCAGAATATTATAAAGAATACAAAGCGTCAGCTCAGGCATACGCTTACACCTCATAATTGTGAAGGTTTAAAGGGTCGGCCGGTTTATCGCGAGAGGTTTGTGGCAAGCGACCAGTGAGAGCTACGCTAAATTAGGTTCGCTTTTTATCTTTCGCGTACTTTTTTTTTATTAGCTGTGGGCAAAACAACTGCTTATGTAAAGGTGAGTATACTTGTCGATCCGTAGTCCCGTAAAGTCGTCGCACGGAACCCACTAGTGAATATTTCTAAATTTCCGCTTAAAGTTGCGTTTTGAAAAAAATCACAGTTGTCAGAGTGATTTACCAATATTATCGTCGTCAAGCCGTGTAAATATAACTTAACTAGTTTAAAAGCAGTAGCGAATTTGAAGCTGAACCCCTCAATATTTTTTTTGCATGGTATTTAATGTCACTTAAAATCTTGCATGCTCCTCTTGAGGACGTAGTAATTATCAAAGTATCATATAAGTATATTTTTTCTTCAATTTTCTGTAGACTCATTTAAAAGCATTAGGCTCTCATAAACGACAAGGAGGAAGGTGAAACTTAGTCATAATATTTGAGCAGGTTACTTACTAATGATAATCAAGTCAAATATTTTTAGCCTATCGTAGCACCCTTACACCTGGCTGATGCTGGTTGCTGTTACCCTGGAAGGGTTAGGCAGAGGTGTACCTATATATATGGTATAGTACACCCACATTTCTCCAGTTATGTTTAAGTCCCATGTAACAGGGGGCGAGCCTATTGCCATCAACCGGGCACTAATCCGGACTCCGGACTGCTATAGAGAAATTCCAAATAGAAAACCCACTTGAATAGAACACTACCAAAACGATACCCTATAAGCCGACGTTCCCACAGACGTAAAAATATCGCGGCGGGATTTTATCGCGTGCTGGATTTTGAACTCTCGGTGTTGAGACGAGCATTGAAAATCCACAGCGCGTCGAAAAAACACACTGTTGGATTTTCAACTCTCGGCGCTAAGCAAAGCGTTGAAAATCCAGTGTGTGATAAAAAATCGCGCGATATTTTTTTACGCGGTATAGTTTCTTCGCTATCTAAAAAAACTTACGTTTTATGCATTATTTCGGTATAGCAGTTTTACAAAACTGTAAGTAGGTACCTACATTAAAACAGCTCAAAAATAATTTCAGATTTAAAAACACAAGCATGTTTTAAAGGGTCTAACAGGCAAATGATATCGGAAATGCCATTGTGTTTCTAAAATCCCAAAGTATCTCTCCTCTTATAATGGACTGGTGACCCAAATTTTATTGTAAATGATACTAGAAATTAAAACACCCTCTGTGCCCTACCCGCCATTTTGCAAGCCCGCAATTAATGTAACGATATAAACCCAGATACTGTTTCGAAATTCAAAATAATAGGTTCCCCGAGTCACGAGTGTTACCTTTGAAAATAAATATATTTTTCTTTGAAATGAAACTCCATTTTTGGTAATTTCCAAATAATGCTTTGAGAAAACAAAAGTTTTAAGTGATGAGTAAATTCAATCTTTTTCATCACTGAATGGTACTTATGGCACTTGAAAATTCGAATAACATTTTTCAATTACTTTTTTCTTGTTAACAGATAAACTGGTTTTACTCCATTTTCCTTTCCTCGTCACTTCCTAATACTTGACCTAATTTTTGTGAATAGGTAACGAGTTTTTGATGCCTCCGATTACTTTTGAATAAAAGTGTTATGGACAAAATTGCTCTTTTTTAGGGTTTTATCCCTCAAAAGGAAAAAAACGGAACCCTTAAAGGATTACTTCGTTGTCAGTCTGTCTGTCCGTCGGTCTGTCAAGACCCTTTTTCTCAGGATCGCGTGGGGGTATCAAGTTGATATTATCAAATACGTTAAGGTCAAAAAATCAAGCTTCTAAGTCAACGCAATAACAAATACGGCCATTTATGCAACATAATATTTTGTTACTCGCAAAAAAATCAATACTTTGGCAACAAGCAAGGTCTCACAGCATAAGTGAAGGAAAAAGTCCGAAAATCTTTAATTTGTAGTTTTATCACATTAGAGAGTTGGCCGTGACGTATATCGACGTATGGGAGAAGTTAAGTTTGTTGTTGAGATAAATTCATCCCTTAATTGTGAGTCCGTCGCACTTGGCCGGTTTTTTATATTGAATGTACGCTTGCTCACTTCATTGTCTGGTTGTTTTTCTATCTAAAATATGTATATATTTACAAAAAAAAAAAAATGTATATAAGTAGTTTATCAGCCATCTCGTTACCATAACACAAGCATTAGGTTGCTTAGCTTGGGACTAGATGGCGTTGTGTGAAATGTCCAAGGATATTTATTTATTTATTTATTTTATTTATTTATTTGGGTGATTTTACACAGAAAAAAATGCACTTATTATTATAGGTAGCTAAATGTAGGTATGTAGATATTATAATCATTATTATAATAGCTTTCATTTTGTGTCTCCTAATTGGAAAGTCGTGTGCTTTAACGTAATAACAGCATTTTTTCCTCATTAAAAGTTCTACTGTAGCGTTAATTAATTAGGAAAATTTAATTGAGAATTATAGTCACTTCAGAGAATCTGGGAGCAAAAACTGTTGGAAGGCGTAGGCGTCTGAAGTTAAAGCTACGTCTAAAATTATGGATAATCGATCAAGTAAGCTCTACTTTAAATGTATAGATAGTTTAATTATTGAAATATTTTACAGAGAAAGTATAGGTATAGGTACGTAAACTTTTCGCCAATTGTATTGGTACAGTCAGCAACAAAAGTCGATTAACACTTGAATTTTCGAAATCTTAATTATTGAGAAAAATAGTTCATTAAAATTGGAACTGATGTAAATTATAAAGAATATTAACTCAATGAAAGTCTAAAAAGCAGGTTATCGTATCATTTTGTGTTAATTTAGATGATGTCAAAAAGTAGCAGTGTTAACCGACTTCTGTTGCTGACCGTACCTAACTTAGCTGTTTATTGTTTTGTAAGGCAGTGATAGCCCAGTGGTAACAGCCCCAACTTACGTGTCGTAGGTCGTGGGTTCGAATCCAGGCAGGCGCTTTACTATGTGTAATTTATTTCATCACCACTGCTCTCAAAACGGTGAAGGAAAACATCGTGAGGAAACCATATGCCGGTTTCCTCACGATGTTTTCCTTCACCTTCACGTAGAACCAAAAAATCGAAGACATTTATGACATTTACCAATCCACACTGATCCCGCGTGGTGGATTACAGCCCACTCCCTCTCATAGAGAGGAGGCCTGTATCTCAGCAGTGGGAACATTACAGTCTGATTATGATATGCCATAAAAAAATATTTTGGAATTAACGATTATCCTTGAGCTGACCAATTAGGTAACGCAACGTATGTCTTCCCACTGCACTGTTTCAAATAGAAATGTCTGCGTCTGTTACGACACTTCCAACACTTCCTGCAAATCACTAAAATGATAAATGATTTATTTCTGTAAGTAGGTTTGTACAAACACTTTACAAGTCAATCATATTTTGACTACTCTGAGAAGAAAGGCCGAAACAAACTCAGAGGTCACAATCTCTTTTAAAATCCAGACATAATCTTGGTCAGATCATGTGAAGACCATGTAGATTGGTGTCTGAAATGGTCTTCTGAGGAAAGAACCACACAGATTGAGTGGCCCTGTCTAGTCACTGTACGCATTTGTCAGTAATCGTGCTGCTCATTCAATAGAAATTAATATTCGTGAAAACTATTTATGACGTCAACAACAAAGTTCTTCATAAGCGAGATTCTTCGCCAATAAATAAATACATGAATGGGGAGCGTGAAAGTATAGTAGATATGGCAAATAATCACATCACACTAATAACATAAAGGCGAAAGTTTGTGTGTGTGTATGTTTGTTACTTCTTCACGCTCAAACGTCTGGACCGTTTTGGATGAAATTTGGTACGTAGATAGCTTATACCCTGGATTTACACATAGACTTTTTATCCCGGTCTACGTGGGTGAAATCGCAAGGCGCAACTAGTTTAATATAATGTTTTATGTTTCGTAATGTTAATGTTATGTTTTATGTTATGTTCGTAATTTGCATTTGCGTATATAATTTCGTTCTTCTAACAGAACAGATAAGTTTGCTGCTGTGGAGTTTGTTGCGCCACTTCTTCCCAGCTGGTACTAGGAAGTTTTGAAGCAAGGCAGGCGTTTTGACGGACTGTACTACTTAATTTTGACGTTGATAAAGTGCTGATTCTCAGCCTAGTTTGAATTTATTCACTTTATTTAGACTTTTCATTTTAATTTATAGTCGACCTCGTAAATGCTTCATCACTTTTGACAACAATTCCCACTAAATTGAAATTTTATTAAGGTTAGAACTATTTGCCTGTCACATAGACAAATATAATTATATACCTTAAGGCCAATAAATTCTCGTACTTACGTAAAAATGTTCAAATCCACAGTCAGTCAAATGTCAAAAATGTAGGCTGTACACGCTATACAATTTTTGACAGATTGAGACTCAGATGAGATTGCTAACGTTGTTAAAAATACGGGAATTGCCCTCACATCGTTTTATGACGTGCAAGTGACATTCAACCATAAACCGTTTGTCCACCGCACCGGGAACGGGACTTCAACTAGAAAACAGATGACGGCCCCATAGTAAATGTACTGTCGCTACTTTGGCGTCTGTTTTCTCGTTGACTTCCCATTCCCGGTGTGGTGTACAAACAGTCTCAGACTGTTGGTGATAAAACATTTACGAGGTCGAGTATACTAAATTAACAAAACAATATTTTCTAAATTGTAAGCACCTTTGTTCTTTAATAATTAATCCTTTTCAACTAATATTATGAAATCCACTATTTTCTTAGGCAAAGAATATACGATTCGACTCGAAATCTAAAGGTGGCCTTTAGATTTCGAGTCGTACTGGTGGTGGACATAAAATTCGTGAATGTAGGAGAGGAGAGAAAAATAGGAGATATCTTAGACTTGGGGTACACCGCCCTAACCCCTACACTTAACAGTGTAGGTAACTATATCAAGTTTCTGTGAGTGTATTTTTTATTGTACTTAGACATAGGATAAGCAAAATTATTCAGATAACTTTCGATACTAGATACGTGCCTAATCAGTAAATAGTTACCTACATAAACATTAGTTTTTTTATGTACTGGTGGGCAAAATAGCATGTCTATGTGTATATTTCAAAGTATGCTTTAAAAAAGTAGATAGATAGATAGATAAATAGACAAAACTTTTATTTAGTGCACACAAAAGACATAAAACAAAAAAAAAGAACAAAAAAAAAAGAAAAAAAAAGTAAATTAAAGCAAAAAAAAGAAAGTAAATTATAATTCACTAAAGAACAGTAAAATGTTGTGACATCGAATAGTCACACATAAAACCCACTTCGCATGATACTCACACGAACTAAAAAGCTAAAACATTTGAAAGTGTCACACCATTATATAAAAATATCCTTCTCCGTCATGCCCTACATTGTACCCTGCCCTTACAGGGTGGATATAAGGGTGTGACTATAGGTTGCTATAGCTAAAGGTGGATAAAACGACTTCTCTGACAGCACATTTTTCATACTCCGACCATTCTACGGGTCCCTGAAAAAGCTCTACTATATTCCGCTTTATATTATCGCTTTATTAGCGATAATATAAAGCGGAATATAGTCGAACTTTTGAAGCATTATACGAAAGCGATTTGCTCTTCTAGTATTGATATTGTGGATGGGTGACTATCTTTACATACCGAGACGCCTCCGTGCCTCATTCGTCATTCGTGTATCTTTGACAGTTGTTTCGGGTCGTCAGAAGCCCGAAAGTCTGACAACCATTCTTAACAAGGGGTAGGTATCGTGTTTCCCAGTTACTGGATTGTGTAGGTAAGATAGGCAGTCGCTCCATGTAAAATACTGGTAGTTAGCTGCATCCGGTTAGACTGCAAGCCGACCTCAAAATAGCTGGGAAAAGGCTAGGCAGATTGATTGGTCTTACGAAAATAGTATTATAGAAACCATACCTACCTACTTCTATGAAATAGGTCTTTTCTCAAAGTTGACATTTTTATTTCACGAGAAAGACAACCTAAGGACAAGTTACATTAAAATCTATTTTATCTATTTTGTTATTAAAAGGGAATTAATCAAACAAATAATTTTATTAAATGGTACTTATGAAATGATTAGAAATTAAAAATTGATCTTCAGTATGGAAATAAGTTTTATAAGAGGATCTAATAGACATTATCTCATCAATAAATTGGAAACGAAAAGTTTGTTATTTGGCAGTTTACATTAGGTACTTAATAACCAGTGTAATAATTAATCTCCTGGAAATGGTGTGCGTTTTACCACATCAATTTTTGAGTGTTATAACAGCATTATACACATAATGATAGTAACCACAGACCATTATTATGTGAGAGAAATATTACAAACAAATCGAAGTGCTTATAAACGGGACCCTTACATTAATAGCTTATAAAAGTAGCTGCAATATTTTGTAACTAATGGTTCGGTAGTTTATGCAACAGAAATATATATAGCAGTATATTATGTAGGTACTTAAAAAAAAGTTCCTATTAAATTACTAAAAAATTTAAAAAAAAATTAAAAATGTTTTTTTTTGTCCCAAAACAGTAACATACATTATACTTATGAGACAACCCCAGTAAGTAATTTAACATACTTGTGTTGGGGCAATCTCGCTCTTTCCCTTAGTTATTAACAATATTGAGACAATTTTATAAAAAAGGTGAGTAAAAATTAAGTTTAGGAAGAAACAAAAAAATTACAGTAATTTACTTAATTAGTTGCTCTTTGTGTATGCCTATGTGAACATATTATATGTGCTTCTTATTTTATTTTTAAACAGGGTTTGTGTTTTATGTGTATGTGTTTGTATGAGTGTGTGAGGGTGTGTTTGTGTGTGTGAAAAATGTATGTGTATGTCTTCTTAGAAGTGCCGATGCGTTCGAAGTACTAATTATACTTGTTGAGAACTTAAATTATAAAAAAGTAGTAAGAAATTGTGTAGCTCTTAAAATGTCGATAACAATAAAATTTCTAATTTTGTCTGCTAATTGGGGTTACCCAAGTATAGCTAAAACCTGCTCAGTTTCTTCGTATGTTAAGGTTTTTAGCCACTCAGTTATTAGCTTTTTGCATATGTGTGAGACCTCACGGTGGAACTTTAATTTTACATTTATTTTAGTATAAATGTAGGCTGATTGGGTTGCATACTGACGTCGTGCAAAAGCGGTTTGGACCCCAGGGGAGTAAGCCACTGTATCCTTTCGTCTTTTCTCATCACTATCTTGGTGAAATGGAATAGATTTATGTTAGTATAGGGTCGAAATTAAGAAATATAGTTTTCTTACTGAAAGTAAGCCACTGATTTTATATAGATCGTCTGTGGGGTATCTGTATGGTTTATAGTACATAACTTTTAAAAGTGATCTTTGGGCTCTTTCTGTCTCAAGGAATTTAGTTTTTGTGGCTCCTCCCCAGACTGATAAGCAGTATGAAATAACCGATTGCGTGAGCGCAGTGTAGATGCTATTTAGTGTCTTTGGAGGCATCACATGTCTTAGATTTTTTAAAATCCATATAAATTTTCGCACCCGTGACGTGACCATCTCAATATGCGGAAGCCAAGTTAGACACTCGTCAACTATAACTCCCAGGTATCTTGTGGACGTTAAATATTCAATGGCTTGACAATTACAATTCCGGTCCAAGTGTGCACCCGTGTGGATTCGAATTTTAAAATTAAGGCCTGGTTTAGACCTTCTACTAGGAGAAAAACAAATGTAGTTTGTTTTAGGAACACTGAGGTTTAGTAGATTGACTTTGAGCCATCTGTCTATAGCAATTAATCCTTGCTCGGCCTTTTTGCATGCATCTTCCCACGTCCTTCCTATAAGTACAGGAAAACTTGCCTTGTTCTATACTTATAAAAAATACTCGTTTGATAAACTTTACAATTAGATAGGAGTATATTGCGACACATTCTATATACTTAAGTAGGTACTACTGTTTACGTGTGACAGACACATGAGTTCCCATAAGAATTGCGGCTCTCCTTGAACGAAGTTCCTCCAAGTCCCCTGGGTATTTATGGAGGAATCCGAGCTATTTACCTTACAGACTTTCCCTTTTACTCTAGAAGTCAGGAGTTATGATTTTAGAAGAGGTAAATGGAAATCTTGATCAGAAACGACGGAGTTATCCCAGGGGAACTCGTCTGCTGTCACCTTAATATAATCAATTTACATTAGGTAGGTACTCTATGTTCGTGGTTGCAAACATACATACATACTGTATAGATACCTGTGCATTAGGTTATGTGCTTCAGTGTGTGCGCATTATGTTCTAAAATCCATGAAGAGAAATTATGATTCACAAAACATACACCACTTTACCCTAAGTTTACTCGTACCTATCTTTTATGATGAGTGTGTTTGTTTAATTTGGTAATAAGCAAGTAACATAACATAACCTGAGGTAAAGGTTTATCCTAGTTCAGGTTGATCCCATTATTATATACCTACCACTTTAGTTTAAGGCACTTTTATTGTAAAATTATATAAATAAATTTAAAAAAAAACATAACATCACGCCTGTATTCCCAGAAGGGTTAGGCAGTGATGCAACTATATATGTAGTATACACACACATTTCACCAGTTACGTTTAAGACCCGTGTAGCAGGAGGCGAGCCGATTGCCATCAACTGGGCACAAATCCAGACTCCAGGCTGTTACTGAAAAATTCCTGATGGAAAAAGACCAATAACACTTTGCCTGACCTGCGAATCGACCACTAGACCAACGAGGCAGCCCAAGTATAAGCCACCTGCTACGAATCTTCGATCCTCGTTTACGATCATACATCTGGTCATACACGCACGCGACCCGGCCGGTTGCGAGTAAAGGCTCTTACAGACAGAGGCGATATCGCGAGCGATATTGCGATATTATCGCGTCGCAACACCGCTACGCGACACGTCGCGACGCGATATCGCCTCTGTCTGTAATAGCCTTAATACTGCGCCCTGACTTTTATGAAGAACATCACCAATAAGGTCACTGTATGCCTTCTCTTGTAAATATCTTCATCCTTCATCCTCTCAAAATGACCAAACCATCTAAGCATACTCTCTTCTAGAAAGTTAGTCACATTTAAAATATTCTCATAAAATCCTTAACTTATGATAAAATTCTGCAGCAGAAAATGTAACCCGCCACTCACAACATAATGAATTAGAACAGCTTTCACGGGATGAAAGACTTAGTTACCGAAGTTAAAATGTTCTGAGTAAATATTAACAAGTACTCTTACGAGGTCTTTAATTTAATTTTGCACTGAGTGAATAATACCCTGCTGATAGCAGCTGTTCATATTGTTAACAAGTTGAACTTAGCTTAGAAAGTTATTGAACCTGATAATAACTTACAGTAAGACCGTTGGAGTATGATGAAAAGATATTTGAATAATACGAGAGTTCAAAATTGTTTCTTTGCGTCTGCTGACAAGACCAGTTAATAGAGACATAATTTACATTGCATCTCAGCATAATGTTTGAAGGGTCTTGTGTAGGGTTCCCAACCCTCCCGGATCGCCCGGGAGACTCCGGAAATAATAGTTAATATCCCGACCTCCCGGGGAACAATAATTTCTCCGGTTTTTCTAAAAATTATACATACACATCCTTCGCTCGCACGTCACTACTCGCTCTCTTTGCGTGCTTTGCAATCACACACACACACACACAACACCATGGCCGCTGCATGTATAAACCTGTTCGTCTCACCGTCGCGCCGTCGGCGTTGACGATTCGGTGGTGTCGTCTCTGTCACGCACGCCGCGTGCGCCTCGGCGTGACAGAGACAGACACCGCTAGAAGAGGAAGACCGTAGGAGGGGGCCGCGGCTTGTCAAATGTGCGCGCGTTTGTTTCTTGTTTTGTTCTTCTCAGTCTAATTAGATAATTCATTCAATGAATGCATATTGCGTTAACGAGGTTATTACATATTATTATTTTAAGTAGGTATAATTTGAGAAAAATGGATCGTGATAACTCGGGAGGTGAGAGTAGTACCGGTGCAAAGAAAAAAAAGTATTATTGTTCTTTCAATGACTTGTGGTTAAAACAACATACGTGGTTATCAAAAAAAGATGAGTTCACAGCAAAATGTAACATATGTCAGCATTTATTTTCGGTTAAGTTTGACGGTGTTGGATCTGTGAAACAACATGAAAAATCCTTGAAGCATCAAACTTATATGAAGAACGTCAAAACAAATCAAGGTATCACGTCTTTTTTTTCGTCTAAAAACAGTAAAGAAGAAGATTTAATTACCGCTGCTGAAGTTACTTCAACTTTCCATGGTATCAAACATCATCACAGTTATAATAGTCAAGATTGTGGACACAAATTAAACGCTATCATGTTTTCTGATTCGATGACAGCGAAAAAAGTATCATGCGGAAGGACAAAAGCGAGCAGTATTGCCGAAAACGTTTTAGGGCCGGCTAGTAAAGAATGCCTACTTAGTAATTTAAAAACAAGTCAATATTTTTCAGTAGCGATTGATTCGTCAAATAAAGGTAATTTGAAAATGTATCCGTTATTGATTAAATATTTTTCATTCGAGAATGGAATTCAAACTGGTTTGTTGGATTTTTACGAAGATTACCAAGAAAACAGTGAAGCAATAAAAGATCAAATAATACAAATTTTATCTAAAAATGACCTTGAAGTGAGTCAAATTTCAGCATATTCTGCCGACAATGCTGCAGTAAATTATGGAATAAATGTGTCTGTTTACCAAAAGCTTAAAACTTTAAACTCAAAAATATATAAAGCAAATTGCAAGTGCCATATTCTCCACAACTGCATTAAAAATTCTTTGAAGGCTCTGTCAGTTGATGTGGAATTAATTGTTTTGAAAGTTTACAGCGAATTTTCGGCTTTTGCTAAAAGGAGAAATGAGCTGATGATAAGTTGCTTAGATGCAGAAATTGAGTTTAGAGAAATATTAAGACATGTGCCAACTCGTTGGTTATCGTTACTACCTGCCATAGACAGAATTCTATCACTGTGGCCAGCTTTAATTGCTTATTTCAAAGACCAAGGTCAAGAAAATTGTACTACATTTCTATGGACTACTTTTTGTGTCAGTGATGCCGAAACTAATGTAGTCTTATTTACTCTTTATTTTATGCAAAATCTAATGCAAGTCTTTCAGAACGCTATTAAGCTTCTGGAATCCGACAGAGTAACAAGCACTGAAATTCATGACATAATGATTGATCTGAGAACGAAGC
The DNA here is from genome assembly GCA_905163495.3 of Cosmia trapezina. Lineage (NCBI taxonomy): Eukaryota > Metazoa > Arthropoda > Insecta > Lepidoptera > Noctuidae > Cosmia > Cosmia trapezina. The sequence continues at coordinate 7,464,430 of LR991028.1, forward strand.
TACAAAACAGACAAGCTGATCAATTTTATGGTAAATCTGCCATGGATTTATTGAAGCAGTTTGATGAACAGCAAAAAACAAATCTGAAAACTGTTGTCAATAACTTTTTTACTCGTTGTTTAACATATTTAGAAAAGTGGTACAACTTTGATGATCCGGAATATCAAGCAATGAAAATTTTATCTCTAAAAGAACCAATCACATGGTCAGAAATTACTAGACTCCAGGAATTGTTAAATGTTGACTTAGACAGCGACAAACTTTACGATGAGTTTGGACTTTTGCGTGAGATGCAGCCACATCTCGTTGAAGAGAAGCGAGTTGATTTACGCTGGGTTGACTTCTTTACTAAATCGAAAGATAGAAATCCTTGTTCTGAATTGAAAAAAATGGTCACGTTTGTTCTTTCCATTCCTGTCTCTAATGCTTCTTGCGAACGTATATTCAGCATAATGGAACAAGCATGGAGCAAGGAAAGAAACCGAATGAGTATTTCTTTAATAAAAGCAGAATTACAAGTACTCACAAACTTCGATTTTACATGTAAAAACTTTTACGATTTTGTAATGAAAAACCGTAAAATATTAGATGCTGCTAGGAAGCAAAATAAATATAAATTTAAAAATTAATTGAGTTTTTCTTTCCCCAAAGTCTCCCGGGTTGGTCCTTTCAACAGTTGGCAACCCTAGTCTTGTGCCTTAAAAATAGTCAGACTGTTCAATAATAATTACCCACGTACATTTAATAGGTAATAATTTAAACTTTTCAAGGGAGAGTTGCCCATGGCACTCAAGCGTAATCGCTCATGAACATGTGTATTTCCGTCTTAACCTATGGTGCACAGACTTGGTGTTTGACTAACATCCAGAACTTTTTAAACTTTCGCGATTTGCACACATTATAAAACAATATCGAGAACGGGTCTTATCGTGGTCACGGGACCACGATCGCTGCAAGGCCGTCGAAACGTCGGGAAACAAGTAGGTACCTGTTTACCTCGTAAAAAAGAATATCGCGATAAGACCCGTTCTCGATATTGTTTTATAACATCCAGAAGTCCAAACTCAAGGTCTGTCAACGAGCAATGGAGCAACTCAGTATACTAGAGGTTAAATTAACGGATCGTGTTCGAAACACAATACTGCGCTCCAAAACAAAGATGAACTAAAAGGGGACTGGGCAGAACATGTATGCCGCATGCCAGACAAATTGTGGGCCCAGATAGCACAGAACTGGTGCCCTGAGACAGAGAGGTGGCCACGGCAGGACACGTTGGATATGGCGGGATGAACTGGATAGATTCCGCCAAACCTGGAAGGAGGACGCGTGGGCTCGCGAACGGTGGAAGGAATGGAGTGAGTTCTTTGCCCAGAAGTGGAACAGTGCAGACTAACAAAAAAAAAATTTGAAATCCGATTGCTACCATACGTATAGTTTAACGCAAGCATTCAGCGCTGAATGCGCCTGGAGAGAAATGTTATTGTTAATCGTAACTATATAATTTGTTACTAACCTGCACCAAGTCTCCATGGATCCCTCCAGCAGCTGTGATAGTGAGCAGACAGACGTAAGGCACCAGGTCTTCGCGAGGTCGATGCAGTTCCACCTCGTAGGTACGACCGATGTCACCGTAGTATGTCTTGTTGCAGCCTGAAGACAATGAAACATTTGGTCTTGATTATTGGCTTAGATTGATTGCAGGAACTTGAGAGGTACTTAAGTAACCGCAGGCTTTAATGACCCAAGCTATTATTAATTATGATGAGTTGTTTTTATCCGGACTCCGGGCGGCGGGTTTTTGTTATTATAATTATTTTTCTTGACTAAGGTAACCGAGAAGACTGTTTATAGCCTTCACTTATCAAGAAATATATACGGTTCTGGCTTATACATGGCTAGTTGGTTATTTTTCCATCAAGGCTTGAGCTATTCTCGTTTAGTTCAATAATACAGAAATATAATTTAACTAGTCTTTAAAGGTCTATGAATAAAATATCACTTACAACAAACTTCAGAAACGTTTTATCAAGACATATCCTTTTAAAAGGATATTACAACTTCCTCAAAGGTAATCCTGCTTCGGTGAAAACTCGTATTTTCTTGATACAAAACGTGGGTAGGTCGGGAGAGGTCAATTTTTTCTTTTGATTAAATTTGTAGCGACTTATAGAACAATGCCCGAGATCCCTCGTGCTCTCCTTCGTTGGCTGTCCAAGTGATCTTCAAAAGATTGGACACGAGAAATCTTGTTAAGACTATCTACTATAGGAAATAAGATAGTGTTGAAAATAAGGATTATAAGAGTTGACATTGCTCATAAATAAATGGGGAAGGTCGGGCAAAGCTAATTGTATTTAGATGGCGTGATCATAGTTAGGTCCCTACGACCTACAATAAATTTGACATTTCCTTCATTCATTCCATTGCATGTTAATTCATGACTATTTCGTTATTTTCGGTGATATCAATAATTAAAATCAAGTATTTGACATGGAAAGTGTCAGAAACATTTTGGAGAAAGTGATCACGAGGAAATATTTAAGGTTTTAATCATTTTTAAATCGCTTTAAGCCACCATCTTCTAATTCTAGGGTCCCTCGGAAAATGGTGGACTCCAAATTCTGAGTATTTAGGAACACAAAACGCGTCATTTTCACTAAAATAAAATAAAATCACCTCATGTATAGCTTATGTTGGGAACTAGCTATGACAGCGCCTTTTTGACAGTTGCCTTCCCCATTGGTTCGTAATAAAAATCACAGAAAAAAAAAACTCCGAATCAATCTGCCTAGCCTTTTCCCAACTATGTTGGGGTCGCCTTCCAGTCTAACCGGATGCAGCTGAATACTAGTATATTACATGGATCGAATGCCTATCTGACTTCCACAACTGGGTAATACGAAACCCCTTGGTAAGACTGGTTGTCAGACTTTCGGGCTTCTGACGACCCGTAACGACTGTCAAAGGTAATGATCATTTTATTCACAACAAATTTTAACTATGATGAACTTTTACAACTCACTGATCAAACAAAGAACGTAATACATAATATTGGAGCTCATCCCCTTTATAAAGGATAGTCTCTAAGGACTATTTTACAACCCTTTTATAAAGATGATGGACATGGAAGTTTTTAAACTGTCATGGTCCCTAACATTGTTATTAACACAAACGGGATATTTACCATTTTTACTGTTTTTGAGTTCCCGATATTTCGGCACTGTTGCAAGCACCATGATCACGGATAAACTCATGCTATTAATAAAAGTTATATCTTTAGCTTAACACTATACGACTGTGAAAGACGATTCTTTTACAAAAGGTGTAATAAGTTTAGGTGGAAAGTTTTCCAAAGCTTTGTTAGGTGTTGACGTACTTACTTAAGCACCTAGTTACTTTGTGTCTCTTGATAAAGTTCGAAACACACCTTAGGGCCTGCTTATGTCTTTTCTGTTGACTGGGTGATGAAGAGATTTTTAACTTGGTGTATTTCTTACAGAGTTGGTTTTAATATTGGTTGAATAAATAGCTATCTTAAAATGTATACAGTATGAGTTTTCGTAGCAAGTTTATTAAATTAAATTCAAGCTTTGAAGCTCAATTCAATGCTGTTAAATTGTTGTTATCAAAAAGTACCCTTTGATGCTTACTTTAAAGTTGTTTAACTTAATTAATGTTTCACTTATGTTTGGTTTGTAAAGAATTATTAAACGGAGTTTAATTGATAGCTATTGATTCGACACAATTTTCTATTTTAACGAATTCCTTCTTTAAGCTCAGTTTATAAGGTCCTCAGATAAAACCAAGTGTTCATAAACACGATATCGAACCAATAATTACTACCGAATGGATAAACTCCAGTTAAAAACCTCAGAAACCGGGCATTAATGGACTTTTTGAAAAGTAAACTTGAATTACCTAACACCATAAACAGGCCACATTGTTTTAGTCTTACCAATCGTATTACCCAGTAAATGGGTTGTGGAGGTCAGATAGGCAGTCGCTCAATGTAAAATACTGGTATTCAGCTGCATCCGGTTAGACTGTAAGTCGACCCCAACATAGTTGCAAAAGGCTAGGCAGATTGATTGATATACAGTCTACATTTCCTCATAAAAACCTTTCAATCTCCGAAAGTATTTTATCTCCCACAATCCTTATGACTCCGCATTCATGCACAAGAAAAAATATCCTCTTCAAAATAAAAACAAAAGAGCTGTATCACAAACAAAGCGAAGTTCGTGATGGGACGCGCAACTTGCAACGTGATGTATAACAGAAAGTTGTAGCAACGCTTTCAACTTGATTGCCTAAACAATAAATACGCGTCGAGTTGAGCAGCGTGAGAGCGAGGGTGGAATTAGCTTGCATAGCTTAGAATGATAGTAATGTTCTAGGTGTGAAGATGAGCAAAAGCATTTTTGCATTATCTTTCTTGTAAAATATGCTACTGTCTCATAAACTGTTAAGCTAGCCCTCCGTGCCTCGGAAAGCACGTTAAGCCGTTGGGTTCGGCTGTCATTCGTGGATTTTTGACAGTCGTTAGGGGTCGTCAGAAGCCCAAAAGTCTGATAACCAGTCTTACCAAGAGGTGTCGTATTACACAGTTACTGGATTGCGGAAGTCAGTTAGGCAGTCGCTCTATTTTACATCTGCATCCATTTATACTGGAAGCCGACCCCAACACACTTTGGAAAAAGCTAGGCAGATTGGGCTCTCTCTCTTTGGGAACATATTAATCATTATAAGTCCCAATAAGATTGGAATATTTGCGCCGTTTGAGGTTTTAATTTTTTTGTCTTTGGCCAAATAGCAACAATATTTTTCAATATTTAGCCGTGTAAACGTACTCTACTGTCGGAGAGACTGATACTTGGAATGCGCAGCGAACATCATTAAAGACTTTTACTACGAAATCCATTCTCGTCAAGAATGTTAACATATTACCCCATCAAAATACCTCATTTTGTATGTTCAGCAATATGTTCTTGTTACAGTTCTAAAGGGTTAAAACTAATGGCGGCTCCATTTTTCAATGACGTGCAGCGATAACTCAACTCATCTTATTTTTCGCGGCACGTCAGTACCGGGAAAAGCAATGGCATTTTTCCGACGACGTCCATTTTGAATCTGACATAACAAGATTAGGTGAGGCGCTTTTCTTCGTCTTTGCTTTTAATTTTCTAGTGTTGAGTGATGTTATCAGCAATATTTTTACGGAATGCTTTAAGGAAAAGCTTTGTTTTGGTGAAATGATGTTATATTATGACTCACACCTGATGAAGGGCATCGGAGAGCATCGAAACGTTATTTAGCAATTAAATACAGCCAATATACTCCTTTGATAAAGATTGGTCCTTGGCAGCTCTGGACAGAGAGAGATGGAAAGAGAGTGGGGAGGCCTTTGCCCAGCAGAAGGACAATTATGGCTAGTAAAAAAAAAATACAGGCAATCTATACTAATCTATATAAACTCATCATCACACTACGACCCTTAGGAGCCTGGAAAAAAGAAAAAAGTCAGAAAAAACGCTAAACGAAAACGAAGTAAAAGGGGGCAGGCGAGACGATGCGATGCGACGGGGTGGGTCAGGGGAACAAGAAATTTGATTGGACAAAGTCGCGGGCAGAAGCTATTTGACATGTCTTTTGCAATTGTGATGCAGCTTACGTATTCTGATGCCGTGGAATGCGCGAGCAAGTTCAAGAGGCCATCGGAATCCGCTGCACTGCGGGCAACCACCATCACTCTTTCTCACGCGTTTCGAGTCTCGACTCTCCGACTCTTCAGATTTAGATCATACCTAAAACTAGGAATGGTGACTATAGTAACCACCATTTGAAATCGAAATATCAATAAATCGCTGTTACCCGCCCTCTAGACTGAGATTCTCCGACTCTCCGACTCTTCAGATTTAGATCATACCTAAAACTAGGAATGGTGACTATAGTAACCACCATTTGAAATCGAAATATCAATAAATCGCTGTTACCCACCCTCTAGACTGAGAATCTCCGACTCTCCGACTCTTCAGATTAAGTTCATACCTAAAACTAGGAATGGTGACTATAGTAACCACCATTTGAAATCGAAATATCAATAAATTGCTGTTACCCACCCTCTAGAATGGTGACCCAGTGGTAACGGTCCGACTTACGAGTTGTAGGTCGTGGGTTCGAACCCAGGCAGGCGCTTTACTTTGTGTAAGCACCACTGCTCTCAAAATGGTGAAGGAAAATATCGTGAGGAAACCGGCATGTCCTAGAACCACAAAATTCGAAGACATGTGACATCTACCAATCCGCCTTTCCCAGCAGAAGGAACTTTATAGGCTGATTATGCACCCTATAGACAGACAAACGTAAATGTCACTTCCAATATGATGTCATCCCAAAAACAGAAAGCAATCAACAATATCATCCTAATGGGCACTACAGCTACCAGTAGAAATAAAGGCTGTCATTTCAAAGGTATTGACTGACGGCTTCAAACGGAATACTAACAGAATCTCAATTACGACTATGCGGAATACTGCAGTGCAGCTTAGATGCAACAGGAACTGATACTTGCAGGGAGTTCTCCATATATTTTAATACGGTGTGAATAGTTTAATATGAACTACGTTCTAGAATATTCAAGTGCGCTCGTGCACTTGTGTGTGTGTCAATAAAATAAAACCATTGGAAGAGATTAAATTTTCACAGCCAGAATTTTTGTTCGTTTGTCTGTTTGGCTGCATGTATGTACCTATACATACATCCAGCCAAACACGTTTGTCTGATTGGCGTAACAACGGCCGAATGGATTTGGATAAAATTTGGCACATAGATAGTTTATAACCTAGATTAACACATAATATAATACTTTTAATTTCGGTAGTATGTTCCCGTGGGATATTTTTCAACATCCGGGCGAAGCCACGAGAAAAAGCTAGTCATGCATAAAATAGTCGGTAATGATTGAAAACTTCTGGTTTCCTAGGAAAGTGATTCCAACATATTATAATGGCCGTCATGACAATCGGTAATTTTCACCAGTATTTGACATTTAAGGTGTCTAAAAAACACTTTGCATGTACTTGAACGAACAGCCGTGACCATTCACCGCAAATGGTACCTACTCAGACTGATGTAAATACTTTACTATGTGAATGACTCACATGAAATTATACAATAAAACGAACATTTAATTCGCAAACGCGGCTTCAACGGAAAATGCAATTACATTTATTTGAATAGGTACAGTTAATAAATAAACCATGTAGTCCTCACCTGATAATTCGGATGCAAATAATTATTTAAATGGTGGAAAAGGTTTTAAATACGAACGTTATATTACAAGTGTAGCAATTTGAGCAAAGTTGGCTGAAAAGATATGATAAATATTTGACTTTTTTATTTAATATTTTATAAAAATTTACAGTTGATTGATTGCTTAAAACTGTCGATTAATGACGTAACGTGTAATTTAAAGGTTCTTCTGCAGTTATCAGTTTATCACATATTAAAATGTGATATTACTTATTTTAAATTGATTAGTTTTTTAATGATAATAAAATGTATCCTATTTTAAAATTATGACGTACGTAGAATCATTAAAGTAAAGAGGTATTGATTGTACCTAACAATCAATTCCTCTTAACGATTGTAAAACACGCTACCATTCAAATTGTATCAAATTGTTGTACTTTGTAACTGTTATGTAAAACACAATCATGTCTTATGCAATAAATAATAGAATTTAATTGAATTCAACCTCACAAGCAGAACTTAAAAGTAACTTCTATCAATTACAGTCTGGCCGTCGAAATAATGCGTTCCAGGGGGTCTACTTCCTAAGCACGAAGTCCGTAGTTTCGGCCTTCGTTACGGGCGTTTCCTACTCCGTATCACCTATGGACCGATGATTGGTTCGGTGCCCGAACGAAGTATGAATGACAACACGATTTGACAGTTGTCCTTACTACCGGTGTGTTTTTGAGGTTCCGAAATGTAACTTTTATACTTGGTTTAATGGATCGTTATGTCAGACGGACGGACGGACGGACTTTGGGAATAGGCCCCCTGGACAATTTTTAGTAGAGATAAACCATTCTAAATATAAACGCCCCTCCACACATAATTGGTCTTTGTCATTGGTTGCTCAGTCACCTGGACTGATCGCACAATCACTTGACCTCTAAGTGCGGCGACGAGCCTATGTTGACATTAAAGTCGCACACGCACAGAAGTAAAGTGTTTCAATAAGTATTTCCACACATTGAAATAATCATGTTTAGTGTAGGGTAAGTTGTTCACTTTTAGAATGGTTCATCACTAACATTATAAGGATCAAATTCGCAAAGCACATATTCGTTAGTTTGAAACTGACAGGTGTCACAAACGCATTTTCTCAACGGCCTGACTGTAATTCCTCGTTTAGGTACCTTTTTTTTTTTTTTTTTTGAGGGTGGGAAATCATCAAATAAGTTCTCCCGCTCTGGGTGGAGCGGAAGGGCGTGTCAGACTTTTACTGACTAAAACCCACCCGTGTTCCTTCAGTTGCCTATGCCAGGGCCGCGGTATCTTCTTAAAACAAACCTACCCTTAATTTCACGTGAAATCTCTCGAGACAAAAGAAACCTTCCACTGTCCAACCCTCTAATTCCTCTCCCCGCTACCTTGGGACTCTCAAATGAACATAACTGTCATATTTGAGTAGCGTTCTTGTCTCACACAGAGCGTGGAGTAACGTCGTTGTGTATTATATAAGTACAAAGGTTTGTTTTGCGCCAGTGTGTAGGTAGCTGTGTGGAGGCAAAGTTGACCTTTTGATAAAGAGTACAAATCTAAGAGTACAAGTACTAATAATTTAGCTGAAGAGTTTGTTTGTTTGAACGCGTTAATCTCTGAAACTACCAGTTGGATTTGAAAAAATATTTTTGTGTTTTATAGCCCAATTCTTGACAAAGGCTATAAAATATATTCTATATACTTACTGACTTAACATAAAGCTAACTAAACATCACGCTAGGACCCTTTATGAATTTGCAGCCAGAAACAGTTGTCTTTCAAAATAAATTATGCTTAAAATAAAATATTTACTTTCTTACCTATTAATAATATATTTATTAATAGGTAAGAAAGTAAATATTTTTCAAACTCATACTCGACCTGCAATTGCCTATTTCACGGCCTTTGCAATAATGTACACTCTATAATTATACAATAATGTTCAATGCCTAGTTTAAGGTAGGTTGTACAAGGATCACCCACATTTTAATAGTCACCTTATTTACTGTACCTACAATCTGTGCAAATAAATGCTTATTTTCTTACTGACTTACTATGTTTTGCTATTTAACAATAAACAAAAACAAAAATCACGTCGTCAAAAACCGAAGCTATATTTTAGGAAAGAAAGAGTGATGCTCTTGCAAAGGCATGACTGGTTATTTTTATACCTACCGGGGTGGGTGCTAATTTTCGGCAACTTTTTTGGAAAGTTGACCAAATTATTTATTTATTTAAATCACAATTTTACTATAACGCCTTTTTAAATTCATCCAAGGAGATGTTTTATGTCACATACAACATATTAGTAGGTATGCCCCACCTTCTCACCTTCGCTGAAAAACGTAGTTTCTTTCTGGTCTGGTAAAAAAAGTCAACTTAATCGATAAGAAGTTACGGTAATCATTTACAAACCAGTCATTATTTCGTAATATTTCAACCAAATTTAAATCGCTAGATTTGCCCTCATCGTAGTTAGTCACGTGAAAAAGTGCGCAGAATGAAAAGAATCACTTCGTCATTGTGTGTCAAAGGTGTCAAAACGAAACAGAAACACGTCTACCTTTCGACGCAGTAGGGCGAATCTAACGGTTTAAATCTTTGCGTTCAACCCTCTAATAATAGTGACTTATCAAAACCTTTACAACTTGCCGCACCCTCATTTATCAAATTCTATTCCGTCAATTCCGCATAATTTTCGCCTACCCTGGGACATTTTCTTCAATTTTCACCAATTATAATGCGATAACTAGTGGAAAATATTTCCGGCTATATGGGGTAGGTATTATAATTGACGTGAAAATTCTTGCGCCCCTTTAGGTAAAACGATTTGGACGTTGTAAGTAGGTAATATGAACGAATTAACCACTGGACCCGACATGTAAGCGGACGTACCTTTACCGGTCTTGTCAGTAACCAGGAAATTCTAGCCTTAGTCGCTTGTATTTGCGACAGTCTCAAGCACTTACTTATCAACAAAACATCCCCAAAAATGACTAAATGTTCAGTTTAATGATGTAAAAACTATAGCGGAAGCAGCACTATTTTTTTTCACTTGCGAGTACATTATTTTATTACATGTATTGTTATTTATCATAAAATTTAATCAAATGTAATGTGGTTGAACGAGTTTTCATTCATTTGTATTTTATGTCGGGTCCAGTGGTTAATTCGTTTATGGTAGGTAAGTTTTAAAATTTTACAGAGATTTCGGTCACACTAACCTTTAGCAGCTAATCCCAAGTGCTACTTGCTGAACATGATTTCCTGGGATTGATTCCCGGGTCGGGTAAAGTGATAATGGGTTCTTCCATCAGGAGTTTCTCAGTAGCTTAAAAGCAATAGGCTCGCCCCCTATTACATGGGATTTAAACATAACTGGCGAAATGTGGGTGTACTGTAGGTACACTACTGCCTAACCCTTTGTGAAATGTGGGTGTACTGTAGGTACACTACTGCCTAACCCTTTGTGAAATGTGGGTGTACTGTAGGTACACTACTGCCTAACCCTTTGTGAAATGTGGGTGTACTGTAGGTACACTACTGCCTAACCCTTTTTATTTTATTTTATTTTATTTTATTTAAAAAGGTACACCAACAGCTTCTGTATACAACACATCAAATAATAGTAGCTAAAAAGTAATAGGCTTATACAGTTGCCAATAACAGGTGAACCAACATTCTCAAATACAATGATAACAGGTAAAAACGAAAAGTATAAAAATTAAGTGGTAACAAACTATATAAACAGAAATAACAAAATGATAAAAGAGATAAGTTACAGAGGTTGCACGAAATACCTACCTACATACTAAACACAATTAATCTTTAGATGGCGTAGGTTGTGTGCTTAGGGACCCCAAGATTTTGGTTTTAAAGATATTTACGGAGTCATGATATATGTCAACATCAGGATAGGATTTTATATAAGAATTCATCTCTCGGCTGAGCCTATTGAGAGGTGAGTTTAGTCCTAGATTTGTTTTGGATGCTTTAGTGTAGAATAAATGGGTAGTAGGATATCTGGGTAAATTATAGGGGACTTTTAGTCCAATTTGTTCAGTTAATTTATCGCAGTCCAATTTATTGTTAACCAATTTGAAAAAGAACATGAGATCTTGTACCAGTCGGCGGTCGCGCAGAGTAATCATTTTGTAACATTGAGTACGTTGTTCGTATGGACACCGGGGAGATATGTCACCATAGGCATAGGCTAGGTGTTTTGTGAAGGCCCTTTGGATACTTTCTACTCTTTGTGAGTGCACAGCATAGTGCGGGCTCCACACCACACTGGCAAACTCAAGGCGGCTCCGAACTAAGGCGTTATAAAGGACAATTTTTGTTCCTGCCAGCTTAAACCCTTTAGTGCTTCTCTTAAGAAACCCTAGAACCCGCGCCGATTTCGTAACAATGCTATCAATATGGCTTCTGAAGTTAACTTTACTGTCCATGATGATGCCAAGATCACGAACCTCATTCACAGTTTCCAATAATGCTCCTTTTATGTTATATGAGATAGTACAGGACTGTTTTTTTCTCGTGAATCGTATATGGCTACATTTTTGTACATTAAGTTTCATGTGGTTAAGGTTGCACCACTGTTCGATTCTATCCAAATCATCCTAAATTAGGGTAGTATCTTCATTTGAAGTTATAGTTTTATAAATTTTGAGATCATCGGCAAACATTAGGTATTTACAATGATGGATTTGGATAGTAATATCGTTAATGTAGAGTAAAAACAAAACTGGTGCAAGATGTGAACCCTGAGGAACTCCTGAGTCGGCATAGTATGGGTAAGATTCGTAACCATTAACAACAAGAATTTGCGATCTATGGAATAAATAAGATGAGAACCAGTTTAAAAGTGAGCCATGTATACCATTATATTCTAACTTGGCCAGCAACAGAGAATGGTCAACTCTGTCAAACGCACTGCTGAAATCCATGTACACGGCATCTACTTCTAGTCTTTTGTCAAGAGCTAGGGTTACATCAGACACAAACTCGACGAGATTTGTTTCAACGCTGCGTCCAGCTTTGAAGCCATGCTGACTTGGTGCAATAATTCTATCAATGTGGCGAGTAATGATTGGACAGACAAGAGACTCAAAGATCTTCGAAAAACATGGTAGTATCGAAATAGGGCGGTAATTTTTAACATTAGCAGGATCACCTTTTTTAAAAACCGGGACAATTCTTGCACTTTTCCATACATCGGGGAAAATTCCTTCCGCAAGAGAAGAATTAAAAATAATCCGCAGCGGTAAGGCAAGTTCATGGCAGCAGCGTTTTATAAACAAGGGTGGTATAGAATCAGGTCCAGCACCTTTGGAGGCATCTATGAGTTTGAGCTTGTTAAAAATTTGTTTCTCCGTAAACTTAATAGTACTTATGACAGAGTCAATACCTGAAAATCCATTGGAAGCATTGCAAGTAGTGGTTGGATTTTGGCTAAAAGCAGAGACAAATTGATCCGCGAAAAGATTAGCAATTTCTGGACCACTGCTAGCCATCTTATCATTCATGAACATGTCAGCAGGTATACAAGATTCCCCACGACGTTTATCTTTTATGAATCGCCAGAAAGCTTTAGGGTTTTTGGCAATATCAATTTCAATTTTACATTTATATGTATTATAACAGTTATCTATTAAAGTGTGGCAGCGACTACGAAGTAATTCAAAAGTGAGTCTGTCTCGGGGATTATTATATCTGCGGTATTTTTGTCTATATTTCTCTTTTTCAGATAGAGCTCTAACAAGTGATTCAGAATACCAAGAGGGATATTTAGATTTTTTTCTTGCATATTTGGGTACAAAATCATCTATAGCATTCTGTAGTATGCTGTAGAAGGCAGCAACCCTTTCATTAGCATCAACACAATCATGGAAGGCATCATACCAATTTATATTTTTAAGATACATTTTGATTTGTGCATAGTCGGCTAACCCTTTGTGAAATGTGGGTGTACTGTAGGTACACTACTGCCTAACCCTTTGTGAAATGTGGGTGTACTGTAGGTACACTACTGCCTAACCCTTTGTGAAATGTGGGTGTACTGTAGGTACACTACTGCCTAACCCTTTGTGAAATGTGGGTGTACTGTAGGTACACTACTGCCTAACCCTTTGTGGAATATGGGCGTGATGTTATGGAATATTTCCTTATATTTTTAGGGTTCCGTACCAAAATGGTAAAAAAGGAACCCTTATGGTGTCAATCAGTCGATCTGTCTGTCTGTCTCTGTCTGTCTGTCTGTCTGTCACAGCTGGATATCTCAAGAACTACTAATGCTATCAACTTGAAATTTAGAATAGTTTTAGATGACGTTGACCCAACTATTTTGCAAATAAGAGAAAAATTAAAATATTTACATTTTTTTTTGCAACAGGGACTGAAAGGGGGTCTTAAAAAAATCAAAGTGGGGCTACTAGGGCATGTGGGGTATCATATAAAAGAGCACTATTTACACATTCTCAAACATTTTTTTTATTTTTTTTAGGCCGCTTAGTTTTCAACTTCTGACGAAAAAAGTAAAAAAAATACCGTTCCCCCCCTCCTTATCTCCGAAGTTTGCAAAGAGAAAAATCTGAAATTATTCTATGTGATAGAAGTTTATGTAAAGATTACAGGAAAAATAAAACGATGTCTCTAAATAGCACACTTTTTCAGAAATCTGAACGGAACCATCGGTGCGCGAGTCCGACTCGCTCTTGACCGGTTTTTTGTGTAACATTAACTCAATTGTTTTATCTCTGTCCGAATAGCCACTACTCACCGAATAAATTCAAAATGGAACGGAATTTGTATGAAAGGAACTTAATTGTAGGTAGTTAAACAGCCCCTAAATGCCAGCCCTACATTCACAAAAGTACATCACCAACAAACACGTTAAACACACCCATATTATTTGTACTGAGAAATACCTTAAACTTTTCAACTCAACATGTAAATTCGACAATGACGCATAATGAATATCATATTAAACGTTCATTTCAGCCTGACGAACACATTTGTTCAGCTTAAATTATTTTGGACTCATTATACGCTTCGTGCATGCGACGTCATGAATTTTAACTGCAGTGTAAGCAGGAATTTATTTCTTTCAGCGCGGGGTCATGGGTTCGGGTCCAAAGTCAGGGAAAGTGTTATTGGAATTTCTAAGGCCCACTCCCACCATAAATCACTTAATGCATTTAGAGCTTATCGAATTTAAAACATCGTTTTTTTATGTTTGACAGAATCAATATTAATTTAGCCCATTCCCAACTACGTTAAGGTCGACTTCCAGTGTAATTAGATGCAACCGAATACCAGTATTTAGATGGACTGATTGCCTATCTAACCACCACAACCCGATACCCCTTAGCAAGACTGGCTTGTCAGACTTCTGGGGGCCTAACTCTGCCCACCTCTTTGGTGAATACTGGCGGGATTATGTTTGTAAAGCAGGAACCCGCTGTTTTCAGCATTTCTATTGAATCATGTCTCAGCGAAACTATTTGGACTAATATGTGCCCGAAATCGCATTAAATTAATACTTACCTATTAAATTGTGAAATTACACATAATCAGCCTATAATGTTCCCACTGCTGGGACACAGGCGTCTTCTCTTTAAGAGGGAGTGAGCCGTAGGTAATCCACCACGCGGGCCCCGTGCGGGTTGGTAGATGTCACATGTCTTCGAATTTTTGGTTCTAGGACATGTCGGTTTCCTCACGATGTTTTCCTTCACCGTTTTGAGAGCAGTGGTGAAATTACGCTGAATCTTGAATATTAATTAAGCTTAACTATTTCGGTTCAGTAATTAATATCAGTGCTCGTGCCTTCTCTGTATGAGAAGAGGCCTTTGTACTGCAGTGGCACAGTAATAGGCTGGTAAGTATTTCGTTTCACCCGATTAAATATTACAAACTAGCACTTCCCCCGCGGCTTCGCCTGCGTGGATGTCTTAAAACATCTCACAAGATAAAAAATCCTTCCTTACTATTTGTCTACATTATAAAGGGAACCTCTGTGCAAAATTTCAGCTTACTAGGTCTCGTCCGGTAAGGACCAGGCCCGAGCCGACGGCGCGTTGTGTGCCACGCGCGCCTCAAAGAGATGTCAGCAAAAGATGGGGTCCAATAGGGCCGATGCCGCTGGGGTCGCGGGTTGTTTGAAAAAGATACCGTGGCCCTGGCATAGGCAACTGAATTAAGACACGCCCTTCCGCTCCACCCAGAGCGGGAGAAGTCATTTGATGATTTCCCATCCACAAAAAAAAAAAAATGTCCAAGGGTTTGGGCCGGGCGTTGATGAGTCAGTCAGTCCGTCAGGACTTCTCTTTTTATATATTAAAAGAAGATAATAACAGTATTCAGTAACCATAATAATACTCAGATAATACTCGATGATATAAATACTAATTATTTTTTGACTAGTTCAACAGAAATTTTTAAAAAATAATTAAGTATTTCATTGACGCAGTTTCATTCTTGCATCGTCGTCAGCAGAACAGTTGTAAGACATGGTGACCTTATTGGTGATGTTCTTCAGGAAGGTCAGGTGCGTAGTACTCGCAACCGGCGTGCGTGTATGACCAGATGAACGTAAACGAGGCAAAAGGAGTATGTAAGGATCGTAGCAGGCGGCGTTCTGTAGTTTCTGCCTACCCCCACGGGAAGAAGGCGTGGGTTTATATATGTATGTATTTCATTGCCTTTTAATTGCAAAAAAAATATCTTCAGACCAATTTTATGGTACGAAGGAAAATCGGTTATAAATATCCGAAGCCTCAATTTGACCCTCATAAATTTTTACCTATGAGAACCTACACATCTGACCCATTCTACGAGGAAAATGCGGTTCATCATTGTGTTTTTCTAGTTCATTAGCAACCCCGGTATAAAAATAACCAGTCATGCTTTAGCAAGAGTGCGATCACCTCTTTCATTCAAGAAATTGAAGCTTGGGTTTTTGACGACGCGATTGTCAATTGTTTTCGAGTGTTCGAGTATTCTAGAACATTGCTGAATTTTGAATTTCGATTTAAACCTGACAGATTTTAAAATTATCTTAACACAAATAGCAAAATAACGATACAATATCGTTCTAAGTAGTGTATGAATCTGTCAGTAAGGATAATGGTTTAAACCATTTATGTAAAGTATTAAAGGACCAATTTGGCTTCTAACACACAAAGACGTCTTATGAAATTTCTTCAGATAAATGGAAACCAAAAGAAACTCAGCTTTTCACTACCCAAATCGAATCCTCACAAAACGCGACAGCTTTGCAAGCTGACAGAACAAAGAGACAAACTTGCGGTATACTAAAAGCTCTCTCTTTGATTGCAGGAGCGCGGTATAGACATGGTGGTGGTATTGGTATGACAGTATGTTTGTGGGACACGGTACGGCCACTTGGCAGCCGAGAGCCCTACAGTTGATGCATTTCGGTACTTCTAGTTTCCGTGCTAGTTTTTATGTTCGTGTTTTTTTCTTTACGCTGTTGTGTTTGCGGATGAGTTCTTCTGTTCGGCCAGGTTTGTGTTCTATTTTTGAAAACTTGACGGTTTTATTCAACAAACACTATAGGTATATTTTGTCCTTGTCAGACTTCGTTGAATGCAACAAGAAGCTAAAAACAAAATAAGCAATGTATTCGAAGGACGCATATAAAAAGTTTAAGAAATGGGGGGCTACAATGAGTCATCTCATCAAATTACAGTAACATTTCTGAATACTTACCTACTATACAATTATACATGTCATGTCTTCCCGTAATATGAGTCGAGTTCACTAAAACAGGTAGGTATCGAATCTCCTATTAAAACAATACCCTTGGTTTAAGTTCTTGAACTGCGGGATAGCTCATAAACTGTTTGTAATGAAGTAGTTTCACTTATATCTCTATCACTATTAATGCCACGTTGACTTAGAGCAGGAACTAAATTTTAGATTGCTCGATTGCTAGTGTGAGAGAGAGACGGGGACTATATACGACCTATAGCACCATACTATTTTCTCAACGGAACCATGATGGATCCACGACCTTTTTTCTCGTCTTAGTACGGCCTCTGAATAGAACAAGAATAATATGATGTATAAAAGGTTCTACATAAAAATATACCCAGTAGGCTTGTTCGTAACCGCAACAGTTGTAAAGGACTCGTAATTTCGGAAAAATATAAAACAGTAAAAGAGAAATGTGTAATGAAACGTTGAATGAAATATGTAGCTGTAATGCTTGCCTGTTCTTTATTACAGGCCGCTCAGATCTTGTGGCCAAGTGGGCCCTGCAAGTTTTTTTTAGGGTTCCGTACCAAAATGGTGAAAAGGAACCCTTATGGTGCGACTCAGTCTGTCTGTAAAAAAAATACAGTCAACTTCGGAGATAATGGGGGGGAGGGGTTTGATTCTTCCTTTTTGAAGTAGGTTTGCTTCAAACAATCTCGTCTCGACCTGTAGAGAGAAATTCAGAACCAAATATTCCTAGACCCCTGAGACTTTTTTTTTGTGGATGGGAAATCATCAAATGACTTCTCCCGCTCTGGGCGGAGCGGAAGGGCGTGTCAGACTTTTACTGACTAAAACCCACCCCCGTGTTCCTTCAGTTGCCTGTGCCAGGGCCACGGTATCTCCTGTGGTATCTCTTTCGAACAACCCACGACCCCGGCGGCGCTCGCGACCCCTGGGCCCGGACCTGTCCAGAGACCAGAATAGCAATGCATGATCTACCCGAAACCGAAACTATTTTCAATTTTCACTAAGATTATTGTAAAATATTCAATTTAATTCTAAGACCGAAAGAGTGTCACTCTTCTGCGAAAAATCATTCAGAAAAAGACGACATTTGCTGAACGCCATCTATCGGATACAGTGGTTAAACTCGAAGCTCGCTCTGCGTACAATAAATACAAAGTGAAACCCAGATTGATTTAAAAGTTGTTATGATTAGGTACTCGTATTATATTATATTACAAAAACTAAAAAAAAATAATTTTACGATTTTTTAAAACAATATTATGGGATTTGAACTCGCACCATGTAGTGCGGTAAACGGTCGCCTGACCTTACCGCTGAATTCCCCGTTGACATATTGTTGAATAGCTGTTCCCTTGCAATTTATAATATTACTGCCCCGCTCCTTTATAACAATAGCGTGATTATTATGTTCCCAGAGTTAAATTCTGATTAACTAAATAACATGTCATTTTCTGCATTCAATTACGAACAAAAACCTTTTAAAATCAATATTGCTTACCTCCCATAACATACGGCGTGATATTATGTAGCCTAAAGCCTTCCTTGGTTTACAAAGAACATTTTTGCTGAATTTCAATTCAATCTATCCAGTAGTTTTGGCGTGAAGCCGTAACATACACATAGACAAACAGACAAACAGACAAAAATTCTAAAAAGTCACTTTTTGTCATCAGTTACGTTTTTCTAACAAAAGCCACTTATTTTTTCTCGAAAATTCTCAATGTACAGTTTTTCTTTCGTTACTGTTTTATTATATGTATAGATTATATTACAGGAAAAATAAAACGATCTCTCTAAATAGCACACTTTTTCAGAAATCGGACGGAACCCTCAGTGCGCGAGTCCGACTCGCTTTTGACCGGTTTTTTTTTAAATGGACCCTGTGCTCAGAACCTTGTTTGCCTACTGCCAGCAGCATAGAGGCTCCTTCAAACAGGCGCGCGACATGCGGTGCCTTTATGTGTCACGTGTAACTGGGTTGCCGAAATATAATTTAATCGTGTGTCGTCAAATACCTACATACGGTCCCTGATACAAGGCAAATAGATCAATGGAAGCTCATCCATGAGCAAATTTGGTTACGTAATTCCAGCGCCGACACACATGAACGCGTGTTTCCAATTTTGCGTACAATGACACCTGGTAACCTATTTCTGGAATGCAGGTTACACGGTAGATACACAAGAAAAGTAAATTATTCTATTGTGCGAGTTATCGAACACAACTCCTTAATTAAACCAATCAATCTGCCTAGCCTTTTCCCAACTACGTTGGGGTCGGCTTCCAGGCTAACCGGATGCAGCTGAATACCAGTATTTTACATGGAGCAACTGCCTATCTGACCTCCACAACCCAGTAACTGGGCAATACGATACCCTTTGGTAAGACTGGTTGTCACACTTTCGGTCTTCTGACGACCCGTAACGACTGTCAAAGATCCACAAATGACAGCCAGGACCAAACGGCTTAGCGTGCTTTCCGAGGCACGTAGGAGTCTCGTTATGTAAAGATGGTCACCCATCCACGGATCAACCCCTAACCTGATGGATCGAGCCGTGCGGCTATTATAGACACGAGCTCCTCGGTAGATATACACGGTAGATAGACAGTAAAAGTAAATTGTTCTATTGTGCGAGTTATCGAACACAAATCCTTAATTAAACCGGTCCCTAACAATAATTGACCGGGCAACTAGAAATACGATATTACCTACTATGCTACACATGCTGTTACTAAACATTTGGAACCCGCTCCAACGATAAACATTAACCCCTCTAAATTAACAGTCACATGTAAATATTTCACAAAGTGGGAGTTGAGAACAAAGCGTATAAACCCGACGCAGAAATCCGAATCTCACCTCTTTTGTTACCACTATTTTGTATAGAGGGGAATGTTCGTCGTTCCTTTGTTACGAAGTTTCCACTGCACAGAATCCACAATATAACTCAATGTTTCGATAAAAAGTTTGTGTGCGATTGATTGTACCGCGCCGATTATCCGACTGATTGGGAATTAAAAATCACTGATGACTTTGACGCACTTTTCCGATTAAATGTTAATTTTGAATGGATCTATGTGAGTTGTTTCTCACATTTGTTACCTTTCGCTGAATTAATTAAAAATGGTATGAATTTAATGGAATTCGGATGTACTTACAACAAATTATTGGAAGAAGAGGAGTGAGCTAATTTTTCGGGTATAAATTGTGTAGTGATCGAAAAATAAATACGTACGTTTTGTTTTGGGAGAAGCCAAGATAGAGGATACTGACTTTCGACCTGTGACACTAAGATTATGACTTCGAAGTTGAAGTTAGAAGCATTGAAGTTATTGAAGCAGCAGCAGTTCATGGGACTAATCATAACTTAAGCTCCATTTAAATGGTACAAGTTATTACAAGTTGCCTGTAGCTTGCACCGTTTAGAAACCGAACCGAAACCGAAACCGAACTGAACCGTTTGAATGAAGTTTTTACTATAAAATTGAAGCAACAATTGACTGGCACCGTTTATACAACGCGTAGTTACCGGGAAAATTAGTTACCATTCAAAACAGACTGGTAATAGGTGTAAACAGAATTGCACTGCATGCAAGTTCTGTTTGGAATGACCACACTTGCATTCAACTATACTGTATGCTATTTTATGGAAATTGCGTTCGGGCAAACACTCTTGTATGCAATTCTTGAATGGCAATAATTGACCATGCTTTGTGGCATGCGATTATTGCTCTTGAACGTTCCAGAAACTTGCTCCGTATAAATGAGGCTTTACTTGGAAATCATGATGAGTCATAATTAACTTCTGATATATACGGATTTATATACAGCGTGTATCAGAAAAAAGTGGTCTTATTTAAGGGTCTGTACCACAACAGAACATCAAACTGAACTTCTTTCTTCATGGGACCAACATCGTAATTGCCAAAAATTATCATCTGTCCATTACAAAACTTCAATACCTACTCGAGCCAAACGTATGGGACAGCTCATATTTTTTTTTTTTTTTACCTAAAGAGCTACGGGGGTTGGGGCTAAGTAATAACAGCCGCGCGAGTCAACCGGTCAGGTTGGCTTGCCGTAAAAAAGATACCGTGGCCCTGGCTTATGCAACTGAAGGAACACGGGTGGGTTTTAGTAAGTAAAAGTCTGACACGCCCTTCCGCTCCACTCAGAGCGTTAGAAGTTATATGATGATTTCCCATCCACCAAAAAAAAAAAAAAAAAATTTTGGCTTGCCGTGGTGGTGTGGTGGATGGGTGAGCTTCTTTTCATACGAAGACCAACCGTGCCTTGAAAAACACGCTAAACCACGCTTTAATTCGTGGATCTTTGTCAGTCGTTATGGATCGTCAGAAGCCCGAAAGTCTGAAACTATAGTCTTACCAAGGGGACTACCAAGGGGGGGGATTACCAAGGGGTATCGTATTACCCAGTAACTGGGTTGTGGAGGTCAGATAGGCAGTCACCCCATGTAAAAGTACTGGTATTCAGCTGCATCCGGTTAGACTGGAAGCCGACCCCAACATAGTTGGGAAAAGGCTAGGGCCAGTCAGCTGATGACATACTTAAAAAACTACCAAGAAATATACAAAAAATAATAAAGAAGCAATCTCCAAAAGCAAATGATATTCCCAACATCCTAGTTCCAACACTCGTGTATTGAGACAGAACACGATGTTTGCCGACAAACAGATCGCGTCAGTCGAGCACAATAGATCCTTTGCGTTGTATTTGAAGGAGAGTACCTCTCTGTCAATGCAACCCGGTGATTTTCAGTATTCGAATTTCTGTTGTCTACTAAAGCGGGTGGAATTTTGGTATTTGTTCGGCTTGGTTTTTTCTCTTTGGAATTAGGTTGACTGGTAGAGTATCCCTTGTGGCGAAAGCGTAGGGTAGACCGCGAAATACAAATTTTTTCAAGTTTTTTACAATTTGGGTTGTATCTTGATCAAAATATGATACGCCACAATAAAACATATGTATTTACATAATTTTAACCATACAAATCATCAATACATCTCTAAGTTAGATTTGCCGTGGTTTGGTGTGATTTCAGAAATCAGACCAAACCACGGCAAATCTAATTAAGTATCTAATATGTATTGATGATTTTTATGGTCAAAATTATGTAAATACATGTTTGTTATTGTCGCGTATCATACTTTGATCAAGATACAACCTGACACGGACCTGCAAATTGCAAAAAACCCAAAAAAAAAATGAATTTCGCGGGCTACCACTGCGCATCCCCGAAGGCGAAAGTGCCAGGGTAGCCTGTGAAATTCAAATTTTCTTAAGTTTTTTGCAATTTGCAAGTCAATATTAGGATGTATATTGATGAAAATATGATTCGCAACCGTACCTAATTATAATCATTATAGTGATCAATACAACACTTTAAAGCCAGGTAATCCTATTGAATGAGTATTTCATGAAATTTTAACTTTGAGGATTATATGAACTTATGGAATTGTGTTGATTATAATTCTGTAAATACATATTTTTTACAGTTGCGAATTATATTTTATTCAACCTTTCTAATACTGACTTGCAACTTGTAAAGAAGAAAACAATAAAAATTATAGGTATACAGAATGCTGAGCCGGAAAAATCCACCTGATAATTTAATCCCCTAATTACTATTAACGACAAAGAGGCGAATCTTAACTTGTTTCTGAAGGGGAGTACGCTATGGAGTAATGACGTCATCTTAAACAGTCGAAAGTACCTCCTCTTTCAAAATATAATGACATTACGAACTCAAACAAAATTAATTAAAAAATATCTACCAACTGATGCGGAGATAACAAAACGACAATGAAAATACTGGCAAGAGTCGTGCGAGTATTTTGAAATTAATAAAAACTACCTTTTGACTAGCTGTACAACAGAGTGTACGAGAAAGGTGTGTTCAAATTTAAGGGTGACCATCAAACTGAACAACTTTCTCCATGGGACCAACATCGTAATCCCGAAAAAATTATCAACTGTCCCTTAGAAAACTTCAATACCTACTCGAAGCAAATGTATGGGAGGGCTGAACTAAAACCAAACCTACGATAAAGTTGGTAGAAGTCTGCCAGACACGTTCCTAAGAACAATAACTCCGTTTAATTGAGAGTGGTTTACAAACTGACATGATTGCCCATCCCAAAATGTGCTAACATAAACCAAATATAAAGCTAATAAACAAAAACAAAACAACTGTTATAAGCCCCCCACCACACAACGTTTAAAATTTTCTCCCGCACGGCTAATATAACGCAGGATAAGCAAAACACTCGATATCTATTTTTACGGCCGCAGCCTCTATTCATCTTATCTTGGCGGGTATTTAGGCGGGGAACGGTAATGGTGTTTACCCACAAAGGTCTGCCCCCATCCGACTAAGGAATAAGTTCTTTTTTTTATTTATTTATTTGTAAAGTAGCTTCATTATCGGACCTCTGTTTATTTCTCGTGCGCGTCGTTGCGACAATTTTGTCTGATACCGCCTTAATAAAACGACTTACCAGCTTCCTTTTTTATTTATATTGGATTTTCTTTGTGGCTGTATTCAATTACAATGGATTTTTTAAGGGGAGTGCGTTCTCTTGACCTATTTCGAGTTACGATCGTTTGAGAGGGCAATGAAAGTGAAATATATTGGGGCTATTGTCGGTTTATTTTATTAGGTACTTTTGAAATTAACTACAACAGTACCAGTAGATTTAACTTTTCATCTCTTCGTAAAATAATTTATTTTCAAAGCCACAATTATAATTTATCTTCTTAGATCTTTTATATCCATACTAGCTTTTGACCGCGGTTTCGCCCGCGTGGATGTCGGAAATTGTCCCACGGGAACATACTGCCGGGATAAAAAAAATCCTGTGTTAATCCAGGTTATAATCTATCTGTGTGCCAAGTTTCATCCAAATCCGTTCTGTGATTTTAGCGTGATAGAGTAACAAACATCCAAACATCTAAACATTAAAACTTTTACATTTTTATTATTAGTAGGGTAGTAGGATAAATAAAAATGAAATGCTGTTCGTCGGTAAGAGCATCACTTGAGAACAGCTGGACCGATTTGGCAATTATTTTATTTTAAAATGTTCGTTATAGTCTGAAATAAGTTTTAATCGAAAGAAAAATTTTAAAATTTATCCGGAAAATGTTCAAGTTCGGGAAAAACAGAACGTCCTTATTTCTGTGTGATTTTTGTATGAACAACGTCTGTCACCCAGCTAGTTTTTAATATTTAAATTTCTTTTTATTAAATCTTTTGTTAATCTTTAGTATGCCTACCCTATCTGTATAATATCCTTCAAACTTTTCTTTTGCTGTGCCCGACAGGGTCCACGATTGTTACTACAGTTAATTTCTACTCTCCACCTAAGCATAAAAATTGTGGAATGCAGTAAATAATTGAGTCAATCTGCCTAGCCTATTCCCAACTATGTTGGGGTCGGCTTCCAGTCTAACCGGATGCAGCTGAATAATTGAATGCAGTAAATAATTGAATATTGAGTTAAATCAGTAAAATCAAGTACATTATCTGGTGCCTTTAATTTGTTCTGTAGTCCTTATGTAAAGGCGTGGATTTTTCCATGAGGAATTTCTTAGTAACAGCCTTCTTTTTTTTTTTTTTTGAGGGTGGGAAATCATCAAATAACTTCTCCCGCTCTGGGTGGAGCGGAAGGGCGTGTCAGACTTTTACTGACTAAAACCCACCCGTGTTCCTTCAGTTGCCTATGCCAGGGCCGCGGTATCTTCTTCAAACAACCCGCGACCCCAGCGGCGTCGGCCCTATTGGACCCCATCACTTGCTGACATCTCTTTGAGGCGCGCGTGGAACACAACGCGCCGTCGACTCGGGCCTGGTCCTTACCGGACGGCGAGCTACCCGCTACTCACCGTGCGCAGGCCCGCGCCTACGGTGGCCGGAAATCGCCTCGCGATTCCCGCCGCCCAGGGCGTCTCCTGCGGCGACTGAGGGCGTGAGGCTGCCTCTCCCTCACGCGTTCCGCCTCCTCCTTCGCGAGCATCACTGCTTCGCAGAAGGAGGTGACGGCCTCCCATGCACTCTCGCTCCGCACCATGGCCTGAACCAGGCTCGGATGCGAGAGATCGCCTCCGTGAGAACACGGCGGTGCTCTGCCCAAGCCGGGCAGACCTCCACTGTATGCTCCACCGTGTCCTCCGGGCGATCCACACAATGGTGACACCCGGGCGTTTCCTCCCGCCTTATGCGAAACAGGAACCTCCCGAAACAGCCGTGTCCGGTGAGGACCTGCGTCAGGCGGAAGGTGAGGACGCCGTGGCGCCGCTCTAACCACTCCTCAAAGAGGGGACTTATCGCCGCAATTGTGGCGTGCCCAGCGCTGGGTTGTGACAGTCGCGCTCTCCATGTCGCCATGAGATCCCGCCGGAGCTCTGTCCGCTGTACCGTGATTTCTCGCGGCAGCGGAGTTACGCCCCGGCGTTTCGCCTCCTCGCGCCACTCCCACACGTGCGCGAGGACCTTTGCCTCCAGATCCCACGGCGGCAATCCGGCAAGGAGGCTCGCCGCCTCCCGGGAGACCGTGCGGTATCCCCGGACTAGCCGGATGGCCATGACCCTCTGGGACGCGTTCAACCGTTGGGCTGGCCGCAGCCTTAGGGAACGCGCCCACACCGGTGCCCCGTAAAGGGCCATGGACCGCACGACCCCCGCGTAGAGCCTCCGGCAGGAGGCGTTTGGACCCCCCCGATTGGGCAGGAGCCGCCTCAAAGCAGCCCCAGCCCGCTCCAGTCTGGGAGCCAAACGTCGGAAATGCTCCACGGAGTTCCACCGGCTGTCGAGGACGAGTCCCAGGTACTTCATCGTCGACCCGACTCCGATGTGAACCCCTCCTACCGTTATTTGGGAACCCGACGGTGGCGCATTCCGAGGACCATGAAAACACATGGCCTCGGACTTGTGCAGGGCCACCTCGAGTCCCAACTGCCGGATCCTCTCCACGACTATCGCAACCCCGCGTGTCGCTAAATCAGCCGCCGCCTGGTGCGACCTCTCCTGCGCCAGGACCAGCGTGTCGTCAGCGTAACATACTACGCTGACGCCGCTAGGGAGGTCGGCGCAACAGCCGCAGCAGCAGAGTAGAGCAGGGTAACAGCCTGGAGTTTGGAAGTTGGCGGTGTGATACCCCCGTGCCTCGAAAAGCACGTTAAGCCGGTGGCCCTGCGCCTGATCTCTCTCCTGCAGGGGCTACACTATGCGCTTTAAACGCTTTAAACATCGCGGTTATTGTTCCGTTGTTCAACGCGATGACTTGAGTGGCCACACTTGAACGGTCAACGTCAATGCTCATTGAATTCACACCCCTCGTCCATAGGCCATAGAGTATAGCAACTATTAAAAAGGCCATCGGCAATGTGAATGCCGTTGTCAAATTATATCCGCCCTTCAACGCGATGATCAACGGCGATGTCCGTATAGTGTAGCCCCGGAATCCGGTCGTGTCGGATTGCCGTCCCATCGGACTATGAGTGAGAGGGAAGAGAGAGAAAACTTATTTGCATATCAATAACGTTTTTTTTTTGTTTAACCGAGTCTTACTTAAATCAAAGTGAAAAAAAACTCTCAAAAAATTGGTCATCATCATCATCTGCCTAGCCTTTTCCCAACTATGTTGGGGTCGGCTTCCTGTCTAACCGGATGCAGCTGAATACCAGTATTTTACATGGAGCGACTGCCTATCTGACCTCCACAACCCAGTAACTGGGTAATACGATACCCCTTGGTAAGACTGGTTGTCAGACTTTCGGGCTTCTGACGACCCGTAACGACTGTCAAAGATCCACGAATAACAGCCGGGACCAACGGCTTAACGTGCTTTCCGAGGCACGGAGGAATCTCGGTATGTAAAGATGGTCACCCATCCACTGACCAACCCCGGCAAGCGTAGCTTAACCTGACGGATCGACCCATACAGCTGTTATTACTTAGCCACGAGCTCCTCAAAAAAAAAAAAAAAAAAAAATTGGTCATAATCAGTTTAAAAAAAATTATACTACTTTCTTTCATATTTTCATTGTTGGCAAGTGGCAACAATTTACCAGAAAGAATTAAAAATTCTTCGTTCATGATTCGTAAATAAATGTTAATTAAAAATATCTTGTTTTGCTCACCCTACCCAATTTATTCGATTTGACAGCTATGACGTCACAGCATGGCGCTAAGTCGATCCTATTCTTATTTGAAACGCATTGTATGTGCACACACGGCTGCATTATAATATCGCTCGCACCGAAGGCTGGTCTCCGTTGAAATTATTATTACTACAGCTTTGTACTTATAATGTACTAGCTGACCCGACAGACGTTGTCCTGTCCCAATTTCAATATTCCCATATAAAATCCACTTTCAGTTTTCCAGAATTTTCCAATTTTCCCGGCAACTTTACCAATTTTTCTCATCGTTTAAACCTTTCCTGGATTACGTCAAACATTTCAAAACCAAAATCAGATAAATCAGCCCAGCCGTTCTTGAGTTATAAAATTACAACGAAAAGTGGCATTGATTTTTATAGATAATAGATTTGGTTGTTAGATTTCCTTCGAGAGCAGTAATGACTCGGTTTACACTCAATCTAACATTAGTATTCTCTGTGACATGTTTGCTAAGTTTATGTATCAAAAGCATTTGATACATAAACTTAGCAAACATGTCACAGAGAATACTAATGTTAGATTGAGTGTAAACCGAGTAATTAAAAGTAAATAAAAAGACACCCGAAATCCGAATCTCTTGATATCTGCAGATTAAACAGTCGAAGCTGTGTAGTCTATCCATCTGACTATTACATACTGAAATCCTTGATTCCAATTGATGTTATTTCAACTTCAAACAAATATCAACTTTATACCACTGTTAATTAGTTGATTTCAGAAAGAGTAATACTATTGAAAAGATGATTAATGTTTGAAGTTGTAGCGCAAATTGTACCTACTTCATATGTCGGTATTAAAGTTATTTATCCAAAAACATATAATAATATTTTTACTTTAATGTTCGGAAACCAAATGCGGCACACAGTATTTGTTATGCTTGATTTGGTTGCAAATCTTAGGTGGAGTCACCCGGGGCTATTGTAGCCAGGGAGCGAATGTTATGTGTAATGTTGTGTTTGTGTGTTATGTTGTGTGTGTTATGTTTGTGTTGTTATGTTGTTGTGGGGTTGATTAATACTCGACAGCATGGAAACGCAACATTAACGAGTTATCTCAATCCGTTACATTTACCCCCTGGCTACAGCCCCGGGTGACCATACGTGGTAGGATTTTGGTATGTAACCCTGCTTTAATCATAACTAGCAACGACCAGCGGTTTCACCCGCGTAGACAGGGATAAAAAATAGCTTATGTGTTAATCCAGGGTATACGCTATCTAAATACCAAATTTCATTCAAATCGGTTTAGGCGTTTGAGCGTGAGGCGCGCCTTTATAATATTAGTGTGATGAATGTGGGTGTATGTAAACCCGTGCTTAACCCTTCGGGGGAAATAAGCGTGGTG
Organism: Cosmia trapezina; assembly: GCA_905163495.3. Lineage (NCBI taxonomy): Eukaryota > Metazoa > Arthropoda > Insecta > Lepidoptera > Noctuidae > Cosmia > Cosmia trapezina. The sequence goes on from LR991028.1 coordinate 7,493,000, forward strand.
TATGTAGTCGTATGTTCCTAAAATTCTTAGCAAACGATTCTACGTACATAAATATTCTGGAGTTATTTAATTATAATTATCTTAAGCGCAGGCCACACTGCGAACGAAGCGAAACGAAGCTAAGTCCGTTTAGATTTCTTCCGCGTCTCTTCTTACTTCGGTTCTCACACGAAAAAGGAAGTGTGAAAAGACGCGGAAGAAAGCTAAACGAACCGATAATCAACGCAATCTAAGAAGTCTGATTTGACGTTTCTCATTATACCTACATGCCGCGATAACTTTGTATGAACGCGTCTACGTAAGAAATTGAAAAATCAAGTCCTATCCTAATTAATGACGAAGTTATCCATATACTACAACAATGAGTATCATTCGTAAGAACACACAAGTTTCACTTAATATTGAAAAAATGCACTCAAAAACACGAATTAATCGTTGATTAATATTCCGACAGGACGTTATTCCAATGTCATGGCTTTGGGTTGATTTTATTTTGCGTTGATTATAGCTTCGTTTAGCTTCGTTCCCAGTGTGACCTGCGCTTTACACGAGTTACGTCAGTGAAGATCCGCAAAATGGTATTAAATTTTAATTGCTAAACCCCTGTCATGTTTAATATTGCTTCAAGTTACCTTGATACATTAACATAGCAAAATCTTATCTCCTGCTAGAGTTTGTAACTTAGCTTATTCAAACAAGATGACTTTTATTGTTTTAGGCCCATTATCACCACGAATCAATAAATACGTTTGGCCCTTTATGTGATATAACATCGTTCTGTTTCTGTCAATCTTTTGAAGATGACAGAGACAAATGGTATTTTAATTAGTATGTATAGCACTAAACGAATTTTGTGATGCAGGCTTTAATGTTTATGAACAAAATTAAAAAAAAATGCTCTCTTTTTTGGTATTGTTCATCGAATCGTTGAGCTCCTTAAGTTTTTATTGTGGCATTTATTTAACTCACGAGTTTATTAGATAACACAATATAAATGTGTTTTTAATAATTAGTACTCTAATTGATTACATTTTTCAAAAAAGCATCAATCATAAAAAAATTAAAATAATCTTCCGCATTTTGTTTAATGAGAAAATCTCATTACATCTAGATGGGGAGCAGGCGGCCGTCATGAAGCGGATCATAAGTTATGACTTTGAAAAATTGCAAATTTTTAATGAAATTGGGGTAATTTTGGTACTAAAAACGTGAATTTTAAATAGCAATTACTTTTTTATTTTCAATAACAATAAGATTTTTATCACTTTTTGGTCATGTAATTACAGTAGCAACATTACAAAAACCCTGTCCAATCTGACAGGGCACATAGGTATCTACACCTATGTGCCCTGTCAGATTGGACAGGGTTTTTGTTACACATTGTAAATAGAAAGTATTTTGTTTTATTTGTATCAAATATATAGCATAGTAAAACTACATTTTGATTAAAACGGTAGGTAGCAAGATAGATGAAAACAAGAAAATAAATAGGTATACGAGAAAATTACAGTGCTTTCACAGAATTAAAGTTAGTGAAGCGACTTTATTACCTGAACACACAGGGGAGTACTGTATCCATATATCGGTATCTCGAAGAGTATCGATACCGATATAAATTATACTCAAGTATACGAGTCTCAGGATGAGGCGGATAATAAACTTTATCATAGGTGTATAAAAATACAGGTGAGAGTAACATAATATAACAGCTTTGTATAAGTATAGGTAGAGAAAAGGCGCAGGCTGAGCGTGAAGGCGCAGAATAATAATGTTGCAGTAGTAGAGAACGGCCAAAACGACGCGCTTTGAAATCTAAGTGTATTAGTAGTGTTACCAGGGCCCCAAATCTGCTATTTTTTATATTCCAACACGATCCCATTGTCACTGCATTATCATTTTGCTAAAAGTTCGTAATCTGCTAAATTCATAATTTTATACAATGGTGTGTCAGTGGTTGACCATTGGAAAGTCATAATGACGCCATTATGACGCCATTATACTAATATAATGGCGTCATAATGGCGTCATTATGACTTACCAAACTTGTCAAAATCAACAATTATGAAATCAATGATAGACCATTCTGACACCATTGTAATAGCAGACTTGAGGCCCAGTAGGCATGCAGTTTGAATGCACGGCAGTTACGCATGGATGGACGCGGATTTATCTACCAAGCGGCCGTAGGTAATTAATTCAAGGTCACTGTCCAGACGAACTACTGTAACTTTATTATTCTGTGGTCTGTCCCATAGAAAACTTCAATAGGTACCTACTCGACGCAAATGTATGGGACGGATGATTATTTTTCGCGATTACGATGTTGGTGTCAAAGATCCACGAATGACAGCCGGGACCAACGGCTTAACGTGCTTTCCGAGGCACGGAGGAGTCTCAGTATGTAAAGATGGTCAACCATCCACTGACCAACCCCAACTACTTTTGACCCTAATCACAGTTCAAAAAAACGAAGGGCGGACAGAGTGTGCCAGACTGAGCCGGCCAATGTTGTACTGGTGAAACGTTAGTATCACTTCTCTGGCCCTGTTTTGTACAACAGAGTAAGTAAATAAAATTTGAAATATCTATTCACTTAGGTACCTCACGGGAGTGTAGAGCGCTCACGGGCAAATGCCTCCTAAGCCTGACGTATGAGGAGTTACAAAATCTGGTGACAGATACTTGATTTACCTATGATTTAAATATATCCTGGCATTCTAAGTATACTATCAAACACAGACATATACAGGTACACCCTGCACACATACATACATACACACACATATCACATTAGAGAACTGGAACATGATAACCAAATTTTGAATTTAAGTTATTAAAAATAAAAGGAATTCAATGTAATTAATAATATTTTAGTTAAATAGTTGATACTTTTACTTTTGGTTCTATTATAACTATTTTTTTATTGCTTATATAATAAACTAGCTTTTGCCCGCGGCTTCGCCCGCGTGGATGTCGGAAAATATCCCATGGGAACGTTCATGTGGAAAACATAGGGCATATCCCTAACTTAAGAAATGCTGGGTTTCCCATACAAACTTTCATCCCTTTTATCACCCCTTGTAGGATTATGTTTTAAGACAAAAAGTAGCCCATGTCCTTTCCCAGGATGCTATCTATAGCCTTGCCAAACTTTATCGAAATCCGTGCAGTTTTGTAAATTTTAAAATCAACCCCTGTTTTACCCACTTCGGGGATGATTTTTAAAAAAACGCTGACCCGCATATTTCCTAACTTCTTACCAATAGCATAAATTTGTTATCCCTAACTTAAGAAATACTGGGTTTCCCTTACAAACTTTCATCCCCTATATCACCCCCTGTAGTATTATTTTTGAAAAAAATAGTATCCTATGTCCTTTCCTGGAATGCTATATAAAGCCTTGCCAAATTTTGTCGAAATCCTTGCAGTTTTGTAAATTTTAAAATCAACCCCTATTTTACCCCCTTAGGGGATGATTTTTCAAAAACGCTGAACCGCATATTTCTTTATTTCCTATCAAAAGCATACATTTTAATTTTCACATCCCTAACTTAATACTGAGTTTCCCATACAAACTTTCATCCTCTATATCACCCCCTGTAAGATATTTTTTTAAGACCAAAAGTAGCCTTTGTCCTTCCCCAGGATGTTATATAAAGCCTTGCCAAATTTTATCGAAATCCGTGTAGTTTTGTAAATTTTAAAATCAACCCCTATTTTACCCCTTAGGGGATGATTTTTCAAAAATGCTGAATCGCATATTTCTTAATTTCCTACCAATAGCATAAATTTGTTATGCCTAACTTAAGAAATACTGGGTTTCCCTTACAAACTTTCATCCCCTATATCACCCCCTGTAGTATTATTTTTGAAAAAAATAGTATCCTATGGCCTTCTTCTGGATGCTTTATAAAGCCTTGCCAAATTTCGTCGAAATCCATGCAGTTTTGTAAATTTTAAAATCAACCCCTATTTTACCCCCTTAGGGGATGATTTTTCAAAAACGCTGAATCGCATATTTCTTTATTTCCTATCAAAAGCATACATTTTAATTTTCACATCCCTAACTTAAGAAATACTGAGTTTCCCATACAAACTTTCATCCCCTATATCACCCCCTGTAGGATTATTTTTGAAAAAAAAAGTAGCCTATGTCCGTCCCCAGGATACCATCTATAGCCTTGCCAAATTTTATCGAAATCCGTTCAGTGGTTTAGGCGTGAAAAGGTAACAGACAGACAGACAGACAGACAGACAGACAGACAGACAGACAGACAGACAGAGTTACTTTCGAATTTATAATATTAGTATGGATGTTGGAAGGCCGACTTCTCCCCTCTCGGAGGAGGACGCTAATGGCTATAACACAGTTTTTAAACGAATGTTGCTGTTAAAGAACACTAATGTAAACCTGTTTTTTGTTCCAAAAAATATTTGACTTGAATTGCTTAAACCTTTTGATTTTTTTAAGTTACCGTAGCCTACTTAGAAAACCTTAAATAGACTTCGGACCCAAGTAGGCCGCAGCAAGGTCAACTTCTACAAGTAGGGGTACATGGATGGCTCAAATCTCTGCAGACCATGGCTCACTAGCATCTTGCACCGCATGCCCTGTAACCTGCACACATGAGGACCTATAATAGCTGCCTCAGCGAACGGTTAGAGGAACGATGAGCGTTGCTGAATTTTGGCCCACACAAATCTAGGAAACTAGATGTATTTCTTCGTGTTATTTTTGCCACCGACATAGCGTGTCGGTGGAAGAAGACTACACATATCCCGCTTTTATTCGGCTCGTGCCAATCGGCAAACTCCGTTAGGCATCTACACTCGCTGATTTAAGTTCGGGTCGGCTCGGCACAATTTGAGCTAAGCCGAGTGGTTTTTCCCGAATATAGTATTTTGGATTATGCGGCCCAACTGTGCTGAATTATGCCGACCCGATCAAATGTGTCATGTGTTTCGCACGCTTCAGGCCACACGGGGAGCGAAGCGAAACGAAGCTAAGTTTGTTTCACTTCGTGTCGCGTGTTTTCATACTTCGGTTCACACCACGTACTCAGGGAAACGCAAATGGAAGTTTGAAAAGGACGCGGAACGAAGCAAACGAACTTAAATTCGTTCGCTTCGCTCCGAGTGTGGCCTGTGCTTTAGAAACCCAAGTATTATTTATAGCTTTCAACTTGGCTAACCTCATTCCATTTCCCCCTCCATTAAATTTCTTTTAATTCACAATTAATTACACTTCACAGAAAGCATTCACGAATGCAAATTACTTCCCCAAAATTATCCGAAAGTGGAAAAAAAATTAAAAGGAAAAGTGTTACATCAGAACCTTCCCTTTGTGAGTTTATAGTAATTAAAAGGACCACGCTTGGTAAACAGAAGTCTGTTCATAAAAGTGATGCATGTCTAATGAACTGGCATGATAATTTAACAGTGTTGCTAGAATTTCGCCGCAAATACCAGTTTCAAAGAATTATCTAAGCTTTTTTTGTACGTATTTTTTTTTTAAACCAATAATTATTTTAGGCGTATCAACCAACGCGGTCACTACCTATATAATATATAAGTCAATTAATAATCTTGAATTTACAGCTGATTAAACCTAGTTACGAATATAACAAACACACACACACTCTGAACATCAGGATGGCAACCAGTCCGTTATCTTTCAAAGTGAAGGCACGTGAACACATTCGTGAAAAGTTGAAGCAAAAATCATCGCAGCGCTGATTTGTTGGATTCTTTTTCTACTGTAGTAGTTGCACGTCTGATGTAGTTGCACGAAGGCTGCGCTGACGTTCATGCTCGGGGTCACCAGTTTAGAGGTATGAGGAACAGGGTGTAAAGTTCACTCATCCTCCATTGAAAAGGGAGGATCCTCCGACCAGACGGGTGTTGTGTCTGGTGGGCCACTGCCCGACGGTTGATGTCGGGACATTGTATATATGCTAATCGCGTGGTAAACTCTAATTGCGCGATGCAGGTTTGCGTGACGTCATGTCTTTGATGCGTAGTTCATATGTGGCGATGTAGATGCCGCCACACTACCTATCGTTATTTCTCCTGACAAAGTTTATTTTGTTTATATCTATGTATGTATGTATGTATGTATGTATTTATTAGTATTTATTCTTTTTCCAGTTATCTATCCCTTGTGTTGCACCTACCATATTTTGTCTCTGCATCACCGGTTGACTGGTCACAGCATCTAAGGTTGACTGGTACAAAATGCCTCAGGCATTAAGTCCGCCTTTGTACAGTATTTTTTTACTTGTGCATAAAGTTTTAATAAATAAATAAACAGTTGAATTAGGAGAAATGATCTGTCGACGTTGGTGGATGTAATCCTCTCATTATCTATCAAAGCACAACCATCGATTCGAGGTCTATTATACAGAATGTACCAGAAAGGTGTGGTCAAAAAGGATGTGGTATGGACCATCAAACGAAACAACTCTCCATGGGACTAACTTCGTAATCGCGAAAAAACAATCAGCCATCCCATACATTTGCGTCGAGTAGATACTGTGATGCGTCCGGCGGAGTAACTTCCTCGCCAAACAAAAATAGCTCCTCAATGCGCGGCCGTATCGGCACACTCCAAAAAGGTACCGCGGGCGTACGCGCGGTCGCATCCACCAAATGTGGCTCCAAATGAGGGCTCGAACCTCACAGTGGGAGGCTAACTACGATATAATGAATACACAGTAGAGCACAGAAGAAATGGGGCTGAAGCCCGCTATATTAAAATCTGAATAAAATTATATTTCACACTTGAGCCCTAGCTACAAGCTAACTGTCAATCCTTATAAAAAAGCGAGCATCACTGTTTTATAAGTAAAGGCTTGAATACAACAAAACCTCTACAGTACCTACTGCAGTTTTCTATGGGACAGTTGATATTTTTTTCCGGACTACAGTGTTGGTCCCATAGAGAAAGTGGTTCACTTTGATGGTCTGTACCACACCCTTAAAATTCCTCAATCACCGTTCCACGAGTAGTACAGGATCATAATATTATACAACCCTCGAACGCGGGCGCGCGTTAAAGCTATTAACCTACAACTGCTGACCGCAAGGTATACTGTCGCTTGTAATATGCAAATATGCGGACGACGGGCGCTTAGCACCCATGCATTGTAAATACAAGTACCTACCTACTGCTGACTCTGCGATCCAGATCGTTTGTTCAACAAATTTGATGAAGGTTATTGATGAGTTGGCCGTTAAACTTGGAAATGAGGGAATGTTCCCGAATAATTAATGCAGTAGATACTGACTGAACTTGTCTTTTAGCTGATGAATAGTGCATGAGTATTGGGCTCATTCAGATTACCTATATCTGTTTTGTTGGTTAGGTTAGGCCACCTTTGGAAAATGGCAACCGCCGTCAGTCTTAAGGTTGTTGACCTGATATGGATGGTTGCTCTGATCAGAAACTAATATTTTGGAGAGAAAGTGGCCATAGAGTTTTTTTTTTATAAAAGAAACAAAATATTCAGCTGCAGAAGAAAACCCATTAATTATTATGCAGGGTGAAATTGAATTTATGGAAATCCTCTTAAGGAGTCATTGCACACATCAATATGAACAACTTCTACTATGGAACCAAACCTGAAATCGCGAAAAAAGATCAGCTGTTCCCTACATTTATGTTCGCTTAACTCGTCAAAATGTAGGCAACAGCTGATTTTTTTTTTGCGATTTCAGGTTTTGTCTCATAGTAAAAGTTATTCATAATTATGAGTACAATGAACCCTTAAGAGGGTGGCCATAAATTCAATTTTACCCTGTATTATAAAATGCTAATTGAATAAACTTACCCACCCGTATTTATTTAAAACAGGCACTTGAAATAAAATACACCTGAACAAAGAGAACTAATTTTGTTTTTCCACCACAAACTGGGATGCAAAACATTTTCCCAAGCGCAGTAAAACTCCCCACATTTTGTTCCACAACGAATGTATAAATTAAAGACAATTCTAGAAAGATTGCGGTGAAAAAATATTACGAAAAAAATGGTTGCAACTTTGCCTTGTAAGTACCAAGTTTTGCCTCTTAAATTGCTCCACTGTGCAGGATAGGCGCAGGTCTTTCCAAATTTCAATTTAACTTGTAATAAGTTGCCCAAGTTGTCGAAATTAGCTCGGGGGCGAATTTACGAATAGCCGACGAGGAAACGATACGCCGCTGTCTTCAGTACAAAATGTTGAATTGAATATTGTTTGTTGTAAGTATTATGCTTACTGGTCGGCCTTTGTGGAGTCCATTTTGCGTTTATTTATAAGAAGTCCACAGAATAATAAAAAGGAAATTAAGAAAAAGGGAAGGTTCGCCGGCAATTCATTATGTTTTTAATTCAATTTCCTGAACTTCCGCATTATAATTTTTTGTTATAATTTTTTAACCTGTGATGTCCTAAAATAGGGCAACGTTTCCAATTTTCTTCTGCTGTCCTCTTGCTGTTTTGAGCAATTTCTTATGTTATGTTTTAGGTTTACCTACCTATATTAAGAAGGTATTTTCGGTTGTGGAGGTCCGACAGGCAGTCGCTCCATGTAAAATACTGGTATGCAGCTGCATTTAGTTAGACCGGAAGCCGACCCCAACATAGTTGGGAAAAGGCTAGGCAGGTGATGACGACGATGATTAAGAAGGTCTTCACGAGTGACGACACTTAAGGAGTAGGCGCTAAGGTAGCCCGGGAAATTCAAATTTTCTTACGTTTTTTGCAATTTGCAGGTCAGTGTCAGGTTGTATGTTGATTAAAATATGATTCGCGGCCGTGGCTAATATGACTTTACAGAATTATAATCATTAGAACCAGCAATACAACTCCATAAGTTAGCATTTACCTCAAACCTCATGATTTCATGAAATCGCTAGATTTGAGATAAATGCTAACTTATGGAGTTTTATTGCTGATTCTAATGATTATAATTCTGTAAAGCCATATTAGATACGGCCGCGAATCATATTTTAATCAACATACAACCTGACACTGACCTACAAATTGTAAAAAACGTAAGAAATTTTGAATTTCGCGGGCTACCCTAGCGCATCAACCTAAAGGAGTAAGCGTTAAGGTAGCCCGCGAAATTCAATTTTTCTTACGTTTTTTGCAATTTGCAGGTCAGTGTCAGGTTGTATGTTGATTAAAATATGATTCGCGGGCGTAACTAACATGTATTTACAAAATTATAATAATTAGAATCAGCAATACAACTCCATAAGTTAAAATTTACCTCAAATCTATCGATTTCATGAAATCATGAGGTTGCATACTCGTTTTATAAATTGTCCCAGCAAAAAGCCAAGTGGTATAAAGCCTCGCCTTTCATGCACGAGGTTGCAATGTGGGTTCAAATTCGAACAAGTACCAATGTGACTTGTTCAATTTGTGATCTTTATGTTTATCTTGGACATTATCTGAAGTCGGTGAAGGAAAATCGGTCTGAAATCGCCAACCCATCTTGAGCAAGCGTGGTGATCAATGCTCGTGCCTTCTTTGTTTGGGGATAGGCCTTTGTTCTGCGGTGGGACAGTAATAGGTTAGTATTATTATGTCTCTATTTCAACCTTGTGCTAGTCATCGTACCTTAGCCCAAGGATATAAATATCAAGATAGACGTCAAAGCTGTGAACTCGTCGAAAAAAATAGCGTCTAACTGTTCGCCGCAATTTTCACGCACACTAGAAAAACACAATGATTGCGCGAGTGTTAGACGTCAGCTGTCACTCACACCAGCATAACAAAGTTACCTTGTTTATTTTAGTTCTTTTTCAGCGCGACACTCTATCAAATAAATAAATAAAAAAATATAAATAAATGGGCATTTTTTTTTAAACTGCTACCTACTTTGAAAACAGCTTACTAATATTGTTTTGGATATTTTAGCAAATTCTTGGTTTAGTCGAATGATAAATTTTACGAATTTTGCTAGGTATGTATTTTTTTTATTATGTGGAGCTTATTTCAAATAATATATGTAAATAAATAGTAACTTAGATACGTTTTGGTCATGACCGTTACCAAATAATAAGGACAGTACTGCAAGACGTAAGATGACACATTTCAGGATTTAATTTTGTTACTTTTTTTTTTAAATTTCTGTTGGCAATTTAAGTAAAAAGGAAAACTAGTCTTTTGGAACTATTTAATAATTACTCGACACTTCTATGTTATAAAAATGTTAATTATTTGCAACTTGTATGTATGGGACATCCCATAAGTGGGTTGGTAGACATTTTGACGAAAATGCCCAAATAGGAATCAAAGCTTTAGGGTACGTTTCCACTGACGCGGAGCTGGGTGGAGTGGAGCGAAGAAGAGCAGTGAAAAGTGGCAAGTGTTTCCACTGAATCAGAACGGAGCGGAGTGGACATTTCAAGCACTGTGATTGGTCGGACCGCCCTGCTCGACTCCGTTCTGTCCACCTCGGGGCCGCGTGTTTCCTCCGCTCCACTTACACTGTTTCCAGTGACGCGGAGTGGAGATTTCGTGCGCTGTGATTAGTTAATTCACGGTTCACTACTCTGCACTCGAACCAGCTCCGTCTCAGTGGAAACGCATCCTTAGACCTTATTTTTCCCGAACTTACTAACACATGCCAACTTTGCCTGTTTTCAATGTTAGCCAATTTACTAACTGCAAATAACAGGAATGCGAATCAAGTGGGGCAAACAAAGAAAGATTACTTACACGGAAAACATTTTAGTTTGTCGCAGAGGCCTTTCACATAACTCATGTATTTATGTGGGCTATTCTGCAACGCGGCAACAGTATGGTTACAATGTTTGTCGCTTGCTTGGAGCAAATTTTTTGTGAGTTACGCTTTTTCAACACGTTTCTATACCGTATTCACTTATTTTTCGGTAAATATAATAATGAGATTATGTATTTTACTATGTATGAGTAGTTAGACGATTTTATCTTTAAAGTAATAAGATCACATTTTCAATCTACCTTTTCTTAGTAAATCAAATACAGTCTATTATGTATTATATTAAACGAGGGAACTTTGAGGGAGTATAGCACTCAAGAAAATTAACTATTACTATGGAATGAGACAGAACCAGAAATATGAAAAAAAAATGCTGTTCCCTACAAAGTGCACCTACGAATCAAAATGTAGAGAACAGCTGGTTTTGTTTCCATTTTTATGCTTCTTCACTCCCTTATGGTCAGTTTTCACCAAACGGAAAAATCCTCGCGGATGCTCGAACACTTTTTAAATTTCACTGAATACTTAAGTACTTAAATGTATATTGACTTTAATTATAAAATTCGACGCAGACATCCTTTATACTTAGTCAATTACCTACTTATTAAGTGAAATTTAAAAAGTGCTCGAACACCCGCGACGTTTTTTCCGTTTGATGGATACTGTACTGTACTGACATGTGTGTGGGACGTTCTTCTTTTCTACAGACAACCAAGTCCGTCACACTCGACGTTCTTTTCTACCGACAACACCTCCGTCACATATTTTGAATATTTAGTCACAATTATTTTGTAAAAAATATTAATAATAAAAACGGAAGTGTTTACGATTATTTATATTGTCAAAAGAATTTTTGTGAAAAAAATACATATTGTGAAGAAAATATTTTTTTTCGGAGCAGACATGTCATTGCCGATGAAAAAAAACTCATGTCCCTTGTTTATACCTAACACCCTGTATAATAGCTTCGAAACATCTTTTTTATATCCATTGCAAATATACAGATAGTGTAAAATGGCTACACTCTCCTAATAAATTCAATTTGCCTAGCCTTTTCCCAACTATGTGGGGTCGGCTTCCAATGTAACAGGATGCAGCGGAATACAGTATTTTACATGGACCGACTGCCTATCAGACCTCCACAACCCAGTAACTGGGTAATACGATACCCCTTGGTAAGACTAGTGTCAGACTTTCGGGTATCTGACGACCCGTAACGACTGTCAAAGATCCACGAATTACAGCTGGGACCAACGGCTTAACGTGCTTTCCGAGGCACGGAGAAGTCTCGGTATGTAAAGAGGGTCACCCATCCACTGACCAACCCCGGCAAGCGTAGCTTAACCTGATGGATCGACCCGTGCGGCTGTTATTACTTAGCCACGAGCTCCTCTCCTAATAAATTGAAGAGAGCAAAATTGATTTTGTTAAATTCTACGGAAAAAGCTTCCATATTTATTCCACAAAAATGAAAAATACCTATCAGGCCGGCAGTCAGATTATTCAACCGTATCAGCGAGTTCAAACGGCAATAAATTGCCCGTAGCATGTTCAACATACGTTACGGTTGGGGGCTGTACAAGCAAATAGCTCTTCGAACTACATATATGACCACAAGTAGCATACGCATAAAAATCAATCTGCCTAGCCTTTTAACCGGACCTTTAGCCTAACCGGATGCAGCTGAATACCAGTATTTTTCATGGAGCGACTGCCTATCTGACCTCCACAACCCTGTAACCTGTAACTATTATTCAGCATACTTCTGAGATAGTTTTTGTTTTAGCCTTAGACGAACAGTCATCATCATCTGCCTAGCCTTTTCCCAACTAACTTGGGGTCGGCTTCCAGTCTAACCAGATGCAGCTCAATACCAGTATTTTACATAGAGCGACTGCCAATCTGGCCTCCACAACCCAGTTACTGGGTAATACGATACCCCTTGGTAAGACTGGTTGTCAGACTTTCGGGCTTCTGACAATCCGTAACGACTGTCAAAGATCCACGAATAACAGCCGGGACCAACAGCTTAATGTGCTTTCCGAGCGAGGCACGGAGGAGTTTCGGTATATAAAGATGGTCACACATCCACGGACCAACCCCGGTAAGCGTAGCTTAACCAGATGGATTGATCCGTGCGGCTGTTATTACTTAGCCACGAGCTCCTCAAGTAGCATCAGCATAAACAGCCTATAATGTTCCCACTGCTTGGAGACAGGCCTCCTCTCGGTGAGAGGGAGTGGGCAGTAATCCACCATGCTGGTCATGTGCGGGTTGTTACATATTATGTCACATGTCTTCGATTTTTTTATTCTAGGACATGCCGGTTTCCGAACGATGTTTTCCTTCACCGTTTTGAGAGCAGTGGTGATGAAATTATTTACACAAAGTAAAGTGCCTGTCTGGGTTCGAACCTACGACCTACAACTGGTAAGTCGCGGCCGTTACCACTGGACCACCACCCAATATTACCACAAGTAATATTGGGTAAGTTTGTCCAAATCCGAACCTATGGGGAAAAGTAGCCAAAGGAGTCATGAGAAGTCGATTTTGTATACAGCTAAAACCACATTCTAAGTTTCTCTATAAGACTATGATGATTTCAGCCAGGAAAATTAAAGCGTATTTTGAAAAAAAAGAAACACCGAGTTCTATGTTACTATTGGGCGTTACCAATCAAACAAATAAACGGAATATATATAGCCAAAACCAATTGAGAAGTCAATCAATCTGCCTGCCTAGCCTTTTCCCAACTATGTTGGGGTCGGCTTCCAGTCTAATCGGATGCAGCTGAATACCAGTATTTTACACGGAGTGACTGCCTGTATGAGCTCCACAACCCAGTAACTGAGTAATACGATACCCCTTGGTAAGACTGGTTGTCAGACTTTCGGGCTTCTGACGACCCGTAACGACTGTCAAAGATCCACGCTGGGACCAACGGCTTAATGTGCTTTCCGAGGCACGGAGGAGTCTCGGTATGTAAAGATGGTCACCCATCCACTGTCCACCCCGGCACCGGCAACTTGATGGAACGACCCGTGCGGCTGTTATTACTTAGCCACGAGCTCCTCTACCACCCTATTGAGAAGTATAATATATTATTAGTCAAATAATTTTTGTTCTTAAAAATGGTAGGAGCGGATGGAGGACACTTCAATGTTCACCGTTCCATTCGTGAGCAAGTGGACCGTGAAAGAAGTGAAATCATTCGATTAGGGTCTGTAGGTACTTAATAATAATAAAGCTCCTTGGGAAAAGACTCGCCCGGGAAAGTAAGCGATCCTTGGTGGGTGTGATTTTGTTGAAAAAAAAGGTGTACCTAAACTTTTTGGGACACATTTCAACATTGCCGCTAATTTGTGAGTAAAGCGATAAACACACACACTGACACCTAAAATCTACAAGTGTCTTAAGAAACAAGTAACCACAACTTAACAAAATAATACCTACTATGAATGAAGAACCATTAAATAAAAATAAATATGAGTAGAAATTATTCATCTAACCAAAAATACCTAATATCAAATTTCAACAACCTAAACCGTTTAAAAACAAAAATTAAACATTTTCATGTTCCAAGTAGTTCATAATACGTATAGAGTAGAATTTCACGATAGGTAATAACAACATTTAATTTTCGCTTTATATGCAAAGTGCTTGTCCACTTATAATATGTGTTAAAGTAGGTAGTAGCCATCGTCCTCTTTGTGTTCCTGTTGCTTTATTTAGGAATTTTATTTAAATTCCTATCTCGCTTCTAGTTTACAAATGTTTTAGCTTTTCTGCCTAGGTTCAAAAGACCAAAATATTATCATTAGTGTGACGTGTTTTGCTTTGACTAATAATGATATTTAGAAAATAGCTCTGGCATGCTGATGCTTCTTGCATGGCCTTATATTTGTGATGTTCTGCAAAGATGTCAGGTACGTAGTACTCGCAACCGACGTCCGTGTATGACCAGGGTGTCTACTCCCTAAGTCCATCCGTCCGTCCGACTGACAAAACGATTCGTCAAAACAAGTGTTTAGTTCAATTTTTGGGAAGGCCAAAAACACAGATAACTGTAAATAAGTCAGGGCAAAAACATATCAGATAGATAGATAGATAAAACATTTATTCGGTGAAAAACATACATAAGATATGGAAATAAAAGTGGCAAAAGGACATAATAACATAGGTACATTTATCTTCTAATAACGAATACAGGTAGGTACCTACATAGTGCGGTGCGTCTCAAGGTTGTACCAAATGGGAGTCCAGCTCAGCATGTGTCAGGCAAATATACCCGACGCTGATATTCTGCTGGATCCCTGCAGTGACGTACGGACGCTGAACAGATATCAGGATTTATCATCCGTCCGGAGGTGATACAGAGTAGAAAAAATCCGTAACGAAAGCCGAAACTACGGTCTTCGTGCAGATGTATGAACATAAACGAGGCAAAAGGAGTATGTAAGGATCGTAGCTGGTGGCGTTCTGTAGATACTGCCTACCCCCATGGGAAGAAGTCGTGAATTTAAGTAAGTAGATTCTTAAAGTCACAAAAGTAAAAGAATGACTCCAAAAATAGGCAAGTAACGTGTAGTTTAGACATAACTTAAAACTGCTGTCATGCGAGTTTGTAATCAACATACATTTAGTTACTATGTTGATATCACAAGTAAACTGAAACAAATGATGCCACATCACGAAAGCCTACGTTTATAATTTACTTAGAATTTTACGAGGCTACCTAGTTTTAAAAATACACGTCCTTCGTACATTTTTGAGGTAGAAAAACTGGCCTAGAAACGGGGCTGAAAAACGAAACTAAGTTACTTAGAATGTACACACAGCGGCAAGTTACTACAAACTGTCAAATTTTCTCATTCGATTTTGTACTTAATTTTCAAGAATTTAAGGTTTAAAATCATTTGGAGAATTTTTTGACATTTGATACCTGAAAGTTGGCCGTCGGCCCAAGCTAGCAGGTATGCGTACGTTCAAAGACACATACTGACACTACTCTATCCCATACAATTTTTAAATCAGAAAATAAGTAAGGTCTGGCGGCCCGGGGATCTTGCTCTATAAAACTATGCGGCGACGCGAACCCGTAAGTTTCCCCCTACCAAAAATAAGTAAGGTCTGGCGGCCCGGGGATCTTGCTCTATAAAACTATGCGGCGACGCGAACCCGTAAGTTTCCCCCTACCAAAAATAAGTAAGGTCTGGCGGCCCGGGGATCTTGCTCTATAAAACTATGCGGCGACGCGAACCCGTAAGTTTCCCCCTACCAAAAATAAGTAAGGTCTGGCGGCCCGGGGATCTTGCTCTATAAAACTATGCGGCGACGCGGACCCGTAAGTTTCCCCCTACCAAAAATAAGTAAGGTCTGGCGGCCCGGGGATCTTGCTCTATAAAACTATGCGGCGACGCGGACCCGTAAGTTTCCCCCTACCAAAAATAAGTAAGGTCTGGCGGCCCGGGGATCTTGCTCTATAAAACTATGCGGCGACGCGGACCCGTAAGTTTCCCCCTACCAAAAATAAGTAAGGTCTGGCGGCCCGGGGATCTTGCTCTATAAAACTATGCGGCGACGCGAACCCGTAAGTTTCCCCCTACCAAAAATAAGTAAGGTCTGGCGGCCCGAGGATCTTGCTCTATAAAACTATGCGGCGACGCGAACCCGTAAGTTTCCCCCTACCAAAAATAAGTAAGGTCTGGCGGCCCGGGGATCTTGCTCTATAAAACTATGCGGCGACGCGAACCCGTAAGTTTCCCCCTACCAAAAATCACTCAACGCGCCTATAGAAGTTTTCCGCTTCAAAAAGGGTTTTTATTTTTGTGATAACAAATCAACACAGAATACATTTTATTATTAAAACATGACTTATATAAAATGTTTCGCTGAAAATGAAACACGAATAACATTTACGTATTAGCACGAAACAAAACTTTTCAGAAACAAAATAAACATTTCATATAACAAACCAACATAATGTTCATTTCGGCTTTTAAAATAACATACCAATTAAAATTTTCGTATTAAAATGCATCAAAAAGGTATTTCAGCAAATAAGTCCTCCTACAAACGAACATGAGGTATGCAGCCGGGGTGCGGTGTGGCGAGTGGCAAGCCTAATGTTCCGAGGAGACAACCAGACACCAGACGGAATATATTAATGTTCAACAATACAAACCACGCTTGCTTACTGCAGAATTTATTGTTTTTTCCACTCTGATTTGTGTTGGATTTATTTTGTGGTATTCCAAAGTAAAAGAGAATTAATTAGTTAGTTTTTTAAACGATTTTCGACGTTCAATAAAAAACTTTGGAAGTGGTCCTTTGATTCATGTACTTAAGGTTATTTTACTATCTTAGTAAATTAACGCGAGCGAAGCCGCGGGCAAAAGCTACTATGTTTATGAATTCGTACCTGTACACAAAAGAATAACCTCAGAATTCTACATATTTTTCCCAAAGTAATTGAACTCGGATTCATACACATACATACATTTCATGTGTCCTTGGACGTTACGTAAAAGAGAACTCGACGCATTCAGCATCATGTGTTATGTAACCACACATAAAGGTACGGAACGAATAGTAACTGATGTATTCAAAGAAAACTTATTCAATCAAAGACTTTGTTCAAACGAAAGAACTAGGTACTTTTCAACTTGCTTTATTCAAACCACTTATATGAAAATCTTAAAAAAATTAGCTCTCCAATATTATGTAGATCCTCCTTTATTTAGCTGATACATTTTCCGAATTTGATCCATTAAATTATCATACTGTTGTTGTTATGCCGATTTTCCACCGGCGCGGCGGCACCATCAACGAGAACATGCTAATGCAATAACCCCTAAAAAATATTATTTTTCGGACAGTAGTTTTTCTAAGAAACCAAGTTTATTCAATTTCTTAAATGCCTTTTTTAATAGACAATCATTATGACAATTCCAATGGTTTACGGAACATTAAATAAATTACAGGTTGCCAAAGATTTCTTTTCCATGTCAAGCCAGTGCAGTTTGCACTGGCTTGACATGGAAAAGAAATTGTAGCTTTGAATAAAATGAAAGAAGAAAATCGCGTGCTGCTATTTCTTTAAAGCAAAGCAAACTGCAATAAGCCGTAATACGCTGAATATAAAAGATTAACCCATTTTCTTTTTATGGTGAAATGACACACCCCTTTAGCTATCAAGAAATGAAATGATAACTGGATTTTCAAACTGCATAAGGGCGCGTCCTAATCAAAAGCGAACATCGCGCGAGTCGATTGTCGGGCGACTTTTATTTCGGCGAACCCGAACTCGTGGTTGTGCTGACAGAGAGCGCCTTCCAGTTTTCCGATCAAAAGTAACATAATGAACGCGACAATCGCGTATTTACGCGAACAATTATTTTGGTTGGGACGCGGGGTAAGTGGTATACCTAGCAGACAGATACTTTTCGCAGCGAAATTCGAAAGCTCGATGTATCGAGCTTTCTGGCTGACAAAAAGCGATCGCAACGAGTCGCCAAAACGCAATGCAGTCGCCAATACGCCGGTCGACAAAGTTAAAAGTTGTTTTTCTCTGATAAATACAATAACACAGTGGGCATCGACGTTGCATATGCTATTATTGCCGAAAAGAAAAGCTTAAACAAATTCAGAGGTCATGAGCTCTTAAAGTCCAAAAGTTTTTTCTGTAGGTACCTAAAAGTTTGGGCAAGGGTGGACATTGACAAAACATTTTGAGAGATCTTGCCTCGACAGATAGCAAATTATAAACAAATCTTACAAGTTTACTTTTTTTTCGTTTAGCGTTCTTTCTGACTTTGCTGTTAAAATATTAGTATCAGTAGATTACTATGCAGCATCGTATATTGCTTTTAAACGCGAGCCCGCCATTGTTGTTGTTTGTACTGCCGTCAGCTGTGCTTACATTCAGGATAAATTACACTATGGCCAGTTCAAAAATTTCCACGATTTCAAGCAGCAAAACTTTGAAACTTCTACTTGTATTTCCTTTCTTGCAAGTTTTATTTATTTTTGTATTGGCAGTTTCTTAATTGCAGTATACTGTTGCAAAACGGTAGACGGCAAATACAATGAAAAGCGACAGTTTAATTGTTGAGAAAGCGTAGAAATTGCTTGTATATAATTCTGAAGATTTAATAACCGTTTGCAGTGGAAATATTATGGGCATATAAAATGTTGCAGGCCTCGCTTTTAGGAGTTGACCAGAAAATGTTTATGAGCATGAAAGCTGAGTGAAAAGCTTGGAATCCGCAGTTAATTTAATGGTTATTATGACTACGTTCTGTTGCTTTATTGTTTACATACCACGATGAATTATTATGTAAAGTGAACTTTGTGAATATTTTGAACCAATCCCAAAAATGCTTGTAGGAATGGGACGTTGATGAATACATGACTGTGTGAAAGAGCTGAATTTTAAGGTGGAAGTGAGACAGATGACAAATACGTACAAATACAAACAGTATGCCAAAGACGTAGCTAAGCTTGGGATGACGTGGAAGATAATTATTTAAAAAGGCTGATTAGTGGCTTTTAACCGATGGTGACGACGGTTCGAAATACTAAAAGACGGATTTTACAATAAACCAGTTTTATGATATTTTAAGTTCTTTACCTCTGATCTCAGCCCTTATTCCCATAAATTTGGTTCTAAACCTTTCGCAACACCACATGCATAACATCCAAAGAAACATACATACATAAACTCACGCCTTCTTCCCGTGGGGGTGGGCAGACACTACAGAACGCCGCCTGCTACGATCCTTACATACTCCTTTTGCCTGGTTTACGTTGATTCATCTGGTCATACACGCATGCCGGTTGCGAGTACTACGCACCTGACCTTTCTGAAGAACATCACCAATAAGGTCACTATTATGTCTTCTTAGGGCGTCCCCTCCCGGCGTTTCAAATCACATGTGCCTTGTACCTTTTGTCAGTCGATTTTCAACATGACCAAACTATCTAAGCATACTCTTTTTTTTCTATGTCTGTCACTACATCTTCTTTTAAGAGTCTAAACACACTACATCCGCGACGGAAGTTCTGCGGCTGATTCAACAACAACGTAATTTGGAAACGTAATTTCGGTCGTAATACAAATAGCATTGCAGGCGGAATCATGCCGAACTTCCGTCGCGGATCTTCCGCATAGTATGTTTAGACACTAAACCGCACCGTTGCCTTATCACATCATTCCTCAGCCTATTATCCAAAGAATCGTTAAACTTATTATCGTTAAGGAGGACAATGAAATCAACAGAGGCTATAAATGTATAATATCAATTTGTCTCAAACGATAGTTCAAGCTCAAATCGCATGATACAGAACGCTACATCTTCTAATTAATTCTAAGTGTTCTAAGAACAAAGTGCAAGCTCAACTCATACATCAGCAGTAACTCACCATAAAATCTAAACTCAAAAAGATTCTACCACTTAACTAACTTTTAAAAGCACTTCATCATTTTCAGAAATTCTCTAGCGGGTGTGGTATCGAGTACAAGTACAGTCGAAATAAGATGTAGGTTTACAGGCACCTAAATTGTACCTAAGTAACTATACTTTACAATGTTTTGTGTGTGTTAAATAATCAAGTTATTTACATCATAGATTTAAAAGCATGCATTCCTAAGAAAGAAAGAAAGAAAGAAAATACATATATTTAGCCATACTAATATACTAATTTTCTTGTCACAGTTATAGCGTGCAGCTGCCGACTAATTCTGTTCTGTGCTCGTGATTATAGTGCTTATTTTGTTTTTTTTTTTATTATTCGAGTTAACTCATCCTTTTGTACGCACGCAGTGTTTCTGTGACAAAATATACCTTTTTTTTTTCTTATGGTATAAAATGTTATGAAGTATAATAATAAAAATTAAAATTGGCAGCGTACTGGAAAGATAAACATTTTCCTCTGTACCTATACCTAACTCTTTGTTCAACTGTACAAAGAGATTCGAACTTGGTATTGCCAAGTTTACTTGATTTCGTACCGTAATATCAGGTTTATGGTATTTTGGAGGCAAAGATCACGTAATATCGCCGGCCCATGAACGTCAGGGCACGAAACGAGATATACATATAGGCTCTATATGATTCCGTTTCTTTTATGTGTGCTGTGGGATGGATATGTTTGTTTTTGCAGAAAGACACGTGGAAAGAAATTTAGATATTGACTTTATTTCTTGTCTATTTTACTCGTTTTGCTATATTTGTACTTTTTGTAGTTTACGACATTAGTTTAGACGCGTAAATTAAGCGTCTACATAAACAACAAAAAGTACAAATACAGCAAAAGCAAAAAATAATATATTTTAAAAATAACCAACTATTATTTTCAAAAATCGATTATTTATGAATCGAAGGAAGAAGGACATCAAAGGAAAAAAGGTACCTTTGCTATGTAGGTACTGCCAGCACTAGAGAAGTGCAAATGATATACGAAGACGCGCCCCCCTACTCCTCCTTAGGATATGTGTGCAACGGTTAGGAGGAGTAGTGGGGCGGGTCTTCGTGGATTGCACTATCTATAGAGCAACGTGCTGAGCAGTTTTAGACAAGCTAGACAAGATAATCAATAATTACAATATGTCATGTTTTTTCTTATATAATTATCTAAATGTCAGATCCGGTCAATAGTACGGTCAGGAAATACGGTGGCCGATTCCCGGCCACCGTAGGCGCGGGCTTGCGGACGGTGAGTAGTGGGCTGTAGCTCACCATCCCGTAAGGACCTGCCGGTCGATTCTGTAAAAATCTCACCGTGAAAACTTAGGTGAAGTGAGTTTGTTTTTGCTAGGAATTGACACTATTGACAGCTCACTCCACGCTCACTTCACGTAAGTTTTCACGGTGAGATGGTTACAGAATCGCACTGCTGAACGTCACCGTGAAAACTTAGGTGAAGTGAGTTTGTTTTTGCTATGCATTGACACTATTGACAGCTCACTCCACGCTCACTTCACCTAAGTTTTCACGGTGAGAAGGTTACAGAATCGCACTACAGGCCCGGGTCGACGCTGCGTTGTGTTCCACGAGCGCCTCAAAGAGATGTCAGCAAAAGATGGGGTCCAATAGGGCCGACGCCGCTGGTGTCACGGGTTGTTTGAAAAAGATACCGTGGCCCTGGCATAGGCAACTGAAGGAACACGGGTGGGTTTTAGTCAGTAAAAGTCTGACACGCCCTTCCGCTCCACCCAGAGCGGGAAGTCATGTGATGATTTCCCATACACAAAAAAAAAAAAAACAAGCGCGCTACTGCACGGGCGACATCACGTGATTTACCCACATCTATAGCGCGCTTCTACAGAGTCTTGATGTTTTAACGGATGGCGAGGAGGACATTCTAGTATCTGATCGCATCGGGGTTACTACGCCACGGAACTGTATTTGATTCGTTGTGATCAGTAGTTGTGTTAATTTTACACAGAGGTTCCCTTTATAATGTAGACAAGGAATAAGGAAGGAATTCCCGGTAGTACATTCCCGTGGGATATTTTCCGACATCCACGCGGGCGAAGCCGCGCGGGAAGTGCTAGTTAATAGTCAGGAGAACCATTGCTACTTTTGTCACGTACTAAATTATTGGTTATTAAATCTCCATACATTTGCAAATTGCCATTACGGAACTTAATAGCACATGACCATGACTGCTTGCATTCGGTCAATGCGAATAATTGTAACTGTCCTCAAATAGATGTTGTCAGTAAACAAACATATCTTGGAGTAATTATAGACGATAAGTTTAATTGGAGTTACCACATTGAACGTGTTTGCGATAAACTTCGGCCATTTCTCGCTATTATGACTATACTAAAAAACCGCCTGCCCTTCAAAGTGAAGTTATTGCTTTATTACGCAATGGCTGAATCCTACATCCAGTATGGCCTTAGTAGTTATGGTCGTACCTATAAAACCTACCTTGATAGTATTTTCAAAATACAACTTCGAATTTTAAAAACAATAGTATCTCCCAAAATTAGAAATCAATTTTACGACAGTATAAATGGCCTCTTTAAACACTGTAATGTCTTACCAGTTCATTTACAAGCAAACTTTTTGTTATTAAAAGAACAATTTTTCAATGAATCGTTAAGAAATAAAATCGAACATCCTGTACGCACTCGGGCAGTTTCTGAGAATAGGCTTCGTACACAGCGCGCCAACAATATGTATGGCGAACGAACTACCGGCTATATTATACCGAGACTTATTAATAGTCTACCCTCAGAAATAAGCAAATGTATTAGGTACACAGAAAAATATCAAATGTAAACTTAAGCAATATTACTTAAGTATTATGTAGGAATTATTGAAATTCTAAAAAGACCTAAATATGTATAGTACCTATTAATTGTATCGACAATAACGAAATGCATCATTGTATAGTTCGATATTGACTCATGATAGCACAAGTTTAAACCTTAGTGGTTTTTGGTTGCTATTTCATATGAATAATCCTGGATTATTTTGTGTAGACGTTAAATAAAAATTAAAAAATAACAAAGAAATACCTTTATTAATGCCCCAGATCTTTTAAGCAATAATTAGATCTCAAAAGGTAATTCTAAAGAACAGAATTAGATCTGAAGTCTGAAAAGATCTCGTAGCGAGTTTTAATTGTATCGTTTCATAAGTAAAAAGTTGCTTTCTTGCTGATTCAATTATAAAACTTGTTTCTTTCAACTTGTTCTTTTAGCGAACGTGGAAAATTAGTACTAACTTTTAATTAATTATAGCTTTAGTATTCCAATTGAAACAGGGCTCGTATTAAACTTACAGTAGACTAAGTTACTACTGTACCACCACCATACCGTTTAGGTTTGTTTTCAAGATCGTTTTTCACTACTTCATTGCTTGAATGGGCAACCGAAAATTTTGTTTTGAATGTATAACTGTAGTAACAGTCTTTTTCTACAGTTATACAATTATAAACACATTTTCCCAAAAATTGGTCGGTTGCCCATTCAAGCACTAGGGCGACGAAGTAGTGAAAAACGATCATAGGTATTTAGATTTGAATTGAGACCAAAATATCACTCGTATTTATAGTTAGATAGATAGATAGAATACTATTTACTATGAACGCCATAAAATTACACATATAAATATTGAAATTTTCAAATCAAATCAAATCAAATCATTTTATTATCAGGCAACTAGGCCCATAGATAAAATACATAAAATTATATTAAACAATAATAAACTAATACACAATAAATCTAATTAAAACTATAACTATACACGTAACGTCGGCGTCGTGTTCCGTTGCGTGGTGTCGCGTAACCGTCCTCGGAAACGTCGAAATATGACACCTTTCGGCCAAAAGTCCTCCTTTAAGAAGGTCTGTATAGATGTTGGGTTGGAACTCGTACCACGAACGACGTAAAGTTGATGTTGTGGCGCGACTCCAACCTTTCGACCCTCAGAGTCCAGTCGGTCTTCACCTTCAAATACTGCACGACTTCCTCAACCCTTGTGGAGTGAAACAGACGCGAGATGTACAGCTGCGTCAAGGCACAGCAGGGCGCAGCAGCATGTTGGGCCCAGTCGGTGCGGTACCACACTGGTTACGAGAACAGGGCTTCTTCTTCTTCTTTTCTACTTTAGTGAAACCCTCTTCATCAACTTGGCCCAATCAATTTTCAATTTTTCAATTTTCAATTTTTGGTCAATTTTACAAAGGGTGACACAATGGGCGGTCTTATCGCTAAAAGCAGTAGTAAGCAGTAGTAACGAGAATAAATACCTAACATTTACGCAAAATTCAAAGACGTCTTGCGCGTGAAAAGATCTATTTCATAAAATGAGGGTTTCAATAATACTTTGTATGCTAGTAACACTATAAAATAAAAATCGATATTTTAGGAGAAAATTGCGTTTTAATTTTGCATAAAGTACAGCTTGTGACTGTACCTATATTAATTCCAGTCTGTTTCTGGTTTGTCATTAATTTATCACACTAATATTATAAAGGCGAAAGATTGTGACTGTGTGTGTGTGTGTGTGTTTGTATGTTTGTTACTTCTCAATCAATCAATCAATGAAATCAATCAAATCAAAAGTCATTTATTCAAATTAGGCTGAGAATCAGCACTTTTTTAACGTCGAAATTACAGTAAGACAGTCCCCACAAAACGCCCGCCCTTCACCACTTCCTAGTGCTTTAGCGGGGAAGAAGAAGTAGCGGAACAAACTCCACAGCAGCACAGCTGTCTGTTCAGTTAGAAGAACTAGATTCAATTCAATAGTCCCTATGCAATTTATGCAAACTAATTTACACAACACATTAAATTATATTTTTGTCAAATAATATAAACAATTTTAGTACTTAACTCATATAACCTGTCATTATGTAAGCTGATTCTGGAGAAAGAACATAACATAAACATTGTCTTCAGTTAATCACAGCGACCAACTATTCTTATCGTTTAAGTAATCGTTGTAATAGTATGCCTTTGAACAAAGATTGGATTTTACTTTAATTTTAAACGCATTAAAAGGAAAATCTAGCAAAGAAGAAGGTAGCTTATTATAAAAAGTTATACCAAGACCAACAAATGAGTTATGAACCTTATGAAGCCGATGAAATGGAGCACGTAATTTGTCCTTATTTCTGGTGTTAATATTGTGAATATCACTGTTTTTACTGTACAAATGTATATTTTGCCTAATGTATAAGATGTTGGCGAAGATGAACTGTGATGCTACCGTGAGAATACCAATATCCTTAAAAAATTCTCTCAGAGAAACTCTAGCACCAGCTGGTAAATTGCTCGAACAGCTCGTTTTTGAAGAACAAAAATATTTTGAATATCAGCCGCTTTGCCCCATAGCAGAATACCGTAGGACATAACGCTATGGAAATAACTAAAATAGACTAACCGAGCTGTATCAACGTCAGTGTATTGTCTTACTTTCCTGACGGCGTAGGCGGCTGAACTGAGCCTTCCCGCTAGGCTTGATATATGTGGGCCCCACTGAAGTTTAGCATCTACTGTTATACCCAGAAAAACTGCTGATTCTACAGTCTTAAGCACCTCTTCATCTAAGACGATGTTGGGTCCCAGATTTCTAACATTCGGTAAGGCAAACTTTATACATTTAGTTTTCTTGGCATTGAGAACTAAGTAATTTGTCGTAAACTAATCCGTAACCATTGAGAGTGCACTGTTTACGTCATCAAAATCATGTCTGTTTCTGTCTACTTTAAAAATAAGAGAGGTGTCATCTGCAAACAGTACAACGTCACAGATACCCTTTATATAGAATGGTAAGTCATTGATATACACTAGGAATAAGAACTTCTTCACGCTCAAACGGCTGGACCGATTTGGATGTTTGGTATGTAGATAGAAACCAGTACCTACTGAGCAGTATATTTTTATGGAGGTATATGCAGCTTTTACCACCCAGTTAATTATACTTTTTAATTTCACGACACAACGAAAATTGCTGCAAAATTACACCAATACTGGTACTTATAATAATTCTTAAAAGGGCTTAATTATCGACAATGCATGGATTATCAAGATTCAATTATGCACGAAAATGAACGCTTTATTCCCCGTTATTGTTTTATTCCCAGTCAGATTTAAATTAAACTGGGGTATTTCAACGGATTAATCAAAAACTTGTTATTAAGGTATTTAATAATTTTGTGTGGTTTATAAGGTTTATCAGTGGTCCTATAATTAATTAAATATAAAAATAATTTCTTTTGAAAACTTTCGGTAAATTCATGTTCTTGAATATTGTTTTCCGAGGTACCTATTATTTTTTTCACTACTGAGTGAGTCTAAGCCTCCTTCTTACAAAACCGTAAACCTACGTGTGTCGAAATTCCAGCTATAATCACACTATCCAGCATAAAAATCCTGTAAAAAACATACTAGCTCAAAAGGGCGATATAACACGATCAACCTAAATATAGCAAGAAATAACTTTAGGTACCTATACTTGCTATATTTTTGTAAGTATCGACAGTACCTAGAACCAATGAACCGATATTTTTTCAATAAAAAAAAAACAAAAGAGAAGCATGATTAAATATGCTTCCTTTACAAGCACTCAAGTCGACGATATATGGGGCACGAGTTCAAATCCGCGAGAATAATCCGATTGGACGGTCGAAAGGATCGGAAGAACGCTTTGTTGCCCAGTCGCTCGCGTGTCCTGGACTAATTCAATTATCATAGCCGGTGACCCCGCTATACGGTATTATGAGCAGCCGTTAGTTCCTTGTCCGTCCGGCACGATAAATGCCTATTTACGGACACTGGGGACGAAATTGCCCGCCTAATGGTTAGTGACGCTGTTCAAATTTAGTTGCAGTTGATACTGAGTGTTGTCATGGAATATTGATATTTCTGAGAGTCGGAAATGGGGACACTATTTTTGGATGAACAAAGGAATTGCATAAGAAGAAAGTAAGTCTGCTCTGAATTTAACTGAGGGATATTATAATTTCAACTAAGTACATTATAATGAACTGTTAAGCCGTAGATAGTTTGCTTTCATCGATGCTAAATGACAAGTTTGATTCGTGCTACGATCATTCTGATCTTCCACAATAAATTTCCGGTTAAAACTATTTCTTTTCTCGTAGATAATATAAACTTGAAGAGAGCTACGTTTTGGATTAACATTTTCCATTTGAAGATCGTGCCTATCTACTGCAGTTTACCAGCAAGTATCGTAGTATCAAGTCGACCCACAAAATGTTTACCAGCAAAACACGAACGAGGTAAAGCCATTACTGAGTACACCCAAAAATGAGCCTTTTTAGCACACAATTTTACCGGGTAAGAACGATGTTTAGCAATATGGACGCATAAAATCGGGAGAGTATCCTGAGTAGATATCAGGGTATAAAGTGACGGTTTTATCGACAAGCTTTCACATCTTTCGACCGGCAACTCCCTAGGGGTAATTCTGCTCTTGATGTTACGTTATGTACATACGAGCCCATAAGCGTTTGTGTATGTAAATTCAATTTGGTTACGTATAACGTCAGTCATTTGTCCTCATTAATTTGCTATGTGGATACGTTCATTACGTGTGCAGATATGCGTCAGCTATTTTAGAGGGAAGTAATTTTGTGCTCGATGCTACTAGTTCGCTTTGAGTATTGAACCAAGTTTGAGGCTCAAAGGTAATTCGTGATTATGCAGTAGGTACCTACATTTTCGTTGATTGGTGTTGCGAATTTTGGACTTCAAATCTGCTAAGAACATTTCTTATGAAGAGGAAAAAATCTTACCTATACTTACGAGTAAAGCGACTGCATATTTCAAGTACAGTTCATAAAGATTTTAATGATAATACAAGTTTTAATGTCAACTTACTTAATGAAAGTAAATGGGAACTTGTGACATTAAAACTAGCTCAGTTTTATAGTTGTCAGGTAGTTGGAGGATCATGAAACACGGTTACGACCAAACGTTGCGGTAAATTTTCTTGCTCTGCAGTGCACTTTAATAATTATACAAAAAATTACTTGAAACGAGAATGTTGTGTTTTATAAACACTATGTTTGATAAACTCCTTTTAAAGAGTTGACGACTCGTGAGTTTCTTTCTGTGTGGGTACAATTTTATGCTATCAAATAATTAAATAGAATTAACTCCGTTAAGGAAATAATTCCTACAAATAAAATTTTCATTTTGTCAATTATTTTCTCGCTTGCAATAATTATAGAAAATTGATAAGTATGTCTTATAACTTACTCTTCCTTCAAATAATAGACGGTCACCTTAACCATTCTTAAGCCATATTAATTACTTCGTAGTGGAAACGTTATACCTACACACATCCATAATACTTACCTTTTGCTTCCAAAGTAATGTCACATTGCGTACTTAAGTGTGCGACTTAGAAACTTTGTTGTATCGACAAAGTTTTCAGTTTGTTTTTGTCATCAACGTGTGTATGTATTTCAGATTAGTGGATTACCTCTATGGTTGTAATGTAAGGTAATCCTCCTCGTAAGACTTTGTTGATATTAGGACATTATACCAATTTAAGAAAATGGTCGATAACGTTACGCTGGCGTAACTTTATCGACCATTTTCTTAAATTATGATTAATTTCAAAATTATGAAGTTATGATTTTTGATTGAACCATGGACTTTTCAGAAGTGGTAATTGTTTTTGTTTTTATGGGAGACGCACGTTGTCATGGTATGGGCATGTGATGCGGAGGAATGAGGAAAATGACGTCAGGAAAGTTTTGAGTATGAATGTGGATGGCTATACGAGTAGGGGAAGACCAAAGAAACGATGGATGGAGTAGAGTGTGAAAGATGGTATGGCTAGAAAGGGAGTGACTACCGAGATGACAACCATCAATAGAGGAGTATGGACCTCAAATAAATTCGAAAAAAAAAAACGAATTATTTAAAACCAACACACCAGCTTCCAACAGATCTCTTCACTCAATAATAAACCAACAAAAACAACCTACTATCATAAAAAAATATTCTCTAAAAGCCCTTTAATAGAGCGCGTTCGTCGTAAACTGTAAAATTCCTTTTACTGAAGGAAATGTTTCAGTTTTCTAACTTAAGGCGAGTTTTATGGTGGCACATAACTGACATGGCCGGTCGTAAATAAAGGCTTTAGAGTGACGACTTGGACCCTGCGCAGTGTGTTGACACATGGCCGAGAAAGGGTAATAGTACCTACTGCTGGGTTACAGAACGCGCCACGGATGAATGTGTGTGCTGAAGTTAGCTGCAGATCAGATTTTCTCATTTACAAGCCGTGTGCATTTCCCATCGGCAAAATTGACAAATTTCCATACAAACTTTCATCCTTTATTTTGCCACTGGGGATTTAAAAAAAAATACTTTTTATTAAGTACCTAAGTAGATTTCGTACTTTAAAAGTTAAGAAAGTTATAGGGTTTATTAGTAAACGTTGCCTATTTTTTGCATTTTTTTTATGAATTCGAAGCGTTTTTATAAGATTGATATCGTTTTCTCTTAGGTCGAGATTTATAAATGATACTAAGCTAGTGTTGCCCAAATTCAGTCTTGGTCTTGCAGTCTTGGTCTTGTTCTTGCGTTTTTGCAAGACCAAGACCAAGAACAAGACCGCGTATTTTTAGCAAGACCAAGACCAAGACTGACCGTGCAAGACTTGAGCAAGAACAAGACATAGCCTGCAAGACTCTTGCGTCTTGCAGCTAGGACTTAGCGCTATTTCACTGAGTAGTTAGGTGTAACAGTTCGGTGTATAGGTAGGTACGCTTAGGAATTCTATGAGACGCAAAAAACTGTATCAAAGAATATGAAAAACTGGACCTATGCGCATTACGACTAATACCATAAACATAGCGAATAAAAAAATATCTATTAAAATCAAACTGAGTGCATGCATAGTTATGTTTTAACCATCGGCACTTTGATAATGCGGCATCAAAGGTTTTGTACTTACTTCTTAAAGAAATTTGCCGCTTTTCGGAAGTACATGATTATGATACACGCGCCGGCTTCTTTTGAAATCTAAAACAATCGTTGCCGCCACGCCGAAATCATAACATTTGTGACACTATTTGATTGCCGCCATAGGGCGTAGGTATACTCATGCAAAATAATTTCGAATTTTTTTTAAGAGTACCTACAGGTGTTCCAAAGAATAAATAAGTTTCAGAGTGCTTAGAATGAAAATGAATACATTATACTGATCACGCAAGTAGTATTATGATTAGGATAAAATGGTAAGGATAGGTAGTAGATGTCATATTAATTCATTCTAGTAAGTATATATTATAATATTGATTACTTATATGGTTTTAAACTAATTACTTAGGTACTATTATTGTACATTTAGTCATTATATTTCTTAAGTTTTTACAAGAAAAAATAGCAAAAAAGTGTTCAAATATCACCCGTTTAATAAATATTGTAGCCACTTTTAAATATACTTGAAACGTGTAAAAAAATTCTACAAAACTAATAAAATAATATAAAAAGCGTAGGTACTTACCTACTAATAAAATAAAAAGCCTGCGATAAGAGTTTTGTATTACTTACCAGCCCGAATATCTCTGAGAGAGATGATGAGAGTAAGTATTTACTAGCTGTGCCCGCGACTTCGTCCACGAGGAATAGTAACTTTGGAGGTATAGTGACGTTCAGGACTTATTTATTTATTTTAAAACTTCTGTCATCAAACATACAAACGAACTCTTCAGCTTTATAATATTAGTATAGATGTACGCCAAAACATTCACTTATATGTAAAGAATAGTGATTGGCACTAATTCTATTTTATTCACGCGTCGCGTCTGTACAAGTAGGTAATATTTAGTGTGTGTTTGTACGCCGCACGCGGCATTGTTTGATTTGCGGCGGCATCCTTTTCATAGAGCCGGCACGTGGCGAGGCGGCGCGGTAGAAAGCAAGGAAACGTACTATAAATAAAGGAATTATTTTAATTCCAGTCATTTCCAATTGAGCTGTGCTTCGAGTCTAACTTAATAATTGTTTTTACTAATTCTCGTTGTTTTCTAAAAACGTATCACGTGTACAATTTAATATGAGTGACGAAGATTCAAATTATTCTAGTCCGAGTAACGAGAGTTTGAGTCACAGATCTAAAAGACCCAAAAGCAAATTTGAGGAGTTTTTCGAAATAATTCATGCATCCCAAACTGCCTTCTGTAAATTGTGCCAACATAAAAAGATTGAAATAAAAATGAAAAACAGAAACACTTCAGGCTTAAGGAAACATCTAATATCTTTCCACAAAAAGGAATCAGAAATATTTCTTCCTGTTAAACCAAAATTAAGTGGAGATATCACAAGCTTTTTAGTAACCGCTGGAAGAAGTGGACAGGTAAGAATATTTTTTTAACAGTTAAAAGAATTTTAACTCCGCGTAGCTATTCATGCGATACTTTCAAAAACGCAATTAACTTACGTAAGTATTTTTGAGTTAGTGGTGTTTTCATCTAAGGGTGCGACATATTAAGTATGTAATTATCGTCTTAAATATTTTTTATAAACACCCATATTTTCATTTAATCGGCCAGTAACAACTAAGTACTTTATTTTGGTAAATTACAGTACAGTGCAATCTTAATATAACAAATATCAATTTAACGATTTTCTCGATTTAACAACAACAAACCTCCTCCTCTCATACGCTCAAACCTAGTATGTTTTAAATAATAACACAAGATTTATTGTTTTGTTTCAGTCGGAAAACAGCAGTGACAACATCACGACAGCTACAGTTGATTGGGTGGTGAAAAAATATCTTCCCTTCTCATTTTTCGATGACGAAGCTACACAAGTATATTTTTGACGTATTTGCCCTAATATGGTGTTTCCTAAAAGGTCTACACTTAGAAGGAAAGTCAAAGAGCGATTTGAAGAGCTCCAATTGAATCTCAAGGAACGACTTCAACAATTATCATCTAAAATGTCTTTTACCATTGATGGGTGGACGTCAATTGCTGGTAGGAGTTACTACGGGGTTACTATTCATTATATAGACAACGAATGGAAGTATCAATCTGTAGTTCTTGATTTTATACCATCACGGGGTCGACATACTGGGGAAGATATTGCAACGATTTTCCATTAATGTTTATTGGAATATGGCATAATTGATAAAATACAAGGTATCACGGTCGACAACGCAACTGCAAATACCAAATTTATGTATGAACTGGGCAAACAGCTGCCGCCACACTTTGATTCAGACAATCAACATTTCCGGTGCTTTGCTCACATTTTAAACCTTGGTGTACAAGATTTATTAAAGACCTTAGCATTACACTGTGAGTCTGACACTAACGCGCAAGATCAGCAGTACGAAGACTATGCAGACGAAACTGAGGATGAGGAAGATGAAGAATCTGCACCAAATATTGCTGACTCGCGTACATCTGTAACAAAGTTACGCAGTATTTCCAGTAAAATAAAAAGAAGTGAGATAGTGAAGAAGAAGTTTCAGTCTGCTTGTGAAGCAGCTGGCGTGCCATCAAATCTAAATGCCATTCTTGACTGTCCAACGAGATGGAATTCCACACATGATTTGGTTTAAAAGTGAGAGCGGGCATTGACATATTGTGCAGTTCTGTCACCGAGTTAAATGATTTTCAAATCACAGCTAATGAATGGCAGGTACTCGAAAAATTACATAAATTTCTAATAAACTTTAAACTTTTAAGTACAAAACTTGGTGGAGACAAATATGTTACATTACCGCTAGTCATTGTATCATTCAATCTCTTGCTAGACAAAATTGAATCCATGGTAAAACAGTTAGATGAGAAACCTAATCGATCTGAAGTGGATGAAAGGCTCATTCTAGCTTTCCAAGCAGCTCGAGACAAAATGCTTAAACATTACAAGAAGAGCAACTGGATTTATTGTACTTCTTTAATTTTAGACCCAAGGCATAAGGCTCAGACTTTTGACCTGACAATGTGGGGGAAGCAACTTAAAACAGAAAGTCTACGCAAGTTCAATGAACTTTATGAAGAATATAAAAGTCTCCACTCACTGAACAAATCTCTGGAATTACCAGAAAAAGAAAATAAAGTATGTGATGAAGATGAAGACGTAATAGACTTTGATAAACTCTATGAATGTCCCTCGACGTCATCTGGATCTTGTCTTCAAGGCTTAGTGATAGACGAGTTGGAGGAGTACCTGAGAAAACCAAGAACTGCCAGCTCGGAAGACATTTTAGATTGGTGGAGGACGCATGAGACAGAGTATCCGATTT
Source organism: Cosmia trapezina (assembly GCA_905163495.3). Lineage (NCBI taxonomy): Eukaryota > Metazoa > Arthropoda > Insecta > Lepidoptera > Noctuidae > Cosmia > Cosmia trapezina. Next base: position 7,526,496 of record LR991028.1, read on the forward strand.
TATCGAAAATGGCCCGTGATTTTCTCTCAATACCTGCAACTTCAGTACCTGCTGAGAGGTTATTTTCTAAAGCATCATTAGTAATTAGAAAACATAGAAATAGGTTAAGTGATGAGTCAGCCAGATGGTTACTTTGTATTAATTCTTGGTCAAAAAAATTGATATAAAGTATCATAACCTAATGATAAAGCTGTTGATTTGTGTTGTATTTTATTTTTTATTCAAATAAATGATAAATCGTAAAACTCTTTTATTAAACTTATAAGTTGAGGGTTCAATCTCTTTCTAGACAGATAAGTATTGTTCTTTAAAATACAGTCAAGTTATTGTAATTAATTTGTTTTTTTACATGTTTTAGCAAATGTAAGCTTATAAATCATAAATGTTTATTAAGAAACAGTTACTTCCATGGAAAACGACATATAGGTCAGTTGATTTTTCGAATTTCTTATCAAATCTTCAGTTATTTATTAATCTGCTTGATCTTTACTATGGCTATGTTAATTCAAGCTCACAATGTTCCAATTCTAATACGTTTTTCTAAGATTTAAAGTAAACTTTAATAAATAGTAATAGACTAATAGGTAATTGCAAGACTTGCAAGACTCTTGCTGCAAGACCAAGACCAAGACTGGGAGCGCAAGACCAAGACCAAGACCAAGACCAGGTGTATTGGCGCAAGACCAAGACCAAGACTGGCTAAGTCTAGTCTTGTTCTTGCATTTGGGCAACACTATAACTAAGCACGCTTATGTATGTTTCCGTCTCTTCTTTAACTGTAGTTTGACACTTTGACAATAGTGCAACGGTGACAGGAAAAATGCTTAGTCAAAGCTTTGCTAAGAAACGTTTATTAATCTCGTCTTTAGATTTTCGGAATTTCTTTCAACTTCCAAAGAATTTAACAAAAAAAGAGTACTCGCACACACAAAGATCTGTGGCGCGTACTGTCCAATGCTTCGTCGTCATGATTACGAGTCAGATACGGTTTTCCGAGATGAGAATCAAACATGTTTGGACTTGTAATAGGATAGGATCGGAAACAATTTACTTTATGTGTATGTAGCCTGTACTAGGAATTTCGTTTGTGCTACATTTCGAAGGGTACCTACGTTTACGGACACAAATATCGGATTCAAAAGCATCGAGACCCGAAACAGCTAAAGGTTATGCAAATGTTCCATAGCATAGTAACTAGTCATTTACAAACGTCACTGATGGGTTACTGAAGGATTCTTAAACAGAGTTTAAACTCTCAATAGCTGTGTGTACGACAAAATTTTTGAGGTCCTCAGATAAGCCCCCAATAGAAATTCACTCGACTTTTAAGCTAAATTCTTCTGTAAGTGTTCAGAAACACGATATCGAACCAATAATCACTATCGAATGGATAAACTTCGTGGCATGAGACAAAAGTATTGAGAGGTATTTCAGTCAAGTATTCTAGTTTACCCTACAAGATTGAAGTACCTCTATAGTTATTTATTAAGTGAGTTAACCACAATAACTCAACAGGTAGACTTAAACTCACGATCGTCAGTCAACGTCTTAGCGTTTAAGCTGTTTTCACTTCACGTATGGCTTCATCAAGCGGTCACTAGTAGAATGGTTTACATTTACATACTTAAATCACGGAACAAAATGGTCTAATCCATGTGGATGGCTGAGGCTGTGCACAGATAGGGTCAAGACTGTCAATTAGATGAACTAATAACTAGCTACGCCCTGCGGTTTCACCTGTGCAGACCGGTATAAAAAGTAGCTTATGTCTTATTCCAGGGTATAAGCTATCTTCATATCAAATTTCATCCAAATCGGTCTAGCCGTTTGAGCGTGAAGAAGTAAAAAATATACAAACACAAACACTCAAACTTTCGCCTTTATAATTTTAGTTTGCAGTGTGCATGATGTTGCAAACGTTCGCTATAAAAAAGTCAGTATACAAAACTTCGATCGAAGATAGAAAAAACTATCTTGTGTCTAATTATAAGCACTTTCATAAGCAAGAATCGAAAAGTGTGATGTAACCAGATGGAACCAAGTACGTTCAATGACGCAAGAAAGAAGAAATTAAGCGGAAACACACGACAAAATATACGAACATACCCGAAGCATGCGACCGTAATGGGAGGCAATACTAGCTGAATTTATACTCATTCATACACATTTTCATAGCAAGTCCCCAGCGAGCTAGATAGAGAACAGCGAGCACAAACGGTGATCTTTATACACGTCGCTTGCGCTTTCCACCTTCGTACGATATGAATGCAAAATACCAAAGTGCTGCTCCGCATTTTCCAGTAAATGTTTCAAGAGGACCAAGAAAATATTATTACAATTAAGTACTTCTTTCACATTTTAATGTTGTTTATTTTCGTATTTGTGTGTTCTCGCGTTATTTTCACGTCTGCTCATAAAAATTCAAAATCCTCAGTAAGGCCAGAGCATAAAAAATGCGAATAATTTCAGCATATTCATTTGAATTATCGTTTATTATGCGGTGTGGAGAATGCCGCAGTGGATTATCCCACGAATACAATATATATGTTTGTGGATTTTCGAAATGGGGTCCTCTTTTCACGCGTAATTGCGAGGTACACACTCAATATTATACTCAAATTATAACTATAATAATATAATATTACGTGGATTCTTTTATTTTTACCGCTATTATTATAGCAATAAAGCTGGATAAAATTTAAAAAAAAAACTAGAATGAATTTTTTTTCTTCTTTTTTTACTTTTTTTTTGTAATATCGTTGCTGAAAGTTGGTCGGCACAAATTTTAAAAGCTATGTATACATATAGGTTGCATATTTTTCGTTTTATTTTTGCCATCGACACGCTGAGAAGACTTCTCTTTGGTTTTTAAGGTGTTATCCGCTTAATTTTTATTTCATAAAAATATGGAAGAAATTTGAATTTTACCCTTTATCTTTTTTTGTCAGGGCATTTCAAACTTGGTCGGATCCGAAATATACGAGTACATCGTTTTACGCACATTACCGGAAAAACTTCGGCTTCTCTCGCGCATAAAATGTTGGCATTTGTGCTACTTACGAAGTTTTTTGACAATTTGATTTTGTTAGCAAGTATTGAGTGTGTGAAAAAGCATTTGGTAATAAAACGTCAAGAAAAGTCTATAGATTGCTAATTTGTACAGTTCCACTACGGTGCGGTCTAGCCGCAAAAATCTATTTTACAGCGAGTCAGTGGAATCAAAAGTACTTTAAGCGTTTTATTTTTATAATAATATTACGTCTTTTTATACCTATTTGATCTTTATCTTTACCAAACTCAAAATTATTATTAAAACTTTAAGCGACCTCGCGGGCTTTTACATTTTCATGAAAAAAAAAATCAAATTTTGATGAAAAATAGCAAATTCTTTCAAAACCAAGGTAAAACTAAAGTTCCTTTGAACTATCCTTCAAAACTTTGGAACACTCACTATTAATTAAAAAATATCGCTCAGTCATTCATGCCGCCCTCCACGATCGACTCGTGTTCGTTCATTTTAATTGAGATCTTGGTAGTTCGGAAAAAATATCTATCTAAGGAATGGAGAGAAGTATGTTCTGTTTTATATATAAATTGCCAAGTATTACAATGTTGTAATACCAGAAAATTGCTGAAAAAGTGCCAAGCACTTCGCATTTTGTGTTGGCGTTTGGTGAACGTATACGCTGCGTTTACGAGACAGTAACACCGTTTATTTTAAAACTTTTGTCGCGTTAACTCACGCGACGATGGTTTTAAACTAAACGTCGAGAATGTTTTTTGTTCAGTATGAAAATAAATAAAAATAATAATAATATAAATAATATTTTTTATTGTTTTTATTATTAATTTAATGAAATTATTCTATTTTTAAAATAAAATATCAGACATGCATAAGGTTGCATCGTGGAAAACTACATGTAGGAAATCTAGGTTCTAACACTTCAATAAAACGAGTTATGGGCTTTTTAAAATATAAAGATTATTATTAGCCAATTAAAAGTCACTAGGAAGTTTAAAATACGTCCGTCTCTGCTAAATCGCAAACGAGAAGTGAAGTAATAATAATGGTGGATAGTATTTATATAATAAGGAGGTACCTACAATGTATCGATTATTACAGAATCGACTAAAGATTGATTTTTGTAAATAATTAAATCAATTAAATCAACACTACATTTATCGAACACAAAGATGCTTAACTTAGATAATAATATAATTAGCTATGTGTACTAACTTGGACATATTTGTTTCAGGAAGCCCAACTAGGTAAAAACAATGGTAAATAACCGTCTGAAACAGTTTTGACTTTGATCTGACACCACTGAAAATGGACCAGTTGGAAAACTTGAATGTTTTAACAGAAAAGTTCAGTTTCAAAAAAGAAAACGTCAAAATAACGTTTCTACTTCCCAGCCACTGCAAATCCCATTCTAGTTTTCATTGAACCTCTCAACAAGCCAGTCCAAACTATCGTATATCTAACCCAGTAACAATAAAAACTGCATTCACTACGTTTTATGAATTACATAAGTTGATGATGGAAGTATTAAAGAATAAAGCTCTTAGTTGCAGCACTGGCAGAATGCCAAGCTTCCTTGTGCCGAACGATTATTTCCATTTTGACTTATTATACAGTGTTGGAAACGTTTTAATATCACTATCTTATGGTGGGGGTAATGGAATGTTATGGATAGGCGATTGTCTTAACTATGACGAACGTATTTTTTATTGGAACTCGGATTTTTTTTTGGACTGCTAGAAAAAATCTATTCAATTTATTTAAGTGTCCCGCGGTTTCACCCGCGTATACCGGGATAAAGAGTAGCCTATGTGTTAATCCAGGGTATAAGCTATCTACATATCTATCCACATCCAAATCGGTCCAGCCGTTTGAGCGTGAAGAAGTAACAAACATACACACACACACACCCCCACACACACCCCACAAACTTTCACCTTTATAATATTAGTGTGATAAAAAGAGAAGTCCTGACTGACTGACTGATTCATCAACGCCCAGCCCAAAACCTTGAACCTAGAAAGCTGAAATTTTGTATAGACATTCCCTTGGCTATCCGCTAGTTCGTTAAATAAGATAGGTACATGTTTCTTTCAGAATTTTATAACACTGTTTTATATGTTTCCCATGGATTAAAAAAAAATAGTAGGCGCGGTCTCTGTTGGCTCATAGCGCCTTGAGACCAATCTGAGAACAAAGTTTCAGTCAAGTGACACTACGAGCAAAGTTTGTAAGACCCGCTTCCAAAGTAAGCGTACGAACTTTGTTCCTTATTATCTATTCCATGTCATAGTTCGAAACCCAATCAATGTTTACCCTAATATGGCCTTTTGCTTTGTACATTAAACTGTGTATTATTAAGCATTACCTTGATGAACATAATGAGGCGGTTGTATAACGGGTTGTTTGGTAAATTCAAGGTTGTCACATCTATGATTCCCCGCGGATGTGTGTCTTAACTTAATTTTTAATACCTACTGGCCATTTTTAAGATGACATTTTATTTACCTAATTATGGCGATTACTAAAATATTTTAAAATTTTCTTGGATAACACACCATAGTCTATTTCTACAAGCTTGCAAAGGTCAGTAAGTTGTCTTTTCAAAATTTGCAAGTTAAATTTGACCCACTTTCCGGTGTTCGATTGAGCTGACATTTGGCATACGTATGTAAAATCGGTGACAGTGCAATATTTCGGTACCACCGAGCTGATCTGATGATGTAGCCGGAAGGTGGACGCAGGAATTCAGAAATAAAATGACCCAACCCTAACTAGTTCAGCCTCGTTTTATTTGTAAAAAAAAATGATAATATACAGAAATTATTAAAAGCTTGTTTTAAAAAAAAAAATACTTGTTTGTGCACAGGCACGTCTAGAAAAGTATTTAACGTTTCTGTTACTTTATATCACTGAACATTATGTCCTGATCCCTGACACCTTGTCTGATGTTAAACTCATTACTTACAAACTCATTAGATTTTATGACAGATTAAACACTTTGTGTTTAATCTGTCATAAAATGTTGTAAGTTGCCTTTTTGACAAACGACATAACTGAAGCAATACCTTAGGTACAGTAGCAGCCAGAAGTCGACTAGCAATCTCACAAAACAATGGCATAGCAATATTAGTTTATTTATGACCTTCTTCGGCGCCGTAGCCCGTATAGGTATAAGCGCCGCAGCCCGTATAGCGCAGGCGATAATGGTCATTGCGGTGTAAGTGGACTTCTGGCCGTTGACTGTACATGCTATAGAGTATAATAACATCATTCCAAATCTTTTTCCCTCTAATATCTCATCCAAAAGTTCCATCTTAATTTGAAAATAGAACATAACATTCTCTTTATTGCTTCTCAGTGCCAGCCAGTTATGTAGTTCGACTCAAACTAGTTTTCTTCCGTCCTTGGCCCAATTTACCTTCAGATGTTGTTTTGTTCATCTCTATCTATAGTCTACTATCTATGTATCACGTATGACCTGGTCAAAGTAATTACATGATGACGATTCAACCTAGTTTTTCTTGTCTTTGGCCTTCTAGGTAAGGCTGAATTTATGTATGTGAATGTTCTTTTGTTTTATGCTTTTAATGTGATGGGAGTGACAAAGTAATGAGATTACTTTTGTTTAGTTAGCTAGAGGTTTTTTTAACAATATTTTTATGTTTCACTTTCACATCTTTTTTAGTAGGAGTCGGCAGAAACTACAGAACACCTGCTACGATGTATTCATTAAATATTTTAAAAATCCAAAAATATAAAAGGCAGTGCCCGTTGCTATAGTGTAGTACCTTTTCTAGCGCAGGCATAATTAGCTTAATCATAGGAGCCCATCTTGCAACTGTAGCGATCGCAGGTATTTTTGTGCCGTTACTGAATCGCGTTTGCATCGCGACTGAATCTCGGACCGTGGGCGAGGGCACACAGCTAGCGACCGCTTCGCGACTGTATCGATGAGGACGCGCGACAGCATCGCTACAAAAAGTCGCCGTGAGCGAGGGCCCATAGATGTTAAAACGAATTTAGTTATGCATATGTATATGTGTTATCCTCTATGATTGAGCAGAAGTAGAAGACTACTTTTACCGTTGACTTTGACTAACTTTTTGTATACGACAGTCGCTTTTTCAAGAAATGAGTACAAACAAATGCATACTAAGTAAGTAAGTAAACGTCTGCACCATAGAAATATAAAAAACAGGAGAAGTGGCAAGGGGGCGAATCTGTGTCCGCGCGACATGCTCAGTATGAGCCGTTCATGGTCAAATGGCCGTCTCCACGAAATAGTGCGCTTTCGACTGTGACCGTGACAATTTATAAGAATCCCGTGTTGTTCAGTGGTTTCTTGTAAAAACCGAAGCCAAGAATCACTTTCCATTATGTAAGTACAAGTATTTTACCGTATTTGTCTTTAAAATGATGAAAGTGACAAAGGGAGAAAGTGGAGACACTGGGTTCCGATACATTTTAACATACTGGGCACATCTCCTTCTATCTTATATCTATGGTCTGCACGTTTCTAACCCTATCGTGCCAAGAACATGCAATCAACCCTGATTCGGAAATAAGTTTATCTTGCCAACGTGGCACGTTCCGATCACAACACGCTCACGACTCGGTGTGAACCTCTTTAGTTTTGTAATCACGTTCCCTAACTAATTGGTGTAGGCCTCGCGTAGTAAATGAGGTGGTTACTAACTACTTGTCATAATAAAACAATGAATAATTTTATTCAAATAGCTTATTGGAATTATTTGGTGACAATCACACTAATATTATAAAGGCGAAAGCTGTGTTTGTGTGTGTTTGTATGTTTGTTACTTCTTCACTCTCAAACGGCTGGACCGATTTAGATGAAATTTGGTATGTAGATAGGTTATACCCTGGATTAACACATAGAATACTTTTTATCCCGGTCTACGCGGGTGAAACCACGGGGCGTAGCTAGTAGAAAAATTCAAAGTTAGACAGTTGTATTGATGCTTTTACTGATTATAATTCAGAAAATACATATTTGCTACGATCGCGAATTATATTTTGATCAACATACAACCTGGGCCTCAAGTCTGCTATTACAATAGTGTCAGAATGGTCTATCATTGATTTCATAATTGTTGATTTTGACAAGTTTGGTAATCTACTAATATAATGGCGTCATAATGGCGTCATTATGACTTTCCAATGGTCAACCACTCACACTCCATTGTATGAAATTATGAATTTGGCAGATTACGAACTTTTAGCAAAATGACAATGCAGTGACAATGGGATCGTGTTGGAATGTAAAAAATAGCAGACTTGGGGACCTGATATCGGCCTGTACACTGTAAAAAAGTTTTAATTTCACGAGTCACCCAAATATCAACCCCATTGCGTGGATACCAAACTATCCGCGGACGTAAGATGGCGAAATTTTCTTGGGTAGTTTGGTATACACACACGCTCAAGTGTCTTGCACACATGCCACGTCCCGATCACAACACGCGCTCATCTCAGTGGGAACCTCTTTAGTTTTGTAATCACGTTCCCTTCTAATTGGTGGGAGCCTCGCGTCGCAAATGAGGCGCTTACTTAAATAGACTTCAAGGCTTCTTGAGGACCGAAAGTGGCGAGAACTATTTAAGTGGCTTTTGGAGCTATCTATGATGAAACCTTGTCTATAACTAATAACATTTTAGTGACATGAAGGTTGGAGATACCTACTCAAGAATGTTCTACAAGACAAACCATATGCCAGCATACAGAATAAAAGGCCCCCGAAAGAACACCAAAAAAATGTATAAAATAATTGGCGTTCTTATCATTTACGAATATTTTTGTGTTAAGGCTCTTACAGACAGAGGCGATATCGCGTCGCGACGGATATTGCTCTACGGATATAATATCGCAATATCGCGTCGCTGACGCGATATCGCCTCTGTCTGTAAGAGCCTTTATTCGTAACCAATTAGATTGGAAAACCTTAAATTATTTGTTGACTTGGCTAATAACCATGTCTGTTCATTTTTATACTGTGCTGTAACAAATCATTTTCCGGACAGATACAAAACCACAAAGAAAAAAAAAGAACAATTTAATCTACTTAGCGAAATTCCTCTGCCAAGCCGTTATGCCATCAAAGAGAAAAATATTCCAAACGTTAGGAGGAATCCTAGCAGTACGAACATCAAAAAGTGCACTCGTATACAAAATAACTAAAATTCCTCCAGCTACTCATATGGACAGAATTCCTTGCATAACGTAATTAGGAAAGTGGAACGTTGGGTACAGAATTTAATGCGTTTAATGTGTTCATGTATGTGAGATATGTTAGTGTGTTAAGAATTTCCTTTGGATTTTTGAATGAGGCATGTAAAGTATTTTTGAATTCTGAAAAAATATACAGGGTGTAAGTGTAAACAGTGGCAATATTTTAAGGGGTCATTTTGTGCTCATCATTATGAACAGTTTTTACTATGGGACCAAACCTGAAAACACGAAAAAAAAATCTGCTGTTCCCTACATTTTGGCGAATTATGCGAACATAAATGTACTGAAAAGCTGATTTTATTTTCGCGATTTCAGGTTTGGTTTTATAGTAAAAGTTGTTCATAATGATGAGTACAATGACCCCTTAAAACATTGCCACTGTTTACACTTAAACCCTGTATAATAAAAGTACTACGAAATCGTGTTATGGATTTTGGATAAGTTTATACAGAAAACTTAAAGTAGTAGCCACGAACAAAAACGTCTAGCTAGTTCAAGAGTTTTTCCAGTTAGTGAAAACATCGGATAGACGCTACACCTTGTAGATCATTGTTAAAAAATATTTATTAAAACTCAAAACGTGCAAAAACCGCTGCCATATTTTGATAACTAGCTCAAATGACTAGCTCAGCGTTAACTTCGGAATTGGTACGCAAACTCAGCTACGCACCACGGCTCCGCTACGTGAGCTCATCTACGCACCATGGTTTCGCTACGCGACCTCAGCTACGAACTAAGCCTTCGCTATGTGAGCTCAACTACAACAGGAATGTTTCCTGGGTAAAAAAAAAGAAATCATATTCAGTCCGTCAAACAGATAATAAAAAAATGTTAGTTACGCATTTTTTGTTTTCAAAAAATTACTTATATAAAACGCATGAAAGTTGGGGAGTGGGAGCTCGCTACGTCACAACTATAACAAACTACGTATAAAATCTGGCAAGGAGTGACGTCGGGGCACATTTTAACTCAATGTATCGCCATAATCTTTTGATTAGGTACGTAAAAAAAGAAAAAGTACCTACGTGTCCAATTTTTTTAATAATCTAACTGACGTTCGGTCAGCAACAGAAGTCGGTTAAGGATGATGCGCCAGGGTAGCCCGCGAAATTCAAAATTTCTTACGTTTTTTGCAATTTGTAGGTCAGTGTGAGCTTGTATGTTGATTAAAATATGATTCGCGGCCGTAGCTAATATGGCTTTACAGAATTATAATCATTAGAATCAGCAATACAACTCCATAAGTTAGCATTTATCTCAAATCTATCGATTTTATGAAATCATGAGGTTTGAGGTAAATGCTAACTTATGGAGTTGTATTGCTGATTCTAATGATTATAATTCTGTAAAGCCATATTAGCTACGGCCGCGAATCATATTTTAATCAACATACAAGCTCACACTGACCTACAAATTGCAAAAAACGTAAGAAATTTTGAATTTCGCGGGCTACCCTGGCGCTTTCGCCTTAACACTGCAACTTTTTGACATCATCTAAATTAACAGAAAATGATACGATAACCTGTTTTTTAGCATTTCATTTATTAGATAAGAGTTAATTTTATTTAAAATTTACATCTGTTCTGATTTTAATGAAGTATTTTTCTCAATAATTAAGATTTAGAAAAAACATGTGTTAATCGAATTTTGTTGCTGACTGTACAAAAAAAAAATAATCTACATCCGTATTGCTACGAAATCTACAAATTATACCTCTGCGCTACTCGTTCTCACTCAACTACAAAATATCGCACCGCTATGAGTTTTCTATGTATAAACTTACATCTGAATATTTCTCAATCAACTACGAACCATTTATCTTCACTCAGCGATTTCAACTACAAAAACTCATTGGTTTTCATTTAGCTACAAACTGTCACTCCGCTACACGTAGGATACATCGCTACGAATTCAGCTCGGCTACGAACTACCGTTTTAGCTACAAATGGTCAACCCGCTACACACGTATACTTTGCTACATTCTACCGTGCTACGAACTATGTACATAGGTACCGCTACGAGACTGTCTTCGTAGCCACATCATAGAACAACTTCTTGCGTCCTGTGATGAGGTTCTTGGACATAGCAAGAATTTTATAATTATGAAACCGCATGCATACTGAACACATAACTTCAAAATGTTTCTTGTTCGAAAATTAATATATAATATATTATTAATCAAAAATGAATAGATTACAATATGGCAAAGTAGGTAATGTATAAAGCACAAGCATAGACACTTAATCTAGTTCGTAGGTGCTGTACTGTTCTCCTAGATAGGTTTAGGACCCGTGTTTAGGAAAAAAAAAAAAAAACCGGTCAATAGCGAGTCGGACTCGCGCACCGAGGGTTCCGTTCCGATTTCTGAAAAAGTGTGCTATTTAGAGACATCGTTTTATTTTTCCTGTAATCTTTACATAAACTTCTATTACATAGAATAATTTCAGATTTTTCTCTTTGCAAACTTCGGAGATAAGGGGGGGGAACGGTATTTTTTTTTACATTTTTCATCAAAAGTCTAAAACTATGCGGCCTAAAAAAAATTAAAAAATGTTTGAGAATTTACAAACAACGCTCTTTCATTCCCCACATGCCCTAGTCGCTTCACTTTGATTTTTCAGTCCCTGTTGCAAAAAAAATATAAATATTTTTATTTCCTTCTTATTTGCAAAATAGTTGGGTAAACGTCATTTAAAACTTTTCTAAATTTCAAGTTGATAGCATTAGTAGTTCTTGAGATATCCAGCTGTGACAGACAGACAGACAGACAGACAGACAGACAGACCGACCGACAGACAGACAGACTGAGTGACACCATAAGGGTTCCTTTTTTACCATTTTGGTACGGAACCCTAATTATATATTAAATTAGAAATTAGGTCGTCCAGAGGCCTTAGTGCGAGTTTTTATACTTACTCGATCACGTTAACGTAAACTTCAATTTGTACTGAAACTGAATAAGCGCTGTCTGGTGACTGTAATGGGAAACACAATTATTCCATACAATTTGACGTACGTCAACATTAACGTAAACGCGATCGAGTAAGTATAAAAACTCGCACTAAGGCCACTGTTATTAGAAACTACTAACAAGTTGTATTTATTACAGTAAATTAAGATTATTTTAAAGTAAAAAAAGTGTTGTGCTAATTATTGATCGACGTTGTTAATTTACCTCTTAACTGCTAATAGAAATCTAACTTTAATTACTTAAAGATATTCTTCAATCAACTTACGGATAACTTAATTCCGAACTAAGATTTATCCGTAAACGGTTAAAGCAAACTTTTAATTAAATTAACAGAGAACAAGATTAAACTAACAGACGGATAGTTATCTATGGTACAGTTAAAAGTTCCAAGAGATTAATGGCGATGTCTTATAGCCGAGTTTTAAAGGCACGTAAAACCTATTAATTTCGAAGATCTGAAAAACATTTTAATAAAACTGTTCTACGTTAAGAGGAAACGTGGGTGCTCTTTTCTCCATACAAAAAGATACAAACGCTCTCGCCTCTTTTCTTTCTGGTTAATGACCATAGAGCAATGATTTTTTACAGAAATATAAATATCAGCTACTTGTATGCCCCTATGTTTTCCTTTTTGATGATATGTTATTTTTATAAGAACTAGAACCCTCAAAAAATGCTCAAAATTGCCTATTCAGACCGCTATCAACAGACGCCTAGTGTACCAATTTGACAACTACTAACGAAAAAAGAAAAACATAGGGGCATAGTATATATCCTTCTTATTCAGTTTATGAAATATCTTTTAAATTGATCCAATATTGGAGGAGGAAATAGGCGAGAGGCAAACCTCGAAATGTGACTTTTTACATAGGCTATTTAGTCGGATCTGCAGTTGTCCTTATCGCACGAATTCGAGGGCGGAGCGCTCGCAGAGCGACAGCAATACCTTCTTAAAATACCTAATTTTCAAAAGTCTGGTCGCCCCCATTTCCCCTTAAGAATATTATTTTGTGTGCCTCTTAGTCTGTGCTAAATAAATGTATTTTCTTTCTTTCTTTTTTTCTACGGGGTGGAGTACTTTGTTGATTTTTCAATTACTAGCTGCGCCCGGCGGTTTCACCTGCGTATACCGGGATAAAAAGTATGCATAAAAACAAACGCATATTGTTCTACATGGATTCAAAGTTAATCACGAGACTGTTCGTGGACGCGTGTTATTTTACAGCAGTTGCAGCAGCTCAACCAATCTGCATATTACTACTAGTGTTCATTTCTATGAAAATATACTTTATGACTAAGTTTTAAAGTAGTGATATTTTTTCCTTATGAAAAAAACTGATTCACCGAATTGCGGAGAATGTAATCAGATTGAGGACGTGCAACATTTGCTGATGGATTGTATCCGCAACAGGCGCGAGAGGGAGTCACTTTTGAGGGAATTAGACTTGAATAGGCTTAACGTGGGATTGATACAATCAATTGTATCCGAACCAACTTCAGAAGGTGTCAAAAAGTTATGCAAGTTGATCACAGTCCTTCATCAGTGACTTCTATATATAAACAAAGTGTTTTATAGATTATTTAATTGTTTGTTGTAGTTTGTGTGTTCAGTTTTAATGTTATAAGATAAAAGGCACGATGGGGTTGACATATCTGTCTAGATAAAAACCCCAAACTAAATAAAGAGAGAAAAAAAAAAAAGTATTTAGTTTTGTGTGTTTTGTTACCTTCGCGAATATTTTATTGTGATTTTGTACGATTGCATTTCTGTCATGTCATACAATGTGACGAAATTAATTATTTTTTATTGAAGTAAAAACTTTTAGTTAAAATTTTTGGTAGAGGAAAATCTTTCGGGTTCGCGTCACCACGTCATCGCGACACCGCAACATGTTATGCATAGTTTATTTATTTATTTATTGCACAATGCACACACAGTTACAGGGTTAACTTACAACTAGTGAGTACAAAGACCCCGTTGGGGCGCAGCAAGATAACTTAAAACTAGATTATAACATAACAATTAAAGCACATAACATTAACATTATCAATTAAAGCATTATTTTACATTATGTCAAGAATTGTATTAAGTATATTATTAAGTATTTAGATAAAATTGTAGTTTTACGTTTAAGTTTTCACTTCTGTCGGCAGTCCCCATGACTGCCAATTTTTGAAGTGGACACTTCTTTAGGCGCATTCAGCGATTTTTAGTAGGGGGAAATCTTACGCGTTCGCGTCACCACAACACCTCGACACCGCGACAATAAGTTTTACGTTTAAGTTTTCACTTCTGTCGGCAGTCCACATGACTGCCAATTTTTGAAGTGGACACTTCTTTAGGCGCATTCAGCGATTTTTAGTAGGGGGAAATCTTACGGTTTCACGGCACCGCGTCACCGCGACACCGCGATACCCACGTTTGTTCTCACTTCCGTTGGTCCCTATTTTTTTCTTATTTTAGAATCTAATCTTATTTGGTAATTTTATTATGACAACACAACACACAAACAAAACAACAACACAACAATACACACACACACAACACACAATTGACACACAATTGATCACATAACATTGACTTTATAAGTATATTAGTGCGAATTTATATTGATGAGAGTTTTGTATTACTGTCACTTAACTCAATCTTCACCACGGAGCAACACAAGGCAATTTCAATCATAACAACTTCACATACAGTTTAAATTGGCACGCACCGTACTGTTGTAGCATTCGCGAACAACTTGGTGAACTAGGTAGCGATCCTAATTAACTCTCTACCACTACAACTGGCACTTTCATGGTATTTAGTGCTCCACTTTGAAATTTATACAATCGCTGAATTCGAAAACTTTGCCAATATAACAGGCAACGCAAGGGAAACTGGTGTTGCTGTATATAAGACTTCGTTGTCGACGGGAAATGACTTCAATTTATGTATACAGAAAATAGTGAGTGTGTATTTGTTACATAACATAGGTACAGTGGGCTGCATCAATTGGGTACCCCAGTTGTATTAAAATTTTAATACAAATGGGGTCCCCAATTGATGCAGCCCACTGTACATACATAATCAGCCATTCCCACTGCTGGAACATAGGCCTCCTCTCTGTGGGAGGGAGCGGGCTGTATTCCACCACGCGGGCTCAGTTTAGGTTGGTAGATGTCACATGTTTTACAATTTTTGGTTCTAGGATATGCCGGTTTCCTCAAGATGTTTTCCTTCAAAGTTTTGAGAGCAGTGGTGATAAAATAAATTACACAAAGTAAAGCAGCTACCTGGGTTCGAACCCACGACCTACAACTCGGAAGTCGGGGCCGTTACCACTGGGCTCTCTGCGTATTTGTTTTAATGTTACCTACATTATATTTATTTGAAATAAACATGCACAACATTACAGGCTAAAAATATCCAAGGCATTGTACAGTACAATTCATAAACTAAAATGTAACATAAATAATAAAAAAAGTTCGTTCGTTTAGGTGTTACGAGGGAACAAAGAAACGGACATACATACATAAATACATACATACATACAAGTCAAATACATAACCCTCCTTTTAGGCTTCGCCGCAGTCGAGTAAAAAGGTGCATACGTTACTTATAGTTAAAGAAGAATGAGTGGTGTTCTTGTCTATCAGACTTCTGTTGTTGACGGAAAACGACTTCGATTTATGCTTCTATGGTGAGGATTTCTTTGGTGTCGATCACTATTGCAATTTATGTGAGATATTTGAAGTAGATAAGGAGTTGTTGTATTTGTTGTCGACTGAAAATAAGAAAGAAAGAAAGAAAGAAAAAGTATTTATTGTGACTGAAATTACTGCGATTTATAAATCTATTATTATATTATGTGAGGGTGCGCGCGTATGTGTGTTGTGCACCATTATTGCAAACTAATATTAGTGCGAACTATTTGCATTAGTGACGTATTTCACTTTGCAACGTTATTACGACCTATTTGCTTTCATTAATAACCCTCAGTCTACTTCTATTACATAATGATGTAACAATATTGTCATAGGCAAAGCCTCGGTAAGATATATTTTTCTTTATTTAAATCATGATAAACAATGGGTTTGTTACTGCTGCATACTCACATAAAATTTGTAGGTACAATTATGATTTTTTGTGTTTTTGAAGTAAAAAATAAAATAAATATTTTTTTAAAACCGGCCAAGTGCGTGTCGGACCACGTACAATGAAGGGTTCCGTGTAGTAAAAACATGTTCTCCCATATATTGGTCTAAGTACGTCACGGTCAATAAAATTCTCCAACTGCAAATGTAAGTTTGTAATCGGAAAAATAGTACATTTTGATACAAGTGGAGAACGTTTGTTATTGCATTCGAGGCGGAATTAACACCCGAGCCGTAGGCGAGGTTGTTTTTGAGCCGAGAACTGCAATAACAAATGTCCACGAGTATCAAACGACGTTTTTCAATACACTTTTTAAGAAATAAAATAAAATATTTTTGTCATGAATTATTAGGAAACTATAATTTAAATTTTCTTTTTTTTTGCGCTTTGCTTTCGCCAGGTTGAAGGAGAAGCAAAGGTATAAAGCCGATAAACAGCCTAATATGAAAAATTGAAAATTCAAATATTTTCGAGTTTAGAACACAAATAAATGTTAATTTGTTCATAAACGTTTTTTTATTGTAATAATCATAGTTTTTGATGATATTCTATTTATAAACATTAAATAAATATTCAAAAAATATTAACGCCATAAAGACGCATACCTCTTTGCCGAGATTAAATTTTTTCCATTACTTGAAACCTTGAGAGCTTGCTACTTGCGAAATTTCGTGATTGTAAGTCAACGGGAAGTATATCTTATAAACATTTTCTAAATGCTTTCTATTCTTGACTTATACACGTCATATTTTCGGTTCCACTCTTGAGATGCGTATTCAAGGTGGCTGCGTACGTACGTATGAAAGTATAATACTTTATGTGATTTTAGAGAGCTGAAAGTACAATAGGTTTTGATTTATTTGCGAGTATCGCAATCTGGCCGAATTTTTTTGTTGCTTTGACTTAGAAGCTTGATTTTTTAGAGCTCTAAGAGACGCTCTATTTGAAATTAATTTCAACTTGATACCTCCACGGATTCCTGAGAATAGGTACTTGACAGACTGATAGACATACACACCGACGGCCAACGTGAAGTGATCCACCACCGGTTCCGTTTTTCCTTTTGAGGTATGGAACCCTAAAAACCACGTCGCTTTTGTCTTGTAGATTAAGCTGATAAATTTCCATTCAAGTTATTTGTGAGAAGCAGAGGCGCAACCTTTACAAAATGTTGGGTAAATTATAATTCAGTTATCCTGCAAGTAAGTGATAAAACATCGTAGCATTTTAGTAATTTACGATCGTAATTTAACTATAGCTGAAACAACAAACAGTAGTAGCCTTTGTTAATTATGGACTTAAAATTAAATTGACTGTTCCCGCCTGGACAACTTGTTATCATTTTTCACTTCGCCCTGCAAAAGCAATTTATTTTCACTTACTGTCAATGTTCATTTAATAAATATTGTGTCTCGGGAAACTGACAAATGGAAAATATAATTTGATAAAGGTATATTAATAGCATAAATGTTTGATAGAGAAGGTATTTTTTTTTTGGTGAGAGGAAAACTTGAGATCATTTGGTGTTTGAGAAGATTACTTTTGGCAAAATAAATTAAATTTGTTTTTCTGGATGAAGTGTGAACCGGTGGATAAGGGCCTATTTACAAAAATGGATACCTACTAGTGTGATTTAACCATAAATACTGTTCGTCTAAGCTGTCTTTCGACAGTCGTTACACGTCGTCAGAAGCCCGAAAGTCTGACAACCAGTTATACCAAGGGGTATCGTATTACCCAGTAACGGGGTTGTGGAGGCCAGATTGGCAGTCGCTCTATGTATAATACTGGTATTGAGCTGCATCCGGTTAGACTGGAAGCTGACCCCAAGATAGTTGGGAAAAGGCTATAGGCAGATGATGATGACTGTTCGTCTAAGGCTAAAACAAGAACTATCTCAGAAGTATGCTGAATAATAAAATATAATGCTAAATCTAATAATCCTACATCAAATAGCTTCGAGCTTCCCAAAACTCCGATCTTCAACCCGTATCTTGGCACTACAGTCCCCGTTATTGCCCCGAAACGGTACGGAAGACGTAAACACAATACGGTCCATACTAAACTCGGGTTTGTATTAAATTTGCATCAGTAATGAGAGTGGGATTAGTATCTGCTACACTAGCAGATAGTAAACATGAAACGTGCCAAAGTTCGCGTCGAAAGCAAATTAGTCCAAAGGGCTTGAATGAGAGCAGTGGAGTGTATTGTAGTAACAAGATAAATATTATGTATTAGAATTATCTTTTATGATTCTTTATAGTCCGGTCAAAATAGACATTTCAATTAACAAAAATTCCGACAGAGCTAATTTTTGGTGGAGACCTTGTAGACCATCACATCACACTATCACACTCATATTATAAAGGCGAAAGTTTGTGAGTATGTGTGTGTGTATGTTTGTTACTTCTTCACGCTAAAACGGCTGGACCGATTTAGAATAAATTTGGTATGTATATAGCTTATACCCTGGATTAACACAACTTTTTATCCCGGTCTAGGCGGGTGAAACCGCGGCGCAGCTAGTTAGAAATAAAGTGTCAAAAGTCCCCATCGATCCCATGTGTGTTTTAAAAAAGTTATTGGGGGTCAAATGTCAAAATTTGAGGTTTTTAGTCAATGCATAAAACACGGAGTGGCGTAAAAGAGAGGAGGCTAATGCACTGTTAATTGAAACATGATAAAAGCAAATTCATTTTTAGTAGGTTTGCTAGTGTATCTGATCGACTGATTTCGTAATTACGAGACCACCTTACCAGCGTTTGTCCACCGCCATCACCGTCAACGGAACGTAAACAAGAAACGAGTTTATTCGAACTGAACGTGATGTCCCAACGACGGACGTGCGTTGGACACGCGGCCATAGTAAATGTATGTATCGCTACTTCGGCGCCGTCATCTCGTTCTCGTTGACGTCCTGTTGACGTGCGGTGTACAAACGTCCTAAGGTTGGATGTGTGCCGCGTGTTTGGTTGGATGTCACTTGCATCATGCATGTCATAAAATGACAAGGTATTTTGGACTACGTAACAGTCAGACTTAAAAAAATTAATATGTACAAGTATAATACAAAAAGGAGGGGAAATAATCATAGGGCATTGAAAAATTCATCCGCATCGCTGTCGAAAGGAAAGGTGCCCAAAAGCCTGGCAGCATTGCCACGTTGTATGGCAATGCTAATTCTGTGGCCAAGAAATAGGCCAGCCCTTTGGTCACGTGTAGAGTCGACCAACCGCTTGGCGATGTCCCGAAAAACTAAAAGGGCACTCGGACCCCATGGCCCTAGTGTTTCAACCCCAAACGGCTCGAACATATAAGTTTGAGGTTTTCCGCACCTGCTGCAGCCGCCCCAGCACAGCCTACCGTGGAAGATGGGATGGTGCAAGGGTGTCAACACACGTTGCATCCCACACCAAAGGCCTACCTACCTTCCAAGGCATTATGGTCATTCCGTCTGGTCTCTTCCCATCGTCGCGTGCCAAGCCAATGGGTTCTAAAACAGCTGGCACCCCGGCGGTGACAAGAGCACGACGGATGATGTCATTGATGCTGGCGTGCCGTGCTATCCGGCCTGCGCTTTTACTGCAGGAAATAATATAACAGTCAGATAATTTTAACCTTAACAAAGTTTCAATTTATTAGGAATATTTTGGTGTCAAAAGTCTTTAACCAGCTACGAGGCCGACAATACTATTCCAAGTTTATCTAACACTAGCTTTTGCCCGCGGCTTCGCTCGCGTTAATTTAGAATTTGACAATCTATTCGGGTTATATTCTGCTTGTATGATTGAAAGACACGTGGCCGCATCTATTATCATAAGAACGTTATTGTTGTTTTCCTCGGGAACAGTATCTTTTTGGGTATGAAAGGCACCCCTACCCATAAGTCAGTTCGATGGTGATGAGCGATTCAATAGTTTAGGCGTGAACATTTAAAAAACAAACAAACTTACTTTCGCATTTATAATATTAGTTAGAATTAACCCTCTGAAACAGAAAAAAAAATAAAAGAAATGACTTGAACAAATTCGCCTTAGTCACTATCGGAATCTTTTGGCAAATATCCGCTATCCGCATTCATGTCCCACTTTGACTTTACGACCGAGTGATAAAAAACGGCAAAAGAGTTTAGAATGAACGTTGCACATACCAGTCCAGGAACTGGTAGAAATGTACAAAAAAAAAATCTATCTGCAAACGGTTGCTAAAATTCCAACCCGCCACTTCTGATACTCCTTAATGCGCACACGTAGCACTTGGACCGTTTAAACGTATTGCTAGCTCGCTTGTTTTATGGCCTCTGCATACTCTAGGAGGCCAGGGCATGGCCTCAAACAGATCGCATGAACAAACTGCTGTCTGTGAACGGCTAGTGAAATTGCAGTGTTGCGCTCCACTAGTGAATTTTGTGTTCGTGATGTCGTGCGTTCCCAGTGCACGTACTCGTACATACAGCAAAATGTATCACTTTAGAATCACTTTGTGAGTTCCCTCTGTGAAACTGCTCGACTAATGGCAGGACATTTTACGATTTGGACGTTTGTGACGATTTTTGGGATCGATAATAATGGGAATGAGTTTTTATCTTCGGAGAAGAGCAAATAATATTTAGGTACCGTAAGACCAGTTCGTGGGGCTAAGATAAAAGTCATCACACTAATATTATAAAGGCGAAAGTTTGTGAGGGTGTGTGTGTGTATGTTTGTTACTTCTTCACGCTCAAACGGCATGACCGATTTGGATGAAATTATGTATGTAGATAGCTTATACCCTGTATTAACACATAGGCTACTTTTTATCACGGTCTACGCGGGTGAAACCGCGCGGCACAGCTACTTCTGAAATAAAAATAAGAAATCCATAAACCATCGTTTTAAGTAAACATCATTTATATTACTCAAACTATCTTAAAGCTTCAATTTATTTTCTCGACAGTAACATCGCATCGATATACATTTTCCAACTTGATTCATATTTAATTTGAACGTCTCGAGATTACACTCGCGACGCAGGCGGGTAGATTGCGATTGCGGTTATTTATCTTATTACGAGCGACACAACGGCCATTATCCTTTGTTTATCGCTTGGGGGCCTGGCATTGTGGTCGACGTCATTAAAACTTAATAATGGTGGATTCAATCCGCCGTAGGCCGCGTTTACCGTCCAACGACCATGTGTTTATTGTGAAAACGGGAGGAAAAACCCTTTGTGATTTCTATTTGCTCAGTTTTTTGTGGCACACGGAGCGGACAGATGGGCAAGTCGGATAATTGAGTTTTTAATCTTGAGCTTGACGTCACGTTTCGGACGCCGCGCCGAGCTGAATTGAATTATGAATGTCGGTGAAAATTATAACGTAACAAACAATCCTGATCTTTTGCTGATACCGAGTTGTTGATTTATTATTTCCTAACAAGATTGAAAGTTGTTTTGTTGTGTTCTCGAACTTTCTGAGCACAATTTTATAAAATTGCTGTGCCGAGAAATCTTGTTTAGTACCGCAGAGGATAGTGATCATATCTTAACTTTACCCATTTTCACAAGGAGGGTAATCTTGGCGCAGTGTGTTGGAGCAGAATGGGTCACATCCTTTCGGATCCAATCATGCATGGGTATTATACGTGATAACCCAAGTTTCTATTGATGAGTCTTCGAGCAACTTTTATCTTAGCAATTTTCAAACGCTCATAAGCAATTCTTCTACTTCCACCATACTTTACAAAATCAATCTGCCTAGCCATTTCCCAACTATGTTGGGGTTGGCTTCCAGTCTAACCGGATGCAGCTGAATACCAGTATTTTACATGAAGCGACTGCCTATCTGACCTCCACAACCCAGTTACTGGGTAATACGATAACCCTTGGTAGGACTGGTTGTCAGACTTTTGGGCTTCTGACCCGTAACGACTGTCAAAGATCCACGGATAACAGCCACCATACTTTACCACATACGTTAATTAAACCGCCCCTGATCATTTACAGAAACGCCAGCGCATAAAAACTTATACGCCCACAAAATTGGATTAGCTTCCCAAAAAAATTACGAAATCAGGAACAGGACCCGCACTTTATTATTTCATTTAAGAACAGCCACCTTTCGGTAAATTAGTGAGAGGAGCCAGGCTAAATTAACGAACCGCGTGATCTTATTAGCTACCTCACTCAAGCCATTAGGCTGGCTCTAGCTGGGACGCCATTGTACTTTACCTGTTCAAATTTAATAGTACCCTTGAAGGATGTAAATTTTGCTGGAATTGTCTTTAGCTAGCAAAGTGCGCTCTTAGTTGCGTCATTAGTGCGCGGAACTGAGAACTAATTATGTAGGAATTAACAGCCGCAAATCGCTACTTGTGGGTGGTGGTGGTCAATGTATGTTCATTACTGACTATCTACCTATAGGACCCATTCGCATCAGGAATCACTGTGGTTGGTAATTGAGCGACAGGTTCCGCTCGAGAGCCTATATATATATTGATTCCCAGCATTATCGGAATTTATACCGAATGCGCAATGGACCAAAGTTCCAAGATTTACCAAGAAGGGCTCGTGGCTAAGTTATATCGCCGTACGGGTTGGATCTTTGACAGTCGTTACGGGTCGTCAGAAGACTGAAAGTCTGACAACATGTTTTGCAAAGGTTTATCGTCTTACCCAGTAAGAACAGGGCTGTGCAGGTCAGATAAGCAGTCCCTCCATGTAAAATACTGGTATTCAGCTGCACCCCGTTACACTAGAAGCCGACCTCAACATAGTGGGGAGAAGGCTAGGCAGACTGATTGCGCAATGCACCAAAATAACAACATCATAAGTTAGAAACGTCCCTGAAAACCAACTCTAAACTAGGTTACATGTTATTAAAGACCAAAATCGCTTAACAGACTCCAACAAAGTATATTTCCAAGATAAAAATATGAAGTTTTCCAAGTAAACACGTCAAGTGTCGGCAGAGTTGAAATTAGTTGGCGTACTCCCATTGAAGGCTGTGTGGGTGAACAACAAAAGAGAGCAAAATAACGTGCTATCTAACCAAGCGCAGGCCAGGCCATTTTTTTTGTTTGTTTTAAAGTAGGTACCTACTTAGTTTTTAAACGGAAATAGAATAGAAGGTTTTGTTGTGAAGTTAAGAGAGCCTCAATTGAGTTTATTTTGTTAAGAATGTCTTAACTTGGACGTTGCTTTTAAAATATTATGTCACTTTAAACAGGTATTTAGTTTAAACAGATCAATCATTACGTATAATAATCTCCGTCGATAAAGCTATAGCGAATAATTAAGGCACGGTTCCCGAAATAATCAATTTATTGCAATTGTTTACGTGACTGATACATTATTGATGCGCAAAATGATCATAATTATTAGTAGGTACCTGGGCGACCGACCCCTGCTCTGATGAAAATAGAGAAAACCCATTTTTTTCTCAGTTATGAGACCTAGCTAGATCGATTTCTCGCCCCCGTAAACTCCTATATTGCAACTTTCATCGAAATCCTTAGAGCCGTTTTCGAAAACGTGATTACAAATATTAATATTAGTTATATTATATAAATACAAATATTGCATGGCATAAAAGCATAGCGTGCTAAGTCGAGCGCGCTCAGTCTCGAAATCTCGTTCGAGATTTTATGAACGATATTGTCTTCCCACGAAATTCGAAGGCTCAAGATTGCATTCCCTAGTTATCGTCACCAGTTGAACATAAATATTATTTCCTTGTACTATCTAACAAATCTTTGCTGGTTACAGGATAAATGAGGAAGTAAGTCTGTTTGTTTTTGTCCCACGGTATACGTGATTGATCGATCGCTTTGACATTTGCATACCTACGCATAGGTAACTTATTTATGTACATTGAATTAACTGGAATTTATTTATTTATTTATTTATGTAACAATTGCTTGCTGCACTTACAGTGTACACCAAAGCGTGCAGCAAGCCAACAATATGTTGTTGCATGAAGTTTTCTAGTTGTATGCTATGGCATGAAATGGAATGAAAATAACCTCAGTCTCATGTTGTATAGACGGGGTCTATTTTCATTCTAGTTAATTAATCAGATTAATAAAGTTCTTACTTATTTCATTAGTGATTCCGGTGGCCGACAAAAATATTTTATAATTAATTGCAACATTTCATAATAATATTGCAATTAAGTAGTTGCATTATAATTATAGACTGAAAATAGCTCAAACTCTAACCTCAATTTTCAGGGATACCTATATCTACTGGACACAATATCGTAAAAGTGTAAAAGATTTAGGCAACCATTATCGAATATCCGTATATAAGCTTTGCAGCAATCGTTACTGGTGGGTGCATTAATTATCTAATTGTCTCATTAGGACTACATAGCTCCACCACTGTGGTTAACCCGTAATAAGCTAGTATTTGATTAACAATAACCAACAATAAAACCAGTAAATAAACAAACTACAATGCACAAGACGCAAATACAATCCTTGCTAAAAATGCAAAAATCAAGTTGTCTGCACAGAAAATACTCAGCCGTCCTTACAACAAAATAAAATCCGAAACCAGCAAGTTGGGAGCAAAACTATTGCCGTAAACGCCATGTCAGGTAGATTAACGCTTTCAATGACACTAAACGGTCGTAGACGTCATTCTATTGTGTCTCGTTCAGTATCCTTGAAAGCTAGTGACAGTGTTTGTCCACCGCACCGGGAACGAGACGTCAACGCTAAAACAGATGACGGCGCCGAAGTAGCGACAGTAGACAGTACTAATAATCTCGTTTCTCGTTGACGTCTTGATCCCGGGGTGGCGTGGACAAACAGTCTTAGACTGTTTATTAATAACTGTTAAATTATAAACAGGGTGTAAGTGTAGACAGTGGCAATCTTTTAAGGGGTCATTGTACTGATAATTGTGAACAACTTTTAGTACTTATGGGACCAAACCTGAAATCGCGAGAAAAAAAAATCAGCTGTTCAGTACATTTATGTTTGCATAATTCGTCAAAATGTAGGGAACAATGGATTTTTTTGTTGTTAAAAAGTTGTTCCTAATTATGAGTACAATGACCCCTCAAAAGATTGCCACTGTTTACACTTACACCCTGTATACAAACACGTTGCAAGAAAACCTTATCAAATAAACAAAATAAAACGCACAGGACAGAATACTATCTGTGCTAAAATGCAAAAATCAAGTTGTCTGCACAGAAAATACTTTGCCATTTCTACAACACAATAAAATCCAAAACCTCCAGCAAATTCGGGAGTAAAACTATACATAAAATAGTATCTTTATATGGTTATGCGGTTAGAACAGATCTACTTGGCAGAAATGGGAACAGAATTGAATTGGGACCTGCGCCCGTGTCTCCGCATTCCCAAACCCAATTATTATATTCTCTGGTTCCGAGCTTGGGTCCTGTCACTTGGCCATGATATTTGTGGTTCCATTAGTAATAATAATATGTGTGATAATATGAATGTGTTAAGGAGTGTGAGATATTCTATTAACTTTTTTTTTGGTAATTTTTATTGACTTAGATAATACGTAGTTACTTACGGTAAAAAAAAAATATAGTAATTTGGTGGCTGACGAGTAAAAGCAGCAACCGTATCAGATTAGGCTGTACCTGATAATGTATAGAAACGTTGGAGAAGGTAGCCATTGGCCAGAGAGACATAGTTACCTAAACCAGGAATTACTCGGAATTTCCGAAAAGTATACATTCTTACTTGTAACTGTTGCAGGTACACTATACAGCCCATCCAATTACCTACATGTGGGATAAATAGCCTATAATATCTACTAGGTTCTGGAAAATATTTACTTAAATACTTAGTTTCCGTAATCAAACATGAACTTAAAACTTAGTGCCATTAATTTCGAGAACGAAATGGTTACCTACCAAGTAAGTACAAAAAAAAAACCTATAAATTATATTATTTCCGAAACTTACCGAAAATTATTCAAGATTCAAGCAAAAGATATTCAGAAATCGACGAAGCTTTCAATAGTCGTCCCATAAAGTAAGGAAGACAATTCTCCAAATTCTAATTCCTATCATCTGGTTTTGACGTCTAAATAAAACGAAGGGAGACAATAAGAAGGTACTAAGATATTGCAGTGATAAATTCAAGAAATACTGGAGGCATCTGTAAGCTTTTTCAATAAGATTGGAGGTAAGGAGTGCCATCAGTCTTTGAGGCAATCGGAGGTGCGGGTCGGTCGAGGTCAGTTTCAAGATTACTTACGTTTTCTTACTTATATCGGAAGGAAAAAGATTTTCTAAAAGCTATGGAGGTCGGCGAAATGTACAGCTTTAGTGATTCTCTTTGTGATTCTCTTTCATACGTCTTTGGATGCAGGTGAGTGGCCAGAGTTTCCGAAGAGATCGATTTATATTTTATAACATGCCAGTATCACAATTTTCTTCAACTTTTCAACTTTTTGTTGATTTACCTTCAGACATTAAAAAAAAAAAAAACGTCTTTTCAAGGAAAACAATTGAATGCTCCATTTTTAGACTAATTTTGAAATTAGAAGACGCATTATCGAAGATAATGTTGTTCTAAAATGGAACGCTGTGTCTGACTCCAAATACATTACATTAACCGTTATAATGTTAATGAACATAACGTTTACTAAACAAACGTGACGTATTTCAGCCGTTTGGCAGATATTACACTCGATTCGATTTTGAATTTGAATTTGAATTTGATTCATGATAGGAATTTAATATTGCGGAACGTATTCGCATTAAATTACCCGTTTACAGTGTTACGGTATTACAAACAGCCTAGTTCGAGTAGTATTAGTTAGTTTAAGACCTGACGTACTCAAAGTGATTTCGCTACTAGTTTGATTATCTATATTATTCTGGAGTGTAACGTTAATTAACTGTTACTCTATTAGCAATTAATACATGAATTTTGGGATTTTGGCATGACAAATAGTTTAAAATCTGTACAAAATTAAGCGTTAAGACGTTAAGCGCCAAGCCAAAAACCATGTTTTTCATTTTTTGAACATTGCGTGGTGGCACATGTTGCACTTTGGTGTTTGATTTTCAGACATAACTTTTGATCAAAAAGTCGTACAAAAATCCCACATTGAGAACAACCGTGGAGGCCAGAGGTATTACAATTCATAGAAAAATGTATTATAATGTGTTTCCTGGCGGACACATAACATTGGCCTCCAAATAAAGCACTGCCTCACTACCTGTGTTTCCCAAAGTAAACACGCGGCCTCTAAAGGTGGTATTTTGTGTTTCCGGAAGGATACACAACATGGCACTCAACATTTGACATGTTGAGTGCCATGTTGTGTATCCTTCCGCAGTTCTTTCTAGCAAAAAGAGGAAGCGGTGAAGCGTAAAGCATTCAAAAATGCAGATAAGTGAGAAAATAATAATGTTGATCTCATCCCACCATTTCCATTCAACAAAACGGTAAAAAGCTCAATCAATATACCATGACTGTCTTTTAATCCACCACTGTATACAATTTCGTGCATAAAATTAAGAATAGAAAAATAAACACTTAATACAAAATAAAAACTATCCTCAACGGGAACCATAAATCATTGGGTGACGACGGAGTTTAAATCAAAGAGGGGGAATAAATTTCCATTAGCAGATCATGAGAGATT
The DNA here is from genome assembly GCA_905163495.3 of Cosmia trapezina. NCBI lineage: Eukaryota > Metazoa > Arthropoda > Insecta > Lepidoptera > Noctuidae > Cosmia > Cosmia trapezina. Next base: position 7,554,501 of record LR991028.1, read on the forward strand.
CCGGCCGAGGGCGAGGTAGCGGCCGACCCGAGATTGCCGCAAAAACTCGCTAGACGAAGAATACATTTACTACGATATAGTATAGGTATAGATGAAAGAGAATACTAGGAATATAAAAGGAATAGAGGTGTTTTTAAGAATTGGTAATAATAGAAGTGAATTTTGAGTTTTTTCAAAACCAAAATCATTGTCAGCACTTGTCGAACTTCAAAATTACATAAGACAGTCCCATAAAATGCCCGCCGTTCACTACTTCCTAGTGCTTCAGCTGGGAAGAAGAAGTAGCGCAACAAACTCTGCTGTTCTGCTGGCTGGCTGGCTGTTCACTTTGTAATATCAAATGTGTATTATGTTTAGGAACTACAAGAAAACAACATGACGTATATGAGCATAAAAAGGTACTCCTTAGTCTTAGAGAAAACTACTGCTTCTTCGCAAAAGAAGCAATTAAGAGACACAATAATATGCTTCAAGTTTGTGTGCTGGTACCTAATTTTTATATCAATTGTTGACTTTAAAAGGTCAACAGGCCTTTCTCATTCTTTCCCTTTCAAAATCGATTTCGGTTCTCAATGTCTTGCATATTTTGAAACCTTCAAACTGCTTCTAGAAAAAATCAAAAAGGCACGTGTCTTAAAACAAATCGGTAGTAAATTAAGAGACCCAATTAAGTAACAGCTTATGGGGCGTGCAGGCTATAAAATAATCCGGTAACACACTTCGTTGCGCCGTATGTTAAGCTCTTAAGCCATGACAGGTTACCAGTTCCAAGCGTAGTTTAAACACCAGGTAAATGTGAAAACCTTCGTTTGCAGAATGAGGTAGCGTGGACTTAAAATGTGCTTTATCAGAGATATTTTAACAAAGTTAAACGAAAAAATTGCAACACGTGTCGTTCTTTAGAATAGAGCTCTTTGCTGCATGTGCTTGATTAAAATTCTGAACTTGCATAAATTAATTTGCTTATGAATTTTTACGACGTTTTATTAAATAGGAACAGAACTTGTTTCTAAAACTTTTTAAATACCAAAACCCAAGGAAACAAAATTTAACTAATCTAAAATAAAGGCTATTGTGTAAAAATTGCACCACATCAATAGATATACCTAATATGACAGACAACTCAATAATGAAAATCGACAAAGAGTCAACGCTCAAAATTCTTAGGAAATCCGTTTATTCACTAATAAGGAAACAGAATCCCTTCTCCGAGGCTCGTGTGTACGGATCTATTCCGCCTCTCGCTGTTTCCTTACAATTAATTCGTTACGAATTCCGACGGACTTAAATTTCCCTCGGGAAAGTGTATTTAACAAACCGTTACCATTCCGTATCTTTGTTAGTGTCCGCGTCTGGTGTATTAGAAGGCGGTATGTAAGTAAAGGACTAAGGAATTTTGTTTGTACTTTGTTCTTCGTTGTGTTGTAATCTCTAATGATTCTGATGTTCAAAGTTGAACTATTTAGCACAGAAATATATCTAGCCTATCGGAAGATTTGATAGAATACAAAACTCTGGTTACAGCCGAGCATTTTGTAATAGAAAAACTGATCATAAAGCCACACTAAAATCAAACTACAACCCCAAATCTTTGATGTGCCAGCACATTATGTTCCTTCAAACGAGTATAAGATATCCAAACACACACACCCAGACACTTATTGAAATTGCTTCTAAAATGCTATGAAAATTGTAACTGAAGAAAAGTTTAGGCAACAAAATGTTGGAATTTTGGATAGACCGTTTCCAATAATCCCTAAAGTTTATCGGAGTAATAACACTTCAACCGGTCTCGGATAGATTCTTGATGTTTAAACAAATCTTGAAATGTTAATCTCATCAACTTTACACAAAGTTATCTAACGCTACTTCCAGTTACTTATTCAAGCGATCAAAAAAACATTGATCTTTAAGAAGAAATACTGTGTTGTCGACTCTATTCATTTCTAGTCCGTGAATTCAACTTCTATGCATATTTATACGGATAAACTGTACCCTTACCTCCTCTCAGCTGTTACCACGTCATGTAGGAACCACTTCCTCGGAAAAAGGATTATAAAAGTGTTAAAATTTATGCTCACGTAGAAAGGGACTATTTCTTTCTATGTTCTTTACTGCTGCTACTAATATTTCATTTTGCTTTTGTTTATCGTTACTATAGCTCTGTTAAATGTACTATGTCTATTTGCCTTTTTATATCCTTTGAAGAATTAACGTACTCTATGATGGATGTGTTAATAACTTGAAGTTATATTTTGTAACAAATTAAAAGTTATTTTTAGTTTTTCCATCCTTAAAACCTTACTTTCTTATAGCTAAATTATATATTCAAAAATCTACTCACGTGTACAATGCCTCGGCTCATCAGAAGAGTCCCCACAATCGTTCGAACCATCACAGTATCGATTAATCGGTATACACTTCTTATTCGTACACAAATACTCGGAGATGCGGCATCTAGTATCGTTCCCGTGTAGTACAGGCAGTAATTCAGGTTCCGGTATATCTTTGGGAGTATCCCTTTGGTATATGTTATTATTGTATATTTCTCTGGTTTTCGGTGAATCAGTGACGATGTCACAGTCGGTGAGGTTGAGAAGCGTAGCAATGATAATTCCAAGGCCTAAGGCTATGTTGCTGAAACCTGAAACAATAGAAAAGCTAGATAAGTTGGTGTCTGCATTTAAATTAAAGTACTACGGTGTCATAAGCTAAGCTGTTATTACTTAGCCAAGAGGAGCTCATGGCTAAGTAATAACAGCTGCAAGGGTCGACCCATCAGGTTAATAGCTTAACTTAGCGTTGGTCCGTGGATGGGTGACATATCTTTACATACCGAGACTCCGCCGTGCTTCGGAAAGCACGTTAAGCCGTTGGTCCCGCCTGTCATTCGTGGATCTTTGACAGTCGTTACGGGTCGTCAGAAGCCCGAAAGTCTGGCAACCAGTCTTACCAAGGGGTTCGTATTACCCAGTTACTGGGTTATGGAGGTCAGATAGGCAGTCGCTCCATGTAAAATACTGGTATTCAGCTGCATCCGGTTAGACTAGAAGCCGACCCCAACATAGTTGGGAAAAGGCTAGGCAGATTGATTACTATGGTGTCATAATGAAGAACCTGGATAGTGGAAATATTTGTAACAAAATTCGGCTTACAAATCAAACTCGTATTCGTTGTTAGACTTATCAATTATCTTGATACGAGACAATTTTACTAAAAGGGATTCTGCAAAATTACAGAATGTATTAGGCTTTGAGCAATTTGTAGGTACCTAAAGGATACAAGAAAATTTGTCTTGAAACATAATTAAATAAGAGATATTTATGAAATATCCAAAGAATATAATCGTGTTTGTTATTCTTTACGAACACCTTCTCTTCACTTTGTTCAATTACTATTAAGCTTATTTATTGTTAACAAAAGAATATCGAACTAAGCTTAAGGTAAGACAAATATAAGGACAGGTTGATTAAAAACATAAGCAAACAGAGTGTGCAAGATCATGTTTGCTTTTAATTTCGTTTTGTTGTATTCATGCCTTCATTTATCGCCCTCTCCAGTATTATTTGATCCTATTTGATAACAGTATTGTTTTAAAAGGTATAATGATATATATATCGTACCTTTTTTCTACCTCATTAACGATTTTACGAAGGTACGAGTATGTATAAATATACTGTGTGGTTCGCTTTTTTAAATAAAATATATCCTATGACTCTCGGCAATACTGTGGCTTCCCATTACTTAGTGAAAGAATTTCGGAATCGGATCAGTGTTCCGAAGATTATCCCCTACATGCAAACTCACAATATTTTACCTCTTAGGATGTCCATACAATTATGCTAACGACGTACAGAACAACTATTTTCCTAATGTCCCTCGGAAAACTTCGTGTTTCGTCAGACTTTAGCAGCTTTCCTCCCATTTTTAAAATAAATTACATGAAGTTAAAAGCGTATTAACAACTCTATACACTTCCAAGTCGATTGAGAGCGTCCAGTCTGCACCAAATGCAAAGGGCAACTGATAGAAATCCGACGACTGACAAAACACCAAGTTTGCCGAGGGACATTTAGAAAATAGTTGTACTGTACCTAACTTTAAATCGAATCCTCCAACTCAAACACACAAACCTCATAAAGATCCCAAACAAGATATCGACCACCGATGCATTTAAACCAGCACCACAAACAACATTTTCATAAAACTTTATTCAATAGCTCCACAAAAAACAACTTTTCAATATAACCTCGCTCATCTCTCACCAACTAGAAAAGTTCTTGTTCCCCCGGGTTTCAACTGAATAGCAGTATTTTAAGTGAAACTGTCATCAATCTTGCTTGGAACTGCCTCAATGACATCTTTTCATGCTTTCCGTATTCTGTATTGAAACGAGATGAATAGACTAATTCAGTTATTCAAAATTGTCGACTGCAGATGTGACGTTATTAATAGTAGTGATGGATAGTGGTCGAAGCTTGAGGTCCAACTATAGTATAGAAAACTGTTATCGATCCATATTTAAAATGTCAATGGAAACTATGTTGATTCGGACTGCTTGAAAACAATCGTACTTAGAGAATCCTTTTGATCCCGTATTATGCTGATTATATACTGTTAGACTGGAAGCCGATCCCAACATATTAATTGGAAAAAGGCTAAGCAGATGATGGACATTTTGACCGCCTAGGTATTGCACTTTTGTAGGAAACACCAGATTTTTGATAACTGACGAAAAATTTCAACGCAGGTCTAGAATAAGTACTGAATCCATCGTAACAGGTTGTACGTCGATGTCCCTGCCACCCTGTATACAGGGTTATTTTAAATTGGCTAGATAAACTCCGCAAACGCGATGGGTATTGATTTATCTAAACGTGATAAAAAAAAAAAAAATATTATGATTTTTTTGAGCGGTCATCGACCTGCAGTTATTGTAGTCACTTGAAAGCAAAGATATTAAAGATAATATAGAGAGGCTATCAGAAGAAATGTCATAGAACAACTGTTCCATGTGTCAGAGACTTTTGGTAGACACGCACTGTCATCACGCATGCGACATGACATAATGTAGGCGTAGACTTTTGTCCACTGGTCATAAGTATCGGATTACGATTTTGTTCGCTATGTCCCGTCTATTTTTAAGTAATATTTAATGTCTTTGCTTGAAAGATACAGAAGTTACATTACGACTGATTAGCATTGTTCACAAATACACGATTGATCTAAAATTAAAACTATATTCGAATGCACAATGGACTTCGAAATCAATTCAATGCAAACCAAGTTCCAAAATAGTTATATCAAAGGTCTATTTGACAGCGAATTGGTATTGTTACTTTAGTGTGAATTGACGATTAATGTGCTTTGGACATTCCCCTAGATTACTTTGGACATTCCCCTAGATTACTCTGAGAGCACAAAAAGTCTGAGTAGGGGACCTATTCGGACTTTTTGTGCTCTCAGAATAAATAATTTGGGTTTAGGATGCACTGTGTAGCTGGCTTAGAGGATTTGGTCATGTTGAGAAGATGAACGAAAGACAAAAGGTAAAGTAGAGTACCCTAGACATATACAACATTAGTTTTTGTTTACACTAAACCCCAAAAGGTGTCTTGTACTCATCATTATGAATATCTACATTTATCTACATCAAACTCGTCAAAATGTACTGAACAGCTGATTTTCGCGATTTCAAGGTTGGTCCCACAGAAAAAATTGTGCAAAATGATGTAGTACAATGACCCCCTTCTCGGGTTTAGGGTAAACAAAAACTAATGTTATATAGGTAGTTAGGCAGTGACTTTATTGGTAAGGTTATTCAGAAAGGTCAGGTGCCTAGTACTAGCAACCGGCGTGCGTGTATGACCAGATGAACGGTAAACGAGGCAAAAGGAGTATGTAAGGATCGTAGCAGGTGACGTTCTCTAGTTTCTGCCCACCCCCATGGGGAGAAAGGCATGAGTTTCTGTATGTATGTGTGTAGGTGTATTTACTGTTTACGTAGTAAGTATTTTTTATATTTTTAGGGTTCCGTATCCGAAGAGTCCAAACGGAACCGGAAGCCTATTGCTGTCACTCACGTGTCCGTCTGTCCGTCGTCTGTCACACAGGTTTATCAACCAAACGGTTGAAGACAAGTTGAAGTACCTACAGTCTTCAAATTTTTCACAGTATACGCATCTTGTTGATCCATAGCCATAGAAATTGTCAAAAATATTTTGAAATGTTTTTTAAAGGGAGAGGCAGGCGCGAAACAAAATTTGTTCTACCCCATCGAGTAGGGTATCAGTGTTTAGAACTCGATGGGTAGATAAATGCTGTATTTTTGTTTTAAAAAATATTGAAAAACAAAGCAATGAGAAGCCACCAAAGTCAGCTTTTTTTTTTACAAAATTTTGTACCGAAGAATTTTTTAACTTCCCATTGACCTATGAACTTGAAATTTGGTGATAATATTTAGTATTACGTTTATTTTACTAAAAAAAAACAATATGTTGTTAAATCAGATTTGGTACGGAACCCTAAATGTTCGAAGTACGACGCACTTGGCCGATTGTTTTATTATTTTATACTCCAAGCTACAAGGCAATATTATTTATTACTTTCTTTACTAGTACCGTGATATTATTATGCTAGTAGTTTGCAGGTTACTAGTCCAACGTTTTATGAACTCTATAAAAATATTTTCAGCTTGTGATTTCCCGGGCGACTCAAACATGAAATTCATACGGAAAATGCTGTTTTAAAATTAACATGAGTTTGCATATAAACGTACTAGGAACTGACGAAAGCTCGCGTTTATTCCTAATGGACTTAGCAATGTTTCAGTACCTACTCACTTACTCGAAACTACTAAACACATTTTTCGTTTAAGGCTTGTCCGCCGTAAAAAGCGCGGTCACTGTCGGACTGCATAGAAAACAAAGAGAAGCGCGATGACACAACGCTTGCAAAATATGAAGTAATTACCGATTAACAAAAAATCTAGGGATTGGAATAAAAAAGTAATTACATGAAATCATTCCTTATTATTTTGCAAAGAACTGTATAAATTATGAAAACTTTTAATGAAAACTGTAGGAGTAATATGGTAAAAACTCGAAAAAATAGACAGAAATAGACCTGGGTTTAGCCTTTTTTTTATTTAGTTCTACAAACTAAAATAGATTTCAGAACACATGAAATCAGTTCTTATGTATTCTAGATTATTGTGTATTTTTTTCGATCAAAAAAGTGCTATAGTTACAGTAAAACATGGAAACAAAGTTACTTATTTTAGCCGTATTTAGGGAGGACAAGCCTTAAATATGCAAACGCCGAAACACTGGGAGTGGACGCCCTAGGGCGTGACATACCTTACTGGTGATGTTTTTCAGTAAGCAAAAACGAAAAAAATACACAATAATCTAGAATACATAAAAAGTGATTTCATGTGTTCTGAAATCTATTTTAGTTTGTAGAACTAAAGAAAAAAAGGCTAAACCCAGGTCTATTTCTGTCTGTCTATTTTTTCGAGTTTTTACCATATTACTCCTAGTAATGAGGGTGACATACCTTACTGGTGATGTTCTTCAGTAAGGTCAGGTGCGTAGTACTCGCAACCGGCGTGCGTGTATGACCAGGTGTATGAACGTAAACGAGGCAAAAGTAGTATGTAATGATAATAGCAGGTGGCGTTCTGTAGTGTCTGCCTACCCCCATGGGCAGAAGGCGTGAGTTTATATATGTATGTCATGTATCAAACCTCAAAGTAAAGTGGGAGTAATTGGGTAACTTTTCTTCTTCTTCTTCTTTCGTCCCTGGTCCCGTTATATGGGGTCGTTTGGGCGTTAATTGGGTAACTTTTGATACTATTATTAAAATACGCTCACCAATACAATAGATTGGCAAACAGTCCACTGCTGTTTATAGTAACAACATTTTAGAAGGCCTGATGGCCCGAGCTCCGTACCACTTTGTAAAAAAAAAGTGTGGGTGTTTGTGTCAGCTTTGACGCACGAACATCATGTACTACATGTACTACAAAAAGACGCGCAGGAGACCCGGCTTAATGTACACTTAGCCGGGTCTCCTGCGCGTCTTTTTGCGAAACATTACACAAAAACATCGAAACAAAGAGGCGTGGCTTAAATATATTTGAATACGTAGGAGACAGCTTGCCTAAGAAAAGCTTGCCAAATGATTATGGTTTTCAAAATCAAAAAATGGACAGATTATTAGAGTCTAAAATCTCCAGCTTTTCAAGCATATGAGAAGTAATACTTTTAAGACCCTATAGGTATCATTTCTGCCATTTTTATAACAAAAAAAGTATTTTTTACTCATGATATTACTATAAAAAGTCTGAGGTCGAGTCAGGCCGTCATTTCGCACGAACAACCGGAAAAATATCAATTAATCATAACTTCCTTTGTTTTCTCTGCTCTATTGTCATGTATTCACAGAATATCTTTATTATACAGGGTGACTGGTCATTTTAAATATTTGGCTGCTGGGAATCTCGAAACAAAGGTGAAGGATTAAAGCCAGCACTGTTTGAAATATACCAAAAATCTTTTTAATTTTGGAGAGAGGCTTATTGAACACATGTCAAAAAAAATGTGTAAAACTAGCATTTTATATTTTCATGCGTAGTCTTCCACAGATTGTAATAAAATATTATATTTAAAGAATTTTGGAAAAAAAAAAATTAAATGAAAACACACTGCGCACAACACAAACCATAGGTAACCCTCTTTTTGGACTTCGCCGCAGTCAGGTAAAAATCGTAGTTTACTATAAAATTTCCCGTCCATGTACCAGGAGCACATAACCCTTAATAGATGTCCACGTCCAATCACGTTGGTAAGACGGGCTAGTGTCCGCAGCTCCACGTCAAAGAACGTATTTTGCGTTCGGGCACAGATTATGGGACATTCCGCAAAATCATTTAAATAAAAAGCGACTCTTGCTACGACACAATAAACTGCAATGCAGTTCGCAGAACGCTAATTACCTACAATTATATTCATCTACACATTGCCTCTCTTTCTATCGCGTAACTCTTATACCTTCGGCACGCGGCATTTCTACTGAATCATCCCCGTGGACGGGGCCCGCCGTGTACTTGTAGCTTCATAACTAAACTGCGGAGTGTCCCATCTGTATTAATCTGTGGTTCGGGTCCAAACACGTTACTTAGGTCCCTATTCATTCCATTCAAGGCAACGCATGTCATACCGTCCTATAATAATTGTATGGACGTCATACACACCCTTGTCAAAGGAAGCTCGATCTTGGAGCGATAAGTCATTTGGATTGATAGAAGACTTTAGGGGATCTATTTACGAGATAAGTGTGACAGGTGAATAATAATAGGTATGTGGCATATTGTTTTGTAAGTAGGTTAGGTTGGGTTTGTTGTTATTTTGCGATTGTTGAATATTGAGTTAAGTATAGTAATTAATATTATATTATTAGTAATTATAGTTTTGTGGCTCAAAGCAAAGAACCGGTCGAAGTGGCGGTGCTTGGGGGAGGTCTATGTCCAGCAGTTGACGTCTTTCGGCTGAAATGATGATGATGATGATGATGGTGGGTCGAGTTTGCGAATTATTTGATACTGACGCTCTGAATTCTAATAAATATGACACTATTAATATTTTAGATATTTTGCTATGTAAAGTAGTTAAAAAAACGCTCTTACAAGTACCAAGCTACAGCGGAAAATTAAATGAAAAGTGCCAAGTTGTAAATACTTTATAAAAATATTTTTTGACAATATTACGATCTCATAATTATTATTTCTCGACACAACAAATACTCCACACTAAAAAATGTAAATTAGTATTAAATTAAGTTGCTGGTCATTGGAGCACTGTTCTGGTTATAAATTCAAGTAAGGTACAACTGTTGCGGTGAACACGCAAATTCTGGCAGCTTTGTAGATTTTTTTTGCGGCCACGTGAGCAAAACTCGCCTTTAGTTTTAGTAAAATTTATTTTTAGGGTTCCGTACTCAAAAGGAAAAAACGGAACCCATATAGGATCACTTCGTGTCCGTCTATCTGCTGTCTGTCTATTAGTCTGTCAAGACCCTTTTTATCAGGAACGCGTAGAGGTATCAAGTTGAAATTAATATAAGATACGTAGGTCTATGGTTCTTTGAAACTCTAAAAAAATCGAGCTTCTAAGTCAACGCAGTAAAAAAATACGGCCATTTATGCGACATATTTTGATACTCGGAAGTAATTCAAAGCCTATAGGGTACTTACCGTTGACCTAGAATCATGAAATTTGGCATGAAGCAAGGACTCTCAGCACAAATAAAGGAAAAAGTCCGAAAATCGTTTATTAATTATATTGAACTACAATGTTAAGTTTATTTTTGGTATACATTATTTTCAACTACGGAACCCTTCATTTTGCATGGTCCGACACGCACTTGGCTGGTAGTTTTTATTTAAAGAACAGTTATATTTAGAGGGCAAGAGAAAAACGCTTTTGTAAAGTATTCTTTTGAGCCAACTTTGTTTTAATGTTGGACAGTAGGGATATCTAGTTTTTGCTTCGTAAATCTGGATTGACATAACACAGGCATAATTTGATTACTTTTGTAACTGTAAAAGCTGACTATTAGCACTTCAAATACCTATAGTTATTCATTTATTTACTAAGCACTTTATTGTACAACGGACAAACCTATTTTAAACTAGTGTACAATGGGCAGTCTTATCGCACAAGGCAATCTCTTACAGACAAACTTTTGATTTTTTCAAGGTACATCCTTTTAAATAAATAAGAGGAGCTCGTGGCTAAGTAATAACAGCCGCACGGGTCGATCCGTCAGGTTAAGCTACGCTTGCCGGGGTTGGTCAGTAGATGGGTGACCATCTTTACATACCGAGATTCCTCCGTGCCTCGGAAAGCACGTTAAGCCGTTGGTCCCGGCTGTTATTCGTGGATCTTTGACAGTCGTTACGGGTCGTCAGATGCCTGAAAGTCTGACAACCAGTCTTACCAATGGGTATCGTATTACCCAGTAACTGGGTTGTGGAGGTCAGATAGGCAGTCGCTCCATGTAAAATACTGGTATTCAGCTGCATTCGGTTAGACTGGAAGCCGACCCCAACATAGTTGGGAAAAGGCTAGGCAGATTGATTGATCCTTTTAAATAAATAAAAGTTATATAAGATAAGAATTTTAAATTCCAGCTAAGTCATAAGTAGGTAGGTATATATTATGCACATATTTAAAAGAAAATCTAAACCCTAGAACCCAACAAAACCATCAAAGAATCAACGCAAAGCTACAAAAAAAAACTTTATCTAGAAATATCTTCCCTGTGTACGTAGCCTACCAACCGACCAGCTCGTAATGTTTGCTTTGTGTGTCTACTAGGCCAGCGTGTGTGTAATTCATGGAAGTTTGCCCACACTTTCCAAGCCACCCTGTTTGTTCAGCCGATGAAACGAGCGACCCGGTAACAAAATAAAACTGTTAACAAGTGAATAGCGTTTTAATGGCCACACATTGTTGATGTTGAATTGTTTATAATTTTATAAAGCCCCATTTACTCGGTGCAAGTTTATTGCCTGCGGCATACCATAAAATTGAAAGGCAATTAACTGGAACCGTCTAAACAACATGTATAATATTGTTGCACGATACGGGCAAGTTAGTTGCCGTTCAAAACTGGTAAGTATATATAAGTATATATGTTCAGAAACTTACTACGTTTTAGATAAAATACCTAACATGAAATTGGATTAGATGGGTTTTATTAATTTTTTTATATTTTAGGTAGCAATTTATTAGATTCATGAATCAAAACACAACAACAAACAAACAAACATCATTATTATAAATTAAAGCACGCTTTTCGTGTCGGTCTGTGTGACCGCGTTGTTTGTTCTAAACTACGCAACGGATTTATATGTGGCTTTGACCATCCTTTAGATATTATTCCGGAATATTTATGTGTATCTATAATACAATAATTCATATTAAACTTCATTTAAGTAATAAAGAAACCTCGATGTTTTGTCAAGTCGTAAAACCGTAAAACCGTACGAAGCAGGGCTATATATAAACGAGTAGAGCTTTGCAGATAATATTTCTTCTAGTTTCAAAACAGTGTATCGCACCTTTAGAATTGAAGTGGCTTAGCTAAAAATTTTATGAAAATTACTTCGTCTGCGTCAGATATAGAATACATCGAACGACTTACTAAGAAAATTGTGTTTTTTTTATTTTTTTTATTTAAGCCACTTCAATTTTATAGGTGCGATGTCTTTAAATTGAAACGATCTACCCACATTATTACTGTAGTGCATAATATTACTGAACGCGGCCTGTCTTTTCGTAGGTCTCATATGAATACGTAAACGACAAAACTGGTTAATATTTAATGGAAAATTAAATGTAAAAAAAAAATATAAAAACTGATTACCCTGCAAAAACTCTTAGCACTCTCTCTGCAAAACCTAAAGCACTTAGGTAACGAGTCGAATTAACACGTGAAGCTCGTATTAACGGCCATTAAGCAAATTGGATGCTAATTCAAGTAGTGTTCTGCCGGTATTACGGGAATGCCGAGTACGGATTTGAGATAAAATATCAAACTATTTTGAGCGCGTTATGCACTGTGCTGAATTGATTGCACTTACCGATGTAGAGTGATGGAAAGAAACAAGACGAGTTTTATATTTGTGTAATTATAGCCGTGTCTCCTGCGCAGAAACATTACACAAAAACATCGTAACAGAGAGGCGTGGCCATACACATTTGTGTATGCAAACACGATGTTTTTGTTTTCCGAGCTGCATGGTAAACGTTCCCCGCGCGGGGGAAGAAGTGAAGGGTTTGTTTCATTTTCAACTGCCGCACGCACCGCGCACATCTGTTGTCAAACTGATAGCAAGTCTTCCTCGTCGAAACTCATTACCATATCTACACAAAATGTCTTCTACTGACATCTACACAAAATTTGTAACTGGAAATGTTTGAATACGCAGGAGACAGCTTGTGTATGAAAACAAATGTTTATGTGTAATGTTTCGCAAAAAGACGCGCAGGAGACATGGCTTTAGATATGTCTATCCAATGCAAAGTTAAGATCTAAAGTGCCTTATTTCCAAAAAACGTGGGTAAGAAAGAGTACGCTACTGAAATACATACCACTGCAAAATTCTTTGTAGACTGTTAAGAAAAAGATGGCTTTTACAACACTTAAATTGAATTTTGGTCCGATAATCCCTAGAGTGTTTTCTGCACCCCATGTGTGCATAAGGAAAAACCCTTTATATAATAGGGATGTGGCGGCATCTACATCGCCACATATGAACTACGCATCAATGACATGACGTCACGCAAACCTGCATCGCGCAATTAGAGTTTACCACGCGATTAGCATATATACAACGTCCCGACATCAACCGTCGGGCAGTAGCCCACCAGACACGACACCCGTCTGTTCGGAGGATCCTCCCTTTTCTATGGAGGATGAGTGAACTTTACACACTGTTCCTTATGCCTCTAGAGGTATATAAGCTTATATCGTATATACACATATATAAAGGTAATAAATCATCATCAGTAGTTGTAAACCTATGGGGTTCGCAACTAACCCCCTCACCGGCCCGCTGGGGTTTTCGGTTTATAAATTAGTACTTACATAAAAAACACTTGAGGGGATAATGTACCTAGGTAATCGATAGTTTTCCACAAGATAGATACATAGCCCAGCAGCTAGTCTATACTAATATTATAAAGAGGTAAAATTTGTATGTAAGTTTGTAAGTTTGTATGTAGGGGGTAATCTCCGGAACGAATGATCCAATTCTAAAAATTTTTTCACTGGTAGAAAGCTACATTGTTCTTGAGTGCTATAGGCTATAAATTATATTTATATCATGCATATTAGCCGAGCTATCACAATTTTTGTCTAACAAGTCGGAAATAAAGAATTCTTTAAACAGACTTTTGTGCATGCGCTGCCTAAACGGTTGTTTAATTGAGAACAATGTATGGCAGTCTGGTCCGTCTTAAATAATTCTACAAAAAAGTCCGCGACACCATATTTCTATCTTTTATATTTTATCTTTTACTAGCTTCTGCCCGCGACTTCGTCCGCGTGAAATTTCTTGTCCCCCCCACCCACCAACCCCGACGCATCGCATCGCAACGCCTGCCTGCGCTATTACTTCGTTTGCGCTTAAGGCGAAAGCGCCAAGGTAGCCCGCGAAATTCAAAATTTCTTACGTTTTTTGCAATTTGTAGGTCAGTGTGAGCTTGTATGTTGATTAAAATATGATTCGCGGCCGTAGCTAATATGGCTTTACAGAATTATAATCATTAGAATCAGCAATACAACTCCATAAGTTAGCATTTACCTCAAACCTCATGATTTCATGAAATCGCTAGATTTGAGATAAATGCTAACTTATGGAGTTGTATTGCTGATTCTAATGAGTATAATTCTGTAAAGCCATATTAGCTACGGCCGCGAATCATATTTTAATCAACATACAAGCTCACACTGACCTACAAATTGCAAAAAACTTAAGAAATTTTGAATTTCGCGGGCTACCCTGACGCATCAACCTTAATAGCATCGTTTCTGACATTTTTTCTTTTTGCTCGGCTCATAAGGTCCCCAGCGTGATATTAAATAGCCTATAGGTATCCTTCCGCATCGCCTGCCCGCGCTATTACTTCGCGCTCGGCTCCTAAGGGGCCCTAGCAAGATGTTAAATAGCCTATATCCTTCCGCATCGCCTGCCCGCGCTATTACTTCGCGCTCGGCTCCTAAGGGACCTAGCAAGATGGTAAATAGCCTCCTTCCGCATCGCCTGCCCGCGCTATTACTTCGCGCTCGGCTCCTAAGGGCCCTAGCGTGATGTTAAATAGCCTATAGCCCTCCTCAAGAACTGGGTTATAAAATGTAAAAAGATTTTTTCAAATCTGACTGTTCCAGAGATAGCGCGTTCAAACAAACTAACAAAAAAACAAACTCTTTCGCTGTATTCCACCGACATTATTGAAATAACTAGCTTCTGCCCGCGACTTCGTGCGCGGATCCTGTTGCTTATGCCAGAGACAACGGGGTCGTCAAAATCGAAGATCTGAAACGTCTGATGTCGAATTCTAAAAGAAGAGAATCGTCTCGCGCATCACGCTGTTTTCCCGGGGACGGGACGATTCGAGACGTTCCAGATCTTTCATTTTTGTAAGTCAACAGGAAATGCCCATCAGACTAAACACTTTTGCTAAGACGTCATTCTTATATATGTTAGTGTCGCTGGGCTTTGGAGTTCCACAACAGGTGTTCCAGATCTTCAATTTATTCTCACAGCAGAAAATGCTCTTCACGTGGAATATTTTTTGCTATGGCACCATTTTTATATCTCTTATACTTTAGTTGGTCTGTGTCTGTGAAAAAACTTTTCTTCCCGTAATCGTAATTCCGCAGTGAATCCCAAGGGTACACTGAATTAAAAATAATATTGCAAATTGACTAAAGAGTGCACGGTAATAATGGAGATGAGAGTTGTCGTTGGAACGGAGCTGAATCATGTAACTGTAAAACCGGAGGGCGGAAGTCTTTTTGGTATAATTTGGGGCACTTGTCTGCGGGTCTACATTGTATACGGCAAAGTGGTAGCCATCCTCTCTGCGACAAAACATTAGGAGATACTGTAGGGTATCATAAGCGCGATGTGTGTCGCTGATACGCTGCAGGCGATCATCACGTGTGCGTAAAACAATGTCCCTTTTGTCGCATTCCTGGTCAACCTCGTTTGACGTTGGTGCGTTATATCGTCCTGGATGGGCTGCGGTCGGTCATTTGTCTACGCTAATAACGAATTTAAAATTATCGCGCTCGTGTTCAGGCACCGATTCCAGAGCGGTTTTGAAATCGGTAACGTATGGGTTGACACTGCGCAGAGTGTTTTGTAATGCCCTTATAAGGCTCAAGTCTAAATTAGGAATTTGCCGGCATCGGACATTAGCCTGTTCAGCAAAATCTGCAATGATATATATTTGCAAAAATTTCGGCATTTCGGTGGGAAGCAGGGAACCTATCCGATGGTAGACTTGCCCCTGAATTTTAAAAGTCGGCATGAATCCATATTCAGTGACTTGATGAGGTCCAAATGAAGTCATCTGGAAAGCACTGTTGTAGGCTCGAAGATTGCTTCAGAAATGGCTGGACTTGGGATGCTCGCCATTCAAAAGAACACGTACGATCTCCGGTAGTTCTTGCATAGAGTTCAATCGTACCTTTCCAGACGCAAAACACATTCCCTTGGTCTCTCCCTTCCACTTACGCGCGTGACAGTGTGCACACGCCTCAGACATGATGCCAATGTCTCCGTGTTCGATGTAATCAATAAAGAAAGGAGCGGGTTTTCCTATAAAACGCGCTCCTTTCTTTATTGAACCACGGTTGCTCTTCAGGATCGTAAACTAAAAAAAAAAAAAAAAAAATTGCGAAAATTGCGACGTATACGGTCTAGATCAATTTGGGCCACACGCTGTTTGACTGACTGACTTGCCCGAATTTCCTGAATCCGCTCACGTTCTTGCGTGGAATGAACAGACACCTCAACACGCATGTCGTGATATCTTTGCCGAGCAAGTGCGTTGCGTTGCTCGCGCTGCTCGTCTGTCTCCAAAGACCGAGCTAGAGCATGCTGTGAGCGGTCTGCACTAAGGCGCGTCTCATGCTCTTCAGGATTCTCAAGTGATCGAGATGTGGCAGTGCGAATACGCTGGGAGCTTAAACGCGAGTCTCTCTGCGTGTAAGTCTCCGAAGCGCGAGATACTGCGTGGCGCTCGCGATCGCTTGCTTGGCGTGTATCGCGCTCCTGACTGTTCTCGAGCGACCGAGCAGTCTCAGTGCGGAAAAGCTGAAGACTTAATCTCTGCTCTCTCTCTGTATCCGTTTCGGAAGCGCGAGATAAAAAATGACGCTCTCGGTCACGCGCAAGTCGTGTCTCACACTCCTGACTGCTCTCAAGTGATCGAGCAGTCTCAGAGCGGATATTCTGAAGACTCAACCTCTGATCCCTCTGTGTAACCGTTTCGGATGCGCGAGACAAAGAATGACGATCCCGGTTGATAGCTAAACGCATTTCTAGTTGTTCCACTCTTTCCTGAGATCGAGAAGCAGTAGTGCGGACTCGTTTAAATTCTAGTCGTAATTGGCGCTGCGTGCTAGTTTCTGCGGATAAACTTAGTACATTACGCTCACGGTTAGCACCTAGCCATTGTTCACGCTCTGTGTCGGTTTCGAGAGATCGAACTAACCTGCGCATCTTAGAAACCCTTGAGTTTCGAGACAGATTTGATCTTATTTTAGAAGGCATAGCTAAAATTCCTCTGATCTAACTCGACGCCAACGCCATCTAGTTAGAAAACGGAAACTACATATTATTTACCCAAATTAAATTATGAATAAAACTAAATTGTCGTTAATTGCTGTTAAATTAACGACAATTTAGTTTTACCTACAACAAATGTGCTTGCACAAGATACTTATAACTTAAAACCAAAAGTTTGACTTGACTTCATGATAGTGTAGCTTGTTGTAATATTGGTGTGAAACTTTCCATACAATTAGATAGGACATGTAATGCACATAAAAAATGCAAAAACTAAAAAAAAAGAATTTTACGATTTTTTAAAACAATATTATGGGATTTGAACTCGCACCATTTAGTGCGGTAAACGGTCACCTGACCTTATCGCTAAATTCCCCGTTGACATATTGTTGAAATAGCTGTTTCCTTGCAATTTATAATATTACTGCCCCGCTCCTTTATAAAAATAGCGTGATTATTATGTTCCCAGAGTTAAATTTTGATTATTAACTAAATAACATGTAATTTTGTGCATTCAATTATTTTGTGCATTCAATTACGAACAAAAACATTTTAAAATCAATATTGCTTACCTCCCATAACATACGGCGTGATAATATGTAGCCTAAAGCCTTCCTTGGTTTACAAAGAACATTTTTGCTGAATTTCAATTCAATCTATCCAGTAG
Source organism: Cosmia trapezina (assembly GCA_905163495.3). NCBI lineage: Eukaryota > Metazoa > Arthropoda > Insecta > Lepidoptera > Noctuidae > Cosmia > Cosmia trapezina. The sequence continues at coordinate 7,572,536 of LR991028.1, forward strand.
TTTTGGCGTGAAGCCGTACCATACACACAGACAACCGGACAAACAGACAAACAGACAAAAATTCTAAAAAGTCACTTTTTGTCATCAGTTACGTTTTTCTAACAAAAGCCACTTATTTTTTCTCGAAAATTCTCAATGTACAGTTTTTCTTTCGTTACTGTTTTATTATATGTATAGATAAATCGAGAGGGTCGTCAATCCGCGGAAAATCTCGCAATTCTGAAAAATTACATATTTGTACAACGCCATCTATGGGTAAATTGATAAAACGTCCGCACTAAACATGTTTGCTCAAGAGCGACCGGTATGATTTAAAGTTATTTTGCGTTTTAGTAATTTTATATTATCTCCGAAACTGTATGACCAATTGACATACTGTAAAGGCCAAATCTTATCTCCATGGTGTAATTGTGATCACTACATAACTTATTTTGATAAAGATTAATGTTTTGTTGTTTAAATAATCATCCAAACGTAAGTATGTCTAAAAAATACTTTTTTAAAGCAATAAAAGATGTATAAAAGATAAAAGATAGAAATATGGTGTCGCGGACTTTTTTGTAGAATTATTTAAGACGAACCAGACTGCCATACAACTATCAATTTTAAACAACCGTAAACGGTTAAAGGCAGCGCATACAAAAGAGTCTGTTTAAAGAGGTATTTCTTTCCGATTTGTTAGACAAAAATTGTGATAGCTTGGCTAATATGCATGATATAAATATAATTTATAGCCTATAGCACTCAGGAATAATGTAGCTTTCTACCAGTGAGAAAATTTTTAGAATTGGATTATTAGTTCCGGAGATTACCCCCTACATACAAACTTACAAACTTACAAACATACAAACTTACATACAAATTTTACCTCTTTATAATATTAGTATAGATACATCTTTTATTGCTTTAAAAAAGTATTTTTAGACATACTTACGTTTGGATGATTATTTAAACAACAAAACATTAATCCTTATCAAAATAAGTTATTTTATGATCACAAGGACATCATGAAGATAAAATTTGACCTTTACAGTATGGCAATTGGTCATACAGTTTCGGAGATAATATAAAATTACTAAAACGCAAAATAACTTTAATTCATACCGGTCGCTCTTGAGCAAACATGTTTAGTGCGGACGTTTTATCAATTTACCCATAGATGGCGTTGTGCAAATAAGTAATTTTTCTGAATTGCGAGATTTATTATTTCAATAATGTCGGTGGAATACAGCGGAAGAGTTTGTTTTTTTGTTAGTTTGTTTGAACGCGCATCTCTGGAACTACCCCCGTCGGATTTGAAAAAATCTTTTTGCATTTTATATTCCAGTTCTTGAGGAGGGCTATAGGCTATTGAACATCACGCTAGGGCCCTTAGGAGCCGAATGCGAAGTAATAGCGCGGGCAGGCGATGCGGATGGGTATGGGCTATTTAACATCACGCTAGGGCCCTTAGGAGCCGAGCGCGAAGTAATAGCGCGGGCAGGCGATGCGGAAGGATACAGGCTATTTAACATCACGCTAGGGCCCTTAGGAGCCGATCGCGAAGTAATAGCGCGGGCAGGCGATGCGGAAGGATATAGACTATTTAACATCACGCTAGGGCCCTTAGGAGCCGAGCGCGAAGTAATAGCGCGAGCAGGCGATGCGGAAGGATAATATAGGCTATTTAACATCACGCTAGGGCCCTTAGGAGCCGAGCGCAAAGTAATAGCGCGGGCAGGCGATGCGGAAGGATATAGTCTATTTAACATCATGCTAGGGCCCTTAGGAGCCGATCGCGAAGTAATAGCGCGGGCAGGCGATGCGGAAGTATATAGTCTATTTGACATCACGCTAGGGCCCTTAGGAACCAATCGCGAAGTAACAGCGCGGGCAGGCGATGCGGAATTATATAGGCTATTTAACATCACGCTAGGGACCTTAGGAGCCGAGCAAAAAGAAAAAATGTCAGCAAGGATGCTATTAAGCGCAAACGAAGTAATAGCGCGGGCAGGCGTTGCGATGCGATGCCTCGGGGTTGGTGGGTGGGGGGGACAAGAAATTTCACGCGGACGAAGTCGCGGGCAGAAGCTAGTAATATTATAAATGTGAAAGTTTGTGAAGATGTTTTGATGTTTGTTACTCAATCACGCAAAAACGGCTGAACGGATTTGTATGACATTTGGCACACAGATAGTTTATAACCTGGATTAATACATAGGATAGGTACTTTTTATCCCGATAGTAGGTTCGCGTGGGATGATTGCCCACATCCACGCGGGCGAAGCCGCGGGCAACGGCTAGTTAATATTATAAAGGCGAAAGTTTGTGAGTGTGTGTGTGTGTGTTTGTTACTTCTTCACCTTCAAACAGCTGGACCGATTTGGATGAAATTTGGTATGTAGATAGCTTATACCCTGGATTAACACATATTATATTTTATCCCGGTCTACGCAGGTTAAACCGCGAGGCGTAGCTAGTTAAATTATAATTATAGAACAGATAGGATGTTACCTTAACAAGGAAAACGGCCCTTCTGGTGGCATTACAAGATTGCGGAGCGTAAGCACGGATTGGAGATAAAAGTATCAAACTAAGTATGTTACGTGACCGCCGTTTTACTGCAAAACTTATGTGGGTAAGACTTTCGTGTTGAAAGGGTATTTGATTTTCTTTTACCTAAGTATTTGATAAGAATATTTTTACGAAAATATGAGGAGCTCGTGGCTAAGTAATAACAGCCGCACGGGTCGATTCATCAGGTTAAGCTACGCTTGCCGGGGTTGGTCCGTGGATGGATGACCATATTTACATACCAAGACCCCTCCATGCCTCGGAAAGCACGTTTAGCCGTTAGTCCCAGCTATCGTTCGAGGATCTTTGGTAGTCGTTACGGGTCGTGAGAAAAGCCCGGAAGTCTGACAACCCAGTCTTACAAAGGGGTATCGTATTACCCAGTAACTGGGTTGTAGAGGTCAGATAGGCAGTCGCTCCAGTTAAAATACTGGTATTCAGCTGTATCCAACTTAGTTGGGAAAAAACAACATTAAGAAGTTACCTTAAAATCTTACCCTAAAAGCTAACCTTACTTGAAAAAGAAAATAAATAATAGAAATCCAAACTTTCTGAGTACACACAGCTACATACATGAATGCTGCAATCAAATAGTCCTGTCTTAGATGCATTACGTCATCGGATGGCTGCATCTCAGATATGCTAGTCAATCCAATAGGAATGATAGTAACTAGAATTCCAAGCGCTTGCTTATCCACGTGAATCTAATAGGTATTGACATTGTGTTTAGTTCTTGGAATAGAATTCAATATATTCCCTGAAAATTGAAGCTGCAATGGACCAGAATTATGTCGTGTTACTTATGACTTTGCGAGTAGCTGACTGAAGCTTCGATCTAAGAAAACCAGCATCTCGATAGATAATTTTTTTTCACAATAGTCGATCAATCTGCCTAGCCTTTTCCCAACTATCTACTAACACATGTTCTGATATCTGAGGGGCAATTCTCGTAATTTTAAGAACGTTCGCATTCTAATCTCCAGTCGAAATCTGTCAAAAAAGCCTATAATTTCCCTACATTTTTGACATTGATTGTCGCTGAGATGACACTGCGACTTGAATTTGAACGTTTTTTAAGTACGAGAATTGGCCGTCAGATAAACATTGTTTGGATATAAAAGCTCAGTTTGATTCGTGTTTTTTTTTTATCTTGGTCACACTTTTTTTTGCCTTTGTCTCACTGCTGGGCAAAGGCATTAACTTTGTCATTCGAAGAGATTAACTAAAATATATCGGTCTGCAAATATATCTAGATCGCCATGGTTTGCCGCAGTCGATTTCAAAAGTGATGTCTCCTCAGGGATTCAGAGGGTATAGTCCTATGCGTAACACAGGTCCCTTCACGTTATAAACATTTGCATATTAAGTTTAACATCTGCAAATGCTAGCTGTTGAGCTATAAAGTCGAATGTGCGACCGTGGATAAGGACCTTTGTAAAAGGAATAATTATAATCCCTAAACAGGATTATGAACTGTGAACTATACTGTTCCAACTTTTGGGTATAAAGCACCTAGCTACTTACTGTGAGGACCTAAAGAGGGTTTTGTTAAGATAGTTGGTGAAGCTACTTGAGCAAAAGAACTTTTTGAAGTAGTAGGTCTCTTTTTGGAAATTATTAAAGATTTCACTGTCAACTTTTCCATGATAGGGTATTTGTCATGGAGTAAGGCTCTACTTACCTACTCGACCAATAATAAATAGCTAATATCAATAGCTTCCTGCTTCGTACATTAAATACAGGGTGTTAGTGTAAACAGTGTCAACCTTTTAGGGGGTCATTGTACTCATCATTATAAAGTTCTTTTACTATGGGACCAAACCTGAAATCGCGAAAAAATAATCTGCTGTTCCCTACATTTTGCCGAATTATGGGAACATAAATGTACCGAACAGCTGATTTTTTTTCGCGATTTCAGGTTTAATCCCATAGTAAAAGTTGTTCATAATGATGAGTACAATGACCCCTTAAAAGTTGCACTGTTTACACTTACATCCTGTATAGACTACTTATTTTAATTTAAGCAGTATGGTAAACAGATTATCGATGTGTAATATATATAAATAAAAAACTTTTTTACAAAAACAAAAACCGACTTCCAAAAAAAACACTACAAAGTGAAAAATAACTTTAATTTCGGAAGTCGGTGTCTTTGGATCTGTATTTTAGTTTTTTGCCACCGACTTCCGAAATTAAAGTTATTTTTCACTTTGTAGTGTTTTTTTTGGAAGTCGGTTTTTGTTTTTGTAAAAAAGTTTTTATTTTTCACTTTTTAGTGTTTCAGTTTGTAATTTATCTAAGTTACAATAACCCAATGTCAGCTGCTCATCACGTTTTACAAAATGTTGCTTTTCCCGATGCAGGGCCGTTAATTTTTGAGGAGTTCTCCTAGTAAGAACCAGGAGAAATGGAGCTCATGGTGAAGTCACCATTACCATTATTTTGACGAACATAAACCATAATATTAAAGTAATCGAATCGCAACCTGTTATATACTTAGATATAATTGAGTATTTCCGATGGCCCTCTGTGGTCTTCATCATCAGTTCCAGCTCACCGAATGGTACTTTCCGAGAGCAAATGCACGAGTTACTATAAAAAATACCGAAATCGATATAGGTGTGCCCATAAAATTTGAGGGTTTCCCTCGATTTCCATGGGATCCCATCATCAGATCCTGACTTGATGATCATGGGACCACTTGGGACGTATACCCTTTCGAACAAAAAAAGGAAAATCCAAATCGGTCAAGCCATTTTCGAGTAATCGGGGAACATACATAAAAAAAAAAAATAAAAAAAAAAAAAAAAAAAGGTTCCGACGAATTGAGAACCTCCTCCTTTTGGAAGTCAGTTAAAAAGAGAAGTCCTGACTGACTGATTGACTGACTCATCAACGCTTAGCCCAAACCCTTGGACCTAAAGCTAAAATTTTGCACAGAGGTTCCCTTTATAATGTAGACAAGGAATAAGGAAGGAATTCTCAGTAGCATGTTCCCGTGGAATATTTTCCGACATCCACGCGGGCGAAGCCGCGGGCAAAAGCTAGTGTATTAATAATCGGTTAGTAACCAAATTAAAACCGCGAATGCGTCCAGCAAACGAGTTTGACCTACAAATAATATTGATTGTAAAATAATAATACTGTATGTATCAGAAACGTGTGGACAAATTTAAGGGTGTGGTACAGACCGTCAAACTGAACAACTTTCTTCATGGGACCAACATAGTAATTTAATCGAGAGAAAAATATCAGCTGTCCCGTACAAAGCTTCAATGCTTACACGACCTAAATGTATGAGACAGCTGATAATTTTTTTTATTACGATGTTGGTCCCATGGAGAAAGTTGTTCAGTTTGATGGTCCCTTAAATTTGACTAACACCTTTCTTATACACCCTGTATATCATCACGAGAGTGAACAAAGCCGCACATAATCAATATTCAAACTGAATATAATTTCGTTAAATAAATTATTTTCCAACGAACAGAAACATAGTTTGTAACATGAAAATAGTTAATTGTTTTACACGCATTAAAAACCGCAAATTAAAGCTTCGTGAAACTTTTTTTAATTAAATAAAATTGAACGTTGTTTCACTACAGAACATCAATTAGTAGAATATTCTAGAAACATGAAATAGCTAGAAACAACGATATAGAATGAACAAAAACAGAAAGGGTAGGGTATTGAATTCCCAATGGAAATTATGGGAAATGTAACATTCGACACAATACTCAATAGATCATTGTGTAAGTGAAAGAAACTTATTTATGACTTTTTCTCGATCACATTTTCTTTCAATATCTGATTGTGTGGTTAAGAAATGTTTTTTAGAAAATATATGGAAATTCTATTAAGGCTGCAAAGCTGCTTAGTGGGTTCTTCTTTTACATAACTTTTATTAAAAACATATTTTTTGTGTTACACGATAACAGCTGCGTGTTTTTCATAGTACTTACTTACATGCGTGGTTAGTTTGTGACAAAATTATGATTTTGATTTTTGAAACTTATATTTTTTTCTGGGCTTATAAACACTACATAAAATGAATTCTAAAATAGGTTAATTCGGATAACCCCCGTTAACATAATATTTAATGCTCAGTACTTTCATGTCATTTGATTCAAGAATCATAAATCCTCTTTTTCTATTCCTAAAGCTGTTGATATATGAGTACAAGGTGAAATTTTAATGGTTGTTTTCCTCTTAAAAGGTCGTTTTACTCACTTTAAAAAAATCAGCAGTTCAGTACATTTTTTATCTACATCAAACTCGTCAAAATGAAGGAAGTAACTGATTTTTTTTTTCACGATTTCAGGTTTGGTCCCACAGCAAAAGTTGTTCATAATGAAGAGTACAATAAACCTTTAAGAGAAAAACAACCATTAAAATTTCACCCTGCATAGGGCATCAAACAGAGTACTTAATCTGACATATTATGTAGGTACCCAAAAATGTATAGTGCCTACCTTTACAATTACCTGTTATAACAAATTAACATTTTATCAGTAACGTCAGATTCACATTGTCCACCCATCAACCCGAAATCAATACTCACAATCAAAACAAATAATATCAAGACATAAGATTTGATTCGACCCCTGTCAAGACGTCCTCCATTTTGATAAAATCCACTTGCTCCCATTTCTATCCAAACTTATTGGGTCGGCTATCAGATCTGTGCAAGTTCCCTATTGGAAACATGTCAAACGGGAGGTGTGACGGGTCGCGGAAATGTCAGGGTGGAAGACATCTTGTGACATCTGTCACCTGGTTTGGGAGGAGCTTCACTTGCAGCGGAAAAATGTCCGCCATTTTAGGAGTTCAGACGTGATCACGTGACCCATCTGTTGAATGTAACATACGCTTTGAGCCAACTAACAGCCCGAACGTAACGGTAACTGCATGTGTCAATATTTCTTTTTAGAAATGGTTGGCATAAAATGTCAGCAGTGTTGGTGTGTAGATTTTTTGGCACTTTTTTTTTGGACATCATACAGTTACAGTGTGATGATGAATTAAACAAAATTTTATAGGTATGTGTAATGGTATGTAATAGAAGATGTAGATGAGAAATAACTTAAAGTAGTAAATACTTAAGTACAGTGGGCTGCATCAGTTGGGTACCCCAGTTGTATTAAAATTTTAAAACAACTGGGGTACCCGATTGATGCAGCCCACTATACATTAAGAACGACACCATGTGATATATCAAGATTTTTCTGTAACTAATTTCTTCGCTTCTAAAATCGTGTCCAAACGAACCCAACCTTAATTGTGGTACAGCTGTCCTGTCTTAAGGACTGATTCGGAAGATTTATGGTTTGATTAAATTTATTGTTCCATTAACACAGTTTTAGCTGTAATGTTTGTGAAATGTTATCAAATACTGGAGATAGAACAGTGGAGACTGTTATTAAAATGCTGACGTAAAATGATGTTTAGTATGTACATTTCGGAGATTTCGACAGGCTACACTTAAGTAATTGACCGTTAGATTACCTACCATTTTTTTTTAGACTAGACACTACCCAAGTAGACACTATAAGATAGTGCCTTATTAGGGTTCCGTACCAAAATGGTAAAAAAGAACCCTTATGGTGTGACTAAGTCTGTTTGTCTGTCTGTCTGTCACAGCTGGATATCTAAAGAACTACTGATGCTATCAACTTGAAATTTGGAACAGTTTTAGATGACGTTTACCCAATTATTTTGCAAATAAGAAAGAAATAAAAATATTGATATTTTTTTTGCAACAGAGACTGAAAGGGGGTCTTAAAAATTCAAAGTGAGACTACTAGGGCATGTGGGGTATCTTATGAAAGGACGCTATTTGCACATTCTCAAACATTTTTTTCCTTTTTTTAGGCCGCATAGTTTTCGACTTCTGATGAAAAAATCTGAAATTATTCTATGTGATAGAAGTTTATGTAAAGATTACAGGAAAAATAAAACGATGTCTCTAAATAGCCCACTTTTTCAGCTATCGGAACGGAACCCTGGGTGCGCGAGTCCGACTCGCTCTTGACCGGTTTTTTTCACTTCAAAATTCTCTCCGATGCACAGTAACATATACACACATATTATGATACACAGTAGTATAACGCAAGCCCTCACATGCTCATTCATTAGTTTCTACACTTTACACACACAAGTCCAAATGAAACCACCCTAAACAGAAAATTACATTGCTTAAATAGTTGGCTCACTTCAAGACTTTCCCTCGTGATTAATGAGAGAGTTTCTCCTTTCAGTTAATATGATCACGAATGGTACAAAACAAAACGAGTTCGAAGACTGCCTACTTTCGAAGTTAACAAGTTACGGTGTCGAAGTAACTTCTCTGTCGAATTGTTGGAAACAACACGTCATGAGATGTTGCTACTGGCATAAGAGATAAAAGTAATTTGTTGCTGTGTTTAATTTTAACTTTTTGGGTTGTTTTGGGAATTTCTAAATTCTACGGGACAGAAGATATAAGTAATAAAAGAGAGAGAGACAAATAAAAAGAAAGACTATGATGATGATAGAGAAATAGATAGGCATTAGATTTAAGTAAATCTAGTGATCAAGAAACCTAGATTTGAGGTTGTATTGGCTGAAAGTTTTAATTGCGGAAGAGTAAGTACATTATTCAAAGCAAATGTCAAAAACGGTATATTTCTATGGCTTCTACGGAGTTTTGTGACAAACCTTTTAATCAAAATCCACCAGGCGTGTAGGAAGAATAGGAAGTACCTATCTCTAATTCTAAAGGTGATTCGATAGCACGCTTTACAAAATCGAATGAATTGTTAGAAGATAAAACAGATAAGGAACAAAGACCGGTAACATTTATTGAGATTACAAAGGTCCCGTTTTAAGCCTTTCGGTGCTTATCGGTGTTGCTAGCTGCTATAAATAACGCTTGTACTTTCGCATACAATTCCTTTCGGCAGTTAGGGGTTGAGATTAGTTTTGGTAGATATATTATTAAGGGGTTGGATTTACATGTTTGTGTGTTTTTCTTTATACAGGGTAAGCCGCCATAGCAAGTTTGCATTATAGAGGAGGTCATTTGCTAATTATTAGACCTTTCTTTCCCTAGCTAAAGTTTTATAGTTTAGGAGATATGTCAATTTTTTAAAATACAAAGGAAATTGCCCATCAGCCACACAAAAAAATGCTTGAAATGGACAACAATGAAATATACGCCAAATTGCACTACAAATCGTAGGGAATCCATTACAAATGCAATAATTATCAAAAAACTAGGTAGACGCCAGTTCCAATCACTTTTTCTAAAATATAGGTTAAGTCAAGGTTAAGAATTAATAGGCAATAATTATACAACAAAACAGCATTTAAATGTTTTAATCATCATTAAAAACCACTAATATATCATAAAGAAACTGTGCAGGAGGATAGATATTGGATTGGTACCGGGGCCAGCTAAGTACCATATTATTGACATAGTATGAGCACAGTCGCCGTCCCACTAGGCAGTTACAATAACGATGCTATATATGCCTACTTGTCGACTATCTGGTCGACTGGTTCCTGGTGTCTCGGTGATAGTTTGAATTGCTAATCTTAGACATGCATCACAAAGAACACTGTCTTGTTCAACCTGTGAAAAAGAACAAAACATAATGTACTTATTGTTGTATGTCAGTGCGTTCAACATAAATAGGCACGACACCTAGGGAATCTCAGTAGGTACTTACAGCTTGTGGTGTTATCCATGCCTGTATTAAACGACTTACTTCATCATTTTGCACTGATATAAGATTACGTCTCATCGATGCAATATCGGGATAGCAATTAACGCAGTGTACGTTTCTATCCATTTTTAAATAAACACGGCACAAGTCCGAAATAATAGCAGCGTCGTATAATATAAAGCAGGTTCAGGTCCGTCGTCAAAAAGCCGAGTCGAAGTTTCGGCGGATCCAATCTAAGCCCGTGTTCATAAATGGGTAACGTGTACAGAAGTAAAATCAAAATCCTTAAAAAATGGCCCAAGTCGTCGTTAAATATCCTAAAAAGTAATATACTAGTAACTCAAGTCGCAAACGCAAAACCATGAATCGATCAAATCAACAATCGAAAAAATTAAATGCAGTAATGTCAAAGTGTCAGTAAGGCAAAGGAAATTATGATGCATACAGCCTACGATACGTTTTCTATTTTGAAAATAATTTGATTTTAATTAATATTGACATGCATATATTATTTTAATTAGATTTACGGTATAAATAGGTCGAATTATATTAAATGAATGATAACTGTGCAATAATTCTATAAAATAGTTCGTTAAAGATTATTTGACGATTCCTGTTTGGCTGAATGTCGATTACTCATGTCAAATAAACACTGACCTCCATGATAAAATAAGAAGGAATTAGACGGATATCAAGTTAAATATTTTAAAGATCGTTATATTTTCACCCTAGGTATACAAACTTGACAATTATTTCATTATACCTAATTTATTCTAAATAGAATTAAGGACTGTAAGTAGTTTCTGTCTATTTCAAGCATTTTTCAGGCATTCCCCTTTAGTAACGTTGGAAAGGTGACGAACTAGAGAACTAACTTAGATTATAATTAATAACTGAAACACCGTAAAACCTTACTTTTTGGAAAAATCTCAATAAAGTATAAAAATTTACATATCTCCCAAACTATAAAACTTTAGTCAGGGAAAGTAAGGTTCAATAATGAGTAAATGACCTCCTCTATATGCAAACTTACTATGGCGGGTCCAGATCCAGTCAACCTGTATAATGTACTCGTATAATTCTCATAATATTCAGAATACGCTACACGGTAATTCTAGTATTTTCTTCTTCGAATAAAATATGTGGCGGCATCTACATCGCCACATGTGAACCACGCATCAATGACATGACGTCACGCAAACCTGCATCGCGCAATTAGAGTTTACCACGCGATTAGCATATATACAACGTCCCGACATCAACCGTTGGGCAGTAGCCCACCAGACACGACACCCGTCTGGTTGGAGGATCCTCCCTTTTCTATGGAGGATGAGTGAACTTTACACCCTGTTCCTCATGCCTCTAAACTGGTGACCCCGAGCATGAACGTCAGCGCAGCCTTCGTGCAACTACATTAGCGTGACGTCATCAGCATCACTGCCTCAAGCTTTCGAGCGGCGAGTCACACAGCCAGCCAGCATCCACGGCTTCAACAGGTATCCTGACCACCAGCATGCTGCGGACGCGCATTCCTGGTCATCACCTTCAGCCTCAACCCAGCGCTGTACACTCCGACTCACTGGAGCATAACGCAGCGCCACCCCGACTCACTGGGGTATCACCGCAGACAGTTCCGACTCACCGTGAACTATGCGGCACCCGGTTCCGACTCACTGCCACTCTCATGCCACTAAAAATACATCAATAAACTACAGGAATATTGCCATTATCACTAAGAAATAAGAATGTACTCACATATTCACATGCTTTCTTATCAAAATCCGGCATTAAGTATACTTACTAGTGTTTTCTGTAATTACGCCCAAACTCCCTAATTAGCTATCAACAATAATGTGTGTATGTGATGTGATCGTGTAATGGTAGGTAAGTTAGTGGTTTTCCTTCTAAATATGAACTCAAATCTGATTACTTTTTATTATGCGACTAGTTGTTCTCATCTATATTAAGCTTCCTATGAATAAATCAATACGAAACTAAGTAGTTAATTCGCACGTATAGGTAAATAACAGTTATATTTGGTATTCTGAAGGATTAGATAGGAATGAGGCGAATCTAAGGTTTCCGGGGTAAGGGAAGCGATTTAGCTGGATTTCGCCTTAGGGAAACTCATTTAAGGGGTTTAATTGGAGATCAGGGGGTTATCGATTAGATAGGCGACCGGAATCGATTCCTAGTTACTGGGGCAATTGAGTCCTAATCTTCTGATAGTGTACATTACCGCTCATTGGGCTAAGTTCATAAGTTAACCATGATGATTTTGCGCTTACACATTCTAAGTTCAAAAAGACGGCTAGGGAATCTTACACTCGTATTTATAGTCAAGTAAAAGTAATTACTTAAGTGAAAGTAATTGCTCAAGCATCTAGTCTATAGTTCTTTCTATAGTTTAGTAATTGCTTGAAGTTAGAACTGTCAAATCTTAGAATTCTTAGCCAAGTAATAGTCACCATTTTCTTTACTTAAGAATTCTACCGTCAAGTATGAAATTACTAAGTACTCAAGTAATTACTTTGATTATAAATACGAGCCTTAGAATACCCATCTTATAAAGTTGTAAGTGCTAATGACGCAAAATAAATAAGTTTTACTATTATTTGTGTATTTCAGAATCCCAGTTATATCTGATGATTAAACCGAAGATACGGTTTTCGCGAGCCGGTTCTAATTGGTATCTCGTTGAAAAATCTGGCATATCAGCTAGTGTCAACTCATCCAAGCATGCTTAAATTTAAATAAACTTTTCTGAATAAATAACAATCATACGTTATTCAAATAAATGCTTCCATATCCATAGTATCTGACTTTTTAGAGACGTAAATATTTCAACGTACAGCACACAACCGTTAGATTCATGGATACGTCACATAAAACCCGTGCTTTACGAGGTTCCCTCTAATGCTCTGTTTTTTATTGCAACGAATATGTTCGTTCTGGTACACGATAACTATACGTTTGTGTTTATTGCATCATTTTTTAAAGCATTTTACAAAATGCCTGTACTATGCGTTGATGTCTGGTTTCATGGTCTCGAGTCCTTACTGAAGTCCAGAATACACAAATATTATATTCTCGTTGAACATGGATCCACTAAAAGCGGGATTTACTTTAAAACAACATTAATTTCATGTATGATAAAATTACTTTCACAAAACTACACTCGAGAGCAATGAGTTAGGGTCACATAAAGAAACCTGAAAGTGTCGGAAACTAAGAATGCTAACTTAATGAAATACATTGTGTTTATATGGCATCCTGGGGAAGGACCTAAGCTACTTTATTTCTCAAAAATAATCCTACAGTGGGTGATATGGGGGGTGAAAGTTTGTATGGGAAACTCAGCATTTCATAAGTTAGAGATATGAAAATTAAAATGTATGCTTTTGGTAGGAAATAAAGAAATATGAGGTTCACGTTTTTGAAAATCGAAAAACAAAAATAGAAAATATTAAAATAATATTTTAAAATGTTTGTGTAAAAGGGATAGAGGCCCTTTTTAAGAGATTTAAGGGATTGGAAATGTAGTCATACTTCGTATCTTGAGGTAAAATTTAGAACATTTAATTGTCTAATAAACACAATTTATTTAATAAATTTAATTTATTTTAATTTATCATTTATTTCAGACATTTGTCCACTTAGTTAGTAACAATGTTCTTAGCCTAGTTTTAGTAAGATATCATTTTAGTTTCCGAGACTTTCAGGTGTTTTCATCTTTATGTGACCTTAGTTCATTGCTCTCGAGTATAGTTTCAATACAGTGCAACGTGTTTCGTATAATAATTAATGTCGTGAAATCTGTAGTCACCGAAATCATGGCGCAGTCACGCGTCATCATCAAAGCTTTATTTTGCAATATACACACAGCAGCAGGTCATTCATCATGAAATAAGAAGTATACACGTGAAATTATTAATATACTTATATATTTTTTTTTAATAAAATTAATATCAAAAAAATAATTTTACGTCACTAATTTCGTAATGTAAATCAGGGTGAAGGGAATATGAAATTTAAACTTTTACTTCTTGATTGGACTCAAAAATTCCAGATTGATTGCAAGACTCAAACATCCAACAATACACCTTTTGTTGGAGTGGTGTAGTATAAAAGAAGGTAGGAACTGATGGGACTCAGGCCACTTCTATGCTATAAGTGAGTGTGACATAATCCACCCGCCGAGCCCCAGTGTAGTGGTGGTTCTGTGTAGGCACACACTGAAGTTAAACAGCCCCGTAAAAATACATACAAAATTGCTCAAAATGTTTGCTGAAACTAATAATAATTCAAATCGCATCAGGCATTCTGTTGTCCGTATCGCGTGACAAAAAACAACAACACAGCTAAAACAACATGCTACGGTATTAAAACGCGAAGTACGGACTACGAGGCGACCAAACAACATGAAATTTGAATAATCCGGCCCGCCTGTCCCGAACTGGACAGTGGAATAACGGCATAACAACATATTACGTTTCTGTTCAGTGACGTCATATTTTTAGGGTTTGCAGTGTGTTGTTACATGAAATATTTTGTATGAAATATAACTGTAGAAAGGCTTAACGAAGCCGAGCTACTTGTACTCCTCGTCATTCTGATATTTCGAAGTGAAAACTTCTTTAGGCGCCATGAGCGATTTCAAGTCAAAACTTTTAAAAACTATTTTTGGTCACCGCGAATGATAAGCATAGTTTTATTTACTTATGTGCATTGAGCAATTTTTGGTAGGGGAAATCTTACGAGTTGGCGTCATCACGACACCACAACACCGCGCATGCTATGCATAGCATCTATGCCGAATGTTCAAAATGAAGTCTTATTACAACTCATGAACGTCATTATTTTACATGTCAAAATCAATGAAGACTTTTTTATAAATGGTCTTGCGCTTTTGTCTTGAACAAAAAGACAGACGATGAACAAAAAGACAGACGATGAACAAAAAGACAGACGATGAACAAAAAAAGGTTAACAAGGTGTTAGTCAACGCCCTTTTACCCAGCTGGCGTAGAACAAATAGCTTCATGAATGAGTCTTTTGCAGTGATACAGTGGTTTATATAATTACTTAAGTTTTAATGATTTGTAAATTGAAAAAAAAAAATCAAACTAAATATGTTTTTTTTTTCAATTTACAATGATTAAAACTTAAGTAAGTATTACTTTTATTTAAATTTAAATTCTAATTTTATTTAAATTCAAAATAAAAAAAAAACAACAAAGATAGTGAAAACCGCATCAAAATCCGTTGCGTAGTTTAGAAGAAGAACGCGGACAACACAGACGCGAAAAGCGACTTTGTTTTATTACCCGACTGCGCCAAAAGAGGGTTATGTTTATCGAGAGTATGTATGTATGTATGTATAATAATTGTTTGGCACGCTCTGCGGCCTGAACGGCTCGATGGATTTCAACTTGAGAGGTGTCGTTAGATTCGTATTTACTGAGAGAGTGACACTGGGTATATCAAAATAAAAATAAAAACAAAATGGCGGATTTTTGGCGCCAAAATATGTCAAAAAAAATTTTTTTTTCTCAAAATCTGTCGAGTGTGGTATCAAAATAAAGTATTTTAAAAGGTGATAACAAAAATGTAAACAACTTATATGGTTAAAAGTACCTCGAAATGACAAATCGTAAAAAACACGTACAATAAAAACGTCTGCGAAATCTTTCACATTTGTAAACTAAAAAGCTGGAAATAAAAAAAAAGTAATTAAAAAAATTTAAAAAACCCGACTGCGGTAAAAGACTTAAGTTTAAAAAAAACTGAAAAGCTAAAAATAAGCCCATTATAAATTAAAAAAAAGTTGGAAGCAGGCGGGACCCATTCCAATTTTATATTTTCAAACTCAAATGGGTCCCGCCTACTTCCAACTTTTATTTAATTTATAATGGTCTTGTTTTTAGCTTTCAGTTATTTTTTTGAACTTAAGTCTTTCACCGCAGTCGGGTTTTTTAATTTTTTTAATTACTGTTTTTTATAAGTACTATTTTATATAAAAAAGAATAGACATAAATAAAGGAGATGGTCTCTTTGGCTACTGTATAATTTAAGCTGATGTTACTCTTTAGGAGAAAATCAACAACAAGCCTCCAAAAATATCAAAAAGTCTTCAATAATAACAAGATCAAGAAAGTGTCTTCAAATGAAATTTGAATAATCCATCTTCTTGTGACGCGAGCGGCCCGTCGAATAACAACGTATTATTTCACAGTTGCTGCCAGAAGTGATGGAAATTGTTTTGAAATCATTATTTTATTTACTGCGTATCGAAATGACATCATTTTTTTTCGTGCACTGAATTTTCAACACACTGCTTAGCGCCGAGAGTTAAAAATCCAACAGTGTGTTTCTTTGACGCGCAGGGTTGCACTCTGTTGAATTCTCAATGCTCGGCTTAACACCGAGAGTTGAAAATTCAGTGCGCGATAAAATCCCGCCGCGATATTTTTACATACGTGTGCAGTCAGCCCCGCTACCACGTTGCCGACTGGATTTGCTATATTTTGACCACGGCATGATTTACTCTCATATAATTATGTAGTTCGTGTTGATTCCAGAGAAGAAGAGGTTACGAAAAAAAACTTTTTTCTTGTTTGTGTTTGTGTTTTTCCTTTGCGTCATTATCTCACCGACGTGTTTTCTTTCTTTCTTTTGTTTTTGTAATAACGAACTACTTACGTGGCTATCCCATGATTGCCAAATCCACATTTTACTTGCATCATTAACCTGATTTAATGGATATTTCAAATAATTAAGTCTAAAATATCCGTATTATCCGGATAGTTAAAATAATAAACGTAAGCTCTAGTTACAACTTACTGTTAAACCAGTCTCTTTTTCAGAAATAACTTCTATGGACCTCTCATAACTCGCCTCGACTAGGTTCAGAAGCAAATATCTCAATACATTATTATCTACGATCTTTCTGCTTCAGAAATATTCTATTTTCCGCTACATCTATTTTTTATGTGCCTACAACTATGGCCCTAGCATATTGCTATATATTACTAGATGGAGGCGTATTTTATCAGTAACGTATGAATTAGAAGCTGTCGGTTTCAAACTAGGTTTTATTGCTTACTTACGAGTACCTTTATTTGTTTCAACTGTATTTTTGCCTGAGTTAAGCGCAAACGTGAAAAAAAAGACATTGCAAGATCACAAAATTAACTCATTTAAATCGTTATCACAAGACTGCGAAGTACAGTCCGCGAGGCGTAAGATGAGCCTTGCATTTGTGTGAGTGATCACCAAAATGATACGAGAGCCCATGACCAAAATTTTTGTCTTATCGTTTTACGTAAGACAAAATCTTCAATCGTCTTATCGTTTTACAACGATGCGACATGGTTTTGGTCGCGTCGAACGAACGAACGCGTCGCTCTCTATGCCGGACGTCACACCTGCACTATCTAAGTGCACTCACACAAAATATGCAAAGCTCAACTTACGCCACGCGGACTGTAACACTATTTATTATTGTACAACTACAGAGTAGAGGTACCTTCTTAAAGCGAGAAGGAACGATCCTGCCCTCTCTAAGAAGATCTAGTTTTCATACTACAGCTTTCCCATGCTGTTTATCCTCATCATAAGTCGGTGCTGTCGTAGATTGGTGAAGACATTGAATAAACGCATCAACTTGGAACCACTAAACCGAGATATATGCCCAACGGCCTTGAGTGGTCAGCTTGCGTGTTCTGTGCTGAGCTCACGCAACGCGTCGTACGTCCACCCAGTAATGGGACTCGCCCATCAAGAAGCGCTGTCCCAAATTAGACGCATTATTATTTTTTTATACATAAAATAAATGGTATTCGTATACTAAAAGATAAATATTTAAATTATCTTTAAAATGGTGCAGTTCATAAAAATACGCTTGATAGTTTTTGCGTGATTCTCAGTTTTTCATGCGTGTTAGATATAACTTCACAAATTAATTAACAAAACAAATAATGTAATATAAACATAAAAATTATCTCAAATGTTCACATATTAATTTATTAAGAAAATGCTCTAGTTTAGTATAGGTAAATTTTTACCAAACTATTAACACTACTCGTTTGACGTGATCTTTAGTTTAAAAACATTCAAAGTCGTTTGTCGTCGCCTGAACTCGTCAAACGTCGTCAAAAGTTATTTATATAGGTACTTATGAACCCCATAGGTTCATGTCAATGTATGCTCGAATGTCAACCGAACCCCATAGGCTCACAACTACTGTAAGCCCGCGGTCACCATTGGATTATGATTTTATATACGTTTATAAACATATTATGTAAAGTTTTCTCCTTATGTACACTTGGTGTGGTGTACGGATACGGCCGACGTTTGAGAAGTAAAATCCTGCCGAGAAAAACCAACGATGAAAAATTATCCATATTATGAAAAGTTTTCTCCTTATGTGGTGGTGTACGGGTACACTTGGTGTACGGATACGGCCGACGTTTGAGAAGTAAAATCCTGCCGAGAAAAACCAACGATGAAAAATTATCCATATTATGAAAAGTTTTCTCCTTACGTTCACTTGGTGTACGGATACGGCCAACGTTTGAGAAGTAAAATCCTGACCCATCGATGAAAAATTTTGTCTCACCATTCGTAAAAGGAATCGACGCCAGCTTCCGTTACTCTAGATTGAACAATAACCAGCCAACAAACTCATTCGGCTTTTGGTCTAGAATACCAACTTTCTACGTTACTTCTTATTAATAAAGTTTTCATGATGCTTGTGGCCAGTAGGTATCAGTATCATAAAAATGTCTGTATCTACTGCTTTAGTATTCTTCGGGCAGAAATCTGTAAGCCGCTGGCGGTCCATTTACGATATCCCGATATTATTGACTGTACAATATACCTACTGTGATATAATTCGATGTGTTTACTGTTCTGGACCGTCCTTCTTTATTACAATCCTAAGTACATAACTCCATATTACATTTCAATTCAGTACCGGATTATGAAATAATCTCTCCAATACTACTTTTTGTTATTGGACATTGAAAGAGAAAAGAAAAAGAAAAATACGTTTATTTGCAGTAAACATGAATGAAAGGAACAAGTTGGAGGATTTGCGTCACATCCACGCAAAACGGCCATCGTTCAGCATAATGCTGCGACCCCATGCGAGACAGAGCCCCAGCGCTGAGTAAAAAAGTAAAAGTAAGTTTTTTTATTTTGGAACAAAAACAAATTGATAGAATAACAATGGGAACAATGATAGCTACAAAAGTTAAAAACCGAGTCGCAGCTACGTAAGAAACACAATGTACTGCGATTGTTACTAAGCACTACATAGAAAGACATAAATCAAAGAAATTAAACATACAATCGTTACAATGTGGGTATAATGGCGGTTAAAGTAGGTCTCTGTAATTAGATAAGGTATTATGAAGGCAGGTTGACAAGTTAACGACTTGTATCGGTCCCGCTCTAGACCATAGTTACAGCAAATAGACCCGCACGGGTCGATCGATCAGGTTAAGTTACGCTTGCCGCCGCTCGGGGTCCGCTTCCAGTCTAGCCAGATGCAGCTGAATACCAGTATTTTACATTGAGCGACCGCCTATCTGACCTCCACAACACATTTATTGGACGATACCCCTTCGTAAGACTGGTTGTCAGACTTTTTTTGCGCTTTTGACTACGCTTAACAACTGTCAAAGATATGCCTATATATGCCTAGGCACGGAGACCCGTCCGTGTCTAGGCACGATATTATATTGGATGGGCCCATCCACGGACCAACCGCGGCAAGCGTAGCTTAACCTTCGATCTACCCGTGATTAGATACGGGGCCCTCATGAACCTGATCACATAATAATACAAATCGATGATCAATCTAATCAGATCATTCATTCCTGACACCTACGTCACACGCTTATCGCGATGCAAATCAACCAATCGGTGACAACCAGCTAATCCATTTAGGAGGATTGCCAATATCGAGTGCTATTACTATTAGGTTTAATTAAAATATGTTCCATATTTGCGACTACGTTGTTGGGTATGGAATTAGCGGATGTATTTTGATATTTGATTGTGAATTACTGCAGGAGGATTAATAATTTTAAACCTATTTTTATTGAGGTGGATAATATTAAAATAACTATTCACCAAATTGTTATTGTTGTCGTGCAAATACACGAATAATATTATTCGTTCAACATCAACAATAAATTATTATGCGTTGATTGCAAATACTATTTTAGGTAAGTACTTAATTGATACCTCAATAAAGAGTTATTTCTTGTATTTATTAGGTCTTCTCTCGAAAATACTTGTAAACATACAACTACAACACAACACAACACAAACGAAACACGTAACAGCAGCAGTAAACGCGATCGTAAACACACACAGGTATAGTTAATTTATCTCACAAAAGCGGGTTAGTTATTGCAATTTAAACCTTATGATTAAAAACATAAAGTCTTCAAGATACGCCTTCGTGAGATAAATTAACTATACAGTATGACAACGTCCAAGGGTTCCATCGTTTATCTTCGGAAACACCGAACTTTGCCGAATTAAATGTGACTGGTCCAATAAGGGCTATAATAATTTAGGGGAATATAAAATCAATTTCTATTGGCCAATAGTCACATTTTTTATTCGCTTTATTTCGGTTTCTTTCCGAAGATAAACGATGGAACCTTTGATCGTTGTCAAACTTTACCACTGACAGCAGCAACCTAACAGCAACCTTATCACAAAGAGAATAAAGATCACTGTGACAGTGATGCAAAATAACTCTGAAAAGGCTGCATGTATTTTATTCACCCAATGACCCAAAGACATCGTACAGCCGACCGCACGTCGGTGATAACCTTGAGTTGGCCTAGCGTAGACAGAGTTTCAATACAATACTGGTTTTGTTACAAGTCATATGCGGTACGTATATGCTGCGAATGTTAATGTACAACAACTGTAAATGAAAATGCACTGATGGGGATTCCACCACGGCTCACTTAGCTGGTAATGTGATTCAGTATGTCGGACCGACGGGACCGAGTACTCCCGCGGGTCTCGTTAAGGTAACTCCTGACTCGACTTAAGGATCATGGCATAAATGCTTGGATCACAAGCTCATGCGAGTTGCAAGTGTGCTAAAGGGAACAAATTGCTTGAATATTTAATGTTAATTCTCAGCTGTTCTGTTAGTTTCAATTGTTTTATGGGTTTACTATGTTACTATCGGGTTTAATATTTACTATACAGGATGTATCACAAAGATACTTGTGGCTCGTGGCTAATTAATAACAGTCGTACGGGTCTATGGATCAGGTTAAGCTACGCTTGCCGCGGTTGGTCCGTGGATGGGTGACCATCTTTACATACCAAGATTCCTCCGTCCCTCTGAAAGCACGCTAAGCCGTTGGTCCCGGCTGCCTTTCGTGGATCTTTGACAGTAGTTAATGGTCGTCAGAAGCCCGAAAGTCTGACAACCAGTCTTACCAAGGGGTATCGTATTACCCAGTAACTGGGTTGTGGAGGTCAGACAGGCAGTCGCTCCATGTAAAATACTGGTATTCAGCTGCATCCGGTTAGACTGGAAGCCGACCCCAACATAGTTGGGAAAAGGCTAAGCAGATGATGACAGGGTGTATTAGAAAGGTATGGTCAAATTTAAGGCTGTGGTACAGACTATCAAATTGAACAACTTTCTCCATGGGACCAGCATCGTAATCGAGAAAAAATTATCAGCTGTCCCGTACAAAACTTCAATACCAACCCAAATGGCTGATAATTTTTTTTTCGAATATGATGTTGGTCCCATGGAGAAAGTTGTTCAGTTTGATGTTCTGTATGTACCACACTCTTAAATTTGACCACACCTTTTTGATACTCCCTATAAAGTATGATGGTGATGAAAGTAATGGTATTTAGGTCTCACTCTGGCTGTTAGGCCGAAACTGTAGTTTTTAGTTTTGATCGAATAGGGTAATATATTATAATACGGGCTGGTATCCGCAACTCCATACGACAATGCGCGTTTTTTGCGTATAAAAAATAAGGAAAGCTGTATGGACAAATGTTTGTAGGTAGATGTTTAAACGTTGTCCCTATATAATAACACTATAGTAGTATGTCGATAAACTATGCTAACATGACAACCTTATAAAGAAATATAGTAGTTGTAACATAAATTTACTTGACTTTCCAACTCACTAATCGTTTCCAGATTCACGACGATCCCATATCTTATCAAGCATTCAGTAAATATTTACAAAGAAAAAAATAGAAAATCAGATATAAAACCACTGCGATTAGATCTGCCAGTAAACCAGAGAGATGCTAAATTAGGTCGAATTTCAAGTCGAGAGTAAGTCACTTTAGTCCGACGACGATGCTTCTTAAGCCTTCGTCACATTGACTAAGCGAGCGAATATTTTGCTTGCTGGGTAGTGTATTTACATAAGATAGGATAATTATATTATAAGGGGAGGATTTTGTGTTTCAATTAAATAGTTATCCATAAATCTGCTACGATATTTTTTTTCTTTATAATGTAGTTATTTTTATTGTATCAATTAGATACACATTTCAAGTATCTTCTCTATACAGAGTCATCATCATCTTCCTGCCCTTATACCATGTTACTTGGGGCCGGCGCAACACGTTTTCTTCTTCCATTCTCCCCTGTCAACCGTCACGCTATCATTCACTCCCTTCTCTTTAATATCATTCCTCACAAAATCCATCCATCTTTTCTTTGGACTTCCTCTGCCTCTGAATCCATGTATATACATAACTTTTTTAGTCATATGCGTTTCGTCTCTCCTCATCACAAGCCCATACCAAGCCAAACGATTTCCTTTCAACTTTTCGCCACTTTCAAACTTCCTCTTATATACTCATTTCTTACTTTATCCATTCTCGTCACTCCACACATCAATCTCAACATTCTCATCTCTGCTGCATGCAATATTTTTTCATTGGTCTTCTTCACCGCCCAGCATTCCAATCACACTCTATACAGAGCAGAATAAAAAAAAATCTAAACAACACAGCCACAAACATAAATTCTTGAACCAACTAAACACACGGATGGTCTAAATAAAAACAATTTCACAAAAATAATGAATTGCCCATACAATAACGACGCATTACCCCATCTGGGTCTCAGAATGAAGTCAACGAATTTACTCAGACGGCCCGCGAATAACCCCAAATATTTTCTATGTAGCCATCTTGAGGACGGTTTATTTAGATTAGCGTCTCGTCAACTGCCTCTCTGTATTCATGACGTGCCTTCGTCGGCACTTTTCTCTGTACAGGATAACTCGGAGCTTCAAAACTCGGAAATATATATAATTCCACCGCGAATCCCAAGCAATCATCCCGACGCTTTGATATTGAGGTTTCATGCGTTTCAATGTGATACGATTTATATACGTTCAATAAAGGCGACGAAGAATTAAATGGAAAATTCTCAATATCCGATCATGAAGACTGTATAAAAGGTAGACTAAGTAATGCCTGATAAAATGTGCCTCATAAAGGAATATCAAAACAAGACACTTTTATAGAAGAACTTTTGAAATGTATCTTTTGAGAATTGCACTTAATTCATTTATAAGGACTAGCTGGACTGCGAAATAAAACAGAAAATCATAGAAGATTGGCACAGTTAGATTGAACAAGGTGTTTTAGATATAGCTCATTTGTAAACTGAATGAATAAATTATCTAAAACTAACGTGTTCCAGCTCTTGAATAAAAAGTAAAGGTAGTAGGTATCCTGTAGATAGTTGAAATGTTAATGACAAACAGAAATAAAACCAATCTGCAAACCGCAGTCAATCAACACATTACATACATAATATAAATTACATAATACTGAATAAATACAACTTTATACATAAAAAAGTTTCCTCGTATAAGGTTCGCACGTTTAATAATAAATATAATTTTACAAGGCCAGTGCAATCCTGATTTCATTCAGATGTTTTCTGAAAAATGTGTTGGATTTTCCAAACGGAAAATCGCAATTCACAAGCACGCTCTACAGCTCTATTTTTCACCAATTATCTTTTATGATATCAATCAGTATTTTATCCTACTGCAGGCAAAATGGCTGTTTTAAAACAAAGACGGATAGAACATTGATCACCTCGCTCGGACACCAAAAGTTGGCAATTTTAGAGCATTAAGATTTTCTCACGACGTTTTCGAATCTAGTGAGACGCGGAGATAGCCGATGGAGTAATGCTGTGACCGAATGGTGGCCAAGATTAGGCCATAGAAGCCAGGGCCCTCCAAAATCGCGTTGGGTTGATGATATCGTCCAAGTCGCGGGAAACACCTGGATTCCGTGCGTTAGGGACGCACGGAACCCGGAAGTATGGCAGAAAAAGGGGAGGCCTGTTACCAGCAGTGCGTGATTCCGGGCTTTAATGATGATGATGATATCTTAGCCATAGTCTTAGCTTCCATAAGTCAGAAAAAATAAAAATCACACTGAAGAAATCATTGTGGTGGATGGTTGTGTGGCATTAGGTTGCTTAACTTAGGACTAGATGGCGTTGTGTGAAATGTCCAAGAATATTTATTTATTTTTTTATTTTTTATGTATTTGACCCGTCAACAAGTTCTTAAAAAGTGTGTTTATACTGATCGTCATTTTTTAAGACACGATTGACCCTCACCTCACAATAACAACTTAATATAGGTACTTAAAATAATATTTTTATCAGCAGAATAATCAATTACCGAGTCTTGTCTTACTTCTGCTAAGTGAAATTGGACATAATTGACATTGTTTTCTCGTAACAGAGATTAATTCTGTCGTCGCATTTCGGAAATCTCGTTGCAACTTACTGAATGGGCCCCTTTGAAACATGCGTCGCATTTTCTAGAGTAGAGAGTTAAACCTCGAACAGGCGACGGCAGTTTTGGCTTGTCAGATTAAATAAACCGGACAAGTGCGTGTTGGACCACGCACAATAAAGGGTTCCGTAGTTGGTATGAATTTATCCCAAGAATAAACTTAACTTTGTAGTTGAAAAAATCTTCTCCCAAACATCGATATAGGTATATCACGATGAATTGTCCAACTGCAAATGTAAGTTTGTAATCGCAATTTTTTTTATTATGTGGTAACACTACAAATTAACGATTTTCGGACTTTTTCTTTGTGCTGTGCTGTGAGACCTTGCTCCTTGCCAAATTTCATAATTGTAGGTCAACGTACGTATTGTAGGTTTTAATTTATTTACAGGTATCAAAATATGTCGCATACTTAGATGAACGTGTTTTTTTATTGCATTGACATAGAAGTTTGATTTTTTAGAGCTCTAAGAGACCGTAGACTTACGTATTAGGTATCAATTTCAACTTGATACCTCCACGCGTTCCTAAGAAAAAGGGTCTTGACAGACAAATAGGTGGACAACGAAGTGATCCTATTAAGGGTTCCGTTTTTCCTTCTGAGGTACGGAACCCTACACATAGTGTAGGAAATCTAGGTTCTAACACTTTAATAAAACGAGTTATGGGCTTTTTAAAATGTATAGATTATTATTAGCCAATTAAAAGTCACTAGGAAGTTTATACGTCCGTCTTTCTTAAGGCGCTAACGAGAAGTGAAGTACTACTAATGTTGGGTAGTATTTATGTAATAAGTAGGTACCTACGATATATCGATTATTATAAAATCGACTAAAGATTGATTTTTGTAAATAATTAAATCAAATAAATCAACACGCCCCCTCAAAAATTAATCTACCAATTATACAAAAAAAAACTTAAATCAAAGTAGGTAATACCTAATTGACCGGAACATATTCACTTCCTAGTGTTTGCTGGGAATACATCATGGTCCAACATTTGCTGCCAAGGATTAAGGAAAACCCAGAAAACCTTAATCAAACCTTCATTAAATTATTCTTAATAATAATTAAATTAATCATAAATCATATTATTATGTAGAATCACTAAACATTCAATGAGTATCTTATTCGAAGCCCATTTTACTTCTCATCGCTTGAAAAGTGATAGCGGTTAATGCCTTGGTCAGAACATCTGCCAACTGCTGAACTTTTGGAATGTAATTTTATTTTATTACATTTTTCTCAATCTGTTCCTTAGAAAAATGATACTTTATTTCTATGTGTATTGTACGTTTGTGATGGGTTGGATTATTTGCAATGCTTATGCAGCTATTTTTATCCTCATAGAATATGATAGATTTAATTATATCTATCTTAATACTAACTGCTAGTGATTTAAGCCCTAAAGCCTCCCATGACAGTTTCATACAATGCCATACAATCTGCCTCAGTTGAAGAGGCAGCAACTGACATTTGTTTCTTTGTACTCCAGGTTTGCTTGCAGCTTGAAATACCCAGTTGTACTTTTCCTGTCATTTGAATCACTGCCACCCCAATCTGAATCTACGTAGCCACATATAATGTTAGTGTAGGCACATCTTTTACCTATAACTTAATTTTAAATTAACAGTACCTTTCAAGTACCGAAGCACTCTCTTTAGACACTGCCAGAGTTCTTTACTATTTTTGTTCGTATACCTTCTCAGTATATTAACGCTTGTAAGTAATTAAATCTGGACGAGTGCATAACATGACATACATTAAACGTTCTATAACGTTTCAACATGTATCATTATATATTTTTCTTCAGAGTTTAATGCGTCATAATTAAGTTTATTTTCCATTGGTGTATTGACAGGTTTACAATCGTGCATATTAAATTTATTTAATACCGTTTATATTTATGCACTTTGATTTAATGCTATTTCACTACATGCTTGTAATTTTTATACCTAGAAACTTTTTTTTTTTTTTTTTTATCTGTCTAAAAAGTCATTTTGATTTTACTCATTAAATACCTTTTAAAATTATTAATTGTTTCAATATCAGCACATACTATTAGGTTAAAACACCTTTAAATAAAATGACGTAATTATATGCATAGGTATGTATATCTCCATTGTCTAGCAAATAATTGAATGAAGAATTTTGAAAACCTATTTCTTTATGAGATAGATCGAAAACTTCAAACCAACATTTAGCTGCCTGCATTTTTCAGCCCGTAAAGTTTATTTAATTTAACACATAATTATCTAAGATACCCTCAGGGCCTTTCATATAATATCTTCCTTTAATTCGTCATTTAGGAAGGCAGTTTTGACATCCTTAAGACGAACTAGCAAACTAAATTGATTCGCAAAAGTAAGATACATCTAAAACTAGCTATTCATGCTAATACTGGTGCGAAAGTTTCATTATAGGCCGTGAGGTATTCTTGACCGAAACCCCTTGCACAAGTTGTTTTTTTTATTTTATCTTAAAGGTTTTCTAAATTCATCATGTTTTACAGAAAACATCCATTTACAATAAATTGACAATGTTTTTATTTTCAGGTGTTGGTATTAAAGTCTAAGTATTATTTAGCTTTAGAGAATTTAGTTCGTCCCTACTGCACTTTCCCACTGAGATCTGTTTTGATCTCTTCTAATGAATTTGGTATTTTACATAGAATAGACTGAGCACACAAAATTGCGATCATCATCATCGTCTTCACTAAACGACTTTTGAACCTATTGCATCATCTAACGTCAGGATTTTATTTGTGTTTTCTTTTGGTGAAGATGGGGTATCAAAAAGTATATCATTTATTTGCTCCGATTCAATTTTATATTATCATGGTTTAATTTGCAAACTTTACTAGGACACTCGTGCTAATCAGATTTAGACCATAGACGTATCTGATATAGAACTGTCAGAGTTATGAGACTTGACCGGCACTGACTTATATTACATCATCAGCTTTGCCGTGAGAATTTTTTTAATATTCCCTTCAGACTTGAGGTCTGGCCTGGATTGAAGAAAACCAGTCTCATCAACAATAACATCCCTGACTACTATGTAATTTTTCGCACTCTGGGTTCCAAACTTTATAGCGTTTGGTTCATAACCCACAAGTATCCCTTTCCATGATTTTTCATCAAACTTGGTCTTACTGCTTTTATTATGAACGTAAGCAGTTGAACCAACCTTCAAATTTTTTTTTAATTTGAGGTTTTGTATCATGTCACATTTCGAATGGTGTTTTTGAAAACTTTCAAAGTTTTAATTGGGGTCAAAATAATCAAATAAATAGCAGTTGGTACTACCTATCGCCCCAAAACACTTTGTCTAATTTAGCACTGCTTAAACGAGCTTTTCCATTATGTAATGGTTCCGACCATACGTTCAGAAACGCCATTCAACTGTGGTATTCTCGGAATTTTTAAATGTTATGATATCCCTCTCTCTACACAATAACCTTTCATTTCAGTCGATAGATATTCGCCACCATTATCGCAGCATAAGTTGACTAATTTTAAATTAAACTTAGCCTCGCTTTTAGCCACGAATCAAAAAACAGCAAACACGTCTGATTTATAGGTGGGTTAAACAGTACGTAACAAAGTACCTAGTGTGTATACTCATCAACAAAAAGTACAAAGTAGTTTTTTTTTATTTGTCGTTAGTTGGGGGTATAAACAGTAACAATAGTCCACAAATATCTGAGTGCACAATAAATAATAGTTGTTTAACATGACTATTACTTTTGACCTGATATGAACGGAAATCGACTTTGTTTCCAATTTATACAGGCCTCACCTCCGTGGGCCTCACACAATTTATCATCCAGGCTCGCATAACAGTTTCAATTTGGCTGGTGTCATCAACAATTTTATTATTATTTTTTTAAATTTCGATGAATTAATTTTTACTAATTATGACCAAAGCCATAATTTGTACATACTGCACACTTGAGAAACACATTGACACTTATTTACAGATGCCATTAAGTCTACAGCAATTAAATTATTTTTCAACATACCTTGCATGATAGTTTTATTAACCTTACGTATTTGGGCTCCTCGCTCGTCGACAATGACTGTCAACCCTGCTCCTTGCATTTTCGTTAAGAACAACAGGTGGTACCGCAGCACAGAAGAGCACGTCCTCCAAAACTTCTTGAACGCCCATGTTGCTGGTCACATACATCGTTCCCTGAAATAAATTCACCTTTTTAAGCAATAGAAATTTTAATGGCGTTTGCAAGACGGTGTGACTAATGAAAAGATCTTCCCTGTTTATAATATGGTCCGATGTTCCAGAAACCAACAGGAAAGTATCTTCCATCATGATCCGCTTGATAGTCTGCCATCATAACAGCAAAGCCAGAAAAATAGCTCGACGTGGATGGTTCACTGATTCCAACTGCCTGAACCGTCCTTGTCCTCTCCGTATTTTCTGCTGCTGCTGTAATGTTTGAGCTCTGTTGAAGTAGAAGCAGTTGTTTTTCACATGCTTCTTGCGGACACAGTGATAACACTTCATGAACTGAGACTTATTCTTCTGCTTGTTAACTTCCTAGTTGAAGCTATTATTCCCTTTATTATTTTGAGAATTATCGAATTTTGTTTTTCGAAATTCCTGTCCATTTTTCCCTCAAATTGCAAAACTTTTGACACTGGTATCACTGGACTCATTATTAAACTTGACTTCATGATCCAAAAGCCTTGGTTTAACGAATGCTAGCATTAAATTATCCTCCGATAAAGTTTCGATCGCAGTTATAACGCCATCATAAATTGAGGGTAGGTTGAGCAACAAATGCGTGGCGTGGCGTCTTGCCGTACCGTATAATATACTGTAGTCTTTGGTGCCGGCTAACAATTCGATGATGAACTTTTTTTTTTGCACCTTTTATCACGTCCATTTCACTTGACAATGCCCATATTTTTTATTTAAATTTTAACCACTTATATTGCAGTAAAAACGTAACCTGGGCCCATAACCTGTAGGAAATCTAGGTTCTAACACTTTAATAAAACGAGTTATGGGCTTTTTAAAATGTATAGATTATTATTAGCCAATTAAAAGTCACTAGGAAGTTTATACGACCGTCTTTCTTAAGGCGCTAACGAGAAGTGAAGTACTACTAATGTTGGGTAGTATTTATGTAATAAGTAGGTACCTACGATATATCGATTATTATAAAATCGACTAAAGATTGATTTTTGTAAATAATTAAATCAAATAAATCAACACATAGAATACATAATAACAATAATAAAGCAAAAATCAAGTTAATATTGTCATCGTGCACAATACCAATTCTAAAAAAACCCTCACAGTTCAAAATATTGTCCTATATTTTTAAGGAGACCACTCCACAACTTTTGGGTATAATATATCCATCACTGTTTACGGCCACATAAGAAAAGCCATAATATTGTTGTCGTGATAAATTGGTACGCAGTACAACATCCAACATAAACATTACCTGTATGGGTTGACCTCTCACTGTACGGAAAACCTATACAAACAGGAGGTCAACTTACGTTAGATATTATGTCTTGATATTTCGTCATGTGTACGAGATACGAGTGTAATTTGGGCTCCATAAGCGATGCCCAGGTGTGGGGAGAAATTTAGATTATCTTTTACGTAAGGCGTGGTTGATGAGAAACAGAGTCAATATTATGAATCAATCTTCGTTCGTTGTATTTTTAGATGAGCCTACGTCTTATTTTTGAGGCGTAGGCGGTTAAAGGATGATCAAGAAAAGTAGTAGGTAGGTACCATAAGTAGCGAAAACAATCTAAACTTCGTAAATTACGAAAAATATTAATCTTTCAGCTGAGTTTTGTGGCAAACAAAACATAAATATAAAATTATTTTTTGGCCAATATCGGAAGTTGATAACCGGACCGGAGCCGCAAGACCTTCATAGTTAGAGTTCTAATTTTTATAAGTAAGATGATTTCAATTTCAATAATGATTTCAATACTATAGTTCCACGAGTATCATTACATAAAATTAAGACTAACTATAATGTCATTTTTTGCGAGCTTTAAAGCTGTTGGCGGAAAAAAGGGCCAATGAGAAGTGTCTGACAGTATTGATCATTAATTATTAACAATATTCTGTAAAACATAGGTACTTAAAAATCAGTTGTCAGACTTTAAGAAAAGTGCGTAATATTTTTACGTAACTTTGGTACCTGGTACCTGAAAATTGGCTGTCGGCCCAAGCTAGTAGGTATGCGTACGTTCAAAGTACATACTAACACAACTATAATCCATACATTTTGTTAATCAGAAAATAAGTAAGGTCTGGCGGCTCAGGGATCTTGCTCTATTAGTGACGTGTGATTTTCTGGCTATTCTCTGAACAAATTACACTACGGGACTTAGGTAGGTACGGTACTAGAAAAAGTAATCCACCACTGAAAATTCTACACGTAGACTAGCCGCGGGCTTAGCTAGTACAATAATAAAAGTAAACAATAGCGTTGATCTATTAATAACAAACGAAGTAAATAACTATCTGAGTAAACATAGAGATTCATTACAACATTAATTAATTGGAAACTTTACTAAGACACAATAATTATTGTACGCCATCCATAGGCAATGAATTTTAACGAGCTACCAAACAATTCGTAGATAGTAATCCCGAAATTAATTGTTGGAATGGTGTTCGATATAGGCTCAGTAACTTCTCTATCACCAATATTTCTGATGTCTTTATTACGTGTTCTCTAAACCATAGTAATTGTTTTCCATAATATCATGGGAATAGTTTATTAATGTCACTATATGCTTATGTCATCACCTGCCTAGCCTTTTCCCAACATGTTGGGGTCGGCTTCCAGTCTAACCGGATCCAGCTGAATACCAGTATTTTACATGGAGCGACTGCCTATTTGACCTCCACAACCTAGTTACTTGGTTAATACGATACCCCTTGGTAAGACTGGTTATCAGACTTTCGGGCTTCTGAGGAAGCATTCCCGTTTGAGCACCTATTTTTTGAGTATCGATTTTTTGAGCACCCAAGGTATTCCCATCTGAGCACCAATCAACATTTTAACGTGGCTCAAAAGGGAATAATAAAAAATATTCAACTTTATTCCCTTTTGAGCACCTGCGGTAGCTTCTAGTGATGGGGTGTTTAATAAAACGTATCGATACAAATTGGCAGTAGTTTTGAATACCATGGGATACCTCGAGGCCATTGACCTTGACCTCAGGGTCATTGACCTTGAGGTCAAGGCCATAACGAACTGTCATAGATCCATGAATGACAGCCGGGATCAACGGCTTAGCGTGTATTCCGAGGCACGGAGTATAAGTATGTAAAGATGTTCACCCATCCACGGACCAACGCCGGCAAGCGTAGCTCAACCTGATCGATTGACCCGTGCAGCTGTTATTACTTAGCCACGAGCCCCTATGCTTATTTACTTAGACTAAATTGGATTCCATCAAGAAACACCTTATACACAACTAGAAAAGGTAATTCGCAATAATTCTCGTATTAAGCATGAATGAAGCCGCCCTAATATAATAATGAAAAGACAGGGGTAAGGCAGGCCAAGTTCTTTCAAGTTACACATGACGGAGAAACAACAAGAGAACACATGACAAAATCATTGACGTCATCAAGACAGTTGTTTCTCCAGCTAGGAAAGACATATCAGCGTAGGGTAATTCCGGCTAACGTCAAGGCTACGCTATTAATATCACTCGGTTCGTCGTTTATATGGATTACGTTGATGTTTTTGGGACCAATTCCTTTAGATGCGACGGCTTTCCTAAGGTTAGGGTAATCCGTTGATTAAATCGGGTAAATGCTTTCGTCCTTTTATGAATGGTATTCGGAATTAGAGACGGATGTGACAACATGTTTGTTTGGGGGTTGAAAGAGATTATTTTAGGGTTATTCAGCGTTATTTGGAGGGATGAGGAGCGAAGATACGAAATAGGGATGTCTTACAAAAACTTGGGTTATTCTAATAAATTGTATTACCCAATTTTGGTAATGATAGCTTGCCTGTACTAGATGTCTGTGTGTTTTATGAAGTCAAAAGAGGGACTTCTTGTCAACTAGATATCTATGTTACAATAAATATAAATGGGCAAAGATCTGAGGGGCAATTCCCGTAATTTTAACAGCGTTCGCAATATCATCTCAAGACTCAATCTGTCAAAAATTGTATAGCGTTTAATACAATTTTTGACAGATTGAGTCTTGAGACGATATTGCGAACGTTGTTAAAATTACGGGAATTGCCCCTCTGATCTGTATGATAACTGATAGTTTTTTTATCATTGTATAGTATAAAGCAGTGCTGGCCCAGGGGTAAAGGCCGCGACTTCGAGTTGTTGGTCGTGGGTTCGAACCCAAGCAGGCACTTTACTTTGTGTAAATTATTTCATCACTAGTCTCTTAAAACGGTAAAGGAAAACATCGTGAGGAAACCGGCATGTCCTAGAACCAAAAATTCGAAGACATGTGACATCTACCAACCCGCACTGGGCCCGCGTGGTGTGGATTACAGCACAGTCCCTCTCACAGAAAGAGGAGGCCTGTGTCCCAGCAGTGGGAACTTTAAAAAGGCTATGTTATGCTATACATATATCTAAACAAAACCAATATTTTGCCAGCGCAAGCTATTGGTATTTTTTCTGCTTGGTTCAACATAATCCTTTTCCAAAAAACGAAGCTTTGTTTTCACAAAAGAACATAAGTTCGGGCTTCAGTCAATGAAACAGGACCAATAAAACTAGGAAAAATGAAGGGGTTTTCAATAAAGTGCTGCAAATAGTGGACCAAAGTAAATGTTGGCTCAGTGATACCCGGGTCTTAATCAAACTAGAGCAAACTACAAATAACGAGGAAATTGACGCCTCTTCAATTAACAGTAAAAAATATTAAATGCCAGTGTCTCTTTTAGAATGTATACTTTTTAAACTTTCGCGATTTGTACACATTATGTGTACTAATTTATGTCATCGACCTAAATTATGTCATCAAAACACTACCGTATACATTATAAAATATTATCGAGAACGGGTCTTCAAACTCAAACTCAAAGCATTTATTTCAATTAAACCAATTACAGGCACTTTTGAATTGTCAAAGAGTCGGTCAGTAGGTAAGTCAGAAAGTTGAAGCTAGGTGCCCATTCCAAAACGTAGATCTATGGAGAAGAACGGGCAAGAAACTCCACTCTTATAGCGATATTCCTTTTTACGAGGTAAACAGATGCGATAGTGGTCCTCCGGTGACCACGATCGCCGCAAGGCGGTTGAAACGTCGGGAAACAAGTAAATACCTGTTTACCTCTTAAAAAGGAATATCGCGATAAGACCCGTTCTCGATAATCTATATCTATAAAAGGAAAGCGTTACTGACTGACTGACTGACTGACTGACTGACTGACTGACTGTGTTGATAGATTCAACACACAGCTGAAACCACTGAACGGATTGAGCTGAAATTTGGAACACAGGTAGCTATTATGACCTAGGCATCCGCTAAGAAAGGGTTTTTGGAAATTCGACCTTTAAGGGGGTAAAAAGGGGGGATATTGTTTGCATGAAAAATCTTATTCCTTGAGTTAATAAACTTGAAACTCGACATGAATATTTATCTAAATAAATTATGATATTTGTAATTTTTTGTTTTTCTAAACTACCCCTTAAAGGGGAATTGGAGGGTCTCAAAGTTTGTATGGAAAATTTTTAACGCGCAATCCGATTAACTCAAAACTCAGTATTTATACTTAAAACCAAAAATAAAGAATAATGTGTATCAGGGTTTTTCGAAAATCTACCTCTAACGGGGTGAAAAGGGGTAGTCAATTTCACAGGGGAGCATTTTACTGCGTGGCTTGATTAACTCGAAAACTGGTGTAAATAATGTTTGAGTCAAGCTATGGAAATATCTCAAACCATTTTTTTAAATTCTACCCCTGTGGGGGTGAAAACGGGAAATACAATTTACATGAAAAATGTTATTCATTTGGTTTTAATTGACTTGAAACTTGGCACAAATATTTGCCTAAGTTTGTCACTATTAGTTTTTAAAACTACCCCAGGTAGGGTTAGAGCGGGAGGGGAAAGGGAGGGGTGGTGAGGATGGTGAGGGGGAGGATGATGGACGCAGGGAGATGGTAAGGAGAGGAGGAAGACGTGGTGAAGGCTGAGGGGGAAGGGAGAGGTTGGTGAGCCGGAGGTGGAGGAGGTGGTGAGAGAGAGGGAAGGGGAAGTGGTGAAGGGGGTGTGAGAGTGTGTGAGAGGGGGAGGGAGAGGTAGCGGAAGGGGATGTGGTGAAGGAACGAGCTAATCTCTGGAACTACCCTACCAGTCGGACTTTAAAAAATCTTTTTACATTAATGATAGTCCAAATCTTATAGAAGGCATATTTAACATCACTCTAGGACCCTTAGGGGCCAAGCAAAAAGAAAAAAAGTCTGAAAGAACGCTAAGTGAAAACGAAGTAATAGCGCGTGTAGGCAATGCGATGCGACGGGGTGGGTCGAGCAAAAAATAAATTTCACGCGGACGAAGTCGTGGGCAGAAGCTAGTATTTTATAATGTATACGGTAGTGTTTCAATGACATAATTTAGGTCGATGACATAAATTAGTACACATTAAACGTCTGGATTTGTGCCTGGTTGATGGGATCAGCATCATCCACAGCCCGACTTCACCAACTGCTGAGAGGCTGGCACAGGAGCGTGGGTATTGGCACAAGAGAAGTGGGGCCTATGCCCGGCATACATGGAACTTACATGGGACATAACTGGCGAAATGTGTACACAATAGGTACACCTCTGCTTAACCCTTTGTTGATTACAGGCGTGATGATAAGTATGTATGCACGTGATTCTATGATAAATAACCTTATTTTTCTTTCTTTCTTTTCTTCTTTTTATTATTATAACGTGGCCGTGGGAACACCTATTATGAAAGACAGTTGGCTTTATTTTTTTCTGTGAATTTCATTGGTGTACACAGGCCAAAGGAATTAAGTAACCAGACACGCACACTACAAAACTATATCCTACTGTACGTACTGCTCACAATGACAGCCTCGCACACATCCCATTCATAGAGTGAGTGCGCTGACGTCTTTTAAATGATAGTGTAACATAATTTCGCAATGTAGGATAGTTGCTCTCGTGGCGCAACAGGTAAGCATTCAACCTACAGTGACAGAATGATCTGAGTTCGAGCCTCGAGTTTATTAAAATATTATTTTTGAGATTTTGTAATTTAAAATGAATATACTAACTGAATAAAGCGATATTCTGACCAGTTTGAGAATCTACCACAAGTTTCTCGCCTACTTAAAATTATTTCCCAGTTTAGAAGCTAACTACCCGCTTTAAAAATATATTCCTGCCTTTAATTGTGAACTTATGTAGTCAGTCTGCATTAGCAACTACACATTATACTCTTTCTTTTGCACTTGAAGTTTGTGATTGTGATATATTGATTAATTTAGACCATGCATCATTTAACAAGATTTCAAAAAGCTCAGATTATTGTTTTGCATGAGAAAAAAAATATTTCTATTAGTGAAATCGCAAGGCGCCCAATGCTATCGGTGAGTGAAATTATTATTAGAATGTATTAATTTATTATGTCACCGTGATCCCACCCAGTAATTTTATTATGATTGTCTGTTGTATCTCATTTAACGAATTGTGGATATGAATAGTTGAATCTAATAGGAAATGACACCGGAATAGTTGAATTTAGTATAATGAGTGGCTATGCAGTTAACAAATAAATACAATTTTTGTTAACTGCATAGCCACTCATTATATCGATAATTATTTAATCATTTCCATTATTGGTTTACACAGTATTATAGTAATAGTTTTTATCTGTGTTTTGTAATAAAATATTCAAAAATAATGAATATGTTTGTAAATGATTAGATAATAATAATAAAATACAATTTTAAAAGATTTCATTTTTTATCTAAAATATTTAAAAATGTAAATTGCATGTATGGTAATTAAACAAAGGATTTCTATTCTAAATAAAGTATAATAATATTGTTTAATACTTTTTAGAAAAAATAAAAAATCATCATTATATTATATTATTTGTTGTTTGTTTTTTTTATTTGTGTCATTATTATATTATATTATTTTTTATTTTTTATAAGTATGATATTATGTATTTCCTAGGTCACTCGCCCTGCCTTTTTATTTCCATTTTATCGTATTATAATTTTTATTATTACTGACCACTAGCCTTATATATCAATTGTATTTAAGTATATAAATATATATTCTCTGCATTGTATTTATATTGTGTAACTTTTATTTCTTAATTTATAATTTGGGAGGTGTATGTTTAGACCTAATATTTTCACTTTTTTTTTTGTAGAGAAAAACCGTTTGACTGTGGGTGCATTGTCACTGAGACAAGCGAAATAAACCGTCGCCTGCCTGGACCGACACCATTGGCTTACACAAATGTTTCGCCTCGGCATCGTGCGTGAAATTGTTGCCACCCATACATCAGATCCATTCGCTTAGACCAGCATAACAGCAGCAGCACACAACGTCATTATGCAAACTGTACGGAACCACCTGCAAGCAGACGGTTTGACATGTTGCAAACCGACGCGTAAAATTTTGTTATATACCGTGCACCGTCAAAATTGCGGAATATCGGCACTTCGATTGACAAAACAATGTCGTCATAATTACTGATGAAAATTGTCTTCGTCGAAAATCACCACCGACTTATCTTAACATACATATTATATACTACCTTTAAATTTCAGACATTTTAACGTTTTTAAATCTATTATTTTCCTAGAAATAATTAATAATGGTTGGTAATAATTATAATACCTACTGTTCCCGATACAGGTGGTAAATGTTTTTATTTTAATTTTAATTTTCAAAAATGTAGGTAATTCATATCTGTATATAACTGAACTAGCGACCCGGCCCTGATTCGCACGGTTTTTACGACTTGTTAAAACATGAAGGTTTCTATAATATATAAGTTAAATATTTATCATGATAGTGAAAACCGCATCAAAATCTGTGGCGTTAGAAGAACAACGCGGCTACACAGACAGACATGAAAAGCGACTTTATTTTATAATAGATACCTAAACGAAATACTTAATACTTTCACAGCATATTTAGCCATAATAAATTAAGTCGGCGGTACTGTGTAGGTAGGAGTGTGTGAGTGATGTTATTGTTACTGGATCAGATTATATTTGTTATCTATGTGACATGTTTATTCACTCCGCCCATTGTTGTATACATATTATATAATGGTATAAAAAGATGTAATAGCATGTTCTAAACATATTGTTGTATTTATAATAAAACATGTTCACTTTTGATGTTCTTTTTTTTAAATAAAGATATTTATTAAAAATTGTTTTATTTATTTAAGCAATTTTAAATAAATAAAACATTTTCTTAACAAAAATTGTTCTAATTGCTTTAGCTTAAAATAATAAATCGCAAAAAGAATCATCACTTCAGAGATTTGAACTCACACCGCAGTACTCAGAAGTATAATGCCTTATTCGTTGGGCTACGAACGCTTAAGTTTTCAACGCGAAATTATGTTATACTATAATTGAGAAGACATTAGCGCACTCACTCGCACATGAACGCGATGTGTGCGTGAGGGCATTGTGTGTTGTACGTAATGAATCGTTTTAACAGTAGCAATACTGTTTTGTAGTGTCACGCACACTACAACACTGGTTACTTATCTCTGTTGCTGTCTGTACCTACTTAAATAAAAGTAGGTAATGTTACTGTGTGTAGGTGAGTATTCCTCTCGTTTTCGTCTTGATAAGCGAGTTTCTGTATGTACCCAACTCTCACAGATAATAAACAGCTAACAGCTGATTTGAATTTGTTCTTGATAATTTTAGCTTAAATATTTAAATTTTATGTTTGTGAGGCCTATTTCCAATTACTCATCAAGTAAATAGGATAATACTGTGTATTTTGTATTAGATTCACATACTAAGTGCAAAATAAGTGATATTATATCAATGTGAATCAGTGACAGTTGCCGGCACAAGTGAATTTTTGCATTGTCATCTAGTTATCAGGTACAATATTCAGTAATTTACTTTCTTTTATTTTGTTTACGTGTTATAACATTACACCAGCAACTTATTTCACTTTTAATACGGTTACTTGTTGATGCCAATGACCTTTGTACGTAAACATAACCCTAATTTGGTTTGGTGACAGAACTCCTTGCTTGTCATCTAATCTAAATTTCGAAATTTCGTTTTCTTTTTAAACTAATCATCTTTTAAACTGCTGCCACAACTACCTACTCTCTTCTAATTTGTTTGTCTTTTCCTTATTAATCATGATGACTCGCAGCGCCCGTGCTCGCCATGAAGAGTCCAAACTCAGCCAGGCTTTGAGCGAACTAAAGGCGTCAAAGGAGTACTGTGACCAACTAAATAAGGAAATATATGACAATGAAAGAGTGCTCTTTGATGCCCATGAATTGAATAGGAAGTTAAAAAATGAAATGGCTCAGATACATATTCAATACAATGATGCCATAGAAGCCCGGGATAGACTCCAAATTGTTGTGGACGGGTTCAGCCAATGTAGCATAGAGTATGAACAAGCTCTTAGTCACAAGCATTTACTTCAACAGCAGCTGCATGAGGCTCAAAGTCAGATTACAGAACTTGAGACCACAAATCTTAACATCACTGCCTCGCTGAATCAAAGTCTGTTCAGCGAATTGGTGTCTATTGCCCCGTCAATGGTTTCTGCCATAAACTCCACATGCAATATTGATTTGACAGGTAATGATGAATCAGAATCATGTAATTCAGTAAGGGTAGTCACCAGTAAAAACAAGCTAAAAAAATACATTAAAATTAATAAATACATTGTAAAAACTCAAAAAATGGTAAAAAAACAAAAATTCTTCACCAAAAATGTTAAACTTCATAGAGATAGATTAAATTTAGTTAAACAATTAGATAACTATTCTTTTAATTTGGAGCAAAGCAATAGGAAATACAACATTGACACACAGGCCTTGCAATCTCAACTTGACCATCTAAAGGAGAAACTTAGTTTAATGACCGACAAGTATAATACCTCCGAGGATCTGATAAGGGAATCTGTGTTGGCTATGAATGAGCTGGTTAACTCACAAACCAACAACTGTGAGTGTTGTCAAACAGCGTTCAATGTACCTACACCAGACCATTCATCGTCAACATTCAATACCACCTTTCCGCAGCCTTGTGTTGATTTGACAATTCCTGTTATTAATAGTTCCAATAAAAAACATTGTAAACCAATTGTAAATAATGAGATTGTATTATTTTGTGATGAGATTGGAAAGGATTTAGGTCACTTGTTAACACATAATTATCCGGGACACTCAATAATTAATTACTGTATGCCTGGTTGTTCCTTACTTGATATTATGAAAGAAATTATTAAATGTAACTTTAGTCAGGAAACAACATTATTAATTTTTATGGGAAATAGGGGAAATGTGAACAAAGGGGAATTGCTCAAATATCATAAAACATTGTGCAACCTTAGATTGAAAAAAATTGTGTTGTTTACATTCCCTTATAGTAACAGTTTGCCACAGGAAGAAAATAACATAAGATTTGACATTAACATAACTTTGCACAATTTGACATATAATGATAGTCTATTCCATTTAATTGATACTAACAATTATGTTGGTAGTAATTTGTATTTGACAAAAGATAGACATAATATTGTTATGTACTATCTTTCTAATTATCACAAAAGACAGATAGCTGTGTCGCTATCATATTTTTTTTCTATTTCAGCCAAAAATTTGGCTAAACAACTTGCTTCTTTTGAGCAATGCAATGACATTTTAAACAATTCTGCCAATAATTTGGCCACAATTATTAATGACATTGATTTTCATTTAAATTAGAAATTAGGACAAAAGAGGCAACCTCTTGCAAAAATGTAAGGAAGGTAAAATCAAATAAAAGTGTAAAAAATTTAAATAGTATCAACCTGGTGCATCAAAATATTCAAGGTTTTTTGAACAAAGATTTAGAAGTAGAATTATTCCTGAATTGTAACGATATAGACATTCTTTGTTTGACAGAACATTGGCTTAAAAGCCACCAGTTCATGTTCAATTTTAGTAATCACCAGGTTGGTAGTTCGTTCAGCAGAATAAATGCTATACACGGTGGCTCATTAATTTTAGTAAATAAACAGCTTAAATTTAAGGATCGTAAGGATATTGTGAGCCTATCTGTTGAGCGGACAATTGAATTAGCCTGTATAGAATTGGAGCAGTTCATTATATTAAGTGTGTACAGGCCTCCATCAGGATTGTATGATTGTTTTGAAAAGGTTATGGATGAAGTATTGCACAAAATCTATAATTCTAACAAGTCTATCATCACTTGTGGTGATTTTAATGTTAATTTGTTAGAAAATTCTGGGTCAAGTACTAAAATTATAAGTTTGATTCAGTCATACAATCTTGCTAACCAATTTTTAGAGCCCACTAGAATAACTCCCACTAGTGCCACATGCCTAGATAACATTTATACAAATATTACACCAACCCACAAAGAAATTATTAATTTATTAGACTCAGATCATTGCGGACAATTGATTACCATTCCAAATCTAATAAAAAAAAATACTAAAAAGGATATCACTGTTAATCCAAAAACAGCTGATCGTTTGGAATCTTTTAAAACTAAACTTTTGAGTAAATTACCACTTTTGTCAACTAATGATGACCCTAATGAACAATATAATGATTTTTTTAATATGTATTGCACACAATTTGATAACACTTTCATTCCAAAGGCATTCTCGGTTAATAATAACACTTGCTTCAGTGACTGGGCCACCATTGGTATACATAAAAGTAGAAAACGACTTTATGAGTTGTATGATGAACGGACTTGTATTAACACTGCTGAATTTAATTTATATGTTAAGAACTATTCTTAATTATTTAAAAAAGTTTGTTGTATGGCCAAGTCACGTTACTTGAGTACAAAAATAAAAAATAGTAGTAATGTAATAAAAATGACATGGAATATCATTAATAGCGAAACAGGAAGGTCAAGCAACCGAAGTAGTGACTACAGCCTTGCTATTGATGACAACATAATTAAATCAGATTCCCAAGTCGCCGCGGCCTTTGAAAAGTTCTTCGCTGAGATTCCCGTATCAACTACTAAATCTCTAAGGTCATCACCCACTGCTGCAGAGTCTTTACTTAAAGAAAACGTTTCAGTTTGTGATTCTGAGTTTAATTTCCAATATGTTACCTGTAGAGACATAATTAAAACCTTTCACACATTAAATATTAAAAAGACTGCTGATCTATGGGGTAATTCTGTGGACGTTGCTAAATCAATTATAAACATTGTAGCACCTACTTTAGCAGTTATTTTTAACAATTGTATTGACCGTGGTGAGTTTCCTGATCTTATGAAATATAGTAAAATAATACCGTTGTTTAAATCGGGTAGTACATCTGACCCTACTAATTATAGACCTATTTCAGTGCTACCTACCTTTAGTAAAGTTTTTGAAAAAGTTATTTTAGATCAACTGCAAAGATTTTTTAATAAACATAAATTATTACATAACAAACAGTTTGGTTTTACAAGGGGTCGTTCGACTACTGATGCCGGTGTTGAACTTTTAGGTCATGTTTATAATGCATGGGAGGATAAATGCGATGTTTTGGGCATTTTTTGTGATTTGTCCAAGGCATTCGACTGCGTTCTTCATGAAACATTAATCAGGAAACTGCATCACTACGGAATCCGGAACGCCTCTCTGGATCTTCTCACTTCTTACTTAAGTGATAGGATTCAAAGAGTTGATGTTAACGGGAAAAGATCACCCGGATCCGTAGTAACAATGGGGGTCCCCCAAGGCTCAATTCTTGGCCCGTTTTTGTTTCTTATTTATATTAATGACTTGCCTTACCTCATAAAGGATAATCATGATATAGTGTTGTTTGCAGATGACACTTCACTTTTATTTAAACTCAAACGTCAGCAGCTGGTTACAGACAATGTAAATAGCGCCCTCGCAAAAGTAGTTAACTGGTTTAATGTTAATAACCTACTTCTTAACGAGAAAAAAACTAAGTGTATTAAGTTCACTATACCTCATGTTAGACAAGTAAAATTTTCGTCCACAATGACCTTGAACACAAAGATATTCAACAAAACTACGTTGATGGCAACAATTATCTTTGGATTTTCCTGGAAAAGTATGCGCTGCACGTCGGCATTATCTACAAACCTCCAGATACGAATTGCAAAAACTTCATAGAATACTATTCTTCACAACTCCAAAAAAAACAACGATGCATTACTTTCGGTGACTTCAACCTCGACCTACTAAATCCGGACCGGACTACGAAAACCTACGCAAATATGATCAAGGAAAATGGATATAAGATACTAAACAAAACAAACAAAAAACATTCAACTCGAACTACCGACACCACCAATACAATATTAGACCATGTCTGCTCAAACCTCTCCAAAGACAACTTTCACATGGCTGTCATTGAATCATCCTTATCTGATCACAACCATATATACGTGGAACTAAAGAAATTCAAACGATCACCTAAAATAATACATCACTACACAGCCATTGACTACACTAATTTATACAAAGACATCTC
Organism: Cosmia trapezina; assembly: GCA_905163495.3. Taxonomy (NCBI): domain Eukaryota; kingdom Metazoa; phylum Arthropoda; class Insecta; order Lepidoptera; family Noctuidae; genus Cosmia; species Cosmia trapezina. The sequence goes on from LR991028.1 coordinate 7,616,357, forward strand.
TAATACCAACTGCATAACAACAAGCGACGACTACCATGCTCTAGAGGATTTTATAAAGGAGAAAGTAAAAACAAATACAAAAAAGAAATCAAAAATCCTAAACCTACCCAGAGATGATTGGATCAACAGGAAAATTACGAGGGAAATTGACAAGCGAAACATACTATGGAGAAAATCTAAAAATGATCCAAACAATAACGACTTTAAAACCGAATTTATAACAAAGAGAAACAAAGTGCAACAATTTATGAAGAAAGAAAAACGAAAATATTTTTTTAATGAATTCTCTAAATGTAAATCAAATCCAAAGAAGATGTGGTCCTTAATCAACTACCTATCTAATAATAAACCGGTCACCGCCTGCAGCATACCTAAGCTAAACATAAACAACAAAACCATTAGCGACCCTATCGAGGTATGTGAAACCTTCAACAACTTTTTTGCGTCCGTAGGGAAGTTCCTAGCCGCTCAAATACCACAAAAATTCCACAATAACTTAACATACACCACAACTAACAACAACCCTATAGCAAACCAATTAGATACTCTCACGCCTTGTACGAGCACCGAAATCATAAAAATAATTGATAATCTAGACCCAGGCTGTAGCTCAGGAATTGATGGCATCACCACCAAAACTATCAAGTGCATAAAAAACCTAATAGCGGCCAACCTAGCAAATTGTATCAATGATTGTTTTAAGAGTGGTACATTCCCAAATACCCTCAAAATTGCGAAAGTTAACCCTATATACAAATCCGGCACAAAGACAGATCCCGGGAATTATCGACCTATATCGGTATTACCGGTACTATCAAAAATCTTTGAACGATTAATCTACACTAGACTAGAAAAATACCTAAACGACATTAATTATATTTATGACCGGCAGTTCGGTTTTCGACCCAAATCAAACACCTTGTGCGCCACAATCGATTTAGTCACCACCATCAAAACAAACATTGACAAAAAAAACATTGCACTCGGTATTTTCATTGACCTAAAAAAGGCGTTTGACACGGTATCCCACAAAATTCTATTATTAAAGCTAAAAAGCATTGGCATCACCGGAGAAATGTATAATATCCTCTCCTCATACCTTGAAAATAGGAAACAGATAGTTAAAATAGGAAACACGATGAGTGGAGCATCTCCCATAGAATTTGGTGTTCCCCAGGGATCTTTGCTATCCCCCCTCTTATTTGCTATTTACATAAATAATATTAAAGAGCTAGGCTTAACTGGACAACTAACTCTGTACGCCGATGATACTTGCCTTTTCTACTTCGGTAACAACATAAACAGCATTATAGCTGACGCTCAAAAAGACTTAGATATATTATACAAATGGTTTAGTTCTAATTTACTTACCGTAAATGCGTCAAAAACATCGTATATGATATTCTCAGCTAAAAATAAAAAAATTCCTGACCACCCAGCCTTACACATAAACAACACAAAAATCATCAAAAGTAATTGTGAAAAATACCTTGGACTTAGGGTAGACAACAAACTTACTTGGCAAGCACATATTGATTACATAATAACAAAAATAACATCGCTAATGGGATCAATGCGAGGGTACATTAATAACATTCCAAAAAAAATCCGTTACAATATTTACAACTCACTAGTTCGCTCACACATAAATTACCTAATCGAAATCTGGGGATGCGCCACCAAATCTACAATTAAAGATCTACAAATAGCACAAAACAAAATAATTAAACTTCTATTCAACTACGACTATAACACACCTACATCCGAACTATACAAATACACCAAACTAATGAGCATTAATCAACTTTACACATACAATTCCTGCATTCTCATTAGAAAAATTCTTAACAAAACCATACACACACAATTATCCTTTAACATAAAAACATCTAAATATAGCCAAAGAAACCCAAACCAAATACAGACGCACCCACCGCGGACGCATTATGGCAGGAAAAATATAAAATATGAAGGTGTACAACTTTATAATAATTTACCGGCGGACATCAGGAGCACATCCTCTTTTAACATATATAAAGCTAAACTCAAACAGCACGTCACTAACAACGCAAAACTGTTAAGTTAACTACGTAAGCTTTGCGATGCCGCATTTTATCTTACAGATAAAATGCGGCATCGTAACTACCTAAAAAAAAAAAGATACATATTATATATAATTATATACTATTAGCTACTGGACTACTCTTAACCTAGTTATGTATTTATTCGTAAGTGAACAATGTATGTTCTTTTTAGAATAAATAAAGAATCTTTAAACCCAAAAACTAGTGTTCTCATAAAGGGTGAAGAGTTGATTCCCGAAGATACCACAGTGTTCTTGGGCATAACTTTGGATGCCAAACTTCAATGGGGCCCCCATATAGATAAATTGTCGAAAAAGCTTAGCGCTGCAGCATACGCCGTTAGGAAAATTCGTGATTTAACTTGTTTAGAGACAGCCCGTTTAGTTTACTTTAGTTATTTTCATAGTGTGATGTCGTACGGTATTCTGTTGTGGGGAAATGCCGCCGATATTCAGACAATTTTTGTTTTACAAAAAAGGGCTATTCGTTCAATTTACAAATTAAGTCCCAGACACTCCCTCAGAGATAAATTTAAAGAAATTAATATAATGACTGTGCCTTCTCAGTATATCTATGAAAATCTTTTGTATGCTCATAAAAATATCAATTTGTTTAAAAAATACAGTGACGTCCATAATGTGAATACTAGAAACAAACACAAATTTGTTGTTCCTACAACCAGGCTTAAGAAAATAAGTAGTTCGTTTAGTTGCCAATGTATACGTTTTTATAATAAACTACCTAGCCACATTCAAGAACTAAGCCTTAATAAATTCAAAAATTGTATAAAGCGGAAACTTTGTCAGAAAGCCTTTTATACTGTCAAAGACTATATTGAGGACAAAAAGGCTTGGGATTGAGCTGCTCCAATAAATTTACACTATTAATGTTGATTTAAATACCTTTTTACATATTCTATACAATGACATGAATATTTACTTTGTAAAGTATTACTTACACTATTTTTAATTATTGTGAATGTGAAGACTACGTGGATCATTGTTTTTTATTTATTTTATCCTTTTCTCAGTTTTAGTTATAGTCTGACAGTTTGAGTAATTTATGCGGCCTACCCAAATGTCTTTTCTTTGGTATTGTTCGTCGAATCGTTAAGCTCCTTAAGTTTTGAGTTGAGCTGCACGATTACTGACAAATGCGTGCACTGACTGGACAGGTCCACTCAATCTGTGTGGTTCTTTCATCAAAAGACCATTTCAGACTGCAATCTACATGGTCTTCACATGATCTGACCAAGATTATGTCTGGACTTTAAAAGAGACTGTGACCTCTGAGTTTGTTTCGGCGTTTCTTCTCAGAGTAGTCAGATAGGAAACGTCGAACTCATCTAGTTTAAAAAAAAATATGTTTGACGTGTAAAAGTGTTTGTACAAACCTACTTACAGAAAATAAATCATTTATCATTTATCATTTATAAAAAGCTGTAATCTTGAAATGTGTTTGTGTTATTTTGATTTATTAATGTAATTTGGATTATTGTAATGATTTAAATATGTACCTTTTGCATGCATAAATTCAGACATGATGTAAAAATCGTTATTGAATAAATGAATTGAATTGAATTGAATTGTGATCATAAGACGCGAATTACTATAAAACGTAAAACCTGAGCCGGAAAAATACTTCGCAATATATGTCTTCCTGAAAACACGTTAGGCCATCGCCGCGGGGTCACCTCGAACCGATAGGATATCCTGACCTCGCTACTACCGGTCCATTCCGCCCACTTTTCCCCTGACCCCCGGTAAATGTCATTTAGTAAATCTATCTCGAGTAAACAAATAACAGCCCCCAGCCTTCCGGTATTCGGACAACCCCGGAACGGGAACATACGCAGTTTTCTGTGTGATTGATTTTGTAGGAGAAAGTGACATTTTGGCATGTAGGATATTAATGATCAGGTTGTAGCTTGACATTTTCTCTCAATAAAGTGTGGATAGGTACACTGAAATGGTATTAAGTTTTATTTTTTTTCCATAAGGGAAAACAATACCGGAATAGGAAATGCAATACCGGGATACCGGGACCCCACGTGCGGAACTAATCCCGATCGAAAATTGAACGGGATCCCGTAGGACTGGCGGGATTACGGAGAAACGAAGTTTCATATACTTATACAGCAGCATTTTAGCAGCACCATGTCACTACAAGATGAACTCGAACTGACCTTGACCAGTACGAAAAGTTCTGAATCTGGAACAACACCTAATTTTCTTGTGTTTTCTTCAGATGTGGTCTAAAAATAATATTAATTTTTTTTAATAAATAGTAACAAAAAGCTTGTTTAATTTAAGTTACTTATTAACCTTTAAAATGAGGTCTATAATATAATTTTTGAGAAGTCTACCTCCATCCTGCCGGATCCCGCATATACCTGTATCTCGCGGGATTCAAAAATGTCAGTCACGTAAAGTCAGTCACCAGGATTGAAATGATCTTGTGGGATTGACATTCGAAATAAACAGAAATAAATTAACGTTTGATTTGATATTACAAGTTGATTTATTTTAAGGGTCTGTTTTTGTATGTGGAAATTTTTAATTAAAAGCGATTAAGTGTGACGAAATGTAAGTAGTGGTTTAGCGGTACACATTCTTATGGCTAAAATACGACCACTGAGACCCTTTAAAATGAAACTCCTAGAAACCAGGGGCACAGTTTGATTGTTTGCATACCTCATATAATATTCAAATATTCAGCAAATGGAAATTATTAACCTGATTATTATTATATGACCCAATAACTTTTGTAGATTTAAGTTTTAAATTGGACTTGGGTATACTTTAGATCTGGTTCTGTACTTTATTTTATTGCGTAAAATAAGGGTCTTTAACTGGAATTAAAACTGGATTAACCAGAGTAAAATAAGATCTGAACTTTGTACTTTCAAAACTAATAAGTGACTTAGGAAAGTAACGCTGCTCCTAATTTCTCAATTAACTGTAATTTGACTTATTTTGGTAACTGCTATACCTAATTGTTTACGTAGGAAAAGATCACGACGTTGATGAATTTCAGAACCGTAAAACACTATCAATCGAAATCTGAATCATTTTGAAGCAGATTGCTACTCCATTGCTTCGTATGTTCGAAAAATTTGTCTGCTCGACAACGTAACTATCGCAATGAATGTTGTTGAACAGTCAAAATGAAACCGATTCCGATTGATACAGTGCTACGCAATTGCCCGGCTGATCAAATTAAATACAATGATTCTTTGTTTCAGGAAATTACACGAAGTCTTTTCTTTAATGTAGATATATATTTTAATTCAAGCCAGCATTACTTCCCCACTGTACCAGGAAACCATAAAACAGAGCAGCACTACAGTTAAATAAATCTCTCTAAGCGCAGCTATTTACGTAAACCCTAAAGTTACGTGAACGTCACCACAAGCCAGGCATTATTCAAGAAAATGTTTTATTATAATCCAGGACCCATTGTGACCTCCTCTCGAATCTCCAAGGTCAAAGTGAACCAGCTTAATTGGAATGTAGGCTCCTCATAATAATTCCCTTTGATTCGTTTTTTGCTTCTCGCGCTAAAATTCTTAAGGAATGACGAATGACCCTTTGATTAAATTAAGATGGCGGAATAAGAGCTTTAGGATCGTTTGTCGTGGTAAGCGTTTTTTGTCTTTGAGTTTGTGGTTTTAAGTGCTTAGTTCAGTAGATTTCGAATAAAATATAAAATTAAAACTTTTAAACAAATGCCTTTTAATTAGGTTAATGTTGTTAAATTATGAGATATATGGTGGATTTTTGAGATGTAGCAGTCAGAGCAGGGGGGCTACTCCCTATGTCCGTCCGTCTTTCCGTCCGTCCGTTTCTCCGTCCGTCTGACATTACGATCCATTAAAACAAGTGTAAAAGTTAAATTTTTCGGACGGGCAAGAACACATCAGGAGTAGGGACAACTGGCAAATCATGTTGTCATTCATACTTCGTTCGGGCCCCGCACCAATCATCCATCCGTAGGTGATACGGAGTAAGAAACGCCCGTAACGAAGGCCGAAACTACGGGCTACGTGCTTAGGGAGTAGGCCCACAGGTACGTCAACAGTTGTAGCTACAGGAAAATGGGCTTTGGAGACTGTCCTTATCTTTTTTGAGAATTTTTGATACCTATTCACAGATTTTGAAAAAAAGAATACAGACAGCATGAAAGTGTTGAACATTTTTGTGAAAATAGCCCATTTTCTTGCCGACTGTTTTTATTTTTCATAATCTGTGGACTGGGATCAAAATTTCTCAAAAAAATTAGGACTGCCTCCTAAGACCGTTTTAAGGATGAATTTTTGAGACTGGGCAGTTAGGGTCCTTAAGGTATTAAGGACCCTAACTGCCCAGTCTCAAAAATTCATCCTGTTTATTACAGGTAAGTAACGATACTCACTTAAACAAGAAGAAAATTTAAATAAGAAGCTATCCAAAATTAAACATAAACTACTAGTAGAAATCACTCGGAAACTGAATAATTTATGAAAAAGACGACCGTTTATTTTTAGATTATGAATAAATTCTAAACAATAAAAATGATTCGAAGTCAGATAAACAACTTTCCATTCATTGCTAAAAAAAACAAAATATAACGCGAAGAGTGTACGACAAAAGGTCCTATTGATAGAAATAGGACCTTTTGTCAGAATTGAACAGTCGTAAGTAATAATACATTGATTCTATGTATACTCAATGTATAGGTACTTACGATTGTTTAATTCTAAACAAGATTTTATGCGACCATTGTTTTTAGGGTTCCGTACCGGTTCCGTACGTAAAAACAACGGTCGCATAAAATCTCTATGGGTACGATAGGGTGCCAACGGGAGTCCGGTGTCCATCCGTCCGTCTATCACAGGGCTGTATCTTTTGAACCGTAATAGCACGTATACCTAGCCATTATCAAACAACAGAAATTGATTTATATTCCCACCTAAATCATGTTTGATTGACGCACTAATTCCGTTACTCCCTTATGGGACCAGTCACATTTAATTCGGCAAAGTTCGGATTTTCCGAAGATAAACGAAGTATTGAACGTTGTCGTACCGTAGGCACCTTGTCCACAAATTTTTAAAGAGTGTGTACTACTATTGCCGCTATAACAACAAAAAATAAGAATATAATCAAGTAAAAAATTAAAGTAATTAATAAATTAAAAATTTTACTAAAGTATTTAAAAAATACTCGTATATAGGTAATGTTAAATATTGGACGGTGGTACGGAACCCTTCATGGCAAGTTCGACTCGCACTTGCCCGCTTTTTTTGCTTTGTTGGCTCAGAATTGGCGTATAATTTATTTGGGCAATGTACATAACTGTATCGTTTTGTTCCCAAACAATACCCCAGTGATTTTAATTATAAAGCTAAAATGTTAGGAGTATAAATTAAACGATTGTGTTCGGTACAATTAAGTTGGTAAAATACGATCGCATTAAACAGATTTACTTAGGAGACTGAAATAAAATATGCTAAGTACCTCAGTCATTTAAATTATTGTAGGGTACTTTGGTACCTACTGCTATTTTAATAAAAAGTATTTATTGTTTTAGTAGGTAGGTACCTACTGGACTGTAATTAAATAGGTTTACTTTTCATATTTTGAAAACTATAATTTGAATTACTTTCAATTGTGTAGCCTACATATATTATATAAATGAAACTGAAGTTAACTACATTAATTAAAGTACCTACCTACATTTAACCCTTCACGCGTCGCTATGTACTAATTTATAAACCCAAAACCCCAGTTGTGGAAGGGGGGATTGGGGGGGGGTAGTTGCGAACCCCATAGGTTCACAACTACTGATGATGATTGGTTTTCCATCGGATGATGTTTTTTTACGCTAATATATATGTGATATAAGCTTATATACCTATTATCTAAAGGTTTTTCCTTATGAACACCCGTGTGTTCACTTGACGTGTGAGGGGTTAACATTAATTAAATGTACTCCAAAGGTGTGGACACCTGGTGTCCTGAAATACAGGCCTTACGCCTAGCTTAGGCACCAGTCTCCCACAGTAAAATTAAAATTATTAAGTATGTGTTCTTGATCATATTTTTAAAAATGTACTTTTATATTGTGGTGAGAAATAAATCTATCTTATCTTATCATAATTGTAAAACAATTGAAATCTGTTTTCAGAACAAAAACTATCAACGGATTTATCTAATAATAGAACCATTGTGATCTAAAATTGGTATGGCATTAAACGTGTCCAATAAGGAACAGGCCCCTCATCCCTTATCACACTGGCTTTCAATCAATCAATCAATCAAAAGTTTATTGTGGATCATAGGTATGTATAGTACAGTTCTTAAATATTTGAAAATTTTGATCAGCTATGTCCCGCCCGTAGGGCATACAATAATAATAATTACATTTAAACAAGCTAATATATTAACATTGTTACAAATTATATATATATATTTTTTTAAATTTAACACAATAATTGCAAAAAAAAAAAAAAAAAAAAAAAAAAAAAAAAAAAAAAAAAAAAAAAAAAAAAAGCTTTAGTAGAGAAATATGGACATTTGTGTCAGAAAGTACCAATACCTGTCGAAAATGTGTCACATGTCTATCATTCATACATATTTAATAACACAATGATATTAATAATCCAAATGAGGAAAGGTTTTCCGGTTTGACCAAACAATATTAAACATTTTTTTTTTATCATAGGTACTATCCATTAGTATCCCTTGAATAAAATGAATCAAATTTTAAATGTGGTAAGGCAAACGGTTTGTTTGCCTTACCACATTTAAAATTTGATTACACTATTAAATAAATAAATATACGAACACCAAAGCATCTAGCTATCATTGAATATTATGCAAAATAACACGAAAAATGTTTCGCAAACGTCCTACAATTCGATTACGATATATTGAAAAGATAATCTTCGGACTTAAAACCTTTTCACTTAAAAAACCCTCTCATACGGTACAAACGCTTTCTATACCAGTTAATTCTAGACGAGATAATTCTGAGAGCTGTTGAACTTTTGATAAGTTTCCACGACGACGTTAGAAAACGTTTCTTTTACAGCTTCTGAGAGTATGAATTTATTACTTTGAAAGAGTATCATCTCATGTGAAACTTTTTATATGAAGGCTTACCACGCCTGCTCATGAGTTCTTATGGTGTGACTCAGTCTGTCTGTCTGTCTGTCTGTCACAGCTGGATATCTCAAGAACTACTAATGCTATGAACTTGAAATTTGGAACAGTTTTAGATGACGTTTACCCAACTATTAAGGTGGGAATATAAATCTATTTCGATTGGTCGTAATGATATTCGGTTTTTCCGCGAAGATGGAACCTTAGAACGTTATCGTAGTGTACATACATTTTCGGCTTGGTCGGCAAAATTGAATATATTATTATGTAGTTAGACAACGTGCCGTTTTGCATCCACGTCAAATTGGAGGGTGTGGTTTAGACCATCAAACCGAACAACTTTTACCATGGCACCAACATCGTAATCGCGGGAAAATAATCAGCCATCCCATCCATTTGCGGCGAGTTGAACTTTTCTATGGGACTGTTGAAAATTTTTTCGCGAATACGATATTGGTCCCTTGGAAAAAGTTATTTGGTTTGATGTTCTGTACCCTAAAATTTGACGAGGCTGCAAAACGAGCGACACGTCGTATAGGTTAGGTTAGAATAAGACACTCGGCTTACATTGAATTGTGCCGAGCCGACCAGCACCCTAATTGCGTATCACACTATCGATCGGAATCGATTGCATTTTGACACTTCAACAATTATGTGAAGCAGACAAATTTTTCGAACATACGACGCAATGGATTAGCAATTTGCTTTAAAATGATTCAGATTCCGATTGATAGTGCGTTACGTAACTAGTTATCGAAAAAAGTCTGCCGACCGGTATGAGCCGTCTGATAGTTTAATATGTGTAGTACCTAATTGTTTCAGGTTGGTTCTGTTGTTCAGCAATTACTGCCAAATCGAATCCCCGAATACGTGTGTGCGCCCTATATTATAAATATTCGACAAATAAAATATACGGGTTGAATTTTTCAAGTAGCCGTGTATGGCCAAATCCGAAACTATGAGAAATAGCGAAAAGTACTCAAGTAGTAGTAGTATGGGATGGCTCGAGTTTGATGAAAACGATATTTTTCAAAAATCAATATTTCTAGCCAGGAATCAAACCCGTTGATTTTGAAAAAAAAAACATACACTGTATTATACCATTCGATAGTGTCGATAATAAGGATCGAATTCTGGGAACTAATGATAGTGACATACGCAAAACTAAAGGAAAGAGCTCATTTTTAACAAAATATTTTTTTTTCTTACGGTACCTACCTATTAAACTTTAACTGATGAATTGTTCATAATGATGACCATTGTTTTCAATACATAGCTGAATTCGACGTCTCAAGGATTGTACTGCATTCAGCATTAATATTCCTTATAGTTTCCACGCCCGCTTGAAAAATTCACCCTGTAGAACCACTTTTGCCCACGACTTCGTCTTCAATCCAGGATGAAATGTAGCCTATGTCCTTCTCCAGGTCATAATCTACCTATGCGCCAAATTTCATCCAAATCCGTTCAGCCGTGTTAGCGTGAAAGCGTAACAAACAAACTCACTTTCGTTAGGATTACAAAATAAGTACCTATAGCGTGGCGACCACGGGGTGGCGACAAACAGATAAACTGGCAGAAATATGAATTTCAGCAATAATAATATAATCCTATCTTGACTCAACAGAAATTGTATAGATATCAACAAAACAATTTCCAAATCCTATTTAGAGTTACATACTTTGCCCGCCTTTGCCCAACAAATCAAACTGTGATAAACTTCTCAATCGAGTCAGCCCTTTTGAAAACAAATGACGATCGAGTGGGTCTTCATCAAACTCAAATCATTTATGTAAACTGGACGTACTTGTCTGGGATCTTGAATGAATCGACAAATAAAACCAATTGAAGTAGGTATATCATCAAAATACATATTTTAAACTGAAATTAAATGATAGATAGTCCAATTATTTTCTACAGAGTATTTTTTATTCATTAAATGATTTTATTTCTATAAGTAGGTTTGTACAAACATTTTTACACGTCAATCATATTTTGGAAACTCCATGAGGTCGGCGTTTCCTCTCTAACACCTACTCTGAAAAGAAAGGCCGAAACAAACTCAGAAGTCACAGTCTCTTTTAAAGTCCAGACTTATTCTTGGTCAGATCATGTGAATCTACATGCGCTATAGCTTTCCTAATCCTTTCACAAATCTCAGATTACTCACTGGGCTGAAAATGATGATGATGATTTGGCATTCTTTTGGTCTCAATAAAATAATGATGTAAGAAGAATTTGTATGAAATCAAAATCACGCAATGCTCACAATGAACGAGCTGACGCTATAGTGTTTTAGCATTTAGCATTATTCTGGGGATGAACAATAATTCCTGGCAATTTTGACGTCGTCGATATTGGAATTTAATATTGAAATTAGTCATTATGACGCAGCAATCGTATCGAGCGATATAACACATTTAACAAAATCCTGGTTTGTGCATCAATTAACACCGAGTGATAAATGTTGCAATTTATTTGGGAGCACAATTAAAATCATAACATCGATCGAGTAAGTATAAAAACTCGCACTAAGGCCACTGTTATAAATAACCCTTTCAATTCTACTTTGTTCATGAATAAGTAGAAGTGAAAATTCATATCATAATTCACATCATTCACAAAAATTCACGGTGAATTACACTTCAACGGACCATGTATTATATGCCTCGCTAAAACATCCCTCGGGTGCCTCCGTTCTACCCCGAGATCTGACGTATTATCTCACATTTCATAATATATATTTAGACGATATATTCCTCATGATAAAAGTCCTCAGACAAGGGTTTCTGTTGTTAGTGTCATAGATTGATCTGCTGTTAAAAACAAATCGTGGCTTTGTTATGACTTTATATTCGGCTTTCTGCTAAATTCTATTTAACTTCAAAAGCCTTCTTTGTCTAAGTGCTCCCGGAAACATTTGTAGTGTAACTTTAATATTTCACAAGATTGAAGAACCTTTTATTCTCTTGCTTCTAGAGAAAAACGAAGAGATTAAGTTCAAATATCCCAGAAACCCACAAGTATCTTCCACAATATTTTCACTAGACTCATGTTAAATATTGTAGTGTTCATTATACTCATTTGGTGAAATTCCTCTCGTGGGATAGATTAAAAACTCAGGCGTTAACAATGGACCAGTTTCGTTCCTATAACTAAATATAACGGTCTTTATAGCACAGTAATTAACGGGCATCGTTAGTAATAATGGCTTTTGGCAATTAATCGAGAATGTGTTAATTTTTATAGGCTGTACGAATAAATGCACACTTAACACTTATTTTGTTATAGTTATTTTACGTTTAATAACTAAATTAGTTGTAGAAATGAGGTCCTTGTAATCTTGTAATTAACAGATTGTTCAATTATTGTGTGTTGTATGTGAATATCCAGTTCATCATCATCATGATACACAGCCCGAGTTCACCCACTGCTGGGCATTGACCTCTCTTTTCTTGTGCTAATTACTTTTTATAAATGCTTTAGTTCTTGTATATAGTATTTCTTCAAATACGTAAGTTTCTATGTACACACAGCAGCAAGGTCAAGTTACTACAAACTGTAAAATTTTCTCATTTGATTTTGAATTTAACCGTCAACATTTGAAGGTTTAAAATCATTTGGAGAAATTGACAGTTTGGTATAACGTGATGTGTTGTCTGTACATACCAGTCCGAAGAACCACAAAAATAAATGAATAAGGACCACCATAAGAAAGGATTACTATAGAATAATCACTGCAATAGCCAGTTCCCTTTCGAAAGAAAATACTTCAAAACGTGGCACGCTCCTTGAACACAACTACAATCACTATATTTGTAACCTTTTTCTTAGGACTAGGGACGTTTTACGACTCACGATAAAAGATACGGCACTTTTTCACGACAAGGCAACAGATGCGTGAAGCAATCCAATATATAATCTATATTACTGCTGAATCTGAAACCATCCAACCATTCTCACCAAGGGTAATCGTGTTACCCAGTAACTGAGTTTTGTAGGTCAGATTGGCAGTCGCTCCACGTAAAATACTGGTAAACAACTGCATCTGGACTTGAAGCTGACCCGAACATAGTTGGGAAAAGGCTTGGTAGATGATGATTACTGCTAAATCTTAACAATCAGATTTTCGGACGATACAGATACCTGTGTTGCATCTACTTGGAAAGGTAGCAGCCAACCCTCGTCTTCTGTATAGGTGTCAAAAGGATTTTTGAGAGGATAAGTACCCATTTTCCCATGAAAGTTGACCAAAGTCTATAAGGACCACCATACCAATAGGGTCAACCAGAAGACATCCACTGTTAGATTTAGGGCGATAAAGGCCTGTTCCACAGTTTCCGAAAGAGCATCATCTAGATAAATTAAAAATAGAACAGAAATTTCTTGAAACGACCTACCAGTTAAGTAAGCAAGAGCTAATTTGGAGTGGTGAAACAGATCGTTAACATCAAAGTTCACATTTACGTCAAGATAATATTAAAATTATTAGATTTCATAAAGGAAATTATATTAGAGAAAGGAAATATGTATATAAAGGAATTTACGTAACTGTTACTCAAAGTAAGAGTGACATCAGACTGACATTGATCGCTGCTGCTAATATAAGGAGTGCGAGTATGCTGGGATGATAAATGGATGTAGACAAAGATGTGTGTGAAGGACAGCGTGGAATAGATGGAAATAAAAGCAACTTGATGCTCTGGTAATCATAATTTATCACCTCTGTCTCCTTTGAGAGTTTTCCTCGAGTGGTAAAAGCTTTAAGATGTAGTAGGAGTATTTGATATAGTTAAGTTGTTAAAGGCTAATGAGAATACTGATACGTTGTCAAGTTGAACTTTTGTTGAACGCAATTTTAAATGAGATGAATAGAAAAATTTTATTAGTACCATAGTCGACATTAGTTCTTAGACAGTTGCAAAGACACAGACAAGTACTGACTCCTCACTACAGCCTTACACATACACGGCTACTTAAAACTAATTTCTTTAAAACAATCGCTCAAAAAATTACTGCTTTATTTCCTCCATAGTAAAATTGCCCCATAGTGACATTGGACGTTCAAAGGCTATTTTAGATACCACCACGTAAAATAAATACATTTTTTTTTGTAATCCCTGCTGAAACTCTGCTTGTTAAATGTCAGCTGAAACAAGTTCACTCTTTATTTAGCCAGAAAAATCTGATCAAACACGGGGATAATGAAAATACTTCCGCAGAATCTGTCCAAAATTATAACAGTTATGAAACTAGATAGGGATACCTCTAGGCCCTAGCGGTATCCCCTATCGTGTTTCTTAATTATCCCCTTGAGTCTAGGGGATAATTATGTTTTGATCCAAATTAGCTTTATCATTGTGAATTGTCTGTTTAAATTAAGTAGAGCATCATTACAATCATTTCCATGTTTCTCAACTCTTCAATTTATTGTATCACGGATTTGTCATTAAGACTATTCAGTTCATTTTCTCTCAGCTCAACTTTAGAGGCGCCTTTGTCAATCTCTAAACAAAAACTTGGTTTTCTTCTATAAAAATTTACAGGTGAATAAACCACATCTTTGTAAATAGCCTTTAAATAAAATGAAGGTCACCTTGTGGTTGTCCAACCAACTGCAGGGTGACCGCAGGGCTCAGGACTCTCACTCTTATAACCCTGCCTCCTCTTACTCAGCATTTAAAGCAAGAATGATTTGCAGAACTACAAAAAGTGTTCTAAGGGTATAAGAAGTGACTTAATTTTTTTATGCTGAATTCATGTTTGAGCATATTCGAATACTAGTAATATACTAGGCTGACAACTAATATTTAAATAATAATTTATAATAATTTTCTCCACACGGTGGGTGCTTGAGGATGGACGGCTCCGCCGAGGCCGGCCCAGGAATAGGTGGCGATATGACCTGGACGACACGGGTTGGATCAAAGTGGACCTGGAAAAGTGTGCTTGGAAAGATTTGGAGGAGGCATTTTGCTCAGCAAAAGGATCGGTAACATAAAATTAAATTACGCGTAATTGTGTTTGACTATCAGTATTAGATCATGTTATGTACTCGCCGTATTCAGCCCCAGTTGTTGCTCGTAGATTGCAAATCACTATTTCTCAGAATACATGTGTATGTTATAACGTCAGACTATATCTTAAATTATCGGTACATTTAGAAGATATTCTTGGAATATCTAATAATAGCTGGCAAATTTAATACGTCTAGGTCTTAGATATTATGACGTACCTAGGTAAAGTCAGGGAAATGAATGAATGCCAACTTAAAAATTGTTCCAAAATAATAAAAACACAACTGTAATTACAAGCTTTTTATTTATTATTATTACAAGCTGCGCCCCGCGGTTTCACCTGCATATAGCGGGATAGAAAGTAGCCTATGTGTTAATCCAGGGTATAAGCTATCTACGTACCAAATTTCATCCAAATCAGTTTAGCCGTTTAAGCGTGAAAAAGTAACAAACATACGAACACACACACACTCACAAACATTCGCCTTTATGCAAGTTGTCTTCATTTGCAAGTTAAAGGCCTACTTTGCAGTGTGCGACTGAGCTGAAATTTGGCAAATACAGGGTTATTGGTAAAACACTAGTAACCTCTTACTCATCATTAGGAACAACTTTTATTATGGGACCAAACCTGAAATCGCGAAAAAAAAATCAGCTGCTACATTTTGACGAGTTTGATGTAGATAAAATGAACAGCTGATTTTTTTTTCGCGATTTCAGTTTTGGTCCCATAATAAAAGTTGTTCGTAATGATGAATACAATGACCCCTTAAGAGGTTGCTGGTGTTTTACCAATAACCCTGTATAATGACGGTGACAGTGAAATATTTTGGTATCATCGAGATGATCTGATGATGGAGGCGAAAAGCGGCCACAGGAACTCAGTAATAAAACTACGCAACCCTATCGAGTTTGGGCTCGTTTGATTCGTATTGACAAGGGCTGTAGTCCTAGATGATATCCAGAATAATAAAAGATTCTATAAAAAAAAAATGTTTTTGAATAATATAATATCTACACTGTTTTTTACTGCTGTTGCTGTTGCTGCTGGCAATAACACGGCAAATTGGCGTAGTGTTTAAAATTGATAAACAATTGATTTCCCTGACTGTACATACAAGCGAAAAAATATATCATTGTTATATAAGGTCTTTTGGTGTCTTTTATATTCAGGTTACAAATAAAAATAGAAAATTTTTTTTCGGATCGGAATTTCGGATTTGAATTCTCTCTTCTAGACTAGCACCCTTGTCGAAAGGGATGACAATGGGCAAAACACTTATGCCCAATCATCTGGCAGTAGTAACAAGCATTTTATAAAGGCTAAACTAAATCTGGGATTTAGCCAGTCTGCCTATGAAGCTAAATGTTAATCCCAAGTGTCAACATTTTTCAGTATGTAACTATTCAATCTAGAAAGTGTGAATGAACTAAACGCGTATTTGAATTGGCGAAGTAAAGGCCCTCTCAAGGTTGCTGAGGTTAGACCAAGGTGATGTAAAGTTCAGGGCTCCAGACAACCTGGGGTTTACAACCTTGATCTAACGAGCGTTCCATTATTATTATTATTTTTTGAAGGACAAAAACCGCAACCTTTTAAAAGGGTTAGTCTATTAGATCTTTGATTTTATTTCTATTTCGCATTTTGCAATTATTTTTGCCTAAATGGAAAAAGCCGTGTAAAAACATATGATATTGATTTTTTTTTTCGTTGCTGGACGAATTTTGCTGGTTACTTATTATGAGTAATCCGGGTAGGCCAAAAAATCGCAAGAGCTGACGCTCCACACAGGCAATCCATGCCAGCCCATCTAAAGAGCGAGGCAAATTGTGGGAAGAGAGGTAATCACCCCCCCCCCCCCCAAGACTTTGTAACCAACTCCAAGAACACCTGCCTCCCGGTTGTGAACTGCCTATTTTGAAAGTACTGAATCGATTACGTACCCAAGTAGGCCGCTGCAAACATATTTTGGCGAATTGGGGCTTATAGATTCATCCAACATCCAGTGCGAGTGTGGTGCTCCTGAAGAGACTATGGTCTGCTAGAGTGTCCCAAATGTCCGTTCACCTGCACCCTTGACGATCTGAACAACTCTGATGCTGCAATAAATTTAGCTACCTACTAGTCCCAAACAATATAAGAAACCGTCATAGATGTACCGTCGAAACGAAAAGAAGAAAATGAGAAAGTAAGCTCGCTCCTGGCTAAATAATAACAGCCGCACGGGTCGGTCGAGGGTTTGCTGCGGTTGGTTCAAAGATCGGTGACCACATTTGACTAAAAATGAAGAAAGTGGTGGCGCATTTAGCGGCTACACTCGCTTCAAGAATTGAATTCATGTGACAGTCTTTCTAAAACTCGATGTCATGTGTCATATTGACGCACGGGTACTGTAGCTAGTTACATAAATAAATACTTACACAAACATAAATTCACGCCTTCTTCTCATGGGGGTAGGCAGAAACTAAAGAACGCCAACTGCTACGATCCTTACATACTCCTTTTGCTTCGTATACCTAGTTATCTGACAATTTTCCCAATCATCGCGTCTCCGTGATGATACAGAAATAACACACATGACGCCTGTAATCCCCAAAGAGTTAGGCAGAAATCTACGTCTAATAACAATAACGGTCAATATTATCTTACGCTAAAGGAGCTCGTGGCTAAGCAATAACAGCCGCACGGGTCGATCCGTCAGGTTAAGCTACGCTTGCCGGGGTTGGTCAGTGGATGGGTGACCATCTCTCTATACCGATACTCCTTCGTGCCTCGGAAAGCACGTTAAACTGTTGGTCCCGGCTGTCATTCGTAGATCTTTGACAGTCGTTACGGGTAGTCAGAAGCCCGAAAGTCTGACACCCAGTCTTACCAAGGGTATCGTATTACCCAGTTACTGGGTTGTGGAGGTCAGATAGGCAGTTGCTCCATGTAAAATACAGATATTCAGCTGCATCCGGTTAGACTGGAAGCGGACCCCCACATAGTTGGGAAAAGGCTAGGCAGATTGAATTATCTTATGCTAAATTAAACAAAAGTTAATCATTGAGAGACTAATAATACAAACAATTAACAATTTATTAGCAAAGTTTTAACTGTTTCTGATAAATTACAGTTTTCTTAATTCCCGCGGCAGCAGTTGGAAATGGTTTAGAGTTTGTTTTAATTGTATTAGATAAAGTTCCATTAGTTTTCAACGTTTTATTCCCCATGATAGCTAGGTACATAATCGTTAAAGTTAAACCCTAGTTTAAAGTTAAAATGAAGGCAATAATTATTATGTAGATATGAAGAACTTATTCAATTGAAGTGCATGAAGATTTCCGAAGTAACATCAGAATACATGGTAGCCTGTCTTCTGCATAGGTACGTCTAGTCTTCCTCAGCGACTTTCTTCGGGTTCTTATCAGTTATAAATAGCTATAAGTACCTACATGACATAATTGAATAAACAAGCACCTTTTTAGGTAAAGTGTCTCATTTGAGTCCAGCAGTACATAACTATACTACCTACTTAAGCTTAATCGATTTCCACAAACTCGACCAACAAAAAGGTATGGTACCTATTTACCTCTATTGTGATAAAATGAAGATACTTAAGCTTCAATAAAAAGCCCCAAAATATAGGTAACTTGGATAAAAGGAACTTACCTTTCGAAATTCTCATTTTGAAGACGCTGGCTCACTCCTCACTCAAGCGGTCACAAGGGTTCCATTATTACGAACTTGATTATTAATTCTACGAGGATTATAATTTTGAACTATATTTTATGCTACGTCGAACATTCTACAATCGTTTCTAATGTCACTCTTCATGACTTTACTACGCGAACCCTAATTAAGTACTGAGAAGACTATTTACTTAAATAAAATCTCCAAGGAGTATTCACAGTAACGCTAATTAGCAAAAGAGAACGCGGTTTTGCGGTAAATGTCAAGAGAGAGTGCAACTGAAAACAAGGTTGGGGTGCTAGAGCGCGGGAAAACGTGTCAAGGTTATTCTAGCTCTTGAATGAGAACGCGGCGGACACTGCAATCAAAACCACAACGCGATCACGTATCCGAACTACACATACGAGCACTATTACTAACTATTTGTACTTAAATACAATACAAAATATCCCCGCAATCAGTCATTTTAAAATCCAAACACACTGAAACTTAACCTAAACACACAACACTAGCTTAGTTTCGACGTCGTCAGCCGAAAATGCATCGAAACGTCAAGTTTCAAACCGCGCTGCACCACTTTCAAACTATGGCATTTTATTCTTTTTTTGAAATTCCCGTCCGTGAGGTGTTACCACGCGCGATGCAACATCCCTCCGTCGAGCACCGAGTGGACTGGGCCTTCCGCCGGCAGAGGCCGCTGGCCGCGAAATTGGCGCAATTTCAACGCATGCGCGTTGCATTTGCGAACCAGCGGGACCCGATGCGACCCGACGCCCCTCGCTTGATAGAAAAATCGAGGACGTAACGTGACGTCAAGCACTCGTACACAATATGGGTTAATCGGACGTAACAAAAACAACTTTGAGAGCTCATGCTAATTCCTTTGCCTTGCATCGTCCACCTTGTTAACTGTGTCTTTCCATCCCCGTCTGTGCACCTTCATCAGTCTCTTCGGTTGCTTCCATTAGTAGAAGGAAAAAATACAAATCTCTTTTCTTAATTCCGGTGGAAGCCGAGAAAGATTGTTTTGAATATTCGACCGCTCGATGGCCAACCCTAACCAACGAAACTCTATTTCGTTTCGTACCTATCGCATTCGCCCGGGTTTGTAAAATAGCGGAAAGAGATGCTTCCAATAGGTATCTATCTACCTACATTCTTTCTTATATCTACGGTACCTATCAAGATTAAGATTAGGGAGGCGTTATAATAAAAGTTACATTTGTGATAAATAACAGCTATTTTATCAGAACGTTACCTAAATATTGCGTATGGTAGAGGTTTTCTGTGGTTAAATAAGAGAGAAAAAAAAATTTTAAACACCCCAATGTTTAATGACTTTTTTTGCCTATAAGCAAATTCAAAGCCATTTTCCCTAGAGCCTAAGGACTATTATAGCCCGACTTTCCTGAAAATAATAATTTCAGCCAATTTATGTAAGTATCGCTTTCTTTAATTACTATAAAGGTCAAGTTATTTAAATAACGTTTAAATAAACTTTTCTCAAAGAAAATGTTCGAAATAATAAAGAAAATGAGAAATGAAACTCACTAATTAAACGCCTGATAGAAATGTCACAGCAAATTTACTGTTACGACATTGCCCTAAAGGTATTCAAAGGAACTTTAGAAACACGAGAACTGAGCAAAGCACAGCCACAGGCACAGCTCCAGATTTACGCCTAGGCTCTGGCCTAGGGGCCCCAAAGCGGCCCCGATCAATTTGGTTTTTTTTTTAAATATTTGTTGAAGTACGAAGAAGGTTCTTCAGAAGAGAAAAATGGGAAAAGTTGCCGGCTTAGTTGGATAATTCGGGAAAACTGAAAGTGCATTTTCTGTGGGAATTTTGCATGTATTATTGTTTGGACAGGACAACGTCTGTCGATCGGGTCAGCTAGTTCAAATTAAAATTATTGTTATATAAGTACGAATATTATTAAGTGTAAAACTTTTGTGATTTATTACTTTTTTGTTGGTAGTTATTGTTTTTGCTTTTTGATATCGGATTACTATCTGTAAGCGACGCAGCTCACATAGGTACTTTTTGTGACAAACTTTTTAAAAATACTTTTGGTTTTCTTTTTAGCCGTCAAATTGATGTGCACTTTTTTATTGTGGTTCTGTCACCGTCGTCGATATAAAACCATTGTATTTTTTCTGTTATTTTGCTAAATATATTTGTTTAATCGTTTACTTTACTTTTTTCTCCGCTATTTTCTTGTACATTGATCCCGGGGACCATTACAGTTGGTCGTTCAAGCCGGATCTAATGTTCCATACTCCACCAAAAATGAACACTAGAGGTGCTTCAAAGAAGCTAGCGGAACAACAGGCGAAGTCTTCGGCCCAAGAGATTCCACCGTCAGTACTAGCGAGCGAGAAACAAGTAAGTGTGAAAGACTTACAGCGTCAAAGTGACAAAACTCTCGTCGAAAGTGTACTGGAAAAGGAACTACAGCCGCTATCCGCTGTGGATATGTTGCCGTCTACAACGTTTCACGTCTGCAAACCAAAGTCAAAGAGGTCTTCATCTTCCTCTGTGCTTGCACGCAAAAAAAGACTAGAGTTAGAGGCTGCAGAGGCGCGGGCCAGGATAGAATTAGACTTAATAAATAAACGATTAGACGCAAACTTAGCTGAGATCGACGACGAATGTAGTATACCGTTTTAATTAACTATAAATAAATAAATAAATAAATAAATAAATAATACCGTCAGATCACACTAACAAGGATGTAGAAGAGTGGCTAGAGCGCAGCAACCGAGAACTGGAGGTACAGCCGCTGTCAAAGTGATTGGGCATGAAGAATACCTGAATGGTATAGGCATAACTACATGCATATTATCGAAGTTGCCACCAGTTCTGCTCTCAAAGTGGGCAGATTTCAGCTACACCTTCATCAAACAAGGTAGCCAACATGGTTCGATATATCGGATTTTTTAAATGAAGAAGCTTTGAAAGTCTCGTCTATGGTTCTATTGAACAATAAAAATGCTGTAAAATACACAGAAGGTACAGTGTTATTAAATAAATGTAGCGACAATAATGAGAAATGCAAGTTCTGTCGCATATCGAAGCATAAATTACAGGACTGTAAGAAGTTTCGCAAAGCATTACGTAGAGATCGCTGGAGTTTTGTGAAGCGAAACCGGATTTGCTTCAAATGCATGGATGTCGATCACGATCGAGCAACCTGTCCGGCCGCAGCATGTGACGTCGAGAACTGTGGTCAACCACACCACAAGTTATTGCACTACAAAGTACCTCAAGCACTGAACAGTGATAACAACACTGCATCTGAAACATCGTCACCGCCTCCGCCGGTGGCACCTGAAACAGTCACTCATATCAAGAACAGCGAGTGTAAAGTATTGCTGAAAGTTGTGCCCGTAACTGTGCATGGACCTAACGGAATTTTCAATACAAGTGCATTATTAGACGATGGATCTACTGTAACTCTGATCAGTGCAGAGCTGGCGTCACGCGCCGGGCTCCGCGGGCACCGCGAGACGCTGCGCGTGCATGGCGCGTGGGACAACAGCGCGCTGGTGTGCGACGCCGACGTGATGAGTGTTTGTATAGCGAACCATAATGGTGAGAGATTTAAACTTTCTGCTCGCAGTTTCCAGAACTTTAGTGTACCTGTACAAAATATTGATTTAGTTCATTTTAAAAACTATGCACATTTAAGTAGTATAAAAGATTTGTTTTGTTATTCTTATACTAAACCTGAAATTCTGATAGGTCAGGATAATTATAATCTATTGTTACCGTTAGATGTTAGAGTTGGCAAATGTAACGAACCTTGTGCCACTCGTACTCCGCTGGGATGGTGCGTCCACGGGCTGGTGCCTGTCTCTGTCTCGACGCGCGAGTGTTTCTCCACGCTGCACGTCACCGAGGTACAATCAGAGTTGGCAAACACTTCTTTCGAAGGCCTGCACGAGATGGTAAGAAAGCCATTTACTATCGAATCTATGGGAATATCCGGGAAACCACGCCAGAACGCTGATGATCTGCGCGCTTTGGAACACCTGGAACGAACGGCAAAATTAATTGATAGTCGATGGCACGTAGGTCTGCCATGGAAGGATGCCAGTTGTAAGATGCCTGATTCTGAACGTACGGCACTGTCTGG
This sequence comes from Cosmia trapezina, assembly GCA_905163495.3. Taxonomy (NCBI): domain Eukaryota; kingdom Metazoa; phylum Arthropoda; class Insecta; order Lepidoptera; family Noctuidae; genus Cosmia; species Cosmia trapezina. The sequence continues at coordinate 7,639,414 of LR991028.1, forward strand.
GCTGCATAATTTGGAGAAGAAACCATACGCACAAAGGTACCGAGATCGTGTTAAGCATTTGTTAGACAATGACTTTGCTACGGTAATTTCAGACTTATCGAAACCAATAAAAACTTGGTACTTACCTCATTTTAGGGTAGACAACCCAAACAAAAAGAAACATCGTTTTGTTTTTAATGCGTCGGCTAAAACGCGTGACTTATCACTCAATTCCTATTTATTACCGGGTCCCGATTTATTGGTATTATTGCTAGGCATCTGTAGCATTCGAATACCGCGATGTTATCGAAGAGTGATCATGCCGTCGTCGCCTCACGTTGCAGCAGGAGCGGGTAACACTGACAAAGCACAGGTGAGCTCTGCTTTCAATGACGTAGCTTCGCATACACAAACACCGACCGACCAAATGAGCGGCAAAACAGCATACAATACAGTCCACACATTATTCACTGTTAGAGCAATTCATTTGGAGATAGTGTCGGCGCTCAGTGCCGATTCATTGATTATGGCTCTTCGGAGGATGGCTTCTAGGCGCGGATGGCCTGCACAATTGTATTCTGACGATAACGGTACAAATTTGAGAGGTGCAGACGCAGAACTCAAGAAGTCCGCTACGGAACTTGATGAGCAGCTCCTGCAGAACACTGCTGCCATTCACGGCACCCAATGGACCTTCATACCACCGGCTAGCCCTCACAGGGGAGGGGCGTGGGAGCGCCTAATCCGTAGTGTGAAGGTTGCACTGAAGGTCGTCCTCAAAGAAAGAGCGCCTAAAGAGGAGGTGCTGAACACGCTGCTGGCTGAGGTAGAAGCCATGGTGAATGGGATTCCACTTAGCCACGTCTCGGTAGACGTTAACAGCAAAGAGTCTTTGACGCCTAACCATTTCTTGATCGGCTCGTTTTCTACTTCACCGCAGCTAGGCAACTTTCAAGATTCTGACCTGTACCGGCGTCGACAATGGCGAGTAGCACAACGGTTGTCTGATATGTTTTGGAAAAGATGGGTCACCGAAGTGCTGCCTGCGATGATACCACGGCAAAAGTGGACCGAAGACTTAGTGTTTATCGCCGACCCTGATGCGCCACGAAACGTGTGGCCGCGAGGCATCATAGAAGAGGTTTTTCCCGGAAAGGACGGCGGAGTGCGAGTGGTACAAGTTCGAACGCAGTTAGGTAGCCTTAAAAGATCTGTGGCTCGCGTCGCTAAGATCTCCTTGGAATAGCAAGTGCTGCGCCAGCAGCACTAGGGTGGGGCTATGTAAGCGACGCAGCTCACATAGGTACTTTTTGTGACAAACTTTTTTAAAATACTTTTGGTTTTCTTTTTAGCCGTCAAATTGATGTGCACTTTTTTATTGTGGTTCTGTCACCGTCGTCGATATAAAACCATTGTATTTTCTCTGTTATTTTGCTAAATATATTTGTTTAATCATTTACTTTACATCTCCGCTATTTTATTGAAGCTTGAGTCCCTGACCTTACACTATCTGATGAATATTTATCATTCATAATTCGTTGGGAATATTAGGAAATACGCTATGAAACTTCGTCTGTGGTTACTATGGAAATGTAGAAATAACAAAACATAATAAAAATGTAAATTGTAGGTAACTTAAATAATAAAATTCCATAATTTTTTACGTGACAGTACAAATGGATACTGGAATATTTGGTACTATTCGTCGGGACGATTGGAACCTGGGCCCAGTGGGGGCTAAGCCAGAAAAAACAACAGAGTGAAGAGTGAAAACAAAGGTGTTCAGGAGTTCGCAAGCTTATCGGTGCGTTGGCGCCAGCCGCCTCTGGCATGGCTCCACGCAAGATGCTTAAGGCTGCGGCTTTACTGATAACTCTCGGATACTGCAGCTTATTAATATACCAAGGTGGCGTTCCTTTTAACTTCCAAGAATCCCACGCGGGAACTGTGCATGTGTCTGACTTATCCGTGGAACCCGTGGCCACCATAAATGGCAGTGCAGTTAAAAACATAACTTTAGATGACATTTTTATAACTGTAAAAACAACAAAACGTTACCAGAGGTCGCGGCTGCTAATAATTTTCAAGACATGGTTCCAGTTAACAAATGAGCACGTAAGATAGCAAAACACTTTATTAGTTTTAGAAATAATGTGACTATTTCATGAAATCTTGGAGGATTATACTAACTTTATTAAGTAGGTACTGATTCTAATGATTATTATGTAATTATGTAAATATATATTTGTTACGGTTGCAAATCATAGGTACTTTAATCAACATACAACCAGACAATGAGCTGCAAATTGCAATAGCCATTTCCGAAAATAGTTCCTTGTCAAAGGTATTTACAAAACAAGATATTGCTCGTCGGGTGTGTTTTGTCAACTGGCAACAAGATTGCCGCTTTCTGCTCTATTAAGCGCCGTTTACACGGGGCGAATTTCTGGAACGATCAAGAGCAATAATTGCATGCCATAAAGCACGTTCAAGTTTTTTGATATTCAAGAACGGCATGAAGTGTTTACACGCGTGCGATTCCATAAAATGGCATGTACAATAATTGAATACAAGTTTTGCCATTCAATAAAATCGCATGCGACTTACACCAGGCAATAAAATTGACAGGCGATTATTGCATGCAAGTTTTGTCTAGATTCATTAAATTTTATTGAACGCTTCTCAAGATATTTTTCAAGTTGTTCTTTATTTGATTTCTTGCCTCAAAATAGCAACAACGATTACCACACCCTCACTTACCGCACTCATATTTCAATGACAGCACAAATGTCAGATCATGCCAGAATTGAATGCGATTTTATTGTACGAGCAATTATTGTACGTACTGTGCGATATTTTGTACATGCTTATACCAGTTTTCAAAGTTGCCCGTATCGTGCAACAATATTGTACGTGTTGTTTAGACGATGCCAGATATTAGCCTTTCAATTTTATGGTATGCCACAGGCAATAAAATGGCGCCGTGTAAATGGAGCTTTATACTACCTTGCTACACGTGCCTCCATTTTTTTAAAGTAACATTAATACGAGGGCTAATTGATATGTTTCCGAAGCGACAAAGAAAGGCTTTGATAATCTATTTAAAATAAATTTATTTCTCAACGTAGTTTCCCTCTACCTCGATACATTTAGTCCATCGCTTCTTCAATACTGTTACGCCAGTTTGATAAAATGTTTTTCAATACACTTCCTTGTAAACTGGTTCATATCGCACTACGATTAGGTTTACAACAATGTATTTCACACGCGTGCGATTTTTCATATTCCCGCACGTGTGCGGGAATAAGAATTGCCACAGATGACTTATACCTATACTTAGTCCAAATTGGTCCAATGGCTCTATTCACAACTCTCTCTCGAGGTGAATGTTTTTTTTTAATCTCGGCAAAGAGGTATGCGTCTTTACGGGGTTAATATTTAAATAATGTTTATAAATAGAATATCATCAAAAAATATGATTATTACTTACAATAAAAAAAACGTTTTTGTGTTCTAAACTCGAAAATATTAGAATTTTCTATTTTTCGTATTAGGCTGTTTATCGACTTCATACCTTTGCCTCTCCTTCAACCTGGCGAAAGCAAAGCGCGAAAAAAAAAAGAAAATTTAAATCATAATTTCCTAATAATTCATGACAAAAATATTTTCCGTTATTTTATTTTATTTCTTCAAAAGTGTATTGAAAAACGTCGTTTGATACTCGTGGACATTTGTTATTGCAGTTCTCGGCTCAAAAACAACCTCGCCTACGGCTCGGGTGTTAATTCCGCCTCGAATGCAATAACAAACGTTCTCCACTTGTATCAAAATGTACTATTCTCAAACCCCTCCAAATACTTGTCAACGGCGACTATGACTTCGTCATTTGATGCAAATCTGTGGCCACCTAAACATTTCTTCAGGTTCAGGAACAAGGAGAAGTCGCACAGGGCCACATTCTGGGGAATAGGGTGGATGTGGTAGCAATTCGAACCGCAATTCATGGAGTTTGGCGACCGCAAGCATTGACGAGTGAAAAGGAGCGTTGCCATGGTGGAACAAATTTTTTTCTTGGCCAAATGAAGTCGTTTCTTTGGGATTTCTTCACATAATTTTGGCAGCAAGCTTTCGTAATACTCTTAAATTTATTATTCTTCCTTTTTGTAGATAATCTACTAAGACAATCCCTCGAGCATCCCAAAAAACAGCGCCGTCACTTTGCCGGCCGACAAAACCCTTTTCGTTTTCTTCGGCGCAGGTTTCCCGCACTCAGTCCACTGTTATTTAAATTTATTCAAACTCAAACTCAAACTCAAAGCATTTATTTCAATTAAACCAATTACAGGCACTTTTGAATTGTCAAAGAGTCGGTCATTAAGTAAGTCAGAAAGTTGAAGCTAGTTGCCCATTCCAAAACGTAGATCTATGGAGAAGAACGGGCAAGAAACTCCACGGACACTCTTTTAAATCAAAATATGGTTACAAAATATTGGTTACATCATTCATGTTGAAATTATACATGTGAGAACGATGACCGTTAAAAGCGTCCGTATTAAAAAAATAAAAAAAAAACAATTCAAAATTAAAATTAAAATAAGCCGTGGCAGCTAAGGTATGACCAGCCTCCACCAACAGCGCCCGTTGACGAACCTGACGTATGGATTCGTTAAATGATCCAACACACGCGCCACCATCAGCGAGGTACTAGAGTGAGCATGACACACTCTCAGCCGCCAGGGCACATCCAAGTCAAATAAAGACGTACCCAGTAAATGGTAGCTTTAGAGTAGGTACATAGTACTCACACATGTGCTAAGCAATTATACAATACAATGGTGATTGAGTCTACACAATGCAAAGCTATTCTTACAATCTTCAGCAGTTCCAACAGTATAGCCGTCCTGCAAGTGATATTAAATGAGGACCCCATTGTAGCCTTGAGTCGAGCGTAATCCCCAAGAAAACGGTTTTATCGACGAATTCTAGTTTCTCTTGATTCAATACTATCTCACAATCACTACTTTTGACATTTGGTAAAGAAAATCTGATGCACTTAGTTTTTTTCCAATTTAATACTAAATTATTAGCAGTGAACCAATTTTGGATCTGCAGTAGGGCGTTATTAACGTCGTCAAAATTTGTAGCACGTCTATCTACCTTAAAAATTAATGAAGTATCATCAGCAAATAGCACCATTTGTGGTTGATTTTTTAATAAATGGAGTAAATCATTAATATACACTAAAAAGAGGAAAGGACCCAATATCGAGCCTTGTGGAACACCCATTTTAACTTTTAAACAGAGTGAATTGACACCATTTATTTGAACTTGCTGTTGTCTATCATTTAAATAAGATTTTACTAAACTGAGGGCAAGTTTTCCAAGTCCGTAATGCTCAAGTTTCAAGAGTAAGGTTTCATGATCGACGCAATCAAATGCCTTGGAGAGGTCACAAAAAATGCCTATGGCGTCTTGGGCCTCTTCCCACGCGTTGAAAATGTGTTTTAATAAGGTTACACCGGCGTCGGTCGTACAACGTCCTTTGGTGAAACCAAACTGTTGATCGTGAAGTATTTTATTCGTGTTAAAGTGATTGAGCATTTGATTAAGCTATTGTTCTTTTGTTTCAGGAGTACAATGATGTATCCAGGCAGGTTTCGTCTGCCGTCACATAACGCCGCAAATACTAATTAGTATCTCGCTTAAACAGCGCCAAACACACCGATGAATCGTCTACTCAACGTTGCTTTTGGTCAACAGTGAATGAACGCGGCACCCATGGCGCGCAAAGCTTTTTCTTTCACAAATATTAAAAACCGGTCAAGAGCGAGTCGCGAGGGTTCTGTTCCGATTTCTGAAAAAGTGTGCTATTTAGAGACATTGTTTTATTTTTCCTGTATGTGTCTCTAAATAGCACACTTTTTCAGAAATCGGAATGGAACCCTCGATGCGCGAGTCCGACTCGCCGGTTTCTTGACCGGTTTTTATTTCATATACGGTCTCTTTTAACGCTGCCGTTGGTTCTGGTTGCATTTTCTGCACACGAACAATTACTGTTCATGAATTTAGTATGTATGTTTGTGAGTTTTATATAGATATGTTTGTTTCCTGTAAAGGAGCTGCTAAAGGAGCTATCTAGTCTCAGTAGTACCTTTAGCTTTTCCAAAGGAACTATTGAGCACAAAGAAAAAATAACGCGAAAAGCTTACAAGAGAAGAGAAATTTAAAAATGATTGGCATTGATTTATAAAATAGAGATGATTGGGCATAAAATTGGTCATCTCGGGCCGATTTCTCGATGTTGTAGATGTATAGGTAACTATTATGTGAACTTGTCGCCGCCGCGGGCATGACGAAGGAGCAGGCGCACGTGCAAGTAGACTCTTCGGAGAGAATAAGCCACGCGTATCGCTCGTCTCACTCACACCACGTGGTGGGGCCGAGCGCGGGCGTAACAAACTTACCTTGCCGTTGTCGCCTGTGCTGTGCTCAGCAGACCTGCAGTGCTGTGCTTTATTTTAGTCAGTTTATAACCGTTTTTTGGCGCCGAAGACCGTCGACGTCGACTCAAATGTTGTGTTTCACCACTGCTTGTCAATAGTGTTTCGATAAGAAAAACAACAGACGAATGAAAAGGAGTTCAGGAGTTTGCAAGCTTATCGGTGCGTTGGCGCCAGCCGCCTCTGGCATGGCTCCTCGCAAAAACTTTACGGCTTTACTGATAACTCTGGGATACTGCAGCTTATTAGGAACTGTGCAAGTATCTGACTTATCCATGAAACCAGTGGCAACCATAGATAAAAGTGCAGTTAAAAACATAACTTTAGATGACATTTTTATAAGTGTGAAAACAACAAAACATTACCAGGAGTCGCGGCTGCCAATCATTTTGAAGACATGGTTTCAGTTGGCAAAAAAGCAGGTAAGAAAACAAAACACTTTCATAGTAGACAACACTCCAGTTGATGTTTCTGATCATGAAATTAAACACATAGCTTTAAATGTAAATATAAGAGTAGGTATAGCATTTTTCTAACAGTTGCTAGTCATAATGAATGTATCATTGAAACCAGAACAACAAAACAACCACGATAATGTTTGAACGTTAATGATGTTTGAATAGAAAGGATTACATGTCATAATAAGGTTTACTAACCAGCACATCCATTGTAAACAAATACAAAGTTAATGATTGTCCAAAAATACATTTCTGTAAAATAAAATTAAAATGTCTGATTCAAATGTTGAAGACGCAAAAAATCTGAATGCTTCAATTTCTTTCTTTTTCTTTTATGTGCCCGTCAGAAGTCTCAAATTTTACTATTCAAACTGTAGGCTTTATAAAGCTAAAAGCCAACAGTTTACATACAACCTCGAAAGCACCAGGGTAGCCCGCGAAATTAAAATTTTCTTACGTTCTATTTGCAAGTCAGTATTAGGTATATGTATTTACAGAATCATAATCATTAAAGTCATCAATACAACTCTTTAAGATCAAGTCCTGTTGAATGGCTATTTCATGAAAACTTGACATTTGAAGATTGTAGCGGAGTTGTATTCTCCTATTCGTGTATTATGATTTGATTAAAATGTCAAGCTTTTTATATATTTTTAAGATAAGTACCTATATTTCATAGGTATCTTGGGCCAGTTTCTATCATGTTTCTGCCGAGGTGTAAATTCGGAAGAAAAATAACATACCTACGAATTCCGATTATCCACTCCGTCTGGGGTGGACAGACGAACACGCGTTTCCGAGTATCCACCAGGCTAAACGGAATAAGCCGAATTGCTATTAGATTATTTATTATTACTAGAAATCCACCTATAGTATCGGTGGCAGATTTCTTGTCGTAGACAGTATCATTCTTATTTTTCCAAGTTGTCTTGTGAGTTGTGAGGCCTCTCCAAGCATATCTTTCTAAAGCGCTTTAAGACGTTACTTTTTTATATGCGATATCAGTTATTCCAATGCAATGGTTCCCCCCAATCGTTTAGAAAGTTCTCTTTTTTGAGCTGTAACCTCATCATAATGGCTGAAAACCAAAGGTTCCGCCAGCAGAGCGTTTGTGCGTCAGAGCGGATGTCCAATTTAGTATATTATTATTCTGCAATGCAACAATACTGTATTGTTACCTGGCAGTTGTACTTGTTAGGTGAATGCATTTACATGTTTATGTATCTCAAGTATAAAAAAACCTCGGACTAAGTTATTTGAAAAACACTCTTCAGGGTACTGAGATTGCTTCGATTCTGTTTAAGACAAATACCTCACATCTAGTAAGAGCTTGGCTAGACAAAGAACCCGATAAATCTCCTTTGCTCAAACCACCAAATGGCAAGGTTTGACAGTAAATTCATCGCTTTTTGTTTACCTACTTTGTGATATACGATATACATGTAGTATATTTAGGTACTATAGTTAAAAAAAAAAAAACAAGAGTCGTTTAAGTATAATAAACATACGTCGCGCAATTAAAAAACAGTCGTGGCAGAAACTAAACCATGAATTGGTATTATGAATTACGATACGATTCAATACGACTCGTAACAATGCGTGTATTGTTTCGAAGACAATTACCTTATGACAAAACGTATACCTACTTACGCCGACACACGTAACTCGGCAAGATCCGTTTAGATGCGCATTTGATTTCTTTATCTTTCTTCTAAACTGACATTATTTGAAAATAAATTATATCAATAACCATAGAATAATGACAATTGAGCCGTTCTCGATGTTGTTAGAAAATGTGTGCAAATCGCGAAAATTTAAAAAGTAACAAAAACAGTAAAAAGTTTATTTGCCACAATTATTAATGAGAGCAATGCATGCCGGAAGGTGCACCGGCAATATATCTTTAATATTGACTTTTTTTGAAAGATGGATGACTTGTTTTGAAAATGAAATTGCTAGGAGGGAAGCGAATTTTTAGACGGCTAATAAAAGTGTAAAGAAGAACAAGAAGACATAACCTAGCATCACACCTGTATACCCCGAAGGGTTAAGCAGGGGTGCCTATAGTAAACCTACATTTCGCCAGCTACTATACTATATACTACCTATGTTTAAGTCCCATGTAATAAGGGGCGAGCCTATTGCCATCAACCGGGCACAAATCCACACTCCGGCGGAAGAAAAAAAAGGTGTGCTGTGTATAAGCAACTAGTTTCTGCCCACGACTTAGTCCGCGTGTTTCTTGTTCTCCCGACTCACCCCGTCGCATCGCATTGCCTGCCTGCGCTGTTACTTCGTTTTCGCTTAACGTTCTTTCTGACTTTTTTCTTTTTGCTCGGCACCTAAGAGTCCTAGAGTGATGTTACATATGCCTATGACCTTCCTTAAGAATTGGGCTATCAAATGCAAAAAGATTGTTTGCATTATAGCTAGTTCCAGATAGGTAGTTACAAAGATTAGCGCGTTCAAACAAACAAACAAAAGTGTTTGTGTCAGCTCCGACGCACGATTGGAGTTAACTTCTGTGTTTTGTGCCGTTCCGACTTTCTATTTTTCAGTTATTTCTTCAATGTTGACTCAACTGATGCATGATTCTGTGGATGCGTCATTTTTCTATTGTGGTGCAGCTATAAAAACCGTCAACGTATTTTTAGCGTTCCCTTTTTATTGCTGGACATATTATAAAAGTTATGTCAAGTTTATTTTGTTGGTTTCCTTTGGTTTCCCGCATTGTACATCATAAATGTTTTCAAACCTCAAAAGTTGAGGTTTTCTTTCTCAAAACTGTTTTTTTTTTTTCTTGTGAAAAATAATTCTTCATTTTGTGATGTTCGCTTATTATTTAAAATTATTATTTTTTGTTTCAGACATGGTTCTTCACCGACACAGATAACCCAAAACATCAACGACAAACAAGTAAGTCAAAACTTTTACAAATTCAATAACTTTATTACTAGGGGTGCATTCGATACCGATACCTTTTCTGATATCGGCGATACTTAGTTAAAAAAAAAGTTTATTTCGTTGCAAACGAGACACGAGCAATGATGTCTTACACTTGAAAAAAACTGGTCAAGAGCGAGTCGGACTCGCGCACCGAGGGTTCCGTTCCGATTTCTGAAAAAGAGACATCGTTATCCTTCGTGGAGAGTCTATTTAGAGACATCGTTTTATTTTTCCTGTAATCTTTACATAAACTTCTATCACATAGAATAATTTCAGATTTTTCTCTTTGCAAACTTCGGAGATAAGGGGGGGGGGGGGAACGGTATTTTTTTTTACATTTTTCATCAAAAGTCGAAAACTGTGAGGCCTAAAAAAAAATAAAAAAATGTTTGAGAATGTGAAAATAGCGCTCTTTCTTATGATAGCCCACATGCCCTAGTAGCCCAACTTTGAACTTTTAAGACCCCCTTTCAGACCCTGTTGCAAAAAATATATATATATTTTTATTTCTTTCTTATTTGCAAAATAGTTGGTAAACGTCACCTAAACCTGTTCCAAATTTCAAGTTGATAGCATTAGTATCTAGTTCTTGAGATATCCAGCTGTGACAGACAGACAGACCGACAGACAGACTTAGTCACACCATAAGGGTTCCTTTTTTTCCATTTTGGTACGGAACCCTAAAAATGACTCAGAAATACTTTAGTTTCCAAATGAGTTCTGTCGCATCTGACATAGTACTTTCCACGCAGCCGTCTCATTCAAACAGACTTGCGAAATCGCCTATCTCCGCGAAACTGTTTTTTAAACAAAAATCCTATTACTTAAGGTTAATTTTAATTACCGAGATTAGTCTCAGTCCAAGTCAAAGGATTAGTCCTTAACTATTCATTTGAATAACTAATTATCTAATTATAGGTCTATATTTTTTTAAATATTTAAAAAAAAAAAATAACTTAACTTGTGTTTTATTTATTTAACCTTCATTTAAATTCAATAAGCGTGTCGGCATCGGTATCGGTATCACCGAGAGTTTTATAAGAGTATCGGTATCGTATTGGCAAAAAGGCGTATTGATGTATCCAAACATAACCACGCAATATCTACAGCAATTGGGACCTTACTCCATTGTAATAAGAGCCCTTGTTTACAGACGGGCACATGGTAAACACAAACTGTTCCGACACTCATCAGCGAAGAGATCTTTGCTGTAAAACGTCTGTGGAATACGACCATTTCCTCGACAGTGGTAAAAAGTGAGTATAAATTTTTCAAACTTTTAGTTTCAGTTGCGGTATTTTGACTCTTATTTTAAGGGCCACAAGACTTAATTAATCTAGAGATAAAAACTAAAATAAAAATTTCAAGTGCTATTGTAATTTTATTTAGATATTATATTTTCACTTAAATTCTTTGGGAGATAAGGGCTATTATTCTGGGTTGGAATTGGAGATACATTTATTTATCGTAAACAAATTCGAGAAAACCACCTATCACTTCGTCAAGACAACGGGCACTCAACAAAAATATTAGAACATTGGTACGACGCGACCTCCGACACTCCAGTAAACGCTAAAAAAAGCGATTGAGCAAAATTGGTGGTCGGAAATTCACTCTCTTGGGAGGAGCCACACCTGACGAAGTTGACCAAATCTAGTGGGTCGTTTCGAAGCCGGTGATCCTTTCGGAAGTCGAAAACTTCTACGGCCATATAAACTTTCGATCACGTTTTCATCATCATCATCATCAGCCTATAGCAGTCCGCTGCGTGACATAGGCCTCTCCTATTGCACGCCATTCAGCTCGATTTCCGGCAATTCTCATTCAGCTACTACCAGCCACCCTACGAAGATCTTCGCTCCACCTAGCCTGAGGGCATCCTACCTTGCGTTTGCCGATTCACGGTCTCCACTCAAGAACTCGTCTACACCAACGGTCTTCTTCCCTTCCCTCACTCACAAACGCACGAGGAACAAAATGCTTTGAGATAGATAGGTCACAATCTGCAACATGTTTGGATACGAAATTAATTTATATTTCAACTACAACCAAACCCAATTCTAGTGTTTCCATCTGGATCATCATGGCATCTAAAAATCCACTGTAAAATGTGCCATATTTTTATAGGTACCATAGCACCAGGTTCTTAATGTTTTCCCAGCAGTATTTTTCATTTATATTATTTAAGGCCGCAATGTAAAGCATAACATAATCAGCCTATAACATTCCCACTGCTGGGACACAGGCCTCCTCTCGGTGAGAGAGAGAGTGGGCCGTAATCTACCACGCGGTGTCAGTCCGGGTTGGTAGATGTCACATGTCTTCGAATTTTCGGTTTTAGGACATGCCGGTTTCCTCACGATGTTTTCCTTCACCGTTTTGAGAGCAGTGGTGATGAAATAATTTACACAAAGTACCTGTCAGGGTCCGAAACCTACAACTCGCTGCCGTTACCACTGGGCCACCACTGCTCTTCAATGTAAAGCAATTCCATGAAATGTATAGACTGTATACCTAAGCAGTAGTTATGGGTGGACATGGAAATAATATAGCAGAGAGTATTCGTTCGGCTGAGCTCGGTTAATCATGTCAGTAAATTGCACGCACCGCAACGCTAATTATTGGCACCCGAAGCAAAATTCCTGTTCATACGACTTTATAAGCACCCTGTACTCGCAATTATTTCCTTCAGTCATTCTGGATGCAGCTGGTTAATTCGCGTTTTCGTGTAGATACTCGTACTCGTTTGACGATCGCTTAAATTAACGGTTAAGTAAAAGGCGTCAATAATGGAACCAATTTTTCGTTCATCGTCGTATTTATTTTTAAACTTGCGTAATGATCGTTTTCATAATCTTTACTATACTGATGGTCTTCAATGCGTTTTTGTCAAAAAGTACTTAACTAGGATTTTAACAGAGTTCTTTTTTAACTGTCGGAAACGTAGTGGTGTTATAAGTTTAACGCGTGTATCTGTGTATCTGTCTGTGGCATCGTAGCTCCCAAACGACTGCACCGATTCAGTTTTTTTTTTTTTGTTTTATTTGAAAGGTGACTTGAGCGAGACTGTTCTTAACTAGTATTCAAGAAAATATATTCGTGAGATAAAAATACTACTTATATAAAATAAGAATATAAAGTTTTCAAACTATTTTTTTGTGTCGGAGGTTTTTTAAATTTTTAATTTAACTTATTGTTTGAAACAGGTGGTTTTGCCATTTCGACGATGACAACTACGTGAACGTGCCCCGTTTGGTCACCATTCTGCAGAGGTACAACCATCAGCAAGACTGGTACCTGGGACGACCATCTGTCAAGCTGTCAGTGAACTTATTGGTCAAGCCTTTGGAAAGGGTAAAACAAATACAATTTACCATCTGACATAATTATTATAAATGGGACGGCTTTTAACGGAAATGATTTAAAAAGTCTGTTCAAAGTTTAATTTGTTCCAGTTAATGTACTCATTTTGGTTCGCCACGGGCGGTGCCGGATTTTGCATAAGCAGAAGTTTGGCTTTCAAAATGATACCTGTTGCAAGGCGAGTGCTTCAAAATTACTAATTAAAACGTTATAACTCAAATGAAACAAAGATCAAATTGATCAAATTAACATATGTAATTGATATAAGCCAAATGGCTGATATCGATTTAAGTTCAAATCTTTTGTCAGAAATGTTCCATTTTCTATATTTAATATCATTATCGCTGAGATGTCATACCATTTTTTTTTTTAGCAGAGGGGGCAGATTCATAAGTGTCTGTGAAGGTATACACCATGCAGATGACGTCACCATGGGATTTATAATACGTGAGAATTGTTTGTTGATAATTTTGCTTTTTCAAGGTAATATTGCTTTGAATGATAATAAAAGCCTCACTTCATTGGTTTGCAGAGCACGTGGTGAATAACAACTTAACAGTAGTGCCAGAGTTCCATTCTCATTTGGAGCAATTGAAATTTTTGCCGATCGAAACGTTTCGAGATCAAATCTCCTTCAGCTACTCGGGACTGAAAATTAAAAAGAACATGAATATCATTACTATGCCAGGATTTGACATGAGATATGATCCTACTAGGTAAGAGATATTTGCCGTACATAATTTTTTTTTTTTTGAGCTTGGATTGTTTATCTTGCGCTTCTTTTATCAGCCTAAGTTGAATCGAGATTGTTTGGCTCTTGCAGCTTTAACTACCTATATACAATTAGGACTGAAACTGAACTTTTGTTTTACAGTTCTAAATAATGACATATCACAATTCACAATATTAGATATTATCATGTGTGTGTTTGTTTAGTCCTTCGACAAAGACATTCTGGGATAAAGAAGAAGAATGTAGTAAAATGACACAATTTGTTGATACCACCCTTTTTGTTGCAGATTCCTGTCGCTGCACTGTTTCTTGTTTCCTCACTTTAAGTTCTGTCCTAGACACGTTCATTAAATCTTCCTTAAAATGCAAAATTGCAATGGAAAGTCCAATATTCTTACTGTTGGGGTTTTCTCGTCGCTGACGGATACTCCGTATATGAAAACTGTCGGAGTGCTCTAATTTTGCTACTTCGACCAATTTCGACGTAGCGCTCGCTCAGCCCGCGCGTAGTTGGTCGCAGATCTAACCTAACCTAACCTAACCTGTTTGGTCGGAGTGCCCTAATACTTATATTCCTAGTAAGATTGAGTCCCTTGAGCTTAAGATTGAGAACTAGATTACCTACGGCAGATAGATATATCTCTAGGGATATAACTATATCACGGCTACAATCATCTTTCGACATAAAGTGATAACTCAGATAATCTTCTTACCTGTTGGGAAGACCGATGCACCTAGGGTGAGCAAGCGATACCCAGATAATCTTCTCATCTGTTGGACGAAGTGATTCACCTGAAGGCCAATTATCGTACCTAAAAACGTTCAAATTCAAGTTCGAATCTCATGACAGCAACATTGAAATGTCAAAAATGTAGATGAGACTGAGACTGACTGACTGATGTAGATTGAGACTGAGATGAGATTGCGAATGTTGTTAAAAATACGGGAATTGCTCCTCTGGTGTTTTGAAGACATACCCATTTTTTTTTCTTATTCTTTAATGTACAATTTTAAAATTTTAAAATTTTAATACAACTGGGGTATCCAATTGATGCAGCCCACTGTACATAGAATTAAGACATTCTTAGTTCAGGATGGCCGCAGTGTTAAGAAATTGCTAATTCTGCCTCAATTCATAGCTATACTTAGTAATTATGTATGAATTAAACATAAATGTATTATATTATCAAGACTGAATGTGATATAAGTTAACGAGAATTAATTTTGTATCTTACTGAGAGTTAATTTTAGCTACTTAATAAGAGTCAGTTATAAATAACTTACGAAGGCCTTCAACGCACTACCGCTAGACGCAATGCGGTGCGCCGTATCGGCTCGATTCTATTGCGGTCTGCCGCAACGGTGAGTGCTTCTTGAAAATATTGCACAAGATGGACGTTGAAAAAGTTGCTGCAGTTATTTATTTATATTATCGTGGAAAACGTCTTCGTAAAAATTAAAATTAAAATTTTGGATACAACGTTTGCTTTCATTTGCTTTTTGCTTCTATTTCTATCCACATAATCAGCGTATTTGCTATTTTCCATCAGAGGATGTTCTTTAACTTCTAAAATTAACTTCTCTATATCGAAATCCAATGACGAGAACCGTGCGCGCGACTCACGAATGAACTATTGCCACAGATTATTACAGATGGGACACTCCGCAGTTTAGGTACGAAGCAAGTACACAAGTGAACAAGTATGCGGCGGGCTCATCTCACTGGATCCCATGGAAATCGAGGGAAACCCTCCAATTTTATAGGCACACCTATAGAGATTTGGGTATTTTTTATAGTAACTTGTGCATTTGCTCTCGAAAAGCACCATTTGGTGAAGTGGAACTGATGATGAAGACCACATATTATGGCCATCGGAACTACTCAATAATAAGAATTCCACGGGTTGCGATTCGATTACCAATGTATGCTCGTCCGTCACAATTCATATGGTGAAGCTCAACTCAGCTCCAGTTCTCCTGGTTCTTAATAAGAGAACTCTTCAACACTGCATCGGGAAAAGTAATATTTTGTAAAAGATGATGAGCAATTGACAATAGGCTATTGTAACTTACCTATATAAATTACAAACTGACCCACTAAAAATTGAAAAATAAAAACTTTTTAACAAAAAAAAAAAGAAAAAAACAACCGACTTTCAAGAAAAAAACTGCAAATTGAAAAATAACTTTAATTTCGAAAGTCTGTGGCAAAAAACTTAAATACAGATACAAAGTCTCCGACTTCCGAAATTGAAGTTATTTTTCACTTTGCAGTTTTTTTTTTTTTGGAAGTTGGTTGTTTTTTTTTTTTGTAAAAATTGTGCAAAATGAGTCTTTTTTATCATTTTCGCCTTTTTACTTCAAAATTCCGGTATTTTACTTTTTACCAAAAAAAACGTAGTTCAAATTCTTAAAATATACTTAAATTAAGTTTTCATAAACAATTCAAAATGTTCTCAGCTTGCGCCTTCGGGAACTTCGCGCGTTTACAACGTCTGTCGGGTCAGGTAGTATAATATAGATGGCGCTAGTGCCTCGACGCCTAACATCAGCTCCGCGTATTTTAATTCCTAAAAATACTTAAAACAAAGCCAAAAATAAATAGTAAAGTGGAATTATAATAGCATAATAACGAAGTGCTAGCGATATATTGTTGGTGTTTTCGAGTATTTGTTGAACAACCGATTCGATTTGGATGCTTTCTTTTTCATAAAACTGTTATTATTGTTTTATATTTCTCCCCAATTCGAGCTCATTTACCTTTAACTACCTATTTTATAATACTCTTTAAGAATTTCACCCTGAAGTTCCATCCCAAATAACGGGACCTGATACTTACATAGTAATTAAGCGCCTGATAGAAATATTAAGGCAAACTTACTGTTACGACGTTGCCTTAAAGGGTTTCAAAGGAACTTTAGTAACACAAGAAGTGGTCAAAACAGGTTGTAGATAGGTTGAACAGTTTACAAAGCTTTAGTTCTCGTAAACAGGGATAAATTTGCTTTTATGTGGATGCTAATATTTGTCTTCCAGGCCTTTTTGTTGAAAGCAGGACAGGCTTCAGACTGGACTAGTTTAGTATTGAAACTGCAAATTGCAGCCCGTGTGTGTGTAGTGAACTGTATGCTGTATTATTTGATTTGTTATAAATCAATGGCTGTGTTTTAATTTATTATCACATTATATCGTCACTAGTTTAGTATTGAAGCTGTAAATTGCAGCCCGCATGTGTGTAGTGAACTGTGTGCTGTATTATTTGATTTGTTATAAATCAATGGCTGGGTTTTAATTTATTATCACATCATAGCAAGTAAATTCTTGTCATATTACGCACCACTGATAAGATTCGATTAACACTGCTACTATAACACATCAAATAAATTGACCCAACATTATTGGATATTTCAGCATTTCATAGTACTCGTAGCTAACAAATAGTTGATATTTTTACTTCGGTTTCATTCTGTTCTGTTTCGGTTAAAACACTAGGCTCAGTAAATAAGATTTAAAAAACTGAAGTGAGAATCGAATTTCGTGGCTGAAGGTACTCTGGACTGGTAGCTGGTAGGTACTCGTACGAGACGGTGAAAACGTTGCGGTAAAATAAAATAGCATTTTAACGTGAAAAAAGTAGCGACAGCCTAGCTTACCTTATTTTAAAGAGAAAAGGAAGAAGGATTAAGAAAGTAGGTACTTATCTAAGTACCCATGTCCAAAGGATTCCCTACCCCCGGGGCCAGGTTTACTGGTACTCTTCCTTATGTTTACAGGGATTCTTCTTTATGTTTCCAGGAACTCTTCATTAAGCTTAACTTAGTTTTGGTTCTTGCGAGTATGATCTTCGTGGTCTTGATTTGTTAACGCCATTCCAAATCCTCTGGCTAAGGGTCGCCATGTAATAGGTTGATAGAGGAGCTCTCGAAGACAAGAGAAACTCAGCGTGAAGTGTTGAGTAAGTTTATATTTCGGTAGTCTCCATAGCAAAGCCAAATGTCTAATGCATTACAATGTTTTTTCACTGTTAGCTAATGACCCAAATTCATACGTGTTACTGCGTATTAGTAAATGTAGCAGAGGAGCTCGTGGCTAAGTAATAACAGCCACACGGGGCGATCAATCAGGTTAAGCTGCGGTTGCCTGGGTTGGTCAGTGAATGGGTGACCATCTTTACATACCGAGACTCCTCCGTGCCTCGGAAAGCACGTTAAGTCGTTGGTCCCGGCTGTCTTTCGTGGATCTTTGACAGTCGTTACGGGTCGTCAGAAGCCCGAAAGTCTGACAACCAGTCTTACCAAGGGGTATCGTATTACCCAGTTACTGGGTTGTGGAGGTCAGACAGGCAGTCACTCCATGTAAAATACTGGTATTCAGCTGCATCCGGTTAGAGTGAAAGCCGACCCCAACATAGTTGGGAAAAGGCTAGGCAGATTGTATTAGTAAATGCAGCAGTGCAACATTGAATTATGACAACATGCTTAATTCCGCAGTAGATTATGTGTGAGACTATTGATAATTATTTTTCCTTCTTCTTGCCTTTATTTAAAGGTTTATGTTACTTACAAGGAAGTAGTTGCAAGTGCCACTTTTCTAAGCAGGGATCTACTTAAGCAATAGCTTGGACTTGGAACTTGTAACTTATACACCACAAAATGGTCCTAAATAGACTTGAAGTGGTTCGGATGGCGGTCGTTTGTTGCTATTATCCGCAGCCAAAGCCCAGCAAGCCTACATTGCAATGGCTGCAGTATATAACCTTGTTGACACCAACTAGATATTAGCATAGATATGAACCATTGCGCCGCGTTTCATAATAAATGGTTAAGGAGTGGCTTTAGTGGGCCCTTCTAAATTCTCTGTTTAATTGACATTAGGTAGATATTAATCAGTGTGGGCGTATGATTTAGATAAATCTGGCGAATACCTTTATGTTATTAAAATTACTTATACAAGATTGAGTATGGTTTTGAGTTGACCGAATGGTGGGAGAAGGTGAGTGGGGTTGACGATAGCGTCTTACTTGCTACAAACACCTGGACACGCATGAATCGGTGATGAATGCTAGGAAAGAGGCATTACACCCACCAGTACCTACACGGAGAGTATTACAATGCGATTCAACTAAGAATAGGAACTGTACGGTTCACGTACAATGTATTAAACTGCAAAAAAGAAAAAACTATTTCACTTCGAGGAAGTGTCAAATTAATGCTGAATATCAAGATCAAGATACAGACTTGAATACCTAATGTTTACTTCCTTATTTTTACTTTATTTCTTTTATAATTATGCCTCTTGTATTTTTCTTTTACATTTTTCCACTTTATGTACTGGATGCTCATGACGCTTTTGCCCTCGGGAGCATGTACGGTTCACGTACAATGTATTAAACTGCATACGCAGCAAGCAACCTACTTACTTCATTCTCTTATTAATAGCGTTAAACATATTTTAAGTTAGTTGACAAATTACTACTAACGCGAGCGCTGCGGATTAGCATCCAATCTTTACTTGTAAATCGGGCTACTTAATAAACGATCAAGTGTTACTAAATCCGTGGTTTCCCTCAACTCACCTAAACTGACTTTAACTATTTCAAGTGAGCGAACTATAACTTATTGTACAAGTGTAAGGTGCCTACTACTTCCGGACCTTACAGGAACGTCAATGACCTCTAACTGTCAACTGAAACTTGAAATATACGGCTTGCAAGATTTTGTAGTGTTATCCTTATCCATTTTAGTTCAGTTTTTGGAATTTGTTTTTTGTTAAAATATGTCACTG
This sequence comes from Cosmia trapezina, assembly GCA_905163495.3. NCBI lineage: Eukaryota > Metazoa > Arthropoda > Insecta > Lepidoptera > Noctuidae > Cosmia > Cosmia trapezina. The sequence continues at coordinate 7,659,176 of LR991028.1, forward strand.
ACTTTGCAAATGTGTAAACGAGGTGCTGTTTTGCTAAATCTTCCAGTGGCGGATTTACCAGTAGGCTCAGTAGGCTGGAGCCTAGGCCGGCAGATTTTAGGGGGCGGCAAATTTGGCCCAAATTTTATTTTTAATCTTACAGAAATTAAAAATTGCAAATGTGTAAACGAGGTGCTGTTTTGCTAAATCTTTCTTCACAATATGGCGCAAGGGCATTCCTATTCTTAGTTGAAACGCATTGTACTAATGATAATTACCAATTTTCTTTGAGCGCAAACTGTACGAGAGTTTATCTAAGTACCTATCTATTAAATTAATAAGCATGTGACGCACGTAGACGAAACACTAATTAATCACAATTTATGTAGGTTAAGGTTTGTTCTTTACTCTTGAAGTCTAACAAAGTTTGCGTTGCTTAGAGCTATTGTGAGTAAAACAAAGCTTTTATCGTTAACGTGACCAGTAAAAGCTTGCCACTGTTTACACTTAGGTACACCCTGTTTATACAGGGTGTAAGTGTAAACAGTGGCAATATTTTAAGGAATCATTGTACTCATCATTACGAACAATTTTTACTATGGGACCAACCCTGTAATCGCGAAAAAAATCTGCTGTTCCCTACATTTTGACAAATTATGCGAACATAAATGTACTGAACAGCTGATTTTTTTTCCGCAATTTCAGGTTTGGTCCCATAGTAAAAATTGTTCATAATGATGAGTACAATGACCCCTTAAAACATTGCCACTGTGTTCACTTACACCCTTTAGAGATAGAGTAACTAGTTAACTCCAATCTACGTTCGTTTTCTTCTTAAAAATACTTTTACAGCAGATTCCTGGCGTTAGCCCGGACAAGTGGGTAAGGAATTTTTCGTGCCAGGGCTCTCATTAAGGCTTTTTGTGAGAAAACCGCAGCTGTTTTTTTGTTTATAACTTCAGATAGTAATGTAGCTGTAGATACTTGGGTTTTTAAGATTCAATTATCTGCTATGTCTGGATTGTATTTTTGGTTACTGCAAACATTATCAGGTAACATAATTGTCACAATTTAGTTGAATAATAGCATCATTCATCATCTGTACCTTCTTATAATAGGTATAATTAGATAGTGCAATCCACGAAGACGCGCCCCACTACTTCTCATAACCGTTGCACACATCCATACTTCCATACTAATATTATAGCATCCTGGGAAACGACATAGGATACTATTTTTTTTAAATAATACTACGGGGTGTGATATTGGGGATGAAAGTTTGTAAGGGAAACCCAATATTTCTTAAGTTAGGGATAACAAATTTATGCTATTGGTAAGAAATTAAGAAATATGCGGTTCAGTGTTTTTTAAAAATTCATCCCCTAAGTGGGTAAAATAGGCGTTTATTTTAAAATTTACTAAACTGCACGGATTTCGATAAAATTTGGCTAGGCTATAGATAGCATCCTGGGAAAGGATATGGGCTACTTTTTGTCTAAAAACATAATCCTACAAGGGGTGATTTAAGGGATCAAAGTTTGTATGGGAAACCCAGCATTTCTTAAGTTATGAATATGCCCTATGTTTTCCACATGAACGTTCCCATCCCATGTGATATTTTTCGACATCCACGCGGGCGAAGCCGCGGGCAAAAGCTAGTATACTATAAATGGTTAGGAGGAGTAGTGGGGCGCGTCTTCGTGGATTGCACTATCCATACCTATGTAAGTTTAGTTAATTTTGTAGATTATCCTAAAGCTAAAATAACTAGTGCCAATAGCCACTGCTCCAACAACCATCCACACTTCTATTAAGCCATTATTTCGAAAAGCAAATTGGAATGAAGGAGCAGAGAACAAAAAGATTACCAAAGATATCGAGTCTCCATCATTCATAGGTACCAACATCTTGCCGACAGCCGACTTTAAAATCTAAGATCAACACAGATCTTATCAGCGATTCTTCTAATAATATTAATTGTTTCAACTCGAAACTTTCCAAAGGAGCTTGGGCGATTATTCATACAGTCGTAACATGGTCCGTGGCACCAGATCTTCAATGTTATCTCGTGTCGATCTAGTCAGCTTGCATGACTATCGCTCTTCGTTCGTGTGTATCGGTAGTGTAGATCCGTTTGCTTCACTCCGTTGACAAATAGTCTTGTTGCTTTATCATTAATCACAATCAGTGTGGACTGTGGAAGGCATTCGCGGTTCATGCTGCAGATATACCTATTTTGTGGGTAAAAATTTCGAAACGATTATGCATTAGGCTTACAACGCTCTGTGCGTTCAGTATAACAAAGGGCTGAGGGTGTTGTTGGGGCTGCCACGATTTTGCAGCGCATCAGGGATGTTTGCGGAAGCGAGGCTAGACGACTTCTATGCCGTCATGCGCAAGCAATGTGCATCTATGCTGCGGCGTTTCAAAGGTAGTCCTAACAACATCCTTGCTACACTGGCGGATAAAATAGATGGGCCGTTTATCAGGCACTGGGTGGGTAGACATTGCGCACAGATGTCTATGTCGGCAATTACCTAAGTAACTTATATTTTAAATACTTACTTCTTTTTTTTACTAAAAATTTTATCACTTTATGGATTTATGGTCTGGAATAAAGAATTTGAATTAACAAAGTTTATTTTGATGTCTAGTCTGTTGAAAAGTCCCGCGCGGAAGTGGATAGAATTTTTGTTTTGAGAAAAAGTTGCATTCCTGTGATAACCAGATTTGTTTCTATCTTTACCCTCTGTATATAGGTCTTGGGTTGCATATTATACGGTTAGTAAGGTTTAAGCCCTAATGATTTGCAGTGTTGAGTTAAATATCTAGATTATTCATATGCGTGTGGTGTGAGGGCCACTTTATTGAAACTCTTTGAAAATATGCTTAGGATTTAGTGAACATTCCCAAACAATTGTGAAAGTTGGAATCAGATTTTGTGAAAGTCAACTTTGCGAGATATGGACTGTAAAGTGGGGCCCTCAGTTCTCACATAGAGGATTGGGGGCCCGCCTGTACCTGACAAACTATGGACACTACAGATAAAGTCTTTATGCCAAAATCTAAGCTTATACCAAACAAAATTTGTGAAAACAAGATATTATCGCAAAACACTGTCCTACTTGGTATATCTTCGTTCAAAATGGGCCCTCAATCCTCACACACGTAAAAGTTTATCACGCAAATACAATGAAACCATTAACTTATAGCTATTGTTTGTAATCCTATAAGATACTAAATAAATTGTGAAAATTTGTGAAAGCAAGAGCAGGTCACCATTTCTTGTTGTTTGAAAGTTATGACCTTGACAAAATCCGGGCCCTCAATCCTCCATTTATTTTGTTTTCCGTTTGAATACGCTTATCGTATGAAAGATTAGACAAATACAAAATAGTCTCTTTTTGTGAAAAAAATTGTGCAACAAATTGATGTTATTTGTTACTAATAAGAATAACGATTAAACTAAAAATCTTAATAGATACCGAAATCAACTATTTTTGAAGTGTGTAGCAGGGTAGGGTGACAATACTTTCATTTTAATACCTGGATTGGTACAAACGGCACAATCAGATGGCCTGCGAGATCGCCAGATCTCACCCCATTAGATTTTTTTTTGTGGGAATATGTAAAAAATCAAATTTACATGAAATCTTATGATATATAATATATATATATAAATCTTATCGATACTGGTGATGAGACGTGGGATTTCGAGTTTGACATGCAAACTAGTCAACAAGCTTCGGAGTGGCGCCATCCAACTGAACCGAAACCGAAAAAACCACGCCAAAGTCGATCAAAAGACAAAGTCATGTTGACCGTTTTCATTGCTTATCGCAGTGTTGTGCATTCGGATTTTTTGTTGGAAGGTCAAACAGTAAATAAAGAATATTATTTGAGCGTTATGCGGCGTTTAAGACAGCAAATTCTACGAAAAAGGCCAGATTTGTGGAAAGAAAATTCTTGGATTTTGCACCACGATAATGCGCCTTCGCACAAGGCCATTGGTGAACGAATTTTTGACCAAAAACTCAACAAATACCATCGAGCAAATACCTTATCCACCAGATAACTGACCCCTATAGCCACACCCGCAGATAGCCGACTTCTTTCTTTTTCCTAAACTCAAATTACCACTTCGTGGCACTCGTTTTGTTCGGTAGAACACATAAATAAAGGAGAATTCGCGGTGAGAACTGAACTCAATTCCGGAAAAAGCGTTTAAGAGCCATTTCACAAAATTTTAATATTGCAGTCGTAGTAAAATAATGCGTTCACGATACGTGAGCTCGGACATCAGGAGGCGGGAAAAAATGACACAGGTCCTTCCTCGATGGCCACTCGCGCTGTAATAATCGGTGTCCGCTTATGCAACGTAATTTATTCTAATTTAGAGTGATGTTAATAACGTTATTATGTCTAAATAAATGAAGGGATTTTAATAAAACTTTAGAATTAGTTTTGTACAACATAGTTTATTTTGACATGTTTTTTTATATGTAATTACGCGTTATTCAAACCAAAAAATCGTGATTAAATAGCGGTATAAAACGTAAAAATTGCCCCGAGACTTTATTTTTTTTACTAATTAATGTTATTAATAATCGATATTCAAGTACATTAAAAGTCAACAAAATTATAGGTATTTCTGATGCTTTATGTATTTTTAAAAGTAAAATTTATGAATGTTAATGATAGATTTATGAGTCTGAAATTGACTCTGCGATGATTTTTCTGCAAACTAGTTGTGGGAGATTAATCGCCACAAAGTAAACAAATAAGTTATTGTAAATGTGTTACAATAAGATTCAATACGAAAGATTGGTCTTTCTTTTAAATGTATTCAACAATGTCAGAGTTTTACCTAAGATGGTAAATTAGGCGACTAAATTTAAACTTTAGCGAGCGTGACGTACGCTCCCGCGTTAGTTTGTCCACTGGCGGGCTAGTGCGGGGGCGCGGGCGGGGGTGTATACTCCCGTTGCCGCGCTTAAGTGCACGTTCACACACATTATATAAGGCCGCGTTACGTAGGTAATTAATTATTTTTATTGTTAAAATTATGTAAATACATAATTATTAATGTCGCGAATCATATTTTGACTAAGATACAACCTTACACTGACCTTAACGTGTTACCACGAGTGCCCAAAAATAGTTTTGTTTTTTTTATTAGGGTTTTAGGATTTTTTTTTTTTATCTAGTAATTTATAAATAGTGAATAAAAAGTTTAATTTTCACATTTGTTGTTTTAATGCTTGTAACATCTCCATTCTAGCCTGTTACTTCTTGTAATACACATGTGGCGGCATCTACATCGCCACATACGAACTACGCATCACAAGGACATGACGTCCCGCAACCTGCATCGCGCAATGAGAGTTTACCGCGCGACTAGCATATAGGTATACAACAACCCCACATTAACCGTGGGGCAGTTGCCCACCAGAGACAACACCCATCTGATCGGAGGGTCCTCCCTTTTCAATAAAGGATGAGTGAACTTTACACCCTGTTCCTCATGACTCTATACACACAATACGTATGGACGGTAAAGATTTTGATTTTAAAGTGAAAGCTATACCTGCTCTAAGAGATACACTGATCAATTAATAGTTGACACTTTTTTAATTCACACAGCCGAATGACGTCATAAAATGGCGGCTACTATTTCATGGTTTGAGAAAACATTAAAAAAACCTGAAAACTTTGAATTTAATTTTAAAATTTATATTGTTATTGAACTAAAACTAATATTTTCCGACTGCTTTTTGCCTAATCTATCTAAATAATATATTTAAAGATTTTTTCTCATATAGAGTAAAATACCGTATCGTGGTCACCCTATTTCCTAATTCAGGGAACAAAAATAAAACTCGATTTTTATTTACAATAAAGGGTCTTTTAATTGTTTTCTAGTATCGAATTTGTTGCACAATTTTTTTCACAAAAAGAGACTATTTTGTATTTGTCTAATCTTTCATACGATAAGCGTATTCAAACGGAAAACAAAATAAATGGAGGATTGAGGGCCCGGATTTTGTCAAGGTCATAACTTTCAAACAACAAGAAATGGTGACCTGCTCTTGCTTTCACAAATTTTCACAATTTATTTAGTATCTTATAGGATTACAAACAATAGCTATAAGTTAATGGTTTCATTGTATTTGCGTGATAAACTTTTACGTGTGTGAGGATTGAGGGCCCATTTTGAACGAAGATATACCAAGTAGGACAGTGTTTTGCGATAATATCTTGTTTTCACAAATTTTGTTTGGTATAAGCTTAGATTTTGGCATAAAGACTTTATCTGTAGTGTCCATAGTTTGTCAGGTACAGGCGGGCCCTCAATCCTCTATGTGAGAACTGAGGGCCCCACTTTACAGTCCATATCTCGCAAAGTGGACTTTCACAAAATCTGATTCCAACTTTCACAATTGTTTGGGAATGTCACTAAATCCTAAGCATATTTTCAAAGAGTTTCAATAAAGTGGCCCTCACACCACACGCATATGATTATTCGACTAAACAGTTGATTGATTTACCATTTGGTGCTAAGAAATGAACTCAAGAAGAAATAATACGCAGTTAGTTTCCGGGAAACGAAAATACAACTTGTGCATCTACGTCTGTAAATTGCCAAAGTTTGCATGAGTTTCATGCTTCCAGCAACTAAGTTCTGTTAGTTATAATGTACTCATACACAGATAATTAGGTATACTTTACACAAACATTGGATTGTTCTATTATTACTTCAATAAGTCTACTTCAGCCTTCTTAATCTCTGCAACCAGAATAGAAAGTTGGTAATGTAGTCAGGGAAATTAATTACTAAGCAGATGCTGTCTACCGATTTAAATTGTCCGTATATTCAAATAACTGTCATTATTTGACAGTTGTATGAAATGGCTTTAATAGCACGGCAAATTGACGTATATGGTGTAAATTTTCTTAACAATTAATTTCCCTGACTGCTCTTGAATTGCTTACTGAACATGACTAAGGTCCGTATTACAGAAGGAAACTCAAGCACTGATCTTTGTTTAAATTTAGTTTAAAACTAGTTTCAACCAATCAAATGGCCTGAATCTAGTTTTAAGTAATGCTTGAGTATTGAGTGACGTTCTGTAATACAGACCTAAGAATGCTAAGTACTTTACCTACACAACACAAAGGGGAAGCGCTAAGGTAGCCTGCGAAATGAAAATTTTTCTTATCTACGTTTTTAGCAATTTACAGGTTAGTATCAGGGTTTGTTGATCTGAATATGATTCGCGTCCGTAACAAATCTGTTTAAATAGAATTATAATCATTAAAATCATCAATACTTACAATTCTTTAAGTTCAAATTATCACCCTATTGAATAACTATTTCATGAAATCATGACATTTGGAGTTGTATTACTCTAATGACTATAATAATAATTATGTAAATACATAAAGTTACGGTTGTGAATTACATTTTAATCAGCATACACCCAGACACAGAGCTACAAACTGCAAAAAAACGCAATAAAAGAATTTCGCGAGCTAGCACTGCACCTTAAAAGACCCGTACTTACGTAGGATTGAAATTGAAACCACCCAACGTCATCATCATCACTTATTTATTTATTAAATCAGCCTTAAAACATGGTTTTGGGTAAGCAAAAAACTGTAAAACGCAAAATAAACTCGCCTTAACCTAACCATATAGCCATAACCTTATCATAACCTCTTCTTTCAGTTAAAAAAGAAATTCTTGTTGGAGCTTTTTTTGCCTATTCACAAACCTCCACTGCACCAAAATAGTTATAACAAATCTTCCCACATTTTCATAACAATTTATTCCATTATCGAGTCTGAAATCTCAGGGCATTTTCTTTAACCCAGCTGTTGCGAAGCTCATACCGTTTACAAGGTGCTACAGATGTGTGCAACCCAAAGCAATTGTCCCAGCCAAGTGTTTCCAGCTTCCGCGCCCCACCTTTGTGAACTGTCACCTACATCCTACAATAGGAGAAATGAAAGGACATTGTTTAAGTTATTTATTTTCCGTAAGTTTTAGATCTTGGTGTGATAAGAATGGACTGGTACCGAGTACGTGTAGGTAATGTGAATAAATGTGAGTAACTGTGGATTAAAGTTGCTGTCCTGCAACTGGCTCAGGTCAAGTAGGGGATCACTATTTGCTTATGTGGGAGTAACTTTAGGATTGAATTGGAGTCTTGCAACTGATCTACATGGTGTATCAGAAAGGTGTGGTGCAGAGCATCAAACTGAACAATTTTCTCGATGGGACCAACATCGAAATCGCGAAAAAATTAGTAGCCGTCCCATACATTTGGGTTGAGTAGGTAGGTATTGAAGTTTTGAATGGGACAGCTGATCATTTTTTCGCGATTTCGATGTTGGTCCCATGAAGAAAGTTGTTCAGTTTGATGGCCTGTACCACGCCTTTCTCATACAACCTGTATGTCAAGACGTGGTTCGCTATTGACTGATGGAGATCAAGAATGGACTCTTTGATAAATTCAGTCTAATAAATAGTCTGCTCAAGTCTTCAATAGTTCAGATTTAGCGACAAACGACATTGTTATATTTTAAATAGAACATTTAGATTTTATTCGGTGCACACAAAAGACACAGCACAACACACAAAAGTACATTTTTTTTTTTCATTTACTTGAATTAAAAAAATAAAATAAAAACAACACACGACACAACACCACAACAACAAACACATCAACATCAACAACATCATCAACATTACAACATTTCAATAAAACAACTTACCAGCTGGACATACACAGGTCTACAAATAGCAACATAAACGTTTTTGACTTCCGAATTTTACCTGCAGTTTTTCCTTTACAAGACCGTCGGCTGATCCAAACGCCTGAAAAGCTTTCACACTACGTTTGGCGATTCGTAGTCTCCACTCAAGTACTCGGACGTATGCCTCAACAGCACTTCAGTACACTTCAGCTTGCTAATTCTGCACAAATCCTGACCACTAGTGCACCAGTAAATACGTGAGTAAACTAAGAGGTTTATATTCTGTAGGTAGACCTACATCCCCGTAAGCGGGTTACCGCAAACATGGTTTAAATTGTGGCTGCAATATTAATAAATATGTTGTTTCATAAATACACTGTATTCAAACTGAAATCTAGTTTTTAATGTAGCTCATTTGAACTAGTCGAAAGCCTTTTAAACTACTGCGATTATAATTATTACTGCTAATTCTTAAGAACGTAGCAAAATTGAAATAAAAATTCTATACAAGAAAGGTTTAGGTAGTGAAAAAAAGGTAAACAATCTTGATGTGTCTTTTATCTTATTTTATTTTAAAACCTCGGTTTAAAAATAAAATGCAACTAAAAACCATTGTAAATACAACAATAATGATTACTAAATCAATTGAACCATTAATTTAAGCAGTAGTTTATTTGTTTAATATGCATTAATTGTCTAAAAAGTTGCATCAAGATTGTTTACCTTTATTTCACCACCTAAACCTTTCTGACATACATGAGTCGTAGTTTATCCCACAAAAAATATGTATTATGAATTTTATGATGCATCTTGGATTTTATTAATACCTAGCTAGTTTTGTATTATATATTTACCTCTAAACCTAAATTAAACTGCAGTAAGTAATGAACTCCTATAAATTATACATATACCTAGTCTATATACGGTAATGTAGTCTTGAAGTTCTTCGTCTTCTGATTTCGATTCCTTTTACGTTTTATATCGAACTTTTTGGTTTTATATTGATTTGTGAGACTTTGCGCTGGCAATCTTTTTTATGTCCCGTTTAGTAGAGTAGAGTTGACGATTTTTTACATTATTTTCTTTTCTCCAATATTCTACATTAGAACCTGGTTTATTTAACTAAGGATTGAAATTGGAGATTGTGTTTGAAGGAAATTGTAAAACTCGAAAAAACAACGTTTCCCGAGTTACTTTCACTCCATGTTATAGTTATGCATCAATGTATTGCCTGCCAAATGCCTGAAATAAAAGGATAACCACACTAACAAATTACAATACTTATCAACAAAAGACGCCTCAGTTAAAGCATTTTAATATGAATGTGCAACTCAGTAGAAGTTCGAAATACGCACATTGTTGAGCACGACAAATTGCACAGCATGTGTGTCGCTGTGTTACCAACTGCGACATAGAACGAACATAGCAACAATAGTATCTAGGTAAGTACTTGAAATTGTTGAGAAATAATTTTGCAGCAGTAGAAAATAGAGAAAATTGTTTACGGAAAATGGATAAGTAAGTACCTACTTATTAAAAAATTAAAATGTTTTATTTATATAGGAGAATATTACAAAACTCTAGATTGTATATTAAGAGGCCCACTTGCACAATAAGTCGGCGTGCGCACGAGCGTAATAAAATCGCGGCGGGATTTTATCGCGCACTGGATTTTCAACTCTCGTTGTTGAGCCGAGCGTTGAGAATCTAACCTAACCAAAACAGAGTGCATCCCAGCGCGACGAAAAACACACTGTTGGATTTTCAACTCCCGGCGCTAAGCAGAGTTGAAAATCCAGTGCGCGATAAAATCCCGCCGCGATTTTATTACGCTCGTGGAAACGGAGGTTAATCACTCAATGCGTTTAGCGTTGAAAATTTTGCTAGGACTTGGATTAGTTTAGGGGAAAAGTTAGTCAAGAGCGAATGGAAGGGTGGCCGTGTGCCATTTCATACAACTGCAAAGAATAACTAAGTACCAGTGATTTGAATAAAAGGACAATTTATGTTGGTAGTCAATTTGATGTTCATATTAATTTCTCTGAATATTGGTCTACCTAAGTGAAGTTTGCCACTGGGCCAAACTTCACTTAGGTAGACAATCTTCTGTTAGCACCGTTTTCGCTTGTCATGACGTTGCTGTTGAGCTAATGCTTTCATAGTAGGCGTTTGAAGCAGCTCCAAAAAAAAAAACTTTTTAAAAAACAACTGACCTAACAACGTTAATTACCTAATAACGTTAATTTCGGAAGTCGGTGTCTTCAGTTTTTTACTTTTTGATCTGGATTTCAGTATTTTGCCACCGACTTTCGAAATTTAAATTATTTCTCACTTTGTTTGTTTTTATAAGTATTGAAGGAAATGTGAAATATGTAAACAAAACTGTAAAAATACCACTCTATTTCTTTCTTCACTTTTCACTTAAAATTTAAATAATGCTACAACATAAGTGACTATTTCGCAAATGTTTCAACAACGCCCTGTCAACGTCATGCAGGCGCCCAAAGAAGTCCTTGTGGCACTCTACCTCAGAACTCGTAATGCACATTTTATTTTGTTTGCATAAAATTTATCACGGCGTGCGTGTATGACCTGGGGGTCTACTCCCTAAGCACGAAGTCCGTAGTTTCGGCCTTTGATACGGGCGTTTCCTACTCCGTATCACCTGCGGACGTGTGATTGGTTCAGGCCCGAACGAAGTATGAATGGCAACACGACACGACAGTTGTCCCTACTTCCGATGTGTTTTAGCCCGTCCGAAAAATTTAACTTTTACACTTGTTTTGATGGATCGTTAAGTCAGACGGACGGATAAACTGACAGACTGATGAACGGCGGACTTAGGGAGTAGGCCCCCTGATGTGAACGTAAACGAGGCAAAAGGAGTATACAGGATGTAAGTGTAAACCACAGAACATCTTTATATGTTCTGTGGTGTAAACCTACATTTTAACGAATTATGCGAACATGCCTAAATGTACTGAACGGCTGATTTTTTTCCGCGATTTCAGGTTTGGTCCCATAGTAAAAGTTGTTCATAATGATGAGTACAATGACCAAAAGGTTGCCACTGTTTTACATTTACACCCTGTATAAGGATCGTAGCAGGTGGCGATGGCGTTATAAAGTTACTGCCTACCCCCATGGGGGAAGAAGGTGCGAGTTGTATGTATGTTTGTTAACACGCCACATCCAAATAGAGCTTCATTACATACTTGACTTCAGAATAACATAAGCTTGAACATACCGACTACCAATTATATTAATGAGCAGTTCGAACCAAACACCGATCACGTCACAGTCAATTGAACCGGTATCAATGTCCTAGACGACGGAGTTAATTCAGTTTGTATATCTTTGCATTAATCATTATTATGTTACGTTATAATAAATTACCTAAGCATGATACAATCAGTAGTCAATTAATCTGCATAGCCTTTTCCAACTATGTTGGGGTCGGCTTCCAGTCTAACTGGATGCAGCTGAATATCTTACCACCAGAACCCAGTAACTGGATAATACGATACCCCTTGGTAAGACAGTTGTCAGACTTTCGGGCTTCTGACGACCCGTAACGACTGCCAAAGATCCACGAATGACAGCCGGGACCAACGGCTTACCAACTGCTTTTCGAGGCACGGAGGAGTCTTGATATGTAAAGATGGTCACCATCCACTGACCAACCCCGGCAAGCGTAGCTTTGTTTGCGGACGCACGCGTTCCGGATTTCGGCTTGCTGCTGCGTCTGCGAATCGCATCACGGATGCGTCGGGTGCGTGACAGCCCCAACAGCCTCGTAGCTACTGTGGCCGGCAGAAGGGATGGCCAAATCATGTGTCACTGGATATCGGCTCACAGGCCGTCATTCAGAGATGAAAGGTGATTTTTATTGATAAGTTTTAATTATAGATAGTGTTTTAGTTAATAAGTGCCAAATTGTTGCTTGCATAATATGGATCTCCTGGTCTGAAAATAGAGATTTATTTATTTATTTATTTAACCTGGGCGGCAATTCTCGTATTTTTAACAACGTTCGCAATCTCATCTCAGTCTCAATCTGTCAAAAATTATATAGCGTTTACCTACATTTTTGACATTTGATTGACGCTGGTATGAGATTGTGAACGTTTTTAGGTACGAGAATTGGCCATCTGATGGATCGACCCGTGCGACTGTTATTACTTAGCCACGAGCTGATACAATCAGTAGGTAAACCCATTATACCTAACCCCTAGAAAAATCTTAAATGAATCCCAGAAGTTTGTTTTTCGAATACCAATTTCTTACTATGAAACAAAACGTTTCTCGACGCTTATACCAGCACCCTAATTGCGTAACACACTTTCAATCGGAATCCAAGTGTTTGACGGAAATACATAATCTATTGCTTCATACGTTTGAAAAATTCGTCTGCTCAGCAACGTACCTAAACGCAACGAACGTGGATGAAGTGTCAAAATGAAAGACATTGCGATCGTCATTGTATGTGTATTTTCAACTCAATTTCTTTCAATTGAATCATTTATAGCTTAGATAATAGACATCTAGATCGAGCCACCGTGTGGCCGGTCATGAGACAGCAATATAACACTTTTTCTAGGTTATGTGGTATGAGAAATGAAGTTTAACGTAAGAAATCTTTCATATTTTGGACTGAAACCCATGTCAATACATACGCATAATGCAAAAACTGTCCAAAAAAGTTAAATTAATCGACCTAAGATAAATTTTGTAACAGTGAAAGCACTTTATTTGGCTAACATTCAAAAGTTCGCCAAGCAAAAATACGGGACCGTAAGAGACAGAAGATACGATGCTTTGTCTCAATTTTCCTACTAATTTCATGTATATGTGTCTCACTTCCACACTTCACACTGCAATCATGGCAACGTCTAGAGGTTCAATGTCATTGATTTACAGGCACTTTTGAATTGTCAAGGAGTCTGCCAGTAAGTCAGAAAGTTGAAGCTGCCCATTCCAAAACGTACATCTCTTCTCTCTCTCTATCTTTCGTTTTTCTATTTTCCTGTCAGAATCAACCCGCAACTGTTAATTCCTCAGTCACTACTGCGACCGTGCCGTAAGCTTTTAATATTTTCATTTACTCGCAACCAGGGTGTGCGTGTATGACCAGATGGAACGTAAACGAAGCAAAAAGAGTATGTAAGCATCGTAGCAGGTGGCGTTCTGATAGTTTCTGCCTACCCCCATAGGGAAAAGGCGTAAGTTTATGTATTTGTATTGTACTCGTAATTACCTACGTAACTACAAGTTTTCTAAAAACACTGGAATGCACGGATACACAATAAAGTCAACACAGAAACCAAAACAAAGTTTAGATGAAAAAGAATCAAGGTTCGGCAAAATGAAAAATGGTATCGGACGAAAAAATGTCCACTACGACCACGCCCACAGATGTCGATTCTTTGAAGCATTCCCGCTTGAGCACCTATCTTTTGAGCACCTATTTATTGAGCACCAAAGCTATTCCCATTTGAGCACCAATCAATATTTTAACGTGGTGCTCAAAAGGGAACAATATAAAATATTCAACTTCATTCCCTTTTGAGCACCTACGGTTCAAAAGTAGGTACTGCCATTTTTTATCGATATGTTTTATTAAACACCCCATCACTAGAAGCTACTGCAGGTGCTCAAAAGGGAATAAAGTTGAATATTTTTTACTATTCCCTTTTGAGCACCACGTTAAAATATTGATTGGTGCTCAATTAATAGGTGCTCAAACGGGAATGCTTCGATTCTTTTATAATTTTTTTGGCAAAATGGCGGGTCTATATTTTGTTAATCGCGTCACGGATTTTGAGTTTTAATCCTGCAATCGATTCGAGTGGCTCCTTAGCCCCAAAAACAATAATCCAGCACACGATCAGACCAGCTGAATTTCGTGAAATTACTTAAGCGATTTGTGTTTTGTTTTTGCGTGAACAATTGCCATAGCATCTACTACTGATATGTTAAAAAAACTAAATGTCAAAACTGTTATGTTATTGGTGTTGAAAATAGTATATTATGCAATTAGTGAATAAAGGACGGATTTAAAGCGAGGGCCATAGATGAATCACGAGCTAGTGAAGGATTCTAAAAATTGAATCACGACCGTAGAGAGTGATTCATGATGATTGAATCACGAGCGTAGCGAGTGTTAGAATCCTGAGCGACGCGAGTGATTCATGGCCCTCGATATAAATCCGTTTTATTCAAGAGTTGCATACTATACTTTATACCATGACTACGAGAAAAAGAAAGATTTAAGTGAAAATAGACATATAATGAAGAAAAAGGAAAGTTAAATTGGCTTTGATGTAAACCAGCCGTGATTTTTTGGGAGCAAGTTTTCCACTATATCGGCCGCCCTCTCTTTCATAAACTCAGGTGTTAACACATCTTCATCACTAGAATGCATTTTTAATCGATCAACACAAAACAAACACAAAATTAAAGTAACACTAAACTTTGTGTTCGTACAACTTACAGTATTAGCGCCAATTACTAAGGACAGCAAAGAACACAAAACAGTTTTTATTCTAATGCTAAACTCCTTGTCGAAAATGTCGACCAATCAAATTGAATTTAGAACACATCAATATAGGTCGAGTACAAAGATTACACTTACACTAGATACGGCAAGCCACGACCAAGCGTGCCCTGCATGTTCGACTGTTCGTACTAAAAATAAAAGTCTGTTAGCTCAGTGACGCTTAGCGATTGAAACAATTCTGTTTACGTTGAGCACATCACTAAATGGCTGGGGTGAGAATTACTCGAAGTTATCGTAGGTATGAAAAAGATAACACGTTCGGTTTTCATATTATCTAATAACATGCCGTATCTAGCCTAGGTACACTAAATCTGTGGTCGAATACATTGGTGTGTTCCATTTTCAAACATCAAAACAGTGAGTAAAAGTGCTTTTTATTCACTGTTTTCAGTGAATAAAATAAGCTTTTTAGAGGGGGAATGGTATAATAGTATATTATGCAATTAGTGAATAAAGGACGGATTTAAAGCGAGGGCCATAGATGAATCACGAGCTAGTGAAGGATTCTAACGATTGAATCACGACCGTAGGGAGTGATTCATGATGATTGAATCACGAGCGTAGCGAGTGATTCAAGTGTTAGAATCCTGAGCGACGCGAGTGATTCATGGCCCTCGATATAAATCCGTTTTATTCAAGAGTTGCATACTATACTTTATACCATGACTACGAGAAAAAGAAAGATTTAAGTGAAAATAGACATATTATAATGAAGAAAAAGGAAAGTTAAATTGGCTTTGATGTAAACCAGCCGTGATTTTTTGGGTAGCAAGTTTTCCACTATATCGGCCGCCCTCTCTTTCATAAACTCAGGTGTTAACACATCTTCATCACTAATGAATGCATTTTTAATCGATTAGAACAACACTAAACAAACACAAAATTAAAGATTAAAGTAACACTAAACTTTGTGTTCGTACAACTTACAGTATTCAAAATAGCGCCAATTTACTAAAGACAGCAAATAACACAAAACAGTTTTATTCTAATGCTAAACTCCTTGTCGAAAATGTCGACCAATCAAATTGAATTTAGAACACATCAATATAGGTCGAATACACAAATTACACTTACACTAGATACGGCAAGCCACGACCAAGGGTGCCCTGCATGTTCGACTGTTCGTACTAAAAAAAGTCTGTTAGCTCAGTGACGCTTAGCGATTGAAACAATTTTGTTTAAGTTGAGCACATCACTAAATGGCTGGGGTGAAGTTACCGTAGGTTTAAAAAAGATGACACGTTCGGTTTTCATACTATCTAATAACATGCCGTATCTAGCCTAGGTACTCTAAATCTGTGGTCGAACACATTGGGTGTGTTCCATTTTCAAACATCAAAACAGTGAGTAAAAGTGCTTTTTATTCACTGTTTTCAGTGAATAAAATAAGCTTTTTAGAGGGGGAATGGTATAAACAAAGTTCTTGTTTAAAAACCCTATAGAATAATAGAAACCAAACATTATAAAGGCGATAGTTTGTGAGTGTGTGTGTATGTGCGTATGTTTGTTACTTCTACACGCTCAAGCGGCTTGACCGATTTGTATGAAATTTGGTAAATTTGTAAGCTTAAACCCTGGATTAACACATAGGCTACTTTTTATCTTGGTCCACGCGGATGAAACCGCGGGGCGCAGCTAGTATTTCATAAAGAACAACAGCTCGAACTATTTACTGTGTCTATCTGCCTCATTGATCGCAAGCGCAACTGCTGAGCATAAGGTGCTGGGTTCGATTCCCAGGTCAGGCAAGTGTTATACAACGTGTTAAATGTGAACAAAATGTGAAAAAAACGTGACGTTAAATGCGCAAAACCTCTTAAGGGGTCATTGTATTCATCATTATGAACAACTTTAACTATGGGACCAAAACTGAAATCGCAAAAAAAAAAAACAGCTGTTCAGTACATTTACGTTCGCATAATTTTATTCGTCAAAATGTACTGAACAGCTGATTTTTTTTTCGCGATTTCAGGTTTTGGTCTTATAGTAAAAGTTGTTGACGGCTTAAGAGGTTTTGCGCATTTAACGTTACACGTTGTAGAGTTTTTCTATTTGGAATTTCTCAGCAATCCGGAGTCTAGATTTGTGCCCGCGTTGATGGCAATAGCCTCGCCCCCCATTACCATCGACTTAAACATACCTAGCGAAATGTGAGTGTAGGTATAGGTACACCTCTGCCTAACCGTTTGGGAAAACAAAGTGTGATGATAAGTTCTATGAACAGATAGATAACCTCAAACAGAATAAAGTCAACTCAGAAATAAACCAAATATAAACCAATCAAATGTTAGCAAATATTTCATAATGAACAACAGCTCGAACTATTTACTCAGTCATTCGTTACAGTAACAAGAGAAAATATTCAATGAACGATTGAATGATTGAATATTTTCTATTCAAAAACAAAACGTTTACGTTGTTTTATCTGAATGAACTTTAGTAGGAAACTACAATAGGTTCACTGGAGCTGGAACTGGATTTGTTCATTCAACTTTCTGTTTTGATTCCGTGTTGAGGTAATAATCGTGTTTTTGTTCAAAAGTTTTGAAAGCTGAGTAAGTTTGTGATCTGATATTTTTTGTCCAATGTTGTTTTACTATGATGACTTGATGAAGCAAATGTATGGACTTTATTGGTTTCACGCAATAAATACGAGTCTGTCTGGTACCACTATTTCATAAAGTTTCCTTATATCTGAATCAATATACCATAATACCTAATATAGGTATGTAAATTAGTTGAGTGACTGAGAGACAGAGAACACAAAACCACTAGATATTATGGGGAGTGATATGTAGGTTCGAATGACGTTTTTGCGAAGGTCACCATTTCGAAAAAAATTGCGAGTGGTACGCCAGTTCGAAAACTCATTAAATCGAAAACCGCTATATCTAATGACGGTATTGCGAAGGTCGCCATTTCCAAAATTTTGCGAGCAGCACGCCAGTTCGGAAGTCATGGTATCGAAGTCCGATGTTGAGTTAATTTGTCTTTCTTTTTTTTTACCAAACCAAATCAAAAGACCATGCTATCTGTGTCTCGTCTCATTGGGGTCGTGAGTTCGATTCCCAGAAAAATTAACTCAATATCGGATTTCGATACCATGATGAATTTTTCGAAATGGCGACTTTCGCGATACCGTCATTCGATATAGCAGTTTTCGATTTAATGAGTTTTCGAACTGGCGTACCACTCGCAATTTTTTTCGAAATGGCGACCTTCGCAAAAACGTCATTCGAACCTACATATCACTCCCGATATTATGTATACTTAGAGATTGAAATATATTTCTTTTTTTAAATTATCCGTCAGCCAATGTAGATACAACCGTAATTTAAGTAACATAATTATTGCTGTGATCTACCATACCTTTTGGAACTACAAATCTATTCTTCTGATTGATAAAATTTAATTGGCAGTATTTAGCTGTCCTCCAAAAAACAGGGTATGTTTACTTATTTATTTATCCAAAACCCTTTGGTATTTCACCTAACGAGCATGGGAACTAAAAGGAGCCAATAAGCATAGTTTGTCGTCCAGATTCCAAAGCTGCCAGGGATCCGGCATGTAGGCGGGGCGGGCACTCGCTTCTAGAATTTCAGCCATTCGTCCTGTGACCGGGTCCGAACAAAAACACTAACGACTCGTCAAAATAAAGGAATTGTTGAACGATTTGAAATTGGAAAGCAAAAGATGGCCGAGTTTTTATCACTGGCTGAAAAGGGACTGATTGTTTCGAAAACTGTGTGTGGAGAATGGTTAGAGAATTTAAAAATTGTCTCAAAAATTGATAGCAAATTATTTTATTGAGCATTGTGAGTAATGGTTTTTATTGTTTTAATTATGGTTTTTATCCTACTAATATCATAAATTTGAAAATTCCTTAATGGTAGTGGAGCCCTATGGTAAGTTGATAGCTGAACAGGTGAAGCATTTGTAGAGGATACCGAATATATATTTGAAAAGTTTCAGATAGGAGCCCCGTGGTCAGGAGTCCACTATCAGATTTTGAAAATAGACCAAAAATAAAGTGATCTTCAGATCCGTTGATTTTTATGATCATGTGCGGCGTAACCCATAACGACTTATATCGGCAAATCTGATGAATAAATTGTGGGCTCCTAACATACGCGCCGTGTCCAGAAGTACTGCCTTCTAGATCGAGCCCTTGATCCAGCTGCCCAACGAGAGCCTACTCAGGTGTTGGTCGAGGCTCTTGGCTATTATGCCATTGACCGTCACGACAATCGGCACAGTGACTGTAGTATCCACATCCCACATGTCGACAACCTCGCGAGCCAGGTGAAGATACTTAATCTGCTTATATTTTTCAGCTTTCACGAGGTTCTCGTCATGCGGGACCGCTACCTATATCAACAATCATTGTGCGACGCTCTCTATCTATCACCACTGTCTGGCTTATTGGCAACAAATTCCTATACGTGATGAATTGATGATAGATCGATCTCAATAAAACGTGACATTGCCATTTTCGATAACTGGGTCGGGCAACAAGAATGTATTTCAAAGCAAGTTGCTGGTAGATAATCCTGGCTACAACAGTTATTATTATTATTATTATAATGTTCGTTACTCAATCACGCAAAAACGGCTGAATGGATTTTGAGAAAGTTTATAACCTGGATAGGTACTTTTTTGTGGAACTCTGGAGTCTACGCAGACAAAGTTGTGGGCAGAAGTTTAATAATTCATTGTTCTAGCTGTTTATTACTACCACTGATTACTACTAGACATAGACGACACTGGGTTAAAGTTACTTATTCAATATTTTTTCATAAACCACAGCCGAAAGACTTATTTATTTTTCTCTTCTTATATTTCCTTTTACGCTGCATAATTTAGTTTCCTTTACCTTTTCCACAGATTAATCTGTGCCTTTTCTTTATAAATCTCGCTTAGGCCCTCTGAAGAAAATAATGCCTGGATTTTAAAAGTCGAACGTATTCGGGGATTTACTGACTAAACGACAAAAGCTTTTAAATCTTTTGTTTTGGGGATTTCACGAGTCTTCTATCGAAAAATATGTGACGCCAGTATTTCAATTGAAGTTTTATATACATATATATAATAATATAAATGGTACTACGGTCTATTATCGACCAGACACGAGTAATAAGTATATTATCCTTACATACTGTTCCGAGAGACATAATAATCATAATATATTTTACCTAATGTTTAGCTTCTAAAATTAATAAAATAAACTAAATTAACAAAGAGTAAAATTTGTATGTAATGGGTAATCTTCAGAACTGCTTATCTGATTCCGAAAATTATTTCACTAATAGGAAGCTACAGCTACAGTATTGCCGTGTGTCTTACTTACCTACCTACTTAGGATATAATTTCACGCATACCTACGAAGTCGCGGGCAGAAGCTAGTACAATGCGTGCCACGAAAGATGAGACTTAGCGAGCGTAGTATTGCACCTCCCGCGCTTATTCCGGAGCCCGCCCGCCCCGTTGACCGCTCATACCTCTAAAGAGACCTATAAATCAGAATAATCAGAATCAGAGAATTATAATCTACTGCGCAAGTCAAACTATGTGAGTCTCATCTTTCGTGGCATGCATTGTAACTAATAACGAATTATTAAACTCTGAGGTAGGTAATCCAGGGCTGAGTAATTTATCCAGATTCTCGCATGGTATAGATACCTTTTACAACAAAGTAGGCGCCGATTTCAAACGGCTAGATGAATAGAAATAATTAACAGATATATTATGAGATTATGACACATGGGACATAGGTGCTTGTACCTACTCTAATTTAAATACCTACTTAAATATCAATAGCAATACAGGCACATCAAAATTTATTACAATAATCTCCTATTAACAGCTTTAATAACCCATTAGCGCCCATAACTCAATGCTCAACAATTAGTTTCAACATACTACCTACGATAATATCTTAGGACCCGCCCACACTGCACCCAAAAGATGTCCCAACCTTTATCTAAATCATCGAATTAAATTATGCGTGGTACCTTTATATGTCTATGGTCTAAACTAAAACAAGAGGGACTCCCTACTGGGCGCACCTCTAATTGGTCCGGCCTGGGACATTTAGACGCAGCAGGTATTCGGTCGCAGTGTCACCTTTCACTTTGTTTGCGATTAATATGCGACCAAAAGTATTCCTATAGTTTATTGGTGTTGTGAGTTCCACGGTCTTTTAGGGTTAGTGGCGTGTGGTCTGTATAAGGTTTCCATACTACCTCTCTTTTATGATTTGCCAAGAGATGAGAAGCGTAAGTCTTCTGTTTATAAAAAAATTGAGTGCCAATGATGAAGATGTCAAGAAGTCGTTTTATTACTATTGCTTTATTTATAGGTAGGTATTTTTATGCGTTCCATGCAAAGCATGTGTGGTGTGACTATGAATGATAGGCTGAGGAATGATATGATAAGGCAACGGTGCGGTTTAAAACAAGATGTTGTGAAAAAAATTGAAAAGGGTATGCTAAAAATGAAAGGCGACTAACAAAAAGTTTACAAGGCAGATGCGAGTGGAAACGCCGGGAAGGGACGCCCTAGGACGACATAATATAGTGATCTTATTGGTGATGTTCTTCAGAAATGTCAGGTGCGTAGTACCTACTCGCAATCGGCGTGAGTGTATGAGCATAAAGGAGGCAAAATGAGTGTGTAAGGAGGCGCGAGTTTATCGTAGCTGCATCCGATTAGACTGGAAGCAGACCCCAACATATTTACGAGTATAAGTTAAAGTTGGCAATAGGCTAGGATTGTCATATTTGTCATAGATAGAGTATACATATTTCTTATACAAAAAGTCTTAATGGGTTACCTACGTACAGACAGAGTTGAAAAGTAGGAAATAGGTACTATTACGATGATTCCTTCATAAACCAGCTTCAGTAGGTACATACACGTCATACCAAGGTAGGTAGGTTAGTACCAAACCAAAAAAAGACAACGTCTACATACATTTTACCTCTATCGAAATAATCAAATTAACATCAGTAAATTAAATCCCAACAATATCACGTCAAAGCAACCGTCAGACTAGCATCATTTTAATCCAAATCCTCTTAGGTCGGAACCAGTTTAATGGAACGTACTCTCGTATAAAGTGTAACGAAACATTTCTTTTTAATGCGATTATAGCGCGGCAACTTATTATGTAGGCTGTGGTAATTAAAATATGTGGTATTTATTATTCGAGAACTGTCAATCAGGGATTGTATGTGGAAACGGGGGTCTCGGATTAATTCCTTCAATTTATAGTTCAATGGATCGAACTATCTGAGTCAAGCCAGTCCAACATGAGCCAGCCCGGAATGTACTCACTCAGCAGCAGAGGGCTTAGTGCCAGTTTTTATACTTACTCGATCACGTTAACGTAAACGTCAGTTTGTACTGAAAATGAATAAGCGCCGCCTGGTGACCGTAATGGGAAACACAATTATTCCATACGAATTCACATACGTCAACGTTAACGTAAACGCGAACGAGTAAGTATAAAAACTCGCACTAAGGCCTCAGGTCAAGTTACTACAAACTGTAAAATTTTCTCATTCGATTTTGAACTTAGCCGTCAACATTTTATGGGTTAAAATGGGTGTAACCTCATATCTGTAAAGTGTCCATCCATACACTTGAAAATCTACTGAACACCACCGACTCTACTGTAGACGTGTCACTTACTGGACCCAAGTAATCTAAAAAGATCCGTCGAATCGAAAAGACTTGAGTTACAAGGAGTTGAAAAAATGACATGGAGCCATCATGGTTCCGTTGTGAAAAAAGGATGGTGCTATAGGTCGTATATAGCTCCGTCGCTCTCTCACACTGCAACCACGATAGATCCATGATCTTTTTTCACGTCATAGTACGGCCTCTGGATTCGATCCCTTGTTCGGGCTACGTTATTAGGTTTTTCAATTAAGATTTTTTCTAAATCTGAGGCGTTATGTGTGCAAATGATTACCCAAGTTACACACATACATTTTTAATTTAAATACCTACTGCAACTGTTGGCAATTTGCCGTGAAGTTGCACAGCGATTAAGTAATTTTTTTCAATTAAAATTTTATTACTTTTTGAAATTAAAATTGGTGAGTATTGCTGTCGTTGTGTAATTTTTATTTGGGTTAGTAAATTAGTTTTTTCGATTAAACGCTGTGCTTTATATTGTTTATCGTAAATATCCTGTTGTGTTTACACGGGGTAAGTGTGGCCGTCCTTTATGGTTTTACTTACCGTCCTTAACTGATATTTTTAATCTTGGTTGCTAGTAGGTAATCAGCTACCAAACGGACCGCGATAGTCACATTTTTTTTTAAATGGACCGTTTATATGGTCTTGCAGATACATAGCGGCAGTGACCACTATCGATAGGCGAGAGGTCGGCTGCTGGTTTCTGAGGTTTATAGACGGAGTTTATCCATTCAATAGTGATTATTGGTCCGATATCGTGTTTCTGCTTTCGATTCTCTGCAAAGCTTTTGATTCTCTGCTGCACTCATCAATATGGGAAACTCTACTCTCTCAAGAAGTGCCACTAGATTACATAAAAGTCCTAAAAAATATCTACGAAAACAGTACTAGTAGAGTGAAGCTGGAAACTACAGGACCACCCATACAAATAAGCAAAGGCGTACGGCAGGGAGACCCACTCTCGCCAACTATCTTCATAGCGGTGCTAGAGGCCATCATTGGCAAACTAAACTGGGAAAAATTTGGCATAAATATCAATGGATGTTACTTGAATCACTTGAGATTTGCCGACGACATAGTCCTACTGTCAGAAAGTACAAATAAACTACAACTAATGATAAACACTCTACACGAAGAAAGTCGTAAAGTGGGCTTACAAATCAACCTAACAAAAACTAATGTCATGACGAACCATATTAAAAGACCTCTATATCTCGAAAATTCATCTTTAACATATGTCGATGCCTACATTTATCTAGGAAAGCAAGTTTCATTCAACCAACAAAATAATGAACTGGAAGTAGAGAGAAGAGTCAACATCACATGGAAAAAGTTCTGGAGTCTCAAAGAAATACTCAAAAGTGATATGACCATACGGTTGAAAACTAAAGTCATGAACACCTGCCTACTCCCCTCATTAACATACGCCTGCCAGACTTGGAAATTTACCAGAAAAGCAAAAAATAAAATTACATCCTGCCAAAGGAGTATGGAGAGAAGCATCTTAAAAATTAAGAAAATCCAAAAGATCCGCCACACTGCTATAAGACATAAAACTAAAGCCATTGACGCTCTCAGCTACGCACAAAAGCTTAAATGGCGATGGGCTGGACACGTAGCGAGGCTTAGCGATCATCGCTGGACTAGAAGGACTACATCATGGGCAGGTCCACCAGGACAGAGAAAAAGAGGAAGACCAAACGCCCGCTGGGTAGACGACATTATAAAAGTAGCGGGTATTCAATGGCCGCGAGCGGCAGAGAATAGAGAGTACTGGTCATTTCTGGAGGAGGCCTTTACCTTTCATTGAGAGGGTTCTTGCTAGCAATATATAAACCCTGACTAAATCTAATAAATTAAATCAATATGTATTATTAATTTATCCAATATTATCACTAATTCCAAATCTAATAATTATTTAATTAGTATATTATGATTGTGTTATGAGTACTTATGAGTTATGTTATGAATCTTATTTATATTTTTTAAATCATATTATTTTTATTGTTTCTTTTTAAATGCACTAATTATTCGTAAAATAAATTTAAAGCTAGGAGTGATTTTGCATGCACATTGTTATTGAAATTGAAAATGTATTATGAATAAGCAAGAAATAAAAGGCTTTTTTATTTTTATTTTTATTTTATCGTGTTTCTGAACACTTCGTTATATTAAGGAAAATTTTAAATTTAAGCCTAAAGGTCGAGTGAATTACTACAGAGGGTTTATCTGAGGACTTCAAAAACCCAGCGACAAAATTTGTAATTTTGTCGATCAATAGCTATTGAGAGTTTAAACTCTGTTTAAGAATTCTTCAGAAACCGGGCATCGTTCAATATCAAAAATGTCTGCAGCTAAGATTTACAAAATCTTTGAATAGTAAAGACCATCCATTATATAATTTCCAAGTCAAGCTTTTATTAGCAAATTCACTCCAATCTTCCTCACTAAATCGTATCTTTTATAACTCAATCAGCAAAGCACTAAGCGTTATTGCATCTACAATAAACAGATCACCGTCACTCGGTGCAAATTCGTATAAATTGGATAATGGTCGGGACGGGTCGGATCGGGCCGGACGTCACCAATCTGTCCATTGCCGCAAGTGCGGATAAGTGGCGTGTAATGTATCGTTTTAATGCGTTAATGTACGACATCCGATACGAAAATGTTTTCCCACAATGTTGTTTTGGAGACACTGTTTGGATAGTACGCGTAACATTAAGGTTTTCCGTTTATAAGTTTCTAGTTGCTAATGCCGCGCATGAAATAGGGTAGGTAAGTATTTCAGATTCAGCTGGCAGATTGCATAATGCATGGAAGAAAGAAAAGAGAAATGTAGAGGCAGATTTCAAGTCGCCTATATGTCTTTATTTTATCTGAATCTTCGTGGACTTTTCAAATCAACATTTAGCAAAGTGAAATTTATTTTATTAGACCCTTAAAGGTCCAGCATTGGCATAATAATTAGATATAAATATAATAAAGGGTATTTGCCGATAGGTTTTTCTGTTGTGAAAAGAAAACGCATCAAAGCCCATACTTAAAAATTAAACGTTTTGTCAAGATCAAAACAAATAAGACACCTCCTCACTACCTAATAGCACTTTTAAGATGAATCTCAAACAAACTTCATCTTTAGAGATTGATATAAGTATAAGTGTAGTGAGGTCTTTATCAATCTCCTATAAACAGTAGCACCTGTACACATGATCATAAGATGCACATATACCACTATTAATGCTCGTTTAAGTGCATCAACAATCAGATACATGAGTGTATGTGAGTATATCGGCTCCTCGTGAGCCGTCCGAGTTGAAAGAGTCAATTGAGTGAATGGGTCATCGACTTGTGGGCTGATATGTCTACAAAGGGGCAATGTGTGACTGACTGTGTACCCGATTGATTGAACTGAATGTTGTTTGCATTTACCGTTCTGTCCAATACGGCTTAAGGCTCTTACAGACAGAGGCGATATCGCGTCGCGACGCGATATTTTTCTACGGATATAATATCGAATTATCGCGTCGCGACCGCGATATCGCCTCTGTCTGTAAGAGCCTTTAATCGGTGAACATAATCTGTATACAGGGTGTTTCTTTTAAGGTGTCAAGCCAGCGCGAGCTGATAGCAAAGTACCATAACCTGTCAATTTATCCCTCATGTATGTTCTACGATTTTTTGTAGTTTTCGAGTTATAACTTTTTTTTCGATATTTTTCCTGATTCAACGAGATGATTTTGCTTTAAAAAATTATATTTTTTTTTTTTGGGTCAACTTTGAACAAGAATGCATACTTAAATAAATGTGTTAAAAAGTGAAACAATGTAGGTACAGAGTTTTCCAGTCATAATTCCACTTGGATACATCAGAATACATCTCAGTGATAATAATTATAGTGAAAGTTTGATTGATCTAAACTTTTCTCTTGGGAACGAACTAATAGTGGTTCTACATTGGTAAGGGATACTAGCATCAGAAATATCGAAGAAGCATGGCAGTAACTGAAAAAGGAACCAACTTTCTTTTTTCAGTCGATGCGTCTTCAATAGAATAGAATCAATACTACGGCTTTTTGAAAACATTTTTTTAAAAAATAGACAAGTGCGAGTTGGACTCGTACACGAAAGGTTTCGTAGGTACCACCGAACAATATTTAACACGTTTTTTTTCAAATTCAAATATTTTATTTCGGAAGACTTCCAATATGGAAGTCTAGCTCTAAAATCCACATCATAATCAAAAATCAAAATTAAAATGAAAATAATACTTAATCAAAATTAAAATTAAAATCAATCTCAAAATTAAAAATTAATATGCTGACAGACAGACAGATGGACAGCGGAGGATTAGTAATAGCGATCCGTTTGGGACCCTTCGGGTACGGAACCCTAATAAGAAAAGAAGCCGCTTAGTTCTATGGAAAGGAAATATCAGAATAGCCTTTCCTTTTGTCACTTTTACCACCAATTTCTTCCTCTTTTAATAACAAAACACTTCTATCAATGTATCCAATAACCCCGTTGTGTTGGAAATTTACGAACAACAGTTTTAATTGCGATGAAAAGCAAACATTTGATAAAGCTTTTAAACTAAAAACATAATAAATAATGTACACAATATGTACAGTTGACCGCAGGTCGATAGTATTTCACTGATCTGAGCTGGCTTAACATAGTACTGAATTTGTATAGAACAAGAGACCAGTTTATACTGGTTTTGTTACCTCTGACGTGAGATCACTGTACAGTGAACATACATATGATCAATAGTTTAAAACTCTCTACATTGCGTGGTCGTCACGCGATCAAAGTTTCGTCTAGTCATGTTTAGACATTACAGCAATTTGGCTTTATTAGGCTTTTTTACGAGCAATTTAAAGCTAAATAATACAGTAATGGTCAGCTTTTACGGTGAAATTGATCCACCAATATGGAATGGTACTTTTACACTTAGGAGGTGTGGGTGGATCTGAACAAATGACCTTATTTTTACGTTTTTAAACTATCATGATGACATTATCTATCACTGTATACCTAAACAAATAAGTAATCATAACAAAAATGAATACTCTATTCCTTGTAAAAGGACTTCAAATCTTGTTTATTTATTTATCGCGGACATTTGCGCAAACCGATTTGCGATGGATTTACCTAGACACATATACTAATATAAAAAGACAAGAAGAGAAGAACAGAAAAATACTTACTTACAAAGATTGCTTATTTCTAAACAAATCTCTTCCAGCATACAGCAGCGGCCTTCGATAGGAAAGTACATAAAAAGATATGTAGACACCGGGTGTTAGAGAGAAAATAAAATACATAAAATCAAAAACAATTCACATAGTTAATCTTTATTTTATTCTGTGGCTTTTGTGGAGAAATCTCAATATTTTTTCCAATGTCAAGTACTACTTATGAGAGGCCATCAAATATCGTAAAAGGACACTTGTTACTATTGCCACATCTATCTCTGACACTTTTTACATCCACGTCAAAATGTCCAAATGTGCCACAAATTGCTTGGTCCCGAACAAAAAATAATCGCCTAGATGACGACTAGAAAAAGTATTATTTTTATTACAAATATATACTCCGCTAGGGAATGAATACACAGTATTCTAGCTATTCCCTAGCGGAATAAATAATAAAGTAGGTAACCTTTCATAAGTCCGTTAGCGTTATACATAGTTGATTATAAAAGCATGTCCAATACTAAATTAAAAAGGTCATTGAGTGTTATGTAAAGGTTAGTTCTAGGTCACCTTCAGACTGATCTCTAGACGCAAAAATCTGTGGCTGTAAAGCTATGGTTTCCTGGAAGGTGGTCGCCACATAGCGTCTCCAATTTATCGGCGAATAACGTCATTGAAACGACATTTAATTAAAGTAAGTTTGTGTGTTTTCCGAGAGCGTTTTTTGACATCGTAAAAACTAAAATCAATAATCACACTCCACAAAATCGTCCTCAGCAAAATCAGAGATCTTCCATCACCAACTCGGATTTATCGGTCCACTGAGATAAATCTTGTAGCGTACATATATGACCTGCCACGCAATTTTGATAATGAAAGACAAGTGGGCCCCATTTGTACAGATTTTACTAGCGCTTTTGATAAAGTAAACAATCACCTTTTTTTAAAAAACTCCAAATCATTGGTATTAATTAATTTGGCCTTTTGATAAGTTGGCTTGCATCTTACTTGTCTAAAAGATTTCATAGTTGCAGTAGGTGGGTTCGAGTCACGAGTGCCATGCCGAATCTGGACTTCCGCAAGTGTTCCATCTAAGTCCGGTACTTTTTTTGATATTTATTAACGATGTGACTTCGAAAATTCTCTTTTGTAATTTCTCCTTGTACGCCGTTGATGTAAGTAAGATTTATAAAACAGTCAAATCCCTTGATGATACAATTCATATACAAAATGATCTTGAAAATATTAACTGCTGCTGTATCGATTACTTAATGAAATGCCGCCACTAAATGCCATCAAATCACATTTACTCGAAAGAAAAATGCCTTGATATTTGATATTAGAATCAGTTGAAAGAAAGCGAGGGTCCGTTTAGGTACGAGAGAATGTAATTACCCAGCCAGTGTTGGGCAGACCTAGGTGTGTACGGGTAAATCTCGAATTAAAATTTATTTCAATTATTATTATTCGATTGCGATATTCGGACCTTTGCTGATGATACAGCCCTAATGGCTGTAGGAAACAGCCACGAAGAAGCAGCAGAAAAGGTTCAAATGACTGTAAATCAAGTTTATGACTGGACCAAAAAATGGAGGATTAAACTAAATGAATCCAAATCTGTTCACATAGATTTTTCCAACAAAAAACACCAGTATTTTCCAGATTACATTGACAGCTGTGGGGCTGCACCAAAAATACCAATATATTAATATTTATACAATGATTCCAGAACAAAGTGCTAAGGGAAATTGTAAATGCACCTTGGTACATACGAAATGATGACCTACATCAGGACCTAAAAGTTGAGTTCAAAAAGTGATCCAGAAATTTGCAGAAGCTCACGAAAAGAGACTTCATCAGCATGTGAACGTCGAGGCAATCCAGCTTCTTGACCACACAAATATAGTGAGAAGACTAAAAAGAACAAAACCGTTGGAGTTAGTTTTTAGTGACAGTGAATAGTGTAAAGTACAAATGTGCCAAACAAACACAAGAACGAAGTGTATTCGCCTTAATAGAGACAGTAAGAAAAGTGCTATTGGACACATTCTTAGTAAAGACAATTTAATAGTTTAGGTTATAATTTAATTACTTATTAGCCTATTTATAAGGCTAGATTGTAATAAGATTAGGGTCCATCCTATTGATGAGCCCTAAGACAAGGGAAAAAAAATATTATTCGGACTTTACTCAAAAAGCTAGGGTAATACTGAAGTAAACCCATGTAAACCTAGGTTTACTCAATCTTCTAGCATTACCCGTAACATATACATTAGCAGTAAGTAATTACTTTTGTCACCAATGTTAAATGTAGCTATTGGTGTTCTTTAATAAATAAATAAACGCCGCTGCCATCATGACAGCCTTCACTACGGCCGTTATGTGGCGGCTGCCGCTCTTTTAGGGAACTGTGGCTTAAGGGTCTCAAGACCAACGCGCCGATGACGGCCCAAGTGAAGCAACTGAACAGCCTCATTGTTTCGTGTACCTGCGCTAGATTAAAGCATCCGGTCACACCAATCTAGCGCAAGTTCATTTACTCACATTGATACTTAACACTCACTGTTTATAAAAATTGTAGAAAAAGAAAGATAAAAGAAAAAATGTAAGGAACAGTTTCCTATTTTTTTTTTATCATGTTAAGTTAAGGCCTTCTAGTCGAATAGACCCAGCAGTTTCACTTTCATCACACTGTAATTGTTTCTCAAAAGAACCAAAAAAGCTTAATACATTTTTAATCTAAGCATAAACGACGATTACCATCGTAATAACTTTCATAGAAACGGAGTAACGTAATAATTTCAATTACAAACTTCAACGAATATGAACTGAAAATTATAATGTGATCTTGTCTAATTAAGATATACTCCAGTTTTAACCTTTGAAACCATTAATGTATCACCAAGGTCAAACAACCGTAGCCGTCCTACCCTTCAACAAACCTGATACTGTCATTATGTTACTCTTACTAATTAATTGGCAAACCAATTAGAGGTCCTTATATTCAATATTTTTTCCCAACTATAATACATCATCATCATCATCTTCCTGTCCTTTCCCCTTGTTTTCCTTCTTGTCCCATGTTACTTGGGGTCGGCGCAACACGTTCTGCTTCCATTCTTCCCTGTCAACCGTCACGCTATCACTCACTCCCATATCATTCCTCACACAATCCATCCATCTTTTCTTTGGCCTTCCTCTCCCTCTCCATCCATCAACATCTCATCTCCATCAAACTATAATACATGCTATTGTATTATAAAACTTTAACAAAATCCCTTCGTTAACCTACCATCGAATAATTCAATTAATTGAAGTTTGTTCAAGCATAAAAATAATAAAGTCTTACAAGATCAGATCGTATATCGCTCCACTGAACTTCATAGCACGGTTCAATACTAAATAATAGTTAAGTTTTGACATAAAGCTAGGTTAAACAAGCGGAATTGATGTGTTGATACCATCTGCGTGTACAAGACTTTCAAAATTTATGTGCTGCAGATAAAATCAGTGTTGCTTTATTTTGAAAGTGATGGACTCTTTGAGATTGGTTATTAGACATGCATTCGTTGATTCTAAATAATGTATCCGTTCTGATTGTATCAAGATTTTGCTTTTCGATAATCTTGATATTTGCATCATGATACCCTCCAGTCACTGAATTAGAAGCTTTTCCTGGTCTCAGAGTCTTCAATTATGCTGTGATTAAAAGTAGCATCTTAGGTGAGTTTATCATAGATACAGGGTGGACCGTGAAACCAGGTCCAAAGCAAAATAATAATAATATTTTTTTATTTAATCAAAACCGTTTACATTAAAATGTATCACTAATAAGTATACTCGATTTATGCTAGTTAACGACCTTTAAAGGTGTTGTAACCAGCACCCTTACTAAGTTAGAAAATATAAGAAAATATTAGATGCCTTTCTTCAAGGCCTTCCCGAAATAACCTATGTATGTTCAGCAATTTTTTATAGTTTAAGAGCTAAACGATTTTAAATATTTTTAGGCAAATTCTCACTTGACATCCAACTTTTTTATTTTTCTCTTTCTGTGTCGCATTTTTTGTAAGTTCTACTTATGTTAGGTTAGATACAAACAATTAAGGAACGTGGGACTTAAATATAAGTGGCAAAATGTGTATACTTGACAAGGTACTCCTTGGCCAAGGCCTTACCCTTTGGGGAATTACAGACGTGATATTCTGTTATGTAAGGAAAAGAAGAAAATCTCACCACTCAAAAATGTGTGTCAGAGACCAAAAAGTGCACTACAATCTAATTTATAGACGTAATTGCAGAAATTCCAAATAACGGCACATAATATCCAATAACAATAATTACAGAATTAGTGATGGACACCGTTCGGCATTGGGCACAACTCACAAGTAGCGCTTTTGTTCAAATACTTTCACAATTGAGGGCTATCGATAAAAATAGTCGGCTTATTATTGTTCCCACGCTGCGTCGGCATTGGCGTGTGCGATGCTCATTACAACATGCTTCCGCAATTAGTGATGGGCTCTGGGCTTTCTCACTGCTCGATTATTTTGTGCCGATAAGTGCGTGTGTTCCAGAAAATGAAGGTTTTCTCTCGAATGTTTGCTCGAATGTTGATCTTCGTTAATCTGGAAGTTCGAAGAAAACATTCGATATAGTAAATAAAATGTATAAGCTTGTTTGATAAATAGTAAGTTTAAAAACTAAAACTCGACTGCTGAAAAATCACGCCAAAGACAGACAAATTAAAAATCCGGAGTCACACGTCATGTTACAAATCGAATAGATTACGTGTGACTCCGGATTTTTAATTTACTGTCTGTCTTTTTCTAATTTCAGATGAGAATATTTTCTTGTTTCATACTTTTTAGAGCGTGGTTTTTCAGTAGTCGGGTTTTAGTTTTTAAACTTACTTTTTATTTATATTATTTTGGGGTTATAATTTCGTTTTGGCTAGAGTCAATTTACATTTTTAAAGAAGAATAATTATTATAATGTCGTAAAATCTGAGACGTGATTTTAGAAATTATTCCCAATTATCGGGTGCATGCAAGCAAAGCCGCGCGCAATAGCTAACAATATACATATTTTTGAAATGTGCTAATTAAGCCCTTTCATTTGATACTCAACACGGCATCATTAAAAAAAGTTTTTTTTTAGTTCATGACTTTATGTCCTCTAGAGGGCGCCATTTTCAATTTAATGTGACGTCACATAGCCTATAACTAGCGGATGATCAAGACGCTTCCAAAGATACCTCATTTGTCAAATTATGACAAGTAGCTTAAAAGTTATGAGGGAACAGATGAACATACATACATACATACATACCGGTCAAAATCATAACCCTCCTTTTTGCTTCGCCGTAGTCGGGTAAAAAGGGCCGACACAATTTTTTGAGGGATTGGGGCGTCATTTGCTAGCATAATTTTTTTTTCGTTTTTTAAAATGAATTTAAAATTTAAAATGTTTTGTACGATGACACAATTTTAAGACTGGAAGTATATAAGTAATTTTCTAGAACCAACCACAGTATGACAGTTTGCGTTTATTTTATCGATATAGCAGTCAGTCCTATTGAAACTATGAAGTAATAAATTATTCTGATCACATAACAAATAGTCTTTTTTCAAGCAAGTCTAGAAACTGTGTGTGTCAAAACAGATGTATGTAAAGATAACGTTCAAAATTATATTTTATGGTAATGATACGAGCTTTGCACATGTCTGGAATATTATTTAAAAACCCAGCCGTCATCGCGTGTATGTCCTACAACCTCGAGAAGGCTGTCAATTCTATTGTGAATCGGCTTCTATATTCTACATACTGTAATCTATCTATCTATATAAATAAAAAGAGAAGTCCTGACTGACTGACTGATTGACTGACTCATCAACGCTCAGACCAAACCCTTGGACATAGAAAGCTGAAATTTTGCTCAGAGGTTACCTTTTAGTGTAGACAAGGAATAAAGAATGAATTCCCGGTAGTACGTTCCCGTGGGATATTTTCCGACATCCACGCGGGCGAAGCCGCCGGCAAAAGCTAGTGCTGCAATATGTTCATAATGTGATCACTATGTCCTAGCAGTAATGGTGTAATAAAGATCAAAGTGCTTACCTTTGCTGATTTGTGTTACATCAATCATCATCATCATCTGTATGATCCCACAAAACCACGTATGAGTAGCAGAAGAGACTACTTAGTCGCTCCAACTGTCCCAGTTAGATCTGTTTTTGCTAAGAGGCAGTATGAAAAGCAATCTTCCCACGTATACAACCTACTGAACAAAGAGCTACACATCTATCCTCTGAAACTCCGTGACTGTAAACAAGCTGTGACTGATTGGCTTAAGAATAAATCCTATGACGACATTGAGGCTTTGGTATCATCACTTCCATCCTGAATTAATAGGACCATGGGAGCCAAACTGTTAGTGGAGGAAGCTGTACCTGGCTTCCTCCGATCCCAAGACACTGTCGCAGGACTATCCTAACCTAACCTAATCCTAAACAGAAACCCTTATAAAATAAACTCATGTATTTAGTTCCACGCTCACTCCATTACACACCAAAACATATCCACTCTCTCACACTCACACACACACCCTCACTCACACACACACACACACACACACGTTCAAAAATTCACTCATACACAACACACAAATGCGCTCCTTGTTGTATTTTGTATTTCTAATTATTTTGGTTTCTTTTTTTTTTTTTTTTTGTTAACAATTGCATACCTGTGATTATGTTAAGCGGAAGGGCGGAGTCACCTATCACAAGCAATTCCTTGCTTAAAAGGTGATCTCCTAACTCATGTGAGCTAAAAATTTGTTTAAATGCAATAAACATTTTTATTTATTTTATTTTATCAAATAAGGATGAATTCACGATGGTAAATGACCAGTAACATAGACTACAGTATCCTTTACAATAATACCATCTTGCAACTTAAACCTGTCTTTGAAAATCGCTGCACCGGACGGTTGTGATCGATGGACACAATGGGGTGAAAGGAGGGTGTCTGCCTATCCAGGTGTATCCCTATGTGAGGTTAGGCCTCCTAGTCCAAACGACGCTGACGTTCTGCACCTATAGGCTCAGATTATCTGCAGGCTGATGGCCGGCGGCTAAGAATTGAAGTCTTGACGAGGAAGGGTTTCTTGTTGATGAAAATAATAACAGCAGCTTGATAAGTCTTCAGGAGATTTCAGGAGACGACTTGCGTAACTCTTACTACTACTTCACTGAAATATGACGGAAAACCACAAAGCCACATTATGGATGAAGCTACAGCTGATCGCATGATTTATTATGAACAAGTTATTATACTTAATAATACTACCAACGTATTACTGTCCCATGGCCTGTGCTGGGAAAATGCCTCTTCTCATACAGAGAAGGCACGAGCATTGATCGCCACGCTTGCTCTAGACGGGTTGGGGATTACAGAGTTATGCAGTGTGTATCGGAAAGGTGTGGTTGAATTAAAGGATTTGGTAAAGACCATCAAACTGAACAACTTTCTCCATGGGACCAACATTGTAATCGAGATAAAATTATCAGATGTCCCGAACTAAGCTTCAATACCTACTTGACCCAAATGTATGGGACAGCTGATATTTTTTTCTCGATTATCGTAATCGGTCGGTACCTCCCATGGACAAGTATTAACTATTACCGATGTCAGTAATTTCCAAGTTAACTCAGAAAGTACTTATGAATTGAAAAAGACCTACATAAATAAAAATTCAAGGACTAAAATTTTATTCTGCTAAATCAGGTGAAATTAGACAAGAGAACAACGAGCCATGACGTTCTGTGTTCCGCAGGGTATGGTCTTAGGACCTGAAATGAATAAGAAAAACTAGTTTCAAAATAAATAAAATGCTGTCATCGTGTGATTATGATAATTATTGTAATCAGTTTTAATTTAAAAAACTTAACCTAAAAAGCTACAGTCCGTTAAGCCAAATGACCCTAAAACTTGTATCGGTGACATTGCAACACAAAACAGGCCCGCCCACGGCGACCTTTTTACGTTTCATGGCTTTATTCAGAAATAAATTGGTCATTACTAATTAACGAGATACGAGAACTATCGGCTTAGCCGAACCACTTTTAATTGGGATTCCTCTAAGTCGGTCGGGAAACATTTATTATACGGAATCGATTTTTTGTTGAATGACGTCAATGCTTGATTTGAAATCAAGCATTTATGATTTATATGATCTTTGTCTGGATTTCATAATATTTCTTCAAGATATGATGAATTGTTTGTACAGATCTGCTGCATGGCTTAGTTTGAATAGTTTAGGCGCTTTACTTTGTGTACTTAATCAATTTCATCACCACTGCTCTCAAAAACGGTGAAGGAAAACTTCATGAGGAAACTGGCATGTCCTAGAACCAAGAATTCGAAGACATGTGACTGGTCCCTCATGTAGATTACAGCCCACTCCCTCTCGAAGAGAGGAGGCCTGTGTCCCAGAAGTGGGAACACTAGACGCTGATTATGCTTATTATGCTGATTATGCTCATGTTGTAAAAGTATTGTTATTTACAATTTAGGAATGAATATAATTGGTATTTGGGTTACTATATTATGAAGAAGAAATATTACAAATTCGTTTTGATTTTCTTAAAACCCTACACTGTGAATACACTATAGGGTAAGTTATAATTATAATACATTTCAGAACTTACATTAGGTATTACACGTTATCTCAGTTGTAGGTAATCTTTGTCTGAGATTTAATAGAAATTTATGTTTAAAATCTAAATTGCCTTTGGTAGGTAAGTAGTTTTCTCTTAAAAAGAAATACTACAACTAATATTTGTAGCTGTACTGTTAGAGAAAACCTCATAACTTACCACAATTAATTTGAAAGTGTGAGAAATCTATAATCTAAGAAACGTTATTTCATTGTTGTTTTATCATTTGACCTCAATAAAATGAATGGCAGTGAGAATGTTTTGTAGGAACAATGGGAAACAATTAATATTGCTGGTTTAGCCATTTTCAATTTATGATAGAAAGAATTGCTACAACGTTTCATAAAAACATAACGACTTTTAATTAAAAAAATTAAGTTTTTAATGCGAAACCAGATAGTCAGTATTATGTAGATGTAAATAATTAGTATAGGTATGTACTTAAATAAAACGTGGATAATGTGAAACTTTTGTATTAATTTTCAGCAAACGTGGTCTAGTGATATTAAAACACATGAAAATATTTTTAAAAATTGCAATTTAGTTTAGTTTTTGGTAAGTGTTTAACTTCTCTTTAATGAATTTGCTATTTGCCTTATTCTTTAAAGTGGCCCTAGATGATTCAAACTGATTTAAATTATCTTCTCTGTACAATGCAACATTCACTTCAAATTTTTCATTATCTAATTATAACACAATGAAAAATTTAATTAATTTCAATTCTCTATGTCTGACCGACTAAGGAATCACGCGTAACCAATTTTTTCTCTTATTATCTAATTTGAGTGGAATTTAATGCAACAATGACTGGCTCTTAATTTCATTACCACCCACGGACTCAGGAGTGGTTGCGAGCCGAGCAGTGAACGTCCATCTACCCAACAATGGAGTATTGTCCACCGATGGAAACAAATTAGGAAGATGACGTAGTGAAATTTTGTACGTGAAGGTTCTGATGCTTCGGCTAATTAGGATAAATTACTATTACCGTGAATGGAAAGACTGTAAGAACTGATGTATGTCAAAAATTTCCTGATTCAAAGAATTTCTTCCGAATGCTATTTGTTTATCAACTGCTGGGCTGCAAAGGTAGACATTGGAGTAGACTCTAGAGCCATCCAGATTTCCATTCTTTCCTGTCTGTGGCCTTCTCTGGTCAATCTCCCATGAACGTATCCATTTTGTTTACACTATGTTACAAACAATGATCTTTATGATCTTGATATGCATTTTGTGCCTTAATTTTAATTTTGGGTTTTTGACTTGCCTATCGCATTATACCCCGTTTACATTCAGTAATTGCTCATGGCTAAGTAATAACAGCCGCACGGGTCGATCCATCAGGTTAAGCTACGCTGGCCGTGGTTGATCCGTGGTTGGGTGACCATCTTTACATACCGAGACTCCTCCATGCCTCGGAAAGCACGTTAAGCCATTGGTCCCGGCTGTCATTATCTTTGACATCTCTGGATCTTTGACAGTCGTTACGGGTCGTCAGAAGCCCGAAAGTCTGACAACCAGTCCTACCAAGGGGTATCGTATTACCCAGTAGTGGATTGTGGAGGATGGAAGCAGTCGCTCCATATAAAATACTGGTATTCAGCTGCATCCGGTTAGACTGGAAGCCGACCCCAACATAGTTGGGAAAAGTCTAAGCAGATTGACATTCAGTCATTGCCATTCGCGCTGTAACACTAATAAATACATGTAATGACCTGTAATGATGTATGTTAAGACCTGTAGTGATAGCTTTAAGGCATTTAATTAAATAAATAAATGTTCTGATATCTCTGGAAAGCAAAGAAGAAAATACTTTAAAGCACAAATTTTAACGGTATGTTTATGATACTCGTATTACATACAATTCTAAAAACCAAATGCGAAACGCTTCAAAATACCGTGAAAAGCTTTAAATTCATTGTACAAGAAAAGAGAAATTTAAAAATGATTGGCCATAAAATTGGTCGCTCGGGCCGATTTCTCGATGTTGTAGATAACTATTATGTGAACACTTGACAGGGTGTCGCCGCCGCGGGCATGACGAAGGAGCAGGCGCACGCGCAGGTAGACCCTTCGGAGAGAAGAAGCCAGACGTATCGCTCCTCTCGCTCACACCACGTGGTGGGGGCGGCCGGGCGCGGGCGTAAGCTTGCCTTGCCGCCTGTGCTGTGGCTGTGCTACATTTTATTTAGTTTATAACCGTTCTTTGGCGCCGAAGCACCGTCGACTCGAGTGTTGCGTTTGACCACTGTTTGTCAATAGTGTTTCGATAAGAAAAACAACAGATGAGTGAAAAGGTGTTCAGGAGTTTGCAAGCTTATCGGTGCGTTGGCGCCAGCCGCCTCTGGCATGGCTCCACGCAAGATGCTTAAGGCTGCGGCTTTACTGATAACTCTGGGATACTGCAGCTTATTAGTATACCAAGGTGGCGTTCCTTTTAACTTCCAAGAATCTCGCGCGGGAACTGTGCAAGTGTCTGACTTATCCGTGGAACCCGTGGGCACCATAGATGAAAGTGCAGTTAAAAACATAACTTTAGATGACATTTTTATAAGTGTGAAAACAACAAAACATTACCAGGATTCGCGGCTGCCAATCATTTTGAAGACATGGTTCCAGTTGGCAAAAAAGCAGGTAAGAAAACAAAACACTAATAGTTTTTGAATTAATGACAAAACTCGCTAGTTGATGTTTATAATCATGAAATTAAACGCTTTCAATGTAAATATGTAGGTAGCATTTTTCTAACAGTTACTAGTCATAATGAATGTATCATTGAAACCAGAACAACAAAACAACCACGATAATGTTTGGGCGTTAATGATGTTTGAATAGAAAGGATTACATATTACGGTTTACTAACCAGCACGTCCATTGTAAACAAATACAAAGTTTATGATTGTCCAAAAATACATTTCTGATTACGAATAGTTGATTTTGATGCGTTTGCCGCCATTAGCAAATAATGAAATCAAAATGTCTGGTTCAAATGTTGAAGACGCAAAAGATCTAAAATCCAAGACGACTAATTAAGTTCAGCAATCACCATTTAGTAATAGACCTGCAGTTCTCAAAACCAACTATGAACAATAATTATTATTATGAGTATTGAAGATTCTTATGATCTTGATACATTCTACTAATATTATATCCGCGAAAGTTTGTGCGGATGATTCTTGTTACACATGTTTCAGCAAATAAATATAAAAAAAGATGGAATTTGTTACTCTTTCAAATAAAAACTACAAATGGATTTTGATGAAATTTGGCACGCAGATAGATTATTACCAGGATTAACACATATAATAGTTTATCTACACCCATGCTATAAATCCTCTATAAAAGTTTCTGAAACAGTTAGCTTATTGCCAACATTAAAACAGCCAGTGTCATAGTAACCGTAATAGCATCCAAACGGGTGTTATAATGTTGTACTGAATTTCATAATGCAACTCGTTTTCAAAAAAAGAACATTGTAATGCACGCGCGTTTCACTACAACAGCGCCGTAATTTAAAAAAAAGAACTTATTTGAATTCACGCCGTATACTATGACGCCAGCCGCCATGTTCGATACGAGTATTAGTATTGCAAAAAACTGTTTCAGAACCTTTTATAGAGGATTCATAACATGGATGTAGATAAAGTCTTTTATGCAACTGTACATAATTAGGTATTAAAACACTCATGTGATACTATCATCACACTCGGCTTCGCCTCGTGTGATAAACCCACATTCGTGTTTTAATACCCCTTATTATACGTCAGTTGCATAAATAACTATTATATCCCGATATTCCTACGGTTTCGAGACTTACGCGGGTGAAACCGCGGGGCGCTGCTAGTACATACATAATGTAAACTCACGCCTTCTTCCCATAGGTAGAAACTACAGAACGCCACCGATCCTTACATACTCCTTTTGCCTTAGATATTGTTAAACTAGTAAATTAGCATTTAATATATAAATATTTATGAAATACTACAAAATTAGACAAAATATATATTTCCCTACTTCGATCAAAGTTTCCATATTATGCATTCTTCATAGCATTTGCTATGTGCCCGTCAGAAGTCTCAAATTTTACGATTCAAACTGTAGGCTTTAAAAACCTATAGCCTAACAGTTTACATACAACCTCGAAAACGCCAGGGTAGCCCGCGAAATTCAAATGTTCTTACGTTTTTTGCAATTTGCAAGTCAGTATTAGGTTGTATGTTGATCAAAATGACTTGCAAATTGCAAAAAACGTAAGAAAATTTTAATTTAGCCCGCGAAACTACTGGCGCTTCCCCCTTAGTAATTTTATTGATATGATAACATTGATAACTGAGGCGACATCACATCTTAAAAAAACATAAATTGAACTTTACGTCAGATTTTACACTGTAATCCAATAATAATA
Source organism: Cosmia trapezina (assembly GCA_905163495.3). NCBI lineage: Eukaryota > Metazoa > Arthropoda > Insecta > Lepidoptera > Noctuidae > Cosmia > Cosmia trapezina. The sequence goes on from LR991028.1 coordinate 7,700,500, forward strand.
AAACACATGGCTATAAAGGGGCTACCCGCAGAGCCAAGTTTCAATACTGCTGTGATAAATCTTTTATAAATGCACCAGAAATGTTCCCAGCGGGACTCGCTTGTTTGTAAACTCAATATTACCATCCAGTTTCGGAATTAGAAAAGAATGTCTTAATTCCATTTCTTATTCAACCTTCATTTATCCAAATCGCGTTAGAATTGAAAGAAGAAAACCCGTTCGTTGCCGTTTATTTGAAATTGCTATCGTATTGCTGAGTGCTTCCATGTGATGGTGATTAGATGCCGAAACAACGCTATTATGCAAATATTTTTGTGGTGCTATTAATCTTTTTATTCAAGTCACAGAACATGTTTTTTAAGCTATTGAATAGTATGTAAAAATATTCTAATCTAATGACATCGGCTCCAAAAGTTTTAACACCAATTTCGTAGACACAATAGACAGAATAGTCAGATAAAATCTTGAGCCTCGTAAAATTCTGTTCGTTGATAGCATCTTCATCGCTCAAATGAGTTTTATTTTACCTGTTTTAAGTAAAAAAAGCTATAGCTTAATTTCTATCAGTACTTCTCCAAAAATTTGTGTGAAAATTTGGGATTGATGAGCCTTTGAAAAGATCAAAGCTACAGCAATCCCAAACATTCTTAACAAAACTACTTTCATAGAAATCGAATTCATTTATTCCAAACCAATATATCCTAGCACAAACAATAGACAGCATTCGTGCAGCGGCCATTTAGCCAGCATTTCCTGAATCTGGAGCGTGCATAATCAACCGTTAATCCGGCGGAGCGCGGGCGCAGGAGCGGCGCCATTGTGGGCCCGCGCGTGGCACGGCGCGCGCGCAGCACGTGACGTGATTGTGTACTTGATTTTGCCCTTTTGTGGTTACTCTTGGACGTACGTTCCTGATTTATAAACGGAACGGTTGCCGTTTTATGATTCGTTGTTGCAAACTGGTTTTGTGAGATTTTTCCTTGTTATTTTGTAAGGGCTTGGAATTTTAGTGTAGGTTTGTATTCGCTTAATGATCCATGACCCTGATAGCTGGGTGAGGGAAGTAACATAGGGGCCAAAGCATACTCATCTGAACCATGCCAAAGCAACACGTTTTTGACACCATCAAAACAATATTGCCAATTTCACCTCATATTACAAGTTTTACTAGTGGAAACTAACCTACGAAATTATACAAAGGTTAGGTACTTAGTTTAGTACTTAGTAGTTGCCGCTAGAACTAATTAATTTTAGATTCAATTGAAACACTGACGCATTCCAATTTCTCTCGAGAAGTAAACCGAAAATTACATTTCCTTGGTTGTCAAATTGCTGATTTCTAACTGAATGTAGAATATAGATGTTTGGAAAATCGTGAACAAACCATTTCTAACCTACTTCGATACGATGCCTTTATAAAATGCATTGCCTTAATCAGAAAACGTTAAAAATAAATAAAAACTCCAACCCTTCAAACTTCTCATCTGCGCAACTTGCAGTATAGTCGACTAAAGGAAATTAAAACTAATTAGACGGGGCGAGAAGTGAGAAAATTACCACCACTTGTGCAGTAGTAGGTACCTAAAACTTCTCGTTACTTAATTGTTTAATGAAAACTGGCTTCATCCTGAAGAATCTAGTGCCTTATTGTCCATGCAGGTTTGAGCGATAACTACAATAGGAGTAAAGAGTAAAGTATATCCGTATGCTTAGCAGGGATTTGCTGGCTTATTCCGTTTGGCCACCCTAAAATAGCCACCATCATCATCTTCATCATCATCATCTTGGCTTCACAACTAACAAGACAACTTGGCAAAATAAGAATGATACTGTCTAATAAGACAAGCAACCTGCCACCGATACTATACTTAGCTGGATTTCTAAAAATCTTATGGTAATTCGGGTTATTGCGTTTGGCCACCACAAAACAGAGAGCTTAGGGCGAGCGCGCACTGCGGTGCGTTTTTCTACGGCATAATCTGTGAAGTATGGAATGTCTTTGAAGAGCGCGCACTGCGGTCATGCGTTTTGTTACTGTAGGACCCGTCCAGTGCGGCAGAACTAACGGAAACGCACCGCAGTGCGCGCTCGCCCTTAGTGCGAGTTTTTATACTTAGTCGATCGCGTTTACGTTAACGTTTACCTTACGTCAATCTGTATGGAATAATTGAGTTTCCCATTATAGTCACCAGACGGCGCTTATTCAGTTTCAGTACAAATTGAAGTTTACGTTAACGTGATCGAGTAGGTATAAAAACTCGCACTAAGGCCTCTGACACCCTATGGTGGGATACTCGGAAACTCGTGTTCATCTGTCCACCCCAGAAGGGATGGATAATCGGAATTCGTATATTATTTTTCTTCCGATTGTCTCCCTCGACTGTGTACCTGTACAGGTATTTTATAGGTATCTTGGGCCAGCTTCTATCATGTTTTTTTAAATGACTGTACACAGCCGAGGAGGAAAATGGGAAGAAAAATAATATACGAATTCCAATTATCTACCCCGCCTGGGGTGGACAGACGAACATGCGTTTCCGAGTATCCACCCAGGGCGGCTGTTTTAGGGTGACCAAACGAAATAAACCAAATTGTGATAAGATTTTTAGAAATCTAGCTATAGTATCGATGGCAGGTTTCTTGTCTTATTTTATATCATTCTTTTTGGCAAGTTGTCTTGTGAGTTGTGAGGCCTTTCCAAGCATGTCTTTCTAAAGCGCTTTAAAACATTGCTTTTCTTCTATGCAATATCAGTTTCAGTATCCCAATGCAATAGCGCCCCCCATTCGTTTAGAAAGTTCTCTTTTGAGCTATAATCTCATCGTAATGGCTGAAAACCAAAGGTTCCGCCAGCGAACCATTCGTGCGTCAGAACGGATGTTCAATTAATATTACTATTCTGCAATGCAACAATACTGTATTGTTAGGTAGTAGTCGTACTTGTTAAGTGCATTTACATATACAACGTGTAATGCTAAATGCGCAAAACCTCTTAAGGGGTCATTGTACTCATCATTATGAACAACTTTTACTATGGGGCCAAACCTGAAATCGCGAAAAAAAAATCAGCTGTTCAGTACATTTTGACGAAATTTGCGAACATAAATGTACTGAACAGCTGATTTTTTTTTCGCGATTTCAGGTTTGGTCCCATAGTAAAAGTTGTTCATAATGATGAGTACAATGACCCCTTAAGAGGTTTTGCGCATTTAGCATTACACGTTGTATAAAAAAACCGCCAAGAGCGTGTCGGACAACGCACAGTGAAGGGTTCTGTAGTTGAAAAGAATTTATCCCAAAAACACACTTAACATTGTAATCCCAAAAAAAAATTTTATTGGTGGTAAAATTACAAATTACCAATTTTCGGACTTTTTCCTTTAACTACTTGTGCTATGAGACCTTGCTTCATGTCAAATTTCATGATTCTAGGACAACGGGAAGTACCTAGGTACCTTAAAGGTTTTGATTTACTTGTGACTTACGAGTCGTATTAAATCGTATCGTAATTCATAATATTCATGGTTTAGTTCTGCCACGACCGTTATCAAGTTGCGCGACGTATGTTTATTATACTTTAACGTTTGCTTAAACGGCTTATCTGGATATCTCATTTCTTCAACCTGAGCTTATCGGCGCTATTTTAATATGTTCTGAGAAGTCAGCGGATGTATTGTGTGGCGACTTTTTGTGTTTTAACACTGAGTGATAAGACTGTGGTGCTATTTGGAGTTTCGTTATCTTTTGGTTGAATTTGATTTGTAAAAACTAGCCAATAAGGAACTCGTGTTGACTTTGAGATTGTAGGTGAAGATTCAAAACGAGCCCGACCATCCATTGTATAAAAAAAAAACATGGAAAAAAACTTTTATCTCTTGAACACATTTGCAAATATTTCTCTGCTTATCAGGACTCGATTTCCAACTTGAACTGTCGTTGATAAAGTTTTTTTTATGTGAAAACTTCGACAGGTTTGGACCCGTTACACAGGATCAAGTTAAAATACCTAGCTAGATAAACTTTGCAGGCGTGATGGGGAAACACGACAAAATAAAATAAAAAAAGATTTTAAGTTTTTTTTTTGGGGGTCAAAACATCACGACTCGGAGTTTTGACCCTGTTATTATATTAAACTTTTTAAACTTTCGCGATTTGTACACATTACAAAACAATATCGAGAACGGGTCTTATCGCGATATTCCTTTTTTACGAGGTAAACAGGTACACACGGCTACACATCAAGCTATACATTTCCAGTTTAGACTGACCTCTCATTGTAAGGAAATCCTATACAATGCGAGATCAGCTTATACTGGAAAAGTATAGCTTGATCTGTAGCCGTGCGTACCTACTTGTTTCCCGACGTTATTATATTCCTAAATCGTAACATCAGAATGCAGTACAAAATGATATAGGTACCTCATTCTATACAAAACCAACAACAAATTACAGTTAATCAGGCACTTCCGCAGTTATAATCGCCAATGGTCAGATAAGGCAATTGAGGGAAACAGGTTCTTTGGGCCTTAGATTGTAAGACCACCCGGCCTTGCAATCTCACTAATTATTCTGTACTGGGACCCAATTCCGGGCTCGAGCTAGATATCACGACCATGGAGATAAAACTCTGTTTCAAATCTCCGCATCAATGTCCGGTTCAAATGTCGATACTATCAAAAAACCGTATTCTGGTTGACTATGGAGAAACATTTACAACGGAGAAAATAATCTCGTCTAAAAGACGTTCCATTTTTATCGATTCACTTTGATTATAATCGATTATGCTACGTTTTTCTTTTTTTAGTATTAATGACATGTTTAATTTATTAAATCCAAGCAAACACATTATAAGAGACAATTTTAGTATATTGTGTTTCTTTATTTGTGTTTTTTTTTTATAATTAATTACTGAAAATAGTAATTGCAAAGTAGCGTGATCAGAAACGCGTTTCGCATGATTTGTGTCCTTTTTCTGACGTAGGTAGGTTTTAATTTTCATATTAAATATGACTACTTTTAATCGCGATTAAAAAGGTGTGGAATAAAATTAGTTGTCATGAACTAAAATTCACACCAACACCTTGACTTCAAGTGCAAAAACAGTACTGTATTTTTTTTCTTTTGCTTATATCTCGAAAACGGTGTGTCCTATCGCAAAAATAATGAAAATTTGGCCCCCCTTTATGAAACCCATAAACACCTAAGCCTCTACATGTAGGTACCAAAAAAAAAATACGAATATAAACCTACGAATGTAAATTTTGACAGATGTTCCAACGGAGATTTCATATCTCCATACCTTAGGACCAGCCGTGATATCTCGCTGGTTTGCGATCGAAAAATTTATGAATGGAGATCGTTAGAATAGCATTTTTTCGTTTCCGACGGAGATAAGCAGTTTCTCGACTGATATTTCGACCATGGAGATAACCGGAATTGGCCTCCTGGTAGTAATTACTGGACGGGACGAGATTAGAAGGGAGGTAATAAGAGAAATCCTGAAAATACCGCAGGTGACAGAAGGGTTGAGTAAGGACCATCGTAGTATGGACAATTGGAAAGGTGTGTGTGAAGCATTTAAAAAATCTATATAAATAAAAAGAGAAGTCCTGACTGACTGACTGACTCATCAACGCCCAGCCCAAACCTTTGAACTTAGAAAGCTGAAATTTTGCACAGCGGTTCACTTTATAATGTATACAAGGAATAAGGAAGGATTTCCCGGTAGCACGTTCCCGTGGGATATTTTCCGACATCGACGAGGGCGAAGCCGCGCGGGAAGTGCTAGTAAAATATAAATGCTTTGATTGTGTGAAAATTGATTTGGTCAGGACAGGAAAAATAAGAAAATGACTAGAAAAAATAATAAGAAAAGTGAGTCTTTCTTTGAACTCTGCAAGTACCTATATAAGTACGAAGAAGATGCACCAACGAAAACTTTGAAGTACGAAGACCCAAAAATATCGAAGTAATTCTGGTCCTTTGATACTAAAATCGTACCCAAAGAAACTTACATACTTGTAGAAACCTCACCTCAAGTAACATAAACAAAGCGGTGTATAAATTTGAAGTGATGTAGCGAAGTTATATGAGGCGTCTCGGCACCTTAGTCAAACACGTCGCGAACAAACCGAGCTCTGTCTAATGCTATTTACTGAACTGGATACAGATATCGAACACTGGAAGGTGCTCCTGCGATATACCTCTTTAATATCGACTTTTTTTTGTAAGATGGATGAATTGTGTTGAAAATAAAATTGCTAGGAGGGAAGCTAATTTTAAGATGGCTAATAAAAGTGTATAGAAGAAAAAGACTTAACCTAGCATCACACCCGTATAACCCGAACGGTTAAGAACAGCTGTACCTATAGTACACCCTCATTTGCCAGTTAGGTTTAAGACCCATGTAATAGGGGAGTTTTTTTTCTTTTGCCGGAGTCTGGATTTGTGCCCGGTTGATGTCAATAGACTCGTATTGTCATCAACCGGGCACAAATCCAGACTCCGGCAAAAGAAAAAAAAGGTGTGGTAAATGTGAGTCTGTTAAAATTGCAGACAATTTTTAGAATAAGATTTGTATGGATGGATGGAACACAAGGTTTTCATAATGATGAGTAGGTACAATGTGCCCTGAAATCGCGTAAAAAAACAGGTGTTCCCTACATTTATGTTCGTATAAGTCATCAAAATGTGGGGAACAGCAAAATTTTTTTTCGTAATTTCAGGATTGGTCCCATAGTAAAAGTTGTTCTTATTGATAAGTACAATGACACCTTAATAGGTTGTGCGTTATTTTAGTTACACCTTGTATAATATAACTGGCTAGTCACAATCTCATCTCAGTGAAATTAGAAGTAGGTATTTTAAACAGATTGAGACTGAAATTAGAAAGCGAACGTTCATAAATCTAAATCTTTTATTAAATATTTTATTTCACCTAAACTTACATGGACATAAGTAACTTATGAAACTTCAGAAGTTAAGTGCATGGTTCCAATTAGGCCTTTCTTATGGGCCAGTTTTCACCAAACGGAAAAATCTTCACGGATGCTCGAGCAGTTCTTAAACACTGAATAAGTACTGTATCAATATTGACTTTAAGTATAAAATTCGACGCACATATCAAGGGTTTATCAAGCATGACTGACATCATGATTGATAAACCCTTGATATGTGCGTCGAATTTTACACTTAGGGCCTATTTCACGATGTCCGAAAAGCCACTACTCACTGAATAAATTCGAAAATGGAACAGAATTTGTATGAAATTATCTGCCAAGTAAGTTAATGGGAACTTAATCGTAGGTGGTGAAACAGGCGCTTAAAGTCAATATTGATACAGTTACTTATTCAGTGAAATTTAAAGACTGCTCGAGCATCCGTGAGGATTTTTCGGTTTGTTGGAAACTGACCCTATACAGAAGAAGCAAGAACTCCGTGTTTACTCTTTTAAAATATTATTTTCATTCTTATTTCAAACGAAGAACGTTTCTTTCTACTCGGGCTCAGAGATAGAAATGGCCCTTGAAAACCGACACCACCCGATTATATCCGATCACAGCCGATGTTCCTTATTTATTTCTGAGTAAGTACCTACCACATTCAAATGTATGTAGGCAGACATGAATCGTAGCTCATCGCCTACGTACTGTGGACAACATTAACCCATTGGCCTTAGTTGACTCCTATAGTCTGCGCCATGACAAATAGCCATTATTAACACACTTTGTTTTTTATTTATTCATTCATTCCATTCATAGCTAAGCTAGTTCTGAGTAAATAGGAATATGTACCAGGTTGTGTTAAGGCTACTCTTTCGAAAAAAGCTTAAAAACAGCGTGCAGATGAAGCAGTTTTTCGCCGGAACCTACAGAGAAATTACATCTGAAAAAAATTGTTAGTAATCTACATGATATGAATCGGTTTAGCCATAATTTTTCTATCGGTATCACATAATAAGAAAATAAAAACCCCAAATCAGCTCCAAATCGTTAAGATGAAACCATTTTACTCCTTCATTTTTTATCAAAAAGGATATAAAAAAAATATCTGCTACTTTGCAATACAAACGAAAATGATTTGGTTTTGTTACTTTTTAAAAACATGTATATTTTTTATTATAATAAATTAAAAATGCGTCTAATTTGGGACAGCGCTCCTTGATGGGCGAGTCCTATTACTGGCTGGACGTACGACGCGTTGCGTGAACTCAGGCCAGAATGCGCAAGCTAACCACTCAAGGTTATTGGCGTATAGTTCGGCCTTAAGTCAGCATTCAATAAGGAACTAAATAAGCAATAAGAAATTGTGCCCATCGTATTTATCTCTACTTATGTATTAGTTTTATCTTTGTATGAAAAGGTTGCTGGAAGACAGTAATATTACAACCGGCCTGTAATATTACAATCGTGTATTATGTTTTAGTAAAAGTTTTTCTTCTTGGGTTTTCTCTCAGGGATTTTCCTTACCTACTTCCGCGCTGAGACCTCTATTGAGTACCTATAAGATTATGTTATTTCTAGCTGCGCCCCGCGGTGTAACCCGCGTAGACCGGGATATAAAGTAGCCTATGTGTTAATCCAAAGTGTCAGCTACCTCCATATCAAATTTTATGAAAATTGGTCCAGCCGTTTGAGCGTGAAGAAGTAACAAACACACACAGTCACAAACTTTCGCCTTTATAATATTAGTGCGATTTAAACTATTTCGTATATTCCGATCTTAGACCATGAAGAGGATGTCATATGGCCTGTTTCACCACCTACGATTAAGTTCCTATTAACTTACTTGGCAGATAACTTCATACGAATTCTGTTCCATTTTTGAATTTATTCGGTGAGTACCTAGTGGCTATTCGGACATCGTGAAATAGGCCCTAAGTCTAGGGTTGCCAACCGTACTCTAAAATAGAGTATTGTACTCTTTTTCTTGTAGGTGTACTCTAGAATCTATAACACTAATAGGGTACGCTAAAATACTGTTTTAACATAAATTGACCTTTTTGGCATAATATTCACTGATGCCAGCCATAAAAGTGAAGTGCCAAGAAGAGCTGAACAAGGGCTTCATTAAAATTGATTAAAAATGAGGTACTGATCCTATATTAACTTACAATTGGGATGTTTGGAGTCATAAAATTCTTTTAAAAACAAGTAGTAAAAAATTGTTATGTAAAGTGCTAAAAAATACAAAATATAGAAACGCGTCTTTGGCTTGTGTAAAAACTTAGTACCTACTTAGGTTGCATTTAGATTGAGTGTAATCTTTCAAAATCAGTAAAGTTTAGCCTTTTCCGTAAATTCTAGTTCCTTGTCAAAGGTATTTACAAAACAAGATATTGCTTGTCGGGTGTGTTTTGTCAACTGGCAATAAGATTGCGGCTTTCTGCTCTACATACCAACTAATGCTACATGTGCTTCCATTATTTTAAAGTAACATTAGTATCATCAGTCATCAATTCATCACCTAATAACGGCTAATGCCGGGGCCACATTATACGTCAACGTCAATGCCCATAAACGCTTTAAACATCGCGGTAGTTAAAATCGGTCAAGATTCGGTCAAATTATCGCCGTATGTGGCCCCAAATCCTTACCATTATATAGGGTCAAATTAAATTAGCTAGTGAAACTTAGCACACGTGATGGGGATCGGAAAACCTCAAACGGCGCAAAAATACATTATTGGGAGTTATATTTTCGAGAACTTTGGGATTTTTTTTTTGAGACATTGTGGTGTGTGAGTATGTGAGACAAGAAGATAACTAATATATACACTTGTACATTATAATTATTTATTTATTTATTTATTTATTTATTTATTTTACAATTTATGTACACAGAGAGATACATAATACTTAAAATTAGGAGTACAAAGGTACTGCTTATTTCTTTAGAAATTTCTTCCAGCAGACCTGCGAAAGGAGAAATGAAAAAGAAATGTAGACAATAGTGTGTGAGAACAAGAAGAGAAAAATATAAAAATAAAAAATATATAAATATAAATTATTATTATTTTAAGACTGTTACTTTATTAGTTATTCTTATTATAGATAGTACAATCCACGAAGACGCACCCCACTACTCCTCCTAACCGTTTATAGTACTTATGTGTATAAGGGTTAGGAGGAGTAGTGGGGCGCGTCTCCGTGGATTGCACTATCTATACCTACCTATATTATGAAAATATTATCTTGGAAATTGAAATAAAATCCTACTTGCATTTGCATAGTAAAACTACGTACTTATGTATCACGTACAAATGCACATACAGAAAGTTGAATAGGTATTAACTCTCCAATGCAAATGTTTTAAAAACCATTGTCATTTCAGACAAAACATATATAGGTTGTTTAATTTTGCTTACACAGTACAAACGTTACATACTTGTAACACACAACACTACTAGTACTTATTGTACTGCCAGAATTTGTCTTCATGGGATGAAATTGTCGTGGCAATGAGCACTGAACACGTTGCATTTTTATCCAGCGTTTATTTGTAGTAAATTGTTTATAGTACTAGCGTTTGTATGAGTGCAGTAGTGGCCCAGAGGTAACGGCCGCGACTTACGAGTTGTAGGTCGTAAGTTCGAACCCTGACAGGCGCTTTACTTTGTGTAAAATTTATCTCATCACCACTGCTCTCAAAACGGTGAAGGAAAACATCGTGAGGAAACCGGCATATCCTAGGACGAAAAATTCGAAGACATGTGTCATTTACCAACCCGCACTGGGCCCGCGTGGTGGATTACGTCCCACTCCTTCTTACAGAGAGGAGGCCTGTGTCACAGCAGTGGGAACATTATAGGTTGAGCATGAGGCCCTGGGCTTGGGTTATTGGGTTTTTCCATTAGGAATTATTGAGAAGCAGCCCGGAGCCCGGATTGGTTGCAAACTTTCAACTTGTCACTTTCGGAAAATCTACTTTTACTACAGTCTTCCTCCAGGCGTTAGCCACAGACCGTTTACAGTAAAATACACCCTATTCCCGACCTTTGTTAAGCAAGGCCTTTATTGAAGTAATCAGTACAACGACTGAGCAATATAAGCATTGTGCTATATCTAAATATAGCCCGGGTCGAGAGCGCCAGTGTGTGGCAAACGACGAATTGTGTTTCATTTTATGGCTATGGAAATCTAGGGTCACCTGGTTTTGATTGTTATATTTGACAAGTTGACCTCTGTTCAAGTTATGGTACCTAGTGTATTTGATTGCGACATTGAAGAACTTCTATTGGCTCAATAGGCGAAGTTTACTTTGGAATTGAAAACATGCGTGTCCATGCGTCGATAACGACATGAAGCGTTCAATCAAAAATAATTGGTGTCTGATGGATGATTTCTCGTGGCTAAGTAATAACAGCCGCACGGGTCGATCCGTCAGGTTAAGCTACGCTTGCCGGGGTTGGTCAATGGATGGGTGACCATCTTTACATATCGAGATTCCTCCGTGCCTCGGAAAGCACGTTAAGCCGTTGGTCCCGGCTGTTATTCGTGGATCTTTGACAGTCGTTACGGGTCGTCAGAAGCCCGAAAGTCTGACAACCAGTCTTACCAAGGAGTATCGTATTACCCAGTTACCCGGTAGTCGGTTGTGGAGGTCAGATAGGCAGTCGCTCCATGTAAAATACTGGTATTCAGCTGCATCCGGTTAGACTGGAAGCCGACCCCAACATAGTTGGGAAAAGGCTAGGCAGATTGATTGATGGAGGATATTTTTTTTTTTTTGATGATTTGATTTAGAATTTTTTCATGCCTTCGCCAATTCTTTATATTTAGTTTGTAGGTTAGGGTGGGTGGTGGGGTTAAGGTGGGTTTTAGGTTGGTTTGTAGTTTGTGGGTTATTTCGCCGTTATCTCCAGAATCATTTCTTAGGACCCAAATATCAATATTGGCAACTCAAATAGTAAGTACCTAAGTAAATTGATTGGCAGTTTCACGGATATATTTCTATAAATTGACGAAACTGCCCGGATATCTATGGGCAGTTTCGTCAATTTATAGAAATACTAGCTTCTGCCCGCGACTTCGTCCGCGTGAAATTTCTTGTTCCCCCGACCCACACCGCGTCGCATCGCATCGCCTGCCCGCACTATTACTTCGGTTTCGCTTAGCGTCCTTTCAGATTTTTTTTACTTTTGCTCCTCAAGAATTTGGCTATCAAATGCGAAAAGAACTGGTAGTTCCGGTGATTAACGCATTCAAACAAACATACAAACTCTTCAACTTTATAATTAGTAGGTACCTTACCTACTTATAGACAAGAAAATCCAAATGCTGTGAAATCAATGCCTAAAACTGTATTTTTTTAGTTAAGTATTATAAAGTATTACAAAAATGTTTCTCTAAGTATAATCATCAAATTATAATGACAGATATGCCATTCATTCATCAAGTTTTCGTTTAACCTTTTGAACGGTTGCTGTACAAATGATTCATTATATTTTTGATCATTGCCACTGGCTTTATGGAAACATGATGATATTTAAAAATCATGATTATGAATAAGACGTTTTTAACTGAGATGACTTTCCGAAAATTCTTATTTGGGTCTCTCGTTGTATGTACATTTTTAAATTACTTACAAACGTTTAGATCGACTGGCCATAAACTCAAATAAGTATCCACTATCTTTTAGCTCATTAAATAAGTGATGGGAAGCACTTACCCACTAATTTACGAAATGCTTGATAAATAAATGTATTAAAAATGCCCTTTGACTAATGAACATCTTGAATCAAGTGACTACGAATATGAAATCAAGTAAAAATATTATTTACGTACAATGTCAAAAACAGGGATGCATCTTTTATAAATGACCTACCGTTTGTTTATTTCATTTAAATGCAATATCAATGGCGCCAATCACTAAGTAGACAACAACACTTGATGGTCCAAATTAAAAAATTCAAGCAGATATTCGCAGAAAACTATCATCTTCAGTTCCTAAACAAACTTCCAATATTGACTCTTGAATTTCAATTCAATGTTGACTCAACCGATGCATGATTCCATAGGGATTAGTATTTATTTAGGTGTTAAGAAAATATACGTCATTCATATTCTGTCGTAGTACAGCTATAAAAACCGTCAATGTATTTTTATTAGCGTTCCCTTTTTATTGTTTGACAATAATCGCTTCAGAAACTTGTGCTTTATATGTGCTTAAAAGTTTATTTGGTTTTAGACTTTTATCAAGTCTCTTTTGTTATTTGATATCTCATCTTCGTCTTTATATGTATTTAGATACCTCTCTTCCTACTAGGTTTCCTTTGGTTTAACGTACTGAAGATACTTAGATATTTTCAATCTGAGAGTTGAGGTTTTCATTCTAGCATATAAGCATCAGCCGAGGAGCTCGTAGCTAAGTAATAACAGCCGCACGGGTCGATCCGTCAGGTTAAGCTACGCTTGCCGGGGTTGGTCAGTGGATGGGTGACCATCTTTACATATCGAGATTACTCCGTGCCTCGGAAAGCACGTTAAGCCGTTGGTCCCGACTGTTATTCGTGGATCTTTGACAGTCGTTACGGGTCGTCAGAAGCCCGAAAGTCTGACAACCAGTCTTACCAAGGGGTATCGTATTACCCAGTTACTGGGTTGTGGAGGTCAGACAGGCAGTCGCTCCATGTAAAATACTGGTATTCAGCTGCATCCGGTTAGACTGGAAGCCGACCCCAACATAGTTGGGAAAAGGCTAGGCAGATTGATTGATATAAGCATCAGCCTATAATGTTCCCACTGCTGCGGCATAGGCTTCTTCTCTTTGAGAGGGACTGTAACAATGCGGGTTGGTAAATGTCGCAAACTCACATCACAAGTCTTCGAATTTTCGGTTCTAGGACATGACGGTTTCCTCACAATGTCTTCCTTCACCGTTTTCAGAGCAGTGGTAATGAAATTTTTCTACAAAGTAAAGCGTTTTCTATCTGACTAATGCAAATGTGGTCCAGGTAGTTTGTATTTTTCCTGAATTAAGGCATTATGTAAATTACATTTACTACTAGACTCGTTACAGTTTTAACTAACATGGTCTTCACCTTCACATGATCTGACCAAGATTATGTCTGGACTTCAAAAGAGACTGTGACCTCTGAATTTGTTTCGGCCTTTCTTCTCAGAGTAGTCAGTTAGTCAACGCCGACCACATATAGTTTTTAGAAATAAGTCATTTATCATTTAACTTGTTAAAATAATTCTTTAGTTTGTGATTCTCGATAAATAGGTATCTAACTATACAGGTAACATTTACATTATATGTAACTTACTTATAATTATTATTGTTTGTTTCAGACATGGTTCTTCACGGACACAGATAACCCACAACATCAACGCCAAACAAGTAAGTCAAAACTTTTACAAACTTCAATATCATTATTACCCAACATGACCACGCAATTTCTATAGCAATTGAGACCTTACTCCATTGTAATAAGAGTTCTTGTTCACAGACGGGCACATGGTAAACACGAACTGTTCCGACTCCCACCAGCGAAAACATCTATGCTGTAAAACTTCCGTGGAATACGACCATTTCCTCGACAGTGGTAAAAAGTGAGTATAAATTTTTCGAACTTTTAGTTTTTAGTTGCGGTATTTTGACTCTTATTTTGTGGGTCACAAGACCTAATCTAGAGATGGCAAACAAAGATAAAAATTTCAAGTGTTATTGTAATTTTATTTATAATATTTTCACACTTATTCTTTGGGAGATAAGGGCTACATTCTGAAAAGGAATTGGCGATAGATTTATTTATCGTAAACGTGTTCGAAAGTTTAACAAGATAAGCGTGTTTGTCGTTCGATAGTTTGTGGAGATTGTTTTCTTAGTGGACGCAAATTTTATGACTACGCTTGATTTTATACGAATCCGATCATATTGATGGTGTCTTTTCCCCTTCTCTATTCACGATAGATAAGACTAATATGAGATTCACTCATCGAGTTCAGATAATTTTACTTTAGCGGTGCTTTTATTAGAACTCTGTCTTTTACATTGTCTTTCAAACGAAGACCACTTCAGGCGAAATTCTAACGAAAATTTTCTAACATACGAGCTTACCATTAAACGCAAAAATGTAAGTCCAGAGACCAACACTACCATTGGTTAACATTTATTTTCATTCATAATTCCACTTCCTTGACAAGACAAATATGCTAATGATCATTTATCACTACCTATCTCAAAAAAAACCAGATTAGTTGTTCATCACAGAACATCATTGATTCAAAAACCTCCTTGGTAATCCAAGTTTCACCCCGCAGGTTATCCATAGAGTTTATCATCCATATAATTATGGTGTGCATTACTCAGTCCATCACAACCACAACGACACATCGCAGCAATTATAACGCAATCAAAATAACGTTTGTTACTCAAATCAGACGAGTGATGGATGTGAATTAATCAGAGCTGTAATTATATTTTTTTATGCTAAGCTACAATTATCTGAAGGTACTTTACATATTATGTGATCTCACGCACCGTTTATTTTGCAAATTAGGTAGAAGGGAGATGAGAATTTTGTTACTCCACACGAGGGTGTGTAGTAACAAAATTCTCATCTCAATAAGTTAATGTTTGAGTCTTCAAATTAATGTGTTGCTGTAATAAAGGATCTTTCTAGAATAAGATTCTTTACCGACGACATTAAGCATAATCTAACTAGATCACAAAGGACAAGAAATATTTTTTAAAAATAAGTCCCGAAACAACTCAGAATGAAAGCTTTATCCAATGATAAAAACATTAAACTTGGTGAAAACAATCCTATTGACTAATTAAGAGCACTTCGTACCATGTAAATTAGATGCAGGAAAATAGCACTCATTGCCCAGCGAAGAGCGGAAACCGTAATTCAAGAGGTCAAAGGGGCTTGCAGTCTGACTCTGAATGCAATGCAACTGAATGCTTCAACATATTGAAGGGTCTTATTGGAAAACGCAACGTATTGTCAGGACCTGACACAAACACCAAACTAGGTTACATTTTGAATATTTGACGTACATAATAGTATAAGTAATTACCAGGAATAATAAAATGAAATGAATGGAAGTTTTTTTATAATTAAAAAATACTTGTTCAGTAAACCCAATATTTTTGCTGCAATTTAGTCCGAACAAACAACGGACGTTTTTCTCACTACTAATAAGCTAAACACTAAAACAAAAACCGATTAAGTTGACAAACATAAAACACAGCGGCATTCTAAACTCCTTCAATATTTTTCTAATAAAACGGGCGTAGTTCAAAGTTTTTCTAAACCGCATAGTTAATCAGAACCCGCAGTGAGTAAGTTTTTGTTTTTAGTAAAAACAAAACGCTCTTAACTTCTGTTTTTAGAAGCACCGCTGTCTGTTTAAATATTGAACTCAAACTTTCGTTCGACTCTAAAGACTTTAATGATCGTGTTATGGTTAACGAAAACTTTCTGTTTTTACTCTCAAAATAACGTCGAATATTCTAGTTTATTACTAAAGAGAGAATCTAGAATGAAAATAAATTCGCTCACGACATTTCATAACGTCCGACTGCACTGCTGAAGAACATTTTTAGGAAGAACATGAAGCAATTTTGAAAGCAGATTAAAATTCCTCCCGTTTGTGCCGTCTCTAAAATAGGAAATGTATTTTTTCTCCAGTCCATATCAGAGGTTGCCAACACTTGTAAAAAGGACTCTTATAAACGCGATTGGGTATTTTCAAATATGTTTGTCCATTTGAATGAAGAGAAGAGTGTTTCACTAAACCAAGAGCATGTCGAAGCCTTTTTAATCAGTAGACAACAGCTTCACCAACGAAGCTCAACGCTCAAACACAAACAACAAACGTTAATGGTTTTTCAAGAGCAAGTCCAATATTATTTCGGGCTCACAATAATTTTCACGCGTTTACTCAGAACCGACTAATGTTTTTGTTGAAACTTCTTGCTTTATTCCCACAGTGGTGTTTTGAAGTGCAACCCCAAACGCATTAGTATCACATTTCAATACATTGAGCATCATCACTGTTGTATTTCTTGCGCCAGGTCCACACGTTCGTCGAAACGGGCCAACATTTTCAAGATATAAGTACATAAGAAGTCCGTTTAACCGCATTCTTTGGCATTATTTGCAACTAGCCATAGTGTAGTTTACTTTACAGGAAATATATCTTCACTTCGTCAGTGGTGGTAGTTAGCACTTCAATGATGACGTACATTGGGCATCATCACAGTTGCTTTTCTTGCGCCAGCTACACCACACGTTTGTCGAAACGGGCCAACATTTTCAAGTTATAGATACATAAGAGGTCTGTTTTAGTCGTCATTAACGGCACAATGAACCTCAGTCTTTGGCATCACTAGCAACTAGCCACCCGTGTAGTTTACGGGAAATGTATCTTCACTTCGTCAGTGGTAGTTAGCACTTCAATGATGACGAAACCTCTAAACATAGCAGTGCAGTCGTAATTTATGAGTCAATCAATTCAGTTTATTCCGCTGCTCATCAGGTACTTGTTTATATTCAGATGTAAATTACAGTACCCACAAAAGTTTGCTACAACATGATTGTTATTATTTATTCCCAATTTGGAGGCATATTCAAATTGTTTGAATAATAAATACCCACAACAATTTCCCATAAGCCTATACAAATACAGAGTAATTGAACGTTTCCGGTCGAAATAAACATATAATGGATATAATCGATTCGGAATGAAGCTATTAATTATACGCCGCCTAACAATCTCCTTGGCACGAATTGTAATATTCTATTCATGGCGTTAGCTATTGTAACAAAGCTTTTGTAACGTGTCGCTCAAGTCTCGTTACTTGCGCCCATTAATTTTCTTTGCCTACGCATCAATTTGTCCATAAAACTGAGTCTGAACCTTTCGTAATAAACGTCCGATGCGGTGATCTTTTGTAGGCAGTTCTTCCGGAACAAATGAAATGAGCTGGATGCGGAGCCTGTAACAGTCACAAGGTCAAAGGGATCGTTTGATTTTATGTTGAGAAGGATACCTCGACACGTAGTAGAATTGTTGTAATTGCGAGAACGTTTCGTAAAGTATATTTTATAACACATTTGCTCGTAAAGGGTCTCTTATTTCACGAATTTCAATATCGTAATGTATGTCATTACGTACTTGTGCGTAATTGTAATGCAAAATGCACGGGTTTCTTTTTAACAAGGTAAAACGTAAGGTTTATCAAGATGCTCCGTCTAAAACGAACGGTACTTTTTAAATCATAGCAAAGAGTTTTTATGTCAGAATAATGGTCAACATTTTATAAATAAAATTAACTTTGGGAGATAAAATATAAAAAATAAACATTAATTAAATTAAAGAATTAATTCTTTAATTTAATTAATTTTGACAATAAATTGCAACAACAACAAACAAAAACAAAAAAATATTAATTTACTTTGGAAAACAAGCAAAGATCCAAATTATTTTTCAGAAAGTGTGTTTTTAAAGATTTATTCGTTTAAGAAAGTCGCGAGTTTTATTTATTTCCTCGCAAATATGTTATAAAACGTCGTATGACATACGTGCGCTTTGATAATTACAGCCTCTGCTTTCTTGTAGCCCTCGCCTACGGCTCGGGCTAGCAATATCGCCTCGGTTGTAATTTTCAACTTACCGCACTTATATCATAATGTACTATTATTTACTTTGCATAAGCGATTTGTAAGCTTCTCGATGACGCGAAAGAAATCTTTTCATGTTTTGTTTTTACCACGAATCTTTGTTTTGCTGATTAAACAAAACACTGTCAGCTTTTCCTTTCCTTTCTATAACGTCTCTTATTTTAATGATTTTTGAAGTTTTAATTGAGGCCTTCAAAAACTTTTGAATGAAACTACGACAGCGTAGTAGTTTAATTCCAAAGTTTTTAAAGTTGTTAGATGCAGAGAATTATTGCCGGGGTGTCTCTAACATTAAGGCTACTTATATCCTGTCTAGGGACTTACACGTACTTACTTCAAAAACCAGGAATGAGATACTAAAACATCAAAATATACGTGCGGTTAGGAATCGAACAGCTCTTTTATTGGTCCCAGGTGGACTGTAATAGGATTATCGTACGTTAGCGGTGTAGCTTCGCTGGATACGTCAAACAGCGGATTGTTACGTACAAAATTGGTAGTCACGAAGGGACCTTTTGTTGCGTAAACGGAATTGGTTATGTTATGAATTATGATACACTGTACTGTTGCTTTTGCCGAAATAAGGATTATCTTTGTCTCTTTTTTTTCGGCACTTGAGCCGTTTTGCCATTACCAACCTTAATACTGTTACTCATGTAATGCGTCACAGTCATGTTGGTTTGCCTGTTATTTTCTTCCTTTGTGTTTTCAATATCCTAGACTAGCCTAGGAGCTTAGGTGGTAACAAAATGTTTGCAGCCTCTGAAGAAAGTTTTTAATTTCTAGTTTATTCACATCTCTTTCTGAAACAAAATGTTCATCTATATCTCACATGTCTAATTTTTTGTTGGTCTATCCACGAACAACCGGTCGGATGTTAATCTCCCTGGTATTTATTGCTTTCTTACGAATGTGATTTCCATTTTTTTATTGATTTTTTTTTTATTGAGGTCTTTGTTATAAAAATGTTTGAGATGCAGCTGTTTAGAAGTCTTAAGTAATGAATGGGTGTTTGCAAATTAGGTTATGAACAAAATGCTTTGAGATACGTCACTCAATCTGGAATATGTTTGGATACGAATTTATATTTCAACTACAATCAAACCCAATTCTCGTCTTTCAATCTGAATCATCCTTATGGCATCTAAATATCCACTGAAAAAAATATCACATTCACAAGTAGGTACCATAGGCTCTTAATGTTTGTCCTGCAGTAGCATTTCCCATTTATATTATCTAAGGCCGCAATATAAAGCAATTCCATATTATGAATAGACTATATACCAGCAATTATGGAGCGGATATGGAAATGATATAGCAGAGAGTAATTCGTTCGACTGTGCTCGGTTAATAACATACTTAAGCTTAGGTCCGCAGCATAATAAATACTCTCGATCTGCAATTAAACAGCTGTCTTGCAAGAAATACGCGTCGACCGATCCAATTTCGCAAATGCAAACACGATATGCAAGAAACCCGATCCAGATTATATGTTGGCGAGTGGCGGCCATTTGTCGTACGCCATATTGTAATATGTGGTCACGGATTGCGTACACGCAGCTCCTGTTATTTGCCGCGGAGCGTAATGTCAGTAAATTACACCGCAACGCTAATTATTGGCACCCGAAGCAAAATTCTTGTTCATACGACTTTATAAACACTCTGTAATCGCAATTATTTCCTTCAGTCATTCTGGATGCAGCTGGTTAATTCGCGTTTTCATGTAGATACTCGTTTGACGATCGCTTAAATTGTCCGTTACTTTTATGGCGTCAATAATGGAACCAATTTTTTCGTCCATCGTCGTCTTTATTTTTGAAACTCGTGTAATGATCGATAATTTTCAGGGTTCCGTACCTCAAAAGGATAAAACGGAACCCTTAGAGGATCACTCGTGTGTCTGTCTGCCTGTGTGTCTGTCCGCACGTCTCTCACAGACGATTTGCTCCGAATGTAATGGATCGAATAAGTTGAAATTTGGTAGGTACACATATGAATTTATGTGACCCAAACACGGACGTGTAACGTAAATAAATGAATTTTGAATTTGGGACCCCCAAACTTTACGGTAAATAAGAATTGTTTTCCAAACTGTGTGACATATCAAATGAAAGGGCTTAATGTGAGGGTCCCAAATAGATTTTTTTATAATTTTAAAATAAATGGTTAATTAATATAATTTAAAACAATAGACAAAAATTTACACCTAAACTAATGAGACTAAAATTTAAAAAAAAATACGGAAATTACTTCTATCTTAAAGATTACAGGAAAATTTATAAAAGTCTATGGTTTCAAAATAACGTGGTAAAGCTCTCAATATTGTGCGTACAAACTTACATTTGCAGTTGGAATTTGTTTTTCAACTACAATGTTAAGTTTCTTCTTGGGATAAATTCATCAAAACTACGGAACCCTTCATTGTGCATGGTCCGACACTTACATGTCCGATTTTTTATAATCTTTACGGTACTAATGGTCTTCAATTCCTCTTTGTAAAAAAGTACTTAATTACGATTATCAAAGAGTTCTTTTTTGTTTGAAACAGGTGGTTCTGCCATTTCGACGATGACAACTACGTGAACGTGCCCCGCTTGGTCACCATTCTGCAGAGGTACAACCATCAGCAGGACTGGTACCTGGGGCGACCATCTGTCAACAAGCCGCTGAACATATTCGTCAAGCCTTCTGAAAGGGTAAAACATAAACAATTTTCCTTTTGTTATAATTATTACAAATGGGACGGCTTTTAACGGAATTGATTTAATAAGTTTGTTATAAAAGTTTAATTTGTTCCAGTTAATGTACTCATTTTGGTTCGCCACGGGCGGTGCCGGATTTTGCATAAGCAGAAGTTTGGCTTTCAAAATGTTACCTGTTGCAAGGTGAGTGCTACAAACTTTTTAATTAAAACGTTATAACGCAATTACTATCTCACTTTGTTAAATGAAATAAAGCATCCCACCAGATCAAACATAACTTTATGTGGTGTATGCCAAATGGCTAATTTCGATTTAAGTTAATAGCAGAAAACTTGTTCCATTTTCTTTATCATTGAGATGTCGTATCAACATTTTTCTCTGTTGCAGTGGGGGAAGATTCATAAGTGTCTGTGAAGGCATACGGTTACCAGATGACGTCACCATGGGATTTATAATAGGTGAGAATAGTTTGTTATTATTTCTGATTAAATTTCGAGGTAACATAGTATTGAATGGTAACAAAAGCCTCACTTCATTGGTTTGCAGAGCACGTGGTGAAGAATAACTTGACACTAGTGCCAGAGTTCCATTCTCATTTGGAACAAATGAAACTGCTGCCTGTCGAAACGTTTCGGGATCAAATCTCCTTCAGCTACTCGGGACCGAAAGGGAACATGAATGTCATCAATATGCCAGGATTTGATACGAGATATGATCCTACTAGGTAAGAGATATATTCCTCTGAATGAAATGAAAATGAAATGTTTATCTTGCGCTCCTTTTATTAATAGCCTAAGTTGAATCGAGATCGCCAATCTCTTGCAGCATTATCTAGACCTATATAAAATTAGGTCTGGACTTTGTTTCATAGTAATTCTTAATGTAATGACTATAATGACATATCACAATATTATTGTCTAATGTGTGTGTCTGTTTGTTATTAAACGGATGGTATTTAAAAGTACTTCAATTTATTCCCATTTCATTTACCTAATTTTGCCTGTGTTCCACCAAATATACTGAATGTGCACCAAAATATGTTCATTAAAATATGTCATAACGAGCATCTATTGGATATGGCGCTCGGCGGCCGCTGCCGCGGCACCGCTCGCATGGCTCGCTCGCCGTCGCGCGTTAAGGGTCACTGTTCTAACCTAACCTTTTTTTTTTTTTTTTTTTTTGACGCTGAGAAATGCGTTGCGCATCTCCGCTCGTGGGGGACGAGACGGGGTATGTGGGACTCCTGTCGGAATGACAGTATACCCACTAAAACTCAGCGGTGTTCCCACATCGCCGTGATGGGAGGGCCATGGGAAACCGGTTCAACCTTTACTTCCACAACCCTCCCGGCGCATGCCCACCTAGCTGGTGGGCCCCGCATGCCCCCCACGTTGGGGGGCTACGGGAATGGCCGGGAACACCTGGCCATTCCCGTCCGACACTGGTGGAGGCCTGTGCAATACAGGCAAGGGTGCCCCCACACCTGTTGCCTGCTGGCCTCCACCTGGGAGGAGTCGAAGATGAGTATCATACTGACGTCTTCTTCGACCCCTCCTCCGCCTTCGGAGCGGTGCCGCGTGAGGATTGTCCTCCCGCGCGCGCTCCGCCGCCTCCTTCTGGGACATGACGTGTTCGCAGAAGGAGGCGACTGCTGCCCATGACCTCTCATCCCCCAGCATGGCGTTAACCAAGCCGGGAAGCGAGAGGTCCGGTCCGATCGCAGTCACGAGATTGCGTCGCGTCTCGAACCACGACGGGCACACCTCCAGCGTGTGCTGCGCCGTGTCCTCCACCGCGCCACACTCGTGACACGACGGCGTCTCCTCCCGTCCGATCCGGTGCAGGTACGATCCGAAACAACCGTGTCCGGACAGCACCTGCACCAGACGGAAGGAGAGGAACCCATGCGACCGCTCGAGCCAGTCTCGCAGGACTGGCCCAATCGCGTCGAGGGTTCGGCGGCCGAAGGCTGCGGTGGCGAGGTCTCCCGTCCAATGGACAACGATGGCGTCCCTCGCCTCCCGCCGGACTGCCTCCCGCTCTTCCGGTGCTGGGCGTTCTCCTCTCGCCCTCCGCCCCGCCGTCCATTCATATACTCTGGCGAGCACCCACGCCTCGAGTTCCCAAGGAGGGGTGCTGGCCAGAATACATGAGGCCGCGAAGGCCACCGTGCGGTAGGCCCGCGCCACACGCTGGGCTATGGCCCTTTGGGGTGCCCGCAACGCGGCGGCGTTCTCCCTCCTGTGGAGGGAGTCCTCCCAGATAGGAGCCCCGTAAAGGGCCATGCTCCTCAAGATGCCGGCGTAAAGTTGCCGGCATCGCGCGCTGGGCCCCCCCGAGTTGGGAAGCAGCCACGAGAGGGCGCCCGCGGTCTTCAGCAGGCGCGACGACAGCCTGCCAAAATGCGGACCGAAGCGCCACCTGCTGTCGAGTACAAGGCCCAGATATTTCATCTGGGCCTTCACCTCGATTCTGACGCCCTCCACGAAGATGTGGGCGTCAGGTGGGGGGCGCTGCCGAGGTCCGTGGAAGAACACGGCCTCGGTCTTGTGCAGCGCCACCGTTAAACCTAGGCGGCGGATCCTCCCCGCGACCAAGGATCCGCCCGCCGAAGCCAAATTGGCCGCCTCCCTGAAGTTCCCCCCCCGGGCGGTGAGGAGAGTGTCATCCGCATAGCAGATGACACTCGTGCCTCGGAGGAGAGTTCCCCGCAAGAGCCAATCATAGCCGATGTTCCACAGCAGAGGTCCTACGACTGATCCCTGCGGAACACCGGCTTCAACGGCGTACCGCCGGACTTGGCCAGTCCTATTTACCAGGACAATTGCCCGATCCTCTAGGTAGCTGGCCAGCAGTCTGCGCATGTATCGAGGCACTCCGTGGAATCGGAGCGCCTCTAGGATGGTGGAGTGGGGAACGGAGTTGAAGGCATTGGCTATGTCGAATGACACAGCCAACAATCCGTCCCCCGCTTCCATCGCCCCTTTCACCTGGCCCTTAAGGCGGGCCAGCGCGTCCACCGTCGAACGCTCAGCCCGAAAACCGAACTGAGCGTCCGACAAGTCCGGCCCGACACTCCGCAGATGGCTCTTTAGGCGGGCAGCGATTATCCCCTCGAACATTTTTCCGACCTCATCGAGCAGAACGATGGGCCGGTATGCCGAGGGGGAGTCTTCTGGGCGGCCCTCCTTGCGAAGGAGGCACAACTGCCCCTCCTTCCACGGTTTTCCCAGACGCAAGACATGCGCTGAAGAGGTCCCGAAACCTCTCCTCCATTTGAATAGCAGCAATCGCCACCACTCTTGCCGGAACACCGTCGGGGCCCGGAGCCGTCTTCTTGGCGCGGATATGAAGAATCGCCGCGCCAAGTTCCGCCTCCGTGACAGGAGGGGCCTCCTCGTCTTCCTCAGCTGGCGGAGCTATCCCCAGCGGCGGGCTCATCACTGGTGGGGTGAAGTTGTCCCTGCACGGGAACAGGGACTGAACCACCCCATCCAGAAACGAGGGCTCCAAGGTCTCGGCCACCGGGGGACCAAAGGGGCGCAATTTGTTGCGCGCCGCCTTATATGGTCTTCCGTAAGGGTCGTTGTCGAGACCCTCCAGCACCTCCGCTCTCGCCGAGTCTCTGGCGGCGGCGATGGCCCTATCGAGGACCATTTTTGCCTCTATGTATACCTCATAGAGGTGGTCCTCGGCGGGGAGGTCTCGTCGACGCCGCCGCCGGCTCCGCGTGTATTCCCTCCTTGCCTCCACACACGCTGTTCGAAGCTCCGCCAGCTCCACCGACCACCAGTATACGGCGCGTTTGGGTAGTGGTCGACAAGACCGAGGCATGCTAGAGTTGCATACCTCGGTCAGAGACTCCCTCAGGTGCCCCGCCACGGTGTCCACATCCAGGCCAGCGGAAGGCGGCGAAAGCCAGTCCTGGATGAACGCCGCCTCCACCGCTGCCTCCCTGTCCAGGCGGGTGAGAGCCCACCGCGGGAACGGTGATCGCACCGAGAGGGGCCGCGTCTCCCTAGGGCCACCGGTGGAGATGTCGAACCGCACGTAGCGGTGGTCCGACATAGACTCCACCAGCTCCACCCGCCAGTTCAACACGCGCGCGGCCAAAGCAGGCGTGGCGAAAGTGACGTCCACTATTGAGCCACCCTGCCGCCGCACGCATGTCTGGACGCTTCCTCTGTTCAAGAGGGAGAGCCCAGAGGAGGCTGCCCACATCTCCACTGCCCGCCCGCGTGCGTCGGTGGCCGGGTTGCCCCAGGTCACCGACTTGGCATTCAGGTCTCCCAGTACGGAGACCTGACGCGGCGCCGCCCTGCCGACCACGGCGGCCAGGATTGCGAGATAGTTCTCAAAATCCTGAAGAGGGCGGTTTGGGGAGAAATAGACGCCCACAAGGGCTAATTCTCCCCACGCGGCGGCCACGTATCCCGGTCCCTTCTCTAATAGCGAGAGGGGAGGGGCTGAGAAGGGCCGTTAGATTGGCCCTGAGAAGGGCCGTTGGAATCGCCCTGGGAGGAGCGATTAGATAAAAAACGCCCAGAGGCGTCACGGCTAGATTTTTTCTTCATATTCGCAGACGACCGCGCTTATGTCTGCGAATCACAGCGCACTTTAGCCGCCGGTCTGCCACTCCGTTACGGTGGTCAGACACGGCGTTGCCCGGGGGAAACTACGTGGAAGTATGCGCTGTGGGGGAACCCCCAACCTAACCTAACCTAACCCAAATGATTCTAACCCAAATGATTCACCAATGTGAAGTTTCGGACGCGCGGGTGTTTTGTGTAACATTCAGGAATATTTGGTGCACGATCAGTATTTTGATGTACGGATAATATTTTTGGTGAACACAAAAATATTATCCTTATTAAACTAGAGGTTGGTTAGTCCCTCGACATTCTAGGGTAAAGAAGCAGAATGTAGTAAAATGATACAATTTGCTGATAAAAGCATTTTTGTTGCAGGTTCCTGTCGCTACACTGTTTCCTGTTCCCTCACTTTAAGTTCTGCCCTAGATAGCATCAGATTCTTGATAATGAGGAGATTTAAGTTTTATACTGTTTGAAAAACAAAGAATTCACGGACACATTGATTAAATCTTCCATAGAATGCAAAAGTGCAATAAAAAGTCCATTATTAATATTGAAAAATTAACAGATTTATAAAAGAAAAAATATTTTTTGAAGATTTTTATGACATAGTTTAGGTTGTGATATTAGTTTTACAAAGGAAGAAGAATCTGTAAAAATTGTCGATAGTGTAAATGCTTTTAACAAAATGTATATTCATTCTGTATACAAATTGTTATGTCTATAAGTAATCTGTGATATTAGAATATTCTTGTGTGTAGTTACATAATATAAATGTTTTATTTAAAGGTCTCTAAGTACAGTCAAATGTTATGACATTGTTTGTAAATTAAGTTGTTTATAAAATAAACAATTTTAAAATATTTAAGTACGTCATTGTTTTTCTTATTGTTTCCAAACTTCAGATAGAGAACTGCTTAGTAATTGTGAAAGCTTGTTTTCGTCCAACTGCTAGCCAATCGTGGTTACTATACAGGGTGTAAGTGTAAACAGTGGCAATATTTTAAGGTGTCATTGTACTCATAATTATGAACAACTTTTACTATAGGCCCAAACCTGAAATCGCGAAAAAAATCAGCTGTTCTGTACATTTATGTTCGCATAATTCGTCAAAATGTAGGGAACAGCAGATTTTTTTTTCGCGATTTCAGGTTTGGGTCCATAGTAAAAGTTGTTCATAATGATGAGTACAATGACCCCTTAAAATATTGCCACGGTTTACACTTGCACCCTGTAAGACATTATCTTCCATTTTTGGAAAACAGACCATCAGCGGCAATGGACTAACGGATACCTACCTAGGGATAACAGGATACTTGCAAAGACATTTCCGCGAAAGACACTTGCACGAACCCACTTGCTCGAAAAGACTTATGACAAAGTAAAACAAAGGACCATAGGGGCAGGGTTTTTATCAATGAATCAGTGTATACAAAAAGCTATTTGAATGTGTAAAGGCATCCGTTCTGCGATAATACCTAGTGTACCTACCTACTGCAATGAAGTTCCATTAAATATTTAGAAAATATATTAAACAGCCTCATAATGAAGAAGAAGAAGGAGAAAGCACTAAATTCACGTCTGTCTTTGTAACAAAACAAATGTTCTTTCTTATGCACTAGAGTTTACGGCAGCTGCACAAATAAACTTAAGTAATAATTTCTACAGACGTCTGGCTTACGTCCCAAGTTTTCTTCATAATAAGTGGTTCTCTTGAAATACTTTGTATACTTGGATTGAATTTAATTTTTAAGAACATTTTAGATATAAAATATTTCATATAGATCACACAACGTACACAATATTTGACGTAAAAGGTGACTAAGTTATCAGGATGCACCTGCCAATGATGTCACGCGGCAAACTCGTACAGTATGCAAGATTATGGGCATCTGCGATGGGCACATAAAATCAAATTATACTTCTAAAGCCATAATGTTTCACTGGAAAACATTAGTAAGGGACTCCTTTGTTTTATCAGAAGATATATGCCTATATAGTCATAATCATTACCAAAAAGATGGGGTAAGTAATCGCAGCATATAGCAATTTTAAGCAAACGGTATTATTGCTGGAGCTTCTTATGACACCTACGTGCCTAAATATAGTGATGACATGGAAGTGATTCCATCCATTCCCCCAATAAAAGTAAATATATTTTGAAAAGTAAAACCTACGAGTGCTCCTAACCGTGATAACATTGGCTTTTAAACCGAATAACAGATCGACATTTTTGAAGTCAAATCACAGTTAAAAACTAAATCCCACCACAGTTTAGTTTAGCGTTTATTCTACAACGCCACTCATTACCCTAATGAAAGTCATACCAATACCACACTTATTTGAATAACTTTGATGACAAACACCAAATATGATCATTTGGAAATAAACACCTCATAGCATGTTCATAATAAAATACATTGAAATAATTTAAAAGGAGGTGAACTGTAACTGGAAAACTGGTGAAGTGGTAATTGATAGCTTCTGGTAATACGGGAAGATGAAGAGAATAAATAAATAAATAAAAAGTTTATTCAGATACGAGTAAAAAAAACACGTTATAATATATTTAAAAAAAAAATCTAACACCAGGGGTCTACTCCCTAACTCCGTTTGTCCGTCTGACATAACGATCCATAAAAACAAGTGTAAAAGTTAATTTTTTCGGACGGGCAAAAACACATTGGGAGTAGGCACAACAGACTGTCAAATCGTGATCTCATTCATACTTCGTTCGGGCCCCGAACCAATCATCCATCCGTAGGTGATGCGTAGTAGGAAACGCCCGTAACGAAGGCCGAAACTACGGGCTTCGTGCTTAGGGAGTAGACCCCCTGAGGCAGGAGGCTCCTATGCAATCTATAGCCTCCTGGTGCTAGATTTTTACAAAAGCCCTGGCCCCACGCTGGGATTCCCTCGCATGGGAGAATGCTGAGAGGGATGTGTGGTATTACGCGAATGGATAGAATAAGAAAAGAGTATATAACAGGGGTGTTGTGGCGCAGCCTGAGAGAGGTCTATGTCCAGCGGTGGACTGCGATAGGTTGAGTTGATTGATTAATATAAGAGGAAGTCTGAGGGAAGTCAGTTGTCATGGCATACCATGAATCATTCCATGCAACAACTGCCTCACATATCCATTGGAGATAAAGTTCAAGGTAGACTAGTAAAGGTAAGATCTGGATGAAAGATAGATAAAAATTTATGTTTTATTGCTTCCAGCTCGGAAGCAATTTGAAACAAACCATGAAAACCATGGAAGAAAAAAATGAGGGTAGGTATATCGGTACACAAATGTGGGTGAAATGAGGCCATCAATGATGAAAGAGATAGATAATATTCTACGAGATCAAAAGTTTTTGTAAGAAACAAGACGGAGATTAGGCTTCAGTGGCCTTGATAATCAGACACGTGGCATTTTAGATTAAAATCTCCCAGACACAGACTTAAAGTCAAAGCTAATTGCTGAAGATACAATTTATGAATAAAGAAACATATTTTAAGATTGCATATCCACACTTTTAATAATTATCGATGATTCGATTTTATTAAAAACTAATGTGGAAATAAATCTTAATTGCTATCAATATCAAATAGTTTGTTAGGTATACCTAACTTAATTAAAATCTAAACTCAGTAGATGATTCTGAAATCGTCTGCTGAGTTTAGATTATTAAAGCAAGATAAGATCGTATTCATATTCATTAGTGTAGGTGTCGCGAATCTGCGTCGATGTACGCATCACCTTACATGGCGACCGCGACATCGCATTCATGGAATGTAGGGTGATTGTCCCCTTAGATGCGCTGCGGTCTGCCATGGTGATATACTAATAGGATATTATCCAAGACCATTGAATATACCGAACTGTATCACGAAATAATGGATGATGACGTAGAAGTTTAGAGAAACGAATTTTTGATACTAAATTGATCAACATATTTAAGAATATATCCAAAGAATGTAAGATTATTGTTGAGGTCGAAGAATTTAAATGAAAAAAAATCTTAACTAAAATTCACCAATGAGTGAGCAAATGAGTGAGAATTTTCAAATTTACGAAGATGATATGAAATCAATGATAACAAATGATCAGAATCACGATAAAGCAACAATGGTAAATCGATCGGTCAAATTATACTTAAGCGTTTCATAGCAACGAATGTTGCTCCGGTAGACGTGTGAATAGATCATTCAATACCCACAGCTGAATCGCCTCATTCTAACACCTTTAAACGTCAGTTGACTAGTTTTATCGATGCTATGCCCCAATAGTCTTTAAATGGGAAACGTATCAAGTAACAGAATTTATGGCCTCGAATTTAAGGGGCATTTCCTATGGAAAGGTAGGAATTATATAATTTCAATGCAAGGTTTTTTTTTCTTCTTCTTTTTAAAGTAGTAAAATATACTATTTTTCCGTTCTAATTTTTCTAATGTGCATTTTATTTGTGCAGAGTAAAAATGTTTCTTTCTTTCTTTTCTTCTTTTTTTTTTGCTTCTTTATCATGATCTATTAGGAGCATGATTGTAATCAGAAAATTAAAAATGTTGATGCTCAACTTGAGTACCTAATAGGTTACTGTAATATTTTTCTTGCCCCAAAATAAGGTTGTTCGTCACTTTGTGAAAAATTAGTGTAGTTGTCTTTATACGTGACTTAATATTAGTATGAATTGAGAATCAAACGGAAAAAAAATCCTATAACGAATTCTGAGTCGAATTATGTAAAAAGTGCACTTTGTTGCAGTCTTAAGGCTCCTACACAGTATGCCGGCGGCACAGCCCGCCTGCTCAAATACCCACCCGAGAATGCCGTCGGGCTTGTTGGCGATGGCGGCCAGCTGTGGCCGCCGGCATAATGTGTAGGAGCCTTTACTGTCTACACGTAAACGTAATTTTTGTCTATTCTTCCATTTCTACGCTGGTCGTGCATGCTACGCGTACTGGTACATCTCTTGGCTTAAAATTCACGATTATTTTCGTGAGAACATCTTCTGGCCAATTTTTCTACAAGATCATTTCCTTGAAGCAGTTTGAATGATTAATTAAATTGATTGACATGCTCCATTCGTTCCGCAATGGAGGGTCTCGACAGTTCCCTTTCGGTAGCACCTGGTCTTAAATTCTTCATTCTGATCGATTATTATACTGCACAGTCACTTCACGTAATTGGGTTCCTAATTTGTTCTGGCGCAACAATCCGACCCTGACTCGATTCGGAATTTAAACCGATTATTAACCCTTTATTCGGATGTCCATTCTTCTCGATAATTTTAAATCTCTCCTTGAAATTTTATATTACAGAAGATGAATGACGTTATCAATGAAGCAGCCGTGCCTATTTAGTATGCACATCATGTCAATATTTTTATCAGCACAGATAAATGTTGATACTTATTGTAGTATAGATCGAAGATTTTTACGAGCAATGAAAAGAAATGTCATCATTTTCTCTAATACGGCAGCACTTATGGCTAAGACCTCTAAATTCTCCAAATCTCTTTCGTATCTTCTAAAAACTTTCCAATGTACCTACTTAACTACTCGAAATGGATCGATTAACCGAACTCGTCCACGAATTAATGGTTTCGAATAAACATAATTAAGCTCTCAAAGAGTGCCGATTGTCTAAAGGACCATTAGTTTGAAAATAACACTCAATTAGAGATGGTATCCATTTGTTTCGTTCTATTTGGGATTTTTTGTCTTCGATTTTATCTTAGGTCATCCCAGTCTTGTCTGACTCAGTTACTTTTACTGTATCTACTAGCTGAGTAATTAAATCATTTCCTTGTATTGTGTCTCTCTCTTTTATAGTTTGATCTTGATCTTATGCTGCTTCATGTAGGCATATATTATTATTTTGAGGCATCTGCCGAGATTTTAGACTATTTTACTGGGTGATATTCCTTAGTTCTATTCATCTACTTTCATCGTTTTAATTTTTAAGGATGATGAATTTTCTGATATTCCATTAAATAGCTGATCTTACCAAATTGATGCTAACAATTGAAATCAGTTAGTAAAAAACTAAAAACACATCATCAAAATCTCTATTACTTGGAATCGTAAAATCGTAAATATGTATATCGATAAAATAAACGGAGTCCTCTACTAATCCGTTTACGGTATCAGCAGTAGCTGCACTGAAGTTAATAGCAGTTTTACGAAATGAAATTATCTCGACCGGTCTTGTGTCAATTAAGTATGCCCTCAGTTAGCCGGGGGCTACTAACATTATGTTACGAGTACAACGTAGAGATATGCAGCCATTTTGTTAGAAAACTTACGATTTGCACCTGCTGCACGACTCGGTACTTAATGAGAAATCGTTATTGTTTTACTTAGTCTAGTTTAGAACGAGATTGGTTTACCTAAGTTAAGGGATTAACTAAAATGAAACATGTTGCAACAATGTATTAAATTAATTAGTTACATTAATTTAAATACACCCCCAGGTGTTTGATCCTAAATTACTAATTAGTAGGATATATACGATACAAAGGTGAGGAGGAGTGGTGACCCAGTGGTAACAGCCGCGACTTACGAGTTGTAGGTCGTAGGTTCGGACCCAGACAGGCGCTTTACTTTGTGTAAATTATATCATCACCACTGGGCTGCTTTCCGAGGCAAGGAGAGGTCTTGGTATGTAAATATGGTCTCCCATCCACGGATCAACCGCGGCAAGCGATCGACCCGTGTGGTTGTTATTCTACTTAGCCACGAGCTCCTCAAATCAAGGCATCATCTCTAATCAACAGATATCAAAATCAATTTTAATACTTACTGGCTTTGTTCTGACCGATTATCCCTTCCATCATTCATAGTGAGTTCTTAGCAGACACAATCAAATTAATTGCTTACGCAATGAACCAAATTGTTTGATTTACAATGCTGATTAAGTTCGCTTGAGTCAGCTTATCATTTGTCGCTAGCGAGATGTGTCAGCAATCAAGAGAAGACATTAATTGTCGCAAAACAAGTGAAGAACAGAAGATCAATGATTATGACTGCACATTTATTTTTTTTATTAATATTATTTTATGGTGGCAAGACAGACCAAGGTAATGATGGTGAATTGGTGAGATTCAACAGTAAAGAAATGTTGGTCAAAGGAGCTCAGCAGGTCTATTCTATAAAAATCTCTCCGCAAAAATTTAGGTGAAGTGAGCTGAAATCTGAAAGTGAGCTGTCTTTCCTTAAGTTGCCATTATATCGACATCTCACTTCAAGCTCACTGAGACCGTCAAGCGGCGCAAATACTGACCCGCACCCTAATTGCGTAACACATTATCAATCGGAGTTTGAATCATTTTGAAACAAATTGCCAACCCATTACTTCATATGTTCGAAAAATTTGTCTGCTCGACAACGTAAATAACGCAATGAATGTTGTTCAACTGTCAAAATGAAACCAACTCCGGTTGATAATGTGTTACGCAATTAGGGTGCAGGTAACTACAGCAGTGCGATTCTGTAACCATCTCACCGTGAAAACTTAGGTGAAGTGAGCGTGGAGTGAGCTGTCAATAGTGTCAATTCCTAGCAAAAACAAACTTCTTCACCTAAGTTTTCACGGTGAGATTTTTACAGAATCGACCGGCAGTTTCGAGCCGTTTGGGATCAAAACGCTCGAGCCCGAGTGCGCGTCTCCTTTTTAAGGAAACTCGCCGACTGGTCGAGACTTCACGTGACCAGAGGGCTGGCTCGTTCTTGCAATGCTGCCAGTCTTCTGGGCACGTTTCCGGATGACATGAAAGAAAGAAAGAAGAAAGAAAGAAAAAACGTTTATTTGCGGTAAACATGACACAAACTACAATAAAATAAAATAACTATTTAAATACAATTTGGGGGAAAATATGCGTCACATCTACGCAAAACGGCCACCGCTCAGCATAATGCCGCGACCCCATGCGAAATGGAGCCCCAGCGCTGGTTTTCAGTGATAGCCGGCGTTGACGTGGTAACGTCGACCGGTGCAGCATGTAACAAATAATATGCAAATATAAAATAAATTAAAATATGTGTATAAATAAAATAATTAAAAATATGTGTTTAAATAAACGCTTCTATAAGTATGAATAACATATACCAAAAATGGCAACATTCCCAGACAGTTTTCGACTTTTGATGAAAAAGGTTTAAAAAAATACCGTTCCCCACCCCTTATCTCCGAAGTTTGCATAGAGAAAAATCTGTAATTATTCTATATTATAGAAGTTTATGTAAAGATTACAGGAAAAATAAAACGATATCTCTAAATAGCACACTTTTTCAGAAATCATCAACAAAAATTAAATATAAATGATGCTACGGAACCCTCGCCCTCGGTACGCGAGTCTGACTCGCTCTTGACTGGTGTTTTTTGTATTTATTTGTATAGTTAGTTAGTTAGTCATTTACTTTAGTACCTACCTAGTGTAAATAGTGTTAAAACTTGTACTTATATTATATTTTAATTCTGAATAAAGATAAAATTTAGCTCCTATGTTTTTAAAGTGACATCTCTACAGAATAGATGGGCCGGCATCAAAAGTGTCAAACCATTTTATTGACACTACTATCGGTACGACATCGAATTGAAAGGGATGTCGCTCTCGTGAGAATAGCGACACTTAATTTAATAAAAATAACAGAAAAAAAAATCCATGTTTAATTGCGTGGGAATCAATGGATTGCCACATAATTAATACTTTCGTTACTTTGTAACTAACGGTACTTAAGGGGATACATCGATAAATTTTGTATTTTTAAAATTGCTATAAAACCAAATGTATGAGGTTAGTTCATTTGGATTTTCCATATGTGTTATTTGACTATGTTGTCTACTGCTATACTAAAACTGAAGCAAGATTACTTAAAATCTTTTCTATGGAAAAAAAATCCAAATTAGCACCGTCAGTTTACCGTTTTATACGATTATACGTAAACAGTTCCTTATTGTGCAATAAAATTTGCTTTAAACTGAAGGTATTTAAATATTTTAAGAACTTACTAAACTAAAAATCGATGTAAGTGTAGCATTTTATCATAAATCTACATTTAAACGAAGCGCGTTTGATTCCGGTGAAACTAGACAGGCGTAACACAATTAATGCCATTTCACTTACACACCGAGCTAAACCACGCTTCGATGTATCCTCTTAACATGCAACAGAACGTGAAGTCTAGACATATTCTGGCTAGATTTTGCTTATCCAGTATCGATTAATCAGACTCACGACACAGCCGTACAGTAATTTGCACTTTTTATTGATAAAGGATATGAACGTAATTTATAAAACTGTTCTTATAATGGCAAATATATGACTAATGTTTCCACTGAACGGTAAAATCGTAAATTAATTAAAAAATATCCGCAATAATTTATTTACATCACATAAACTAATATCACGCATTTTTAGCCGAAAGTTAGGCAGAGATATACCTATAGTACCTACTTTCACATTTCACCAGGTATGTTTAAGTCCCACGTAATAGGGGGCGAGCCTATTGCCATCAACAGGGCACAAATCTAGACTCCGGGCTGCTACTGAGAAATTCCTAATAGAAAAATCCAATAACAGTTTGCCCGACCTGGGAATCGAACCCAGGACCCCATGCTTAGCAGTAGCATTTGCGACCACTAGACCATCGAAGAAATTATTTAATCCATCTGTTAAATTGATTCCTTTTGAGCATATTATTTTATTTAGCTATAGTAATTCAATGACGCAAAGAAAGTTCTAAGTTCCTACAAAGTACTAAGGTTTTACAGAATTAAGACCTTCCTTAAAGGCTTCTAGAAACAGGCGTGACACGACTGACACGAGATATAATCGCGCGCGACATAAAGGCACCGCTCGCCGCGCGAGGCGTTGTGCGTTTGTGTGGCACGTGATTATAATACCCGCCGCATGTTACAGAAACAATTGCGTCTGAACCTATGGGGTTCATACGACACGCAAAGACATAAAGGCACTTTCTGGGCATTTCTGTGGACATCATAATCATCAGTCCCTGGCTGAAATAGCGTTTGCCAAACTTGTACAGTAGTACTCAACTAATAGGGCTTGTACCTGCGCAGAAGATGAATTTTCAAAGCGCGGGAAATGCTATTGACCAATCGGCACGCTCCACGCTTTTTCCTGTACCGCTATTGGTCGGTAGCTGCCGCCATGTTAGCGCGCGCCGCTTGACAGCCGCCATACTTGCAAGTGAGACGGAAGTAACAGCTGCAGTGTATTATGAACCTTATAGTAGTGATCTAAGGTTGATTGTAAGTTTTAAGTATTCTCATTAATCTTCGGGGCCATACTTTCTTTTCTGTGCGAACGAAGATTCACGACGCGCCTTATTACTTGGGTACTACTGTACCATCAGTGGTAACACTTCGACCTTGAGCTGGTATACTATGTAGTTTGATTACTAATTTACTACTACTGACGCGGCCTACTACATTACATATAAGTCACCCCAACCTAGCCATAACATAGCCTGCCATTGCATAGGCTGGCTAGCCTGGCCTAGTACCTTATCCAATTTCATTTATCCGTTCAGCAAAACCAGATTCTAATTTCAAATTGAACGTAAGTAGGTATCACGACAACAGCAGCAGGTCGTTCGGCAATCTCCGTCGGTAGTTCGGGTGTGTCGGGTCACGATTACTGCACCCTTGGGCGTGCGCACGCCCACATTGTCCAGCTTAGTGAAAGGATACAAAACGATCGCTGATAAATCTAATTTGATATTGTACTGCGTCATATATGAAACTGTTTAAATTGTTATTTATTACGTAGGTACTAGCTGTTGCCAGCGGTTTCGTCTGCGTGGATGTCAATACTTCCATAATTGAATCGGTTTTTGTTCACAATTTCATGGGTTTTAATTTTCCCATAAATCTTATCAAAATCGGTATAGTCATTTCGGAAATTAGCAAGAACGAACAGACAGACAGAAGAAAATTTTAAAATATTGTTTTTTTGTTGTACCTTAATATACGTTCACATGAATTTAGTAAAAAGCATTTTTAAAATACAGACAGCCACTTCGATTTTATATATTTATAGAGATAATCTACCTACTATTTTAAATATGTAGATCACTTTGTATTAAAACGCCTGGTTCCGGTTGATTTGATCATGCCTCTGACCTGTAAAGCTTTTGTCAAAGCTAATAATATTATCTAGTTGTGATTGGCTGATTGAAAATTATAACAACCAATCAAATTATTGCTGAAATAAAAATTGGCAGCAAAAAAATGCCTCAGAAATCGGAATGGTCGCCCTGGATAAGTTTACTTCAAAACCTCTTTTTTTACTAACCTACTCTGTCCTACCTTGGGCAAAGGTCTCTCTCCACTCTTTCCATCTTTCGCGAACCCACGCATCCTCTACCCACTTTTGACGGAACCTATCCAGTTCGTCCCGCCATCTCCTACGTGGTCTGCCGCGACCTCGCCTCACTGTCTCAAGCACCAGCTCTGTGCTATTTGGGCCCGCAGTACTTCAAAACCTACTTGCCTGAAAACTGTTTTAACGTGGTGATATGCAGATAAGAGGAGCTCGTGGCTAAGTAATAACAGCCGCACGGGTTGATCCATGAGGTTAAGCTACGCTTGCCGGGGTTGGTCAGTGGATGAGTGACCATCTTTACATACCGAGACTTCTCCGTGCCTCGGAAAGCACGTTAAGCCGTTGGTCCCGGCTGTCATTCGTGGATCTTTGACAGTCGTTACGGGTCGTCAGAAGCCCGAAAGTCTGACAACCAGTCTTACCAAGGGGTATCGTATTACCCAGTTACTGGGTTGTGGAGGTCAGACAGGCAGTCGCTCCATGTAAAATACTGGTATTCAGCTGCATCCGGTTAGACTGGAAGCCGACCCCAACAAAGTTGGGAAAAGGCTAGGCAGATTGATTGATGCACTGGACTATATTCGTCCAGGATTTTGAGTAAACTCTGTGGTTTATTTAAATCAAACATTCAATGTAGCTTACATAGTAATACATCCTCTTATGCCGATTTCGCCTTTTTTTTTTTTTTTGAGGGTGGGAAATCATCAAATAACTTCTCCCGCTCTGGGTGGAGCGGAAGGGCGTGTCAGACTTTTACTGACTAAAACCCACCCGTGTTCCTTCAGTTGCCTATGACAGGGCCGCGGTAACTTCTTCAAACAACCCGCGACCCCAGCGGCATGCCGATTTCGGCTACGGTGACTATTTTTGTTTCCTAGAGGTTACGGGAGTGTGCTCTAGATGTGACTAATGCAACGGGCTAATGTCAACTATCTTGACAGTAAAATTACATTCATAGTGCGGACACGTTAGAATGCCATTGTGGTAATGGTATTGTATGCTGGAGGGTAGTTTACTCTTGAGGTGATCTCGCCTGCTGTCGAGATTTCTCCTCTCCTGGTCTTCAAAGTCATACCTAAACATTTTGTTTCACTAAACCGCACCCTAATTGCGCAATCGGAATCTGAAAAGCAAATTGCTAATCCATTCCTTTATATGTTCGAAAAATTTGTCTGCTCGACATCGTAAATAACACAATGTATATTGATGAACTGTCAACATGAAACCGATTCCGAGGTCTTATATTCTTTGCCAACTCCTCCCAACGAGAAGGATCTATTTTGCATCTTACATAGTAATATTGTGTCGAAAGCATTGGGTAACGAAACGAGACAGTAAGTATACCTGACCTGAACTGAACCTAGTACTAACTTACTTGCCACATACCTGTACCTAACATTTACTGGATAGTAGATACTGACCTGTCTTTATCTAAAATGTAGCGTTAGCGTGCATAATTGTGGCCACTAAGCACCTAGGCTAAGTGTTTTCGCGTGCTTCTAGTGCGTGACATACCTTTATAAGTCTATACCTGAAAAGGTCGACTTTCCTTTGTCATGTTTAGACTTAAAATGTACGGTGTTTGTCCAGTAGTCTATGTAGGTAAGTATTTGATAATGTAACTGAAAATAAAAAATCAAATAAACTTATCAAACCTAGACACAAATATAATAAATATGTCTAGATAGACAGTCAAAGCTGTGAACTCGTCGAAAAAAATAGGGTCCAACTGTTGGACGCATTTTGCACGCACACTAGCAAAATAAAATGGAGGAGCTCGTGGCTAAGTAATAACAGCCGCACGGGTCGATCCGTCAGGTTAAGCTGCGCTTGTCGGGGTTGACCATCTTTACATACCGAGACTCCTCCGTGCCTCGGAAAGCACGTTAAGCCGTTGGTCCCGGCTGTCATTCGTGGATCTTTGACAGTCGTTACGGGTCGTCAGAAGCCCGAAAGTCTGACAACCAATCTTACCAAGGGGTATCGTATTACCCAGTTATTGGGTTGTGGAGGTCAGATAAGCAGTCGCTCCATGTAAAATACTGGTATTCAGCTGCATCCGGTTAGACTGGAAGCCGACCCCAACATAGTTGGGAAAGGCTAGGCAGATTGATTTAGAAAAATAAAACGGAGTGACGCGAGTGTATGACGTCAGCTATCACTAACAGCACAACAAAATTAGCTTGTTATTTTAGTTCTTTTGCAGCGCTACACTCTATCTAGAGCTCTATCACATAAATAATCAAAACCTAGACAAAAGCTATGCAGTTCACCCAAATTCCTAAACAAACGCACCTTAATTCAACCAATAAGTCAGCAAGTCCTATCATTTAAAATCAAACGTATATTTTGTATTAGTCTTCGTCCATTCTTATTGTGTATCGGCGCACCCGACGGAGGTTGCATACTAACGACCCATGAAATGTGCACTGACATGGACATTTAAGTGTCCCTTTCGGATGCTATTACGTGTGGCGAGTTGGCGACACGTAATTGAAGACCATTTTGATATCAAGACAAGTCTAAATGAATTGCCTAGCGATATGAAGAAGAATACTTAGGTAGGTACTTATTTGGTGATTCCAAAATTTAGTCCACTCTCGGCCCCTCGACCCCCAATAAAGTAAAGTTTATAGAGTAGACTTTATTTTCCAGACAAGTTTTAGTTTCCTCTCGACCCCCAAAATACAGTCAGTTACGATGATAAATCATCGGTCTACCCTATAGTTGCATACTATTTTATTATAATACCATCATTACATATATATTTTTTTAATATCAATTCCTGAATTTTGCTTTCTGTAGCTTACTGTACCAAAATATTAATTTTAGGTAGGTACTTACCGAACTTGGGGTCAAATGTGGACGCGGTATGCCTGTCCTTTGTATGAAAATTCAGTCTCACCCCCTCGGGGCGAGAGTGGACTAAACGAAAAAATGTACCTATAGAGAACAGGTTCCATTTATTAGATGTTCGATATACGAAGTCTAAAATCCCGTTAAGCACAGTTCTAATTTCAAATAGAATTTGAAATAGTATTTCCCATACGTCAATAATCTTTTTAATGCTACCTTGCCCAATGACACAAGTAATTCCTATGCTATAGATAAACCATTAAATGCACAAATACGTAACCGTTCAGCCGAGTGGACGGCAATTGACTGCATTCTGGTCACGATGCGATCTAAACAAGCAAA
The DNA here is from genome assembly GCA_905163495.3 of Cosmia trapezina. NCBI lineage: Eukaryota > Metazoa > Arthropoda > Insecta > Lepidoptera > Noctuidae > Cosmia > Cosmia trapezina. The sequence continues at coordinate 7,740,964 of LR991028.1, forward strand.
ACGATAATTTACCTTTGCAATAGGTACCGGGCAGGTGCTGCGAAAATATAGGCCTTACACACGAACGTTGATTTACACCCCATTTGTGTAGTCACGCTTTCATCCTATTTGGAGAAAGTACGATGTTAAAGTAGAAGGCTAGGCTAGGGGCCTATTAATAAAACCTACCGGCGACAGTGACTAGATTATCACTTATGTCGGGGCCACACCAACGTCAACGTCAAGGCCCATCATCGCCATTAACATCGCGGTAATTATTCCAATAATTATAGCGATGAATGGAGTGGCCACATTAGAACGCCGCCACCCGAGTTATCGCCACGTCAATCGGCAATGTGAATGCCGTTGTCAAATTATCGCGATAAATTGTGGCTACACCTATGATCTACGTCTATTATCGCGATAATCAACGGCATATTCCGTTGGTGTGGCCCCGACATTATCGTGAAAATGTGACAACTTTGTAATTTTTTGACGAGTCTGTTGCTTTGGTACCCGTCTGCGAAGGGTACCTACCTCCATAATCATCTGAGTTATGTTCAAGTGAACAAATTCAGAGCAATTTTATGATGTCAATCAAGGTCCAGACCAGACTAAAACGTCACAGTTTGGACAGTAAATAGTGTTAAAACCAAACATCACCTGATAGCCTTTTCCCAACTGTGTTGCGGGTCGGCTTCTAGTCGATCCGGATGCAGCTGAACACCAGTATTTTACATGGAGCGACTGCCTATCTGACCTCCACAACCCAGTTACTGAGTATAATGATAAACCTTGGTAAGACTGGCTGTCAGACTTTCGGGCTTCTAACAACCCGAACGACTGTCAAAGATCCACGAATGACAGGCGGAACTTGAGGCACGGAGAATGCTCAGTATGTAAAGATGGTCACCCATCCACGGACCAACCGCGACAAGCGATCGACCCGTGTGGCTGTTATTCTAATTAGCCATGAGCCCCTCCTCCACGTGTTAAAACAAAATAATAAACTAAAACCCGGAAAAGGCCAACATTTTACGTAAATAGACATGAACATTGACCCAATTGTTGTCAACTAGAACCAATAATTCTCTTGCAACTGAACTAGAATTTCCGCAATAGGTGCAGACCAAATGCCAGCTGTCTCATAACCTATACGATATAGTTTAAAGCTAACCTTTATAACCTGGAGTGAACTTAGGTAACCTAGTCGCCCAGTGTTCACAAGATTTATCTAACGTGACTTGAATTGTGGTTGAGGCAGTATCTGATACTGCTATGATAGGCCATATTATGAACTTAACACTCGTAGTCTAAGTCATTCCCTCCACTCAACTCCACCTTGATTCCGCCTCCATCAGTCACATGGACAGTTATAGCTTGTTATAAATTTATATGAATGTCTCCTGTCTCTTCCAAAAAAATATTCTATCCTCAGTTGTCCGAGTAGGGCTAATTTTAGACACAAAACCCCAGCGGGGCGGGGGTTGGGGGTTAGTTGCGAACTCCATAGGTGCACAGCTACTGATGATGATGATGGTTTTCCATCGGATGATGTTTTTTTACGTTTATATACATTTCATATATCAGCATATCATATGCATGTCATATGTCATATATGTGTTAGCTTATATATCATTATGTAAAGGTTTTTCCTTATGCTCACGGGTGCATTCGACATTTGAGGGGTTAATATGGGCATCTTTCACTACAAACGTGAGAAGATTTATATTTATAGTTATGACATACGATGCTGAAACGTGGACACTGACAGTCGGGCTGGTCCACAAATTCAAGGTCGCTCAGCGCGCTATGGAGTGGGCTATATCGGAGTTTCTTTGAAGGATAAAATCAGGAATGAAGTTATCCGGAAAAGAACCGGAGTAACCGACATAGCTTTCAGAGTAAGCAATTTGAAGTGGCAGTGGGCTGGCCATGACTGTCGAAGGACCAATGTCCGGTGGAACAGACGAGTTCTGGAGTGGAGACCGCGTATCAGTAAGCGTAGGGTGGGACGCCCCCCAGCTAGATGGACCGACGACCTGAAGAAAGTGGCTGGGACGGACGATGCGGAAGGCGGAGGACAGGGTGTTGTGGCGCAGCCTGGGAGAGCCCTATGTCCAGCAGTGGACTGCGATAGGCTGAGTTGATTGACTGTGCGACTACTACCAGTTTTAGTAATACGATTGGATACTGATGTGTTGTAGATAGCAGACAGAGAGACAGAAGGAATAAGGACTATATTGCCCAGCATCCTAATTGCACGATTTCAATCGCAATCTGAATGACTTTGAAGGATATTGCTAATCCATTGCTTCATATGTTCAAAAAATTTGTCTGCTCAGCAATGTAAATAACGCAATGAATTTTGTTGAACTGTCAAAATGTAAGCCATTGCTACTGTTCCTAAGTGGGTTACGCTACTACCACGTAGTTCAAGAATGGAAGGCTGATAGGTACCGAAAATGTCGTTTAGTCCACTCTACGCCCCTCGACCCCTAAAAATTATTTGTTTGTTTGTCTCCTCTCAACCCTTAAACATAGGTTACATTCGACCCCAGGGGGTACGACTGAATTTTCATACAAAGGACAGGTATACCTCGTCCACTTTCAACCCCTAGTTCGGAAAGTACCTAAAATTATTATTTTGGTTCATTAAGTAAGGTACAAACCAACTAAACTAACTAAAACCAAAAAAATAATACCCTAATTCGCAATCCGATGGGAACACTGTAAATGGAGAATACCATGGAGTCCTGGGCTCGATTCCCGTTTTCCTCAGGTCAGGATCATACTGAGCATAGCTACCGGAACCTCAAATTGTATCCAATTTGTGGTGATAAGCTCTCTGCTTAGGGAACGAACGCATTTCCCTATTAACTTGCACCACAACTTAGAAACATTTAAATAACCAACGCGAAGTCGCAAACGTTGGTGAAATCTACTCGAAAACTAGGCGTAGCCGATTAAACTAAGTCGTTACATTAACACGTTAAGTGCGAAACGAGGCCTAAATCACCCCTCATGCAACTTCCTTGTGGTGCGGCAAGGAAAAACGTGAACATCTCTGTCGTGCGAAGGGCATAGCTTTGGTTTGGTCCAGTATAGAAAAGAGATAAATGTATATTTGAGACGCGCTAATGGTCCCGGACTTGGTGGTATACCTACCTTGGTACCGGATGTCTTAGGCCTCGTACCGCACTGAATTAATATAATTTTAATGCAGTGCGGAACGAGGCTAAAACGTCCCATATCCCCCCGGACCTCGTACCGCACCCAACGCGAGCTTCCCGCGACTAGTGTTGTGCATCACGTCGATTAGAGAGCACGTCCTTTTACATCGCCGAACATGTCTAAACGATGTCGGAAGAAGTTAATTTAAAAAAATACAGAAACAAACCCCAAAACTGTATGTATTGCGATTTTTTATAAAAAAGTATATTGCTACTGATTTTTTTATGTTAATTCAAGTTCTAATAAGTGTATTTTTAAAGCCCGAGGCAGAATACACAGGATAGTTTCTTTTCTACTTCTGGTTTTCTTTTTTTTCTATTCTGTGAACCGCATTAAGATTTTCATACAAAAATAGATAAACGTTGTTGCGTCAATATTATTTTTCCCATCACTAATCTTAGCGAAAATTTACCCTATTTCAGTGCGTTACGAGGTGTATAAGATCCCATATTTTGTTTTGCCAATAATTCCTAAACCAGCTATCAGATCCCGGGGCGACGGTAGATTAGGGTTCATCAATTCACTGTCTATATCGATAAGGACCAAAATTTTTCATTTATCTTTGATTTCGCGCCAGAAAATGGATTTTAGTCTGTTAAAGGAGGTGGGGTCTAATAGACCGCGTGTCGCCCTAACGTCTGGTCACGGTACGGGCCGATAATGCCTCGTGCCGCAGGAACGGAAAGTTTGAAAAAATTGGTGCCGCAGCTAACGTGTTAAAATGTGATGTGAAAGGGTGTTTACAAACCAGTTAGAAGTAATATCAATTTAAAGTGGACTAATTAATCGAGAATTGTATAACATGTTTATAACTTTAATGTTACTTTCACTGGTTTTTATTGATACTAATAATGTCATTTGGTTTTGCTTGTGAGACTGTGTAGAGCTTTATATATGAAAACATAGGTTTATAGTAAGAAATCTGTTGTAAATGTTCAATAATTGACGATTTAATAATTGGTATAATTTCAATTATACAGGGTGTAAGTGAAAACAGTGGCAATCTTTTAAGGGGTCATTGTACTCATCATTATGAAAAACTTTTATTATGGGAGCAAACCTGAAATCACGAAAAAATCAGCTGTCCAGTATCTATATCTACATTTATGTTCGCATAATTCGTCAAAATGTAGGGAAAAGCTGACTTTTTTTTTCGTTGGGTCAGTTTGTAATTTATCTAAGTAACAATAGCCTAATGTCAACTGCTCATCATGTTTTTACAAAATATTGCTTTTCCCGATGCAGAGCGTCAATTGTTGAGGAGTTCTTCTAGTAAGAACCAGGAGAACTGGACCACCATATATTGTGAAGGACGAGCATAAATTGGTAAGTGTAGGAAATCTAGGTTCTAACACTTTAATAAAACGAGTTATGGGCTTTTTAAAATGTATAGATTATTATTAGCCAATTAAAAGTCACTAGGAAGTTTATACGTCCGTCTTTCTTAAGGCGCTAACGAGAAGTGAAGTACTACTAATGGTGGGTAGTATTTATGTAATAAGTAGGTACCTACGATATATCGATTATTATAAAATCGACTAAAGATTGATTTTTGTAAATAATTAAATCAAATAAATCAACACGCCCCCTCAAAAATTAATCTACCAATTATACAAAAAAAAAAAACTTAAATCAAAGTAGGTAATACCTAATTGACCGGAACATATTCACTTCCTAGTGTTTGCTGGGAATACATCATGGTCCAACATTTGCTGCCAAGGATTAAGGAAAACCCAGAAAACCTTAATCAAACCACTTCATTAAATTATTCTTAATAATAATTAAATTAATCATAAATCATATTATTATGTAGAATCACTAAACATTCAATGAGTATCTTATTCGAAGCCCATTTTACTTCTCATCGCTTGAAAAGTGATAGCGGTTAATGCCTTGGTCAGAACATCTGCCAACTGCTGAACTTTTGGAATGTAATTTTATTTTATTACATTTTTCTCAATCTGTTCCTTAGAAAAATGATACTTTATTTCTATGTGTATTGTACGTTTGTGATGGGTTGGATTATTTGCAATGCTTATGCAGCTATTTTTATCCTCATAGAATATGATAGATTTAATTATATCTATCTTAATACTAACTGCTAGTGATTTAAGCCCTAAAGCCTCCCATGACCGTTTCATACAATGCCATACAATCTGCCTCAGTTGAAGAGGCAGCAACTGACATTTGTTTCTTTGTACTCCAGGTTTGCTTGCAGCTTGAAATACCCAGTTGTACTTTTCCTGTCATTTGAATCACTGCCACCCCAATCTGAATCTACGTAGCCACATATAATGTTAGTGTAGGCACATCTTTTACCTATAACTTAATTTTAAATTAACAGTACCTTTCAAGTACCGAAGCACTCTCTTTAGACACTGCCAGAGTTCTTTACTATTTTTGTTCGTATACCTTCTCAGTATATTAACGCTTGTAAGTAATTAAATCTGGACAAGTGCATAACATGACATACATTAAACGTTCTATAACGTTTCAACATGTATCATTATATATTTTTCTTCAGAGTTTAATGCGTCATAATTAAGTTTATTTTCCATTGGTGTATTGACAGGTTTACAATCGTGCATATTAAATTTATTTAATACCGTTTATATTTATGCACTTTGATTTAATGCTATTTCATAAAATTAAAATTATTTCATAATCATCATTCATTTCATTCATCGTCATTTTAAATTTACTCATTATATAATACCTTTTTTAATTATTTCAATGCATACTCTAACTAAATCACCTATATATAAAACGACAAATATTTTTATGTATACATCTCCATTGTCTAGCATATATTGACACCTATTCGACTGGAGAATTTTGAAAACCTTCTTCTTTATGAGATAGATCGAAAACTTCAAACCAACATTTAGCTGCCTGCATTTTTCAGCCCGTAAAGTTTATTTAATTTAACACATAATTATCTAAGATACCCTCAGGGACTTTCATATAATATCTTCCTTTAATTCGTCATTTAGGAAGGCAGTTTTGACATCCCTAAGACGAACTAGCAAACTAAGTTGATTCGCAAAAGTAAGATACATCTAAAACTAGCTATTCATGCTAATACTGGTGCGAAAGTTTCATTATAGTCCGTGAGGTATTCTTGACCGAAACCCCTTGCACAAGCTGTTTTTTTTTTATCTTAAAGGTTTTCTAAATTCATCATGTTTTACAGAAAACATCCATTTACAATAAATTGACAATGTTTTTATTTTCAGGTGTTGGTATTAAAGTACAAGTACCTATTATTTAGAGAATTTAGTTCGTCCCTAACTGCACTTTCCCACTGAGATTTTTGATCTCTTATAATGAATTTGGTAGGTATTTTACATTTTACATAGAATAGACTGAGCACACAAAATGGCAATCATCATCATCGTCTTCATTATACGAAATACGCGGACGATTTTTGGCCTATTGCTTTTTCTAACGTCAGGATTTTATTTGTGTTTTCTTCTGGTGAAGACGGGTTATCAGAAAGTATAATCATCAATTATTTGCTCCGATTCAATTAAATTATCATGGTTTAATTTGCGAATTTTACACTCGTGTTCATCAGATTTAGTCCATAGACGTATCCGATTTAGAACTGTCAGAGTCATTAGACTTGACCGGCACTGACTTGGATATTACATCATCAGCTTTGCCGTGAGAATTTTTTTAATATTCCCTTCAGACTTGAGGTCTGGCCTGGATTGAAGAAATCCAGTCTCATTAACAATAACATCCCTGACTACTATGTAATTTTTCGCACTCTGGGTTCCAAACTTTATAGCGTTTGGTTCATAACCCACAAGTATCCCTTTCCATGATTTTTCATCAAACTTGTTCTTACTGCTTTTATTGTGAACGTAAACAGTTGAACCAACCTTCAAATTTTTTTTTTTAATTTGAGGTTTTGTATCATGCCACATTTCGAATGGTGTTTTTGAAATCTTTCAAAGTTTTAATTGCGGTCAAATTAATCAAATAAACAGCAGTTGGTACTGCCTATCGCCCCAAAACACTTTGTCTAATTTAGCACCGCTTAAACGAGCTTTTCCATTAAGTAATGGTTCCGACCATACGTTCAGAAACGCCATTCAATTGTGGTATTCTCGGAATTTTTAAATGTTATGATATCCCTCTCTCTACACAATAACCTTTCATTTCAGTCGATAGATATTCGCCACCATTATCGCAGCATAAGTTGACTAATTTTAAATTAAACTTAGCCTCGCTTTTAGCCACGAAATCTTTAAAAACAGCAAACACGTCTGATTTATAGGTGGGTTAAACAGTACGTAACAAAGTACCTAATGCGTATACTCATTAACAAAAAGTACAAAGTACTTTTTTTTTGTTTGTCGTTAGTTGGGGTATAAACAGTAACAATAGTCCACAAATATCTGAGTGCACAATAAATAATAGCTCAATCAATCAATCAATCAATCAATCAGTTTATTCAGTTTATGACCAAAGCCATAATTTGTACATACTGCACACTTGAGAAACACATTGACACTTATTTACAGATGCCATTAAGTCTACAGCAATTAAATTATTTTTCAACATACCTTGCATGATAGTTTTATTAACCTTACGTATTTGGGCTCCTCGCTGGTCGACAATGACTGTCAATCCTGCTCCTTGCATTTTCGTTAAGAACAACAGGTGGTACCGCAGCACAGAAGAGCACGTCCTCCAAAACTTCTTGAACGCTCATGTTGCTGGTCACATACATCGTTCCCTGAAATAAATTCACCATTTTTAGCAATAGAAATTTTAATGGCGTTTGCAAGACGGTGTGACTAATGAAAAGATCTTCCCTGTTTATAATATGGTCTGATGCTCCAGAAAAGTAACTTTGCTTCCATCATGATCCGCTTGATAGTCTGCCATCATAAAAGCAAAGCCAGATAAATTGCTCGACGTGGATGTTTCACTGATCTCAACTGCCTGGACCGTCCTTCTCATATCCGTATTTGCTGCTGCTGTCGTTTTTCACATGCTCCTTGCGGCCACAATGACAACACTTCATGAACTGAGACTTATTCTTGTGTTTGTTAACCTTCTAGTTGAAGCTATTATTCCCTTTATTATTTTGAGAATTATCGAATTTTGTTTTACGAAATTCCTGTCCATTTTTCCCTTCAAATTGCAAAACTTTTGACACTGTTATCACTGGACTCATTTTTAAACTTGACTTCATGATCCAAAAGCCTTGGTTTAACGAATGCTAGCATTAACTTATTATCTGTTAAAGTTGCAATCGCAATTATCACGCCATCATTAGATGGGGGTAGGTTGAGCAACAAATGAGCTACCTCGCGTGGCGTGGTTTGGCGGCGGCGTGCCGGCTAACAATTCGATGATCAAATCATCAAAAATTGTTAATTTTTTTTTTATGAGTATGCCGTCACCTACTCGACGATAACATTGGAACTTTTTTTATCACGTCCATTTCACTTAACAATGCCCGTATTTTTTTATTTAAATTTTAACCACTTATATTGCAGTAAAAACGTAACCTGGGCCCATAACCTGTAGGAAATCTAGGTTCTAACACTTTAATAAAACGAGTTATGGGCTTTTTAAAATGTATAGATTATTATTAGCCAATTAAAAGTCACTAGGAAGTTTATACGTCCGTCTTTCTTAAGGCGCTAACGAGAAGTGAAGTACTACTAATGGTGGGTAGTATTTATGTAATAAGTAGGTACCTACGATATATCGATTATTATAAAATCGACTAAAGATTGATTTTTGTAAATAATTAAATCAAATAAATCAACAGTAAGTATTCGAATCGCAACCCGTGAAATACTTATTATTGAATAGTTCCGATGGCCATATGATTATGGTCTTCATCATCAGTTCCACTTCACCAAATGGTGCTTTTCGATTGCAAATGCACGAGTTACTATAAAAAATACCCAAATCTCTATAAGTGTGCCTATAAAATTTGAGGGTTTCCCTCGAGTTCCATGGGACTCCCTCATCAGATTTTGACTTGGTGACAATGTATCTACCTCGAGAGCATAATACCTTTTCAAATAAAAAAGAATTTTCAAAATCAGTCCACAATTGACGGAGAAATCGGTGTACATACATAAAAAAAATATATGCGCGACGAATTGATGACCTCCTCCTTTTTTTGAAGTCGGTTAAAAAATTATCAAAGATTACCAGCTCATGAAGCCACTACCTTTAGCAGGACTGGCCCCGTCATCATCACTACAGAACCCTAGTTTTCTGATTCTACACTCTACACAAACTTTTTATTCCCAACCACGTCTTTATAAGTTGGAAGAAAACCACTAATAGGCGATGCGGTTTCAAAAAACTTCCATTTTAAAAGGAATTCTTTGTGTTCTGAAGACTTCCCATTGATTTAATGTTCGATACGCGGTTAGAAGTGAATTCTCATACAAATTGCAGCATTAAAGCATCTTTTAGCTTATATTCAGGTACCTACTGAAGGTCAGAATACTTATTCAAGTACTTAATGAATTATTTGGGTACGAAATGTATGAAAGCTTACATTTTGAAAAATATCCATGGTGTATTCTTATTGAAACGTACTTAAGCATTATATTATTACAGTACGACAACGTTCAAAGCAAATATATAAATATGTCTATATAGACAGTCAAAGCTGTGAACTCGTCGAAAATACTCCCAAAGTTTATCAGATGCAATAGCAGACGGCCATAATATATTTGTAAATAAATAAATTTTACAAAAAAAACACTACTAAGTGAAAAATAACTTTAATTTCGGAAGTCGGTGTCTTTGGTTTTTTATTTACTTTCTTTTTTTTTGCCACCGACTTCCGAAATTAATGTTATTTTTCACTTTTTAGTGGTGCCTACCCCACACAAATCTGAATCTCAGGAGTATACCATTTCAAATAAAAACTTTGCAAAAAGCAAATACGTCGCGCTAAGTCGTGTCAGAAGTTTGGTGGGCGTAGTTTTAGTTGAGAGAGATAACGAGGCTACGAAATCTGCCTTCTGACAATCAAGGCCACAAATAACATACAACTCAAGTACCTAGCGCAATTTGAATCATTTATAGCCAGAGTGCACATCATGACGATTCCAATAAGCCCAAACACGGCAAGGATACATTGTTTTATTACTGAGTTCCGATGCCTACCTTCCGGCTTCTTCATCAAATCGGTTCGATGGTACCATTTTCATCAGAACCATTTATTTAAAGCTTCGTCATAGTCGCTTAACTATTAATCGAGATATCTTATCGCCACCCGTGAAATACTTATCATCGTTGAGGAGTTCCCGTGGCTTTCTGTGGTCTTCTTCATCAGTTCCACTTCACCAAATGATACTTTCTGAATGCAAACGCCTGATTTGTTGATGAAAATACCAAAATAGGTATATGTATGATTATAATATTTGAGGAGTTCCCTCGATTCCGCATGGATCCCATCATCAGAACTGGATTTTGATAAAAATGAGACCAATCTGGAAGTATACCCTTTCAAATAAAAAAGAATTTTCCGAATCGGTTCATAAATGACGGAGTATACTGAGGTAACAAACATACAAAAAAAAAAAAAATAATAAACATTAAACATACAACCGAATTGAGAACCTCCTCCTTTTTTTGAAGTCGTTTAAAAAAAGTGTGCGGTCAGGGGACCCCCGTCATTAAAGAAGTTCCTTCTCACGTATGATTAAAACAAAAATCGCAGCCGCCGCGCCGTCTTGGATTTACATTTTGACCTCACTATCGACGTTAGCACCTTCGAAAATTATGAAAAGGACACCAATGATGAAAAATTGGAAAATGTTCGCAGGCGAAATTGACTTAATCGGCTACAGCACCCTCGAAAACTATGAAAACGACTCCTATGACGAGAAATTTGAAAATTTTCGCATCCGACATTTTTAATTTTTATTTTGACCAAATTCACAGTCTCTCTCTTTCTCTGTCTCTTTTTTTTTCTTTTCCTTGTTCACATGTAATAACACAAAAAAGCCGCATGTAAGGGGCATACCTTTTCGTTACCGGACCATTTGTATACCAAATGAACTTCGTTCCAACTTCCAACAAGATGAAGTGATGGTCAAAGTTATTCAAAATAGAAAAGTAATTCCCAAAAAGTAGTATCATTACATTCTATTGTTTGTAACCAAAAACCAGCTAATAGTATCATATATTTTGTTCGTGAGTTGACCAAAAGCCAAGAGGCAGCCGTTATCTGTCGTATGCAAAGTGTTTGAATACTAATACCTGATCTTGGTTACTTGGACCTCACACGATGTTGTATAGACCCCCGATGGTCTATAAATGATCATACACTTATAATAATTGGAGACAGGGATTTTACACCACACACTTGCTAATTTAGATCGGGGACGGTGGATATTTCAATCCAGTTTTGAAGTCAATCTTTGCACTGCATGATAAGATATAATACCTTAGGTTATTATACTTTATTCAAATTTATTAGGTACCTAGCTGACCCGCCAGATGTTGTCCTGTCAAAAAATCAATTTCTCTTTTTTGGCCGTTTTTTTTTTCTATTAAATTTTTTTTCTTAATTTGTAATTTTATCAAATAAAAATTTTTTTTTTGGGATTACAAATTTTATGTTTGTGTTTGGAATACATTCTTTTCAACTATGGAACCAGGCATTGTGCGTGGTCCAACACGCACATGGCCGGTTTTTTTTTTAATTTTTTAAATTATTTTAATTTTCGTTACTAAAACTAAATATGCTGAAAACGCGAAAACGCACCGCCCATTCGCACAAGGTCACCGGCATCGGAAAAATACAATTCTGTGCCTCAGCATCCAATTTTTGACATGGACAAAGCATCTCAGAACTTCAGAAGTATTTTTAACAGGCTCCCAACTTACACAGTATTATCGATCAAATATTTGTAAGCTGTACACAAAATGTTACCAATATATATAATTTGTACACAAATCAATAAATCATATAATAATTAAATATTTATGTAAATTAATTAAGTATGACCATCGCTCTCACTTTGTCTTGTCTAATTTTTTAATAGAAATTCAATAAATTAATGCAGGGAATAGTATCGATAGATCAATGAGCACCATACTGTGAACTTATAAGATAACGAATGATCACAGTCTTGTGATATTACCGACTATCGTCGAGATCATTTAACTGTTAAGGGCGAATCGTTACAAATGAGAAATGATTTACACTATTGAACATACAAATTAATTTTCGATGCAGTGTCGACAAGGCTTTACCTGGATGATTTAGATGAGGTATTAATCATTTTTAAATGAAGTGTGTTTTTTTTTTTTGTCAAAAGAAAATAATAATATATATGTCGCAGGTTTATGACAATATCAGGTTTTTGATCAAAAACCTAGGCTTTGATCAAGAACCGGAAGATAATGGTCGACGTCAGAGGCACCCTGAGGTTCGGTTAGGTTAGGTTCCTTTAAACAATGCAGACAGAAATAGGAGCTCCGCGCAGCGGGGCTTCGTGACCGGTTCTTGATCAAAAACCTGATTTTGTCTTAAACCTGCGACATATATAAGGTGTATCTATTCATACACGAAATCTCGTAAGGGGTCATTGTACTCATCATTATGAACAACTTTTACTATGGAACCAAACCTGAAATCGCGAAAAAAATCAGCTGTTCACTGACATTTATCTATAACAAACTCATCAAAATGTAGGGAGCAGTTCATTTTTTTTTTCGCGATTTCAGGTTTGGTCAATAGTAAAAGTTGTTCATAATGATGAGTCGTGTATGAATAGATACACCTTATATCACTACATAGTACCTATAAAATAAAGTCGCTTCCCGCTGTCTGTCCGTCCCTATGTATGCTTAGATCTTTAAGACTACGCAACGGATTTTGATGCGGTTTTTTTTCAATAGTTAAGTAGAGTGATTCAAGAGGAAGGTTTATATCTATATAAATAAAAAGAGAAGTCCTGACTGACTGATTGACTGACTCATCAACGCCCAGCCCAAACCCTTGGACCTAGAAAGCTAAAATTTTGCACAGAGGTTCCCTTTATAATGTAGACAATGAATAAGGAAGGAATTCCCGGTTGTATGTTCCCGTGGGATATTTTCCGACATCCACGCGGGCGAAGCTGCGGGCAAAAGCTAGTATATATATAAATGATACCCTATTTCGCTTGGTCACGCCATAACTTGAGAACGACTTTACCAATTTCATTCATCTTTTTTTATAAGTTACCTGCTTAAAACTTTGTAGAAGGTTCTTAAGGAAAGAAAAAATAAGAAAATTGCGCATAAAATTGGCAAATTTCAGAAAACATACTTAACGACTATTTTAACTTCACGCATTTACATTAGAATACTCATAGCTAAGTCAGGACAACGTCTGTCGGGTCAGATAGTGTAATAATAGGTCTTTACCTATGAAATTGCCGTTTTGTATGAAAAAATTTAAACGAATTTTTTTCATGTATTTTTTATTTGTATTAATCGAAGTAATCACCCATGCAATCAATGCATCTTTGCCAACGCAGTGGCAGTTTATTGATGCCCTTCTTAAAGAAATCAGCTGGTCGGGAGGCAATAAATTCTTCAAAGGCATTTTGTACTGCCTCTCGGGTATTGAATTTTTTTCCCGCCAAGAGTTTATCCAAATTCTGGAAAAAGTAGTAGTCTGTAGGCGCAAGGTCTGGTGAGTAGGACGGATGACGGAGAGCTTCCAACCCCAGTTCTTGCAACTTGGAGACCGTCTGCTGTGCAGTATGAGGTCGCGCGTTGTCGTGCAGGAGCAGCGGAGACGAGCGATTGACCAATGCTGGTTGGAGATGTGCCAGCTTCTCCATCATTGTGTTCAGTTCTTCACAGTACACATCTGCAGTAATGCTCACCCCGTTTGGTAAGAAGCTGTGATGAATCACACCGGCGCTAGACCACCAAACAGTGACCATCACTTTTCTAGGGGTAAGTTTTCGTTTAGGGCATTGTTTAGGTGCTGAACCAGGATCTAACCAACTTGCTGAGCGCTTGCGGCTATCAAACAGAATCCATTTTTCATCGCAGGTAACAATGCGGTTCAAAATTCCTTCATTTGTGTGTCTGTTGAGCAGTGCAAGGCACGTCTCGACGCGTACTTCGCGCTGGCGATCATTGAGTTCGTGGGGCACCCATTTGTCAAGCTTTTTTACTTTGCCAATTTGACGCAAATGGACCAATATTGTTTTGAAGCTAACGTCGAAAGCTGCTGCTAATTCAGCCGTAGATTGTGTATCATCAGCTTCCACAATCGCCTTTAATTCGTAATTGTCGACCAAAGTCTTCGGACGACCGCGATGTTCATTTTTCAGGTCGAAATTTCCAGAACGGAAGCGAGCAAACCAATAACAGGTGGTGCGTTGGTTTGTAGTGTTAGCTCCGTAAACGTCGTTGATGTTGCGTGCCGCTTGTGCCGCGTTGCTGCCACGACGGTACTCATATTCCATAATTACTCGAATTTTTAACGTATCCATGATGACGAAAAAGATTGAAATGCGATGAAAATGTAACACTAATCAATAAACAAATAACTTTTGGAAAAAAAATCCATGTTTTTAAAATAAAATTAATTTGAAATTAGAATTCTTAGCCAAACAAAAATTATTTTGATTTGAAATGGCCAGTACTGCAGAACGGCAATTTCATAGGTAAAGACCTAATATAATTTTGACTGTTGTCAAAAGTTTCTGTAGATAGAATTGTAATTATTCAGTCCGGTAATTTTCGCTCAGCACGGTAAATGAATTTTCTCTGAAGTCTGAATAGGGATGATGACAAATTTTTTTTTTTTTGTCCATCAGGATTATTCAGAAATACTGGACACGTATTCTTTTCTTTTTTTTCGTAGTCAAAAGATACTGCCATACATTGAGTTAAAATGTCGCATGACGTCACGCCTTGCTAGATTTTATACTGAATTGTGTCATACCGAGCCTCCACTCCCCAAGTTTAATGCGTTTTATCTAAGTCATTTTTAGGGTTCCGTACCAAAATGGTAAAAAAGGAACCCTTATTGTTTGACTCAGTCTGTCTGTCTGTCTGTCACAGCGGGATATCTAAAGAACTACTAATGCTATCAACTCGAAAGGAACAGTTTTAGATGACGCTTACCCAACTATTTTGCAAATAAGAAAGAAATAAAAATATATATATTTTTTTTTGCAACAGGGACTGAAAGGGGGTCTTAAAAATTCAAAGTGGGGCTACTAGGGCATGTGGGGTATCATATAAAATAGCGCTGTTTGCATATTCTAAAACACTTTTTTTCTTTTTTTACGCCGCATAGTTTTCGACTTTTGAGGAAAAATGTAAAAAAAATACCGTCCCCCCCCCATCTCCGAAGTTTGCTAAGAGAAAAATCTGAAATTATTCTATGTGATAGAAGTTTATGTAAAGATTACAGGAAAAATAAAACGATGTCCTAAACTTTTTCAGAAATCGAAACGGAACCCTCGGTGCGCGAGTCCAACTCGCTCTTGACCGGTTTTTTTATTAATATGATAAAGCAAAAAATACGTGTCTAATATTTTTTTACTATCGGACTGACGGACTAAATAGAATTTCTTTTTTTTTTACCGAAGCATCATACTTAATCTCTCGCTGCCGATCATCTAAAGCCCAATACAATTTATTTTGACTAAATAGGTCCTATTGATATTCTGAGTTTTTTAAAACACTACAAATGTATAATCCACATTGCATTATCTAACACTTTCTTTTGCCCGCCACTTTTTTTGTTTCCCCGACCCACCCTGTCGCATCGCATCACCTGTTGGGCACTAGGTGCATTAGGTAGGTACTTCGTTTTTGCTTAGCGTTCTTTCTGACTTTTTTAAATTTTTGCTTGACTCCTAAGGGTCCTGGTGTGGTGTTAAATAACAAGAATTTGTAGCCCGCGAAATTGTTATTTTTTTCCATGAATAGTTTTCTCGGCGCACGCCAAATAATTAATTTTATACGCAAAATTTTGCTACTTTCGGTTACATTATTGCAATTTTCTTAAGGATATCTATTTTTTTTTTAAATAAATTATAGCTTATGTTACTTCCTGATAATTTACCTTTCTATTGGTGAAAGAATGGTTAAAATTGGTCCAGTAGTTTTGTAGCTTATGCGGTACAAACAAACAAACACAAAAAAATATTTCCTCTTTATAACATTAGTATAGATATTAGTAGGTACTTATTTATACCTTTTGCTGCATTTTAGTGATAAGCGTAGACAGACATTAACGGAACATATTTTAACAGCTTTCAACATTCGAAACAAAAGAACATTAAGTTAACCATATTTTATAGAATGAATGTCCCCATAAAATATATTTTCTACAAGAGCCATAATAGTGGTCACAGTGACGGGACGCCCAACATTTTATATCTTGTTACTAATATATATCTAATTACGTTACCGTGTAAACTATAAATTATTACAACATAATGAGGGTGAAATCGTTATAAACATCACTTTACTTTTTAAAGGTTCTTAGTTGGTTTAATGGGCCATTAGATTCTCTTCCACAGTCTGATTTGACCTCTGTTTTACATTAATTAAATTATAATGATGCCTGGTTTACTATGGGTCTCACATTTTTAAATATGCGCGATGTCCAAGAAATGATAATGTACCATCGCGGACATTTACCTGTAGGTATTTTTGTTTGCCAAAAATTAAGAAAATATAAATAGAACTTTATTGTTCAGTTCAAAATGAATTATGTAATATGTTATATGTTGTGTTGTGTGTTGGTGTAGGTGTGTATGTGTATGTTATGTTGTTGTGTTGTGTATTGTGTGTGTATATACAGGGTGTAAGGGTCAGCCCTCCGCAAACTAACAGGGTGCATTCAGCTCCTAATTTTGAGTCATATTCCACCGGAAATTTACTCAGGAAAGTTTTCATTTTTTCAATATTTTTTTCAGTTACATTTTCTTTATTTCAATGTAAATAAAGTAATGTGTGCATTGTGTGTTTGCAGCACTCTATTTATGTAAAAAAAACTGCAAAAAAAGAACCAGCAATGGATGTGGAAATACTCTAACAAACGACGCGTGAAATCAGCTGTTCATTGTCTGTCTAGCTACAGAGTTCATCAAACTCACCGCATACCTATTACCTACCCCTCCCAACCAGTAACAGACGCTTCGGTTTGTGCACAAAAACACAAACAAATCAAGTTTATTGGATTTTCATGACGTTCCTGAAATAATTTCATGTACCGGTCATCTTAGTATGATATACTGAATTCACGCCATCAGTCTGCGGAGGGCTGTTCCTTACACCCTGTATGTAATATTAAACTCTGATTTAATTTACGTATTGACGCCACGATCAAAACACTGGTAAAATATACAGGATGTTAGGTTAAACGAGGGACGTACTCTAACGGAGTGTAATACCTACTCATGAAAATGAAACACTTTTACCATGGATTAGTTCCATGGTAAAAGTTTTTCATTTTCATGAGTGTGATGCTATTTGTCTATACAGGGTGAAATTTTAATCGTTTTAATCCTCTTAAGGGGTCATTGTACTCATCATTATGAACAACTTTTACTATGGGACCAAACCTGAAATTGCGAAAAAAAAATCAGCTACTCCCTACATTTTGACGAGTTTGATGTAGATAAATGTACTGAACAGCTGATTTTTTTTTTCGCGATTTCAGGTTTTGCCCATAGTAAAAGTTGTTCATAATGATGAGTACAATGACCCCTTAAGAGGATTAAAACGATTAAAATTTCAGCCTGTATAGAGTGTTAGACTAAACGAGGGGTATAGTACTCTTACTCTTGAAAATGAACAACTTTTAACATGGAACTAACCCTGAAATATGAAAAAAAAAATCAGCTGTCTCGTACATTTTGCACTTTGTAGAGAACAGCTGATTTTCTTTTTTCATATTCCTAAACCTCGTTTAATCTAATACTCCATATAGCCAAATAGCATCACATAGAAGATTCAATAACAGTAATCGCAACTCTGCACAAATTATTCGTGCAAGCGCATTGAAAATTGCTTAACGTTAACCGTTTAATGAAAATCAGTGGTCAACCTGACCGCGGCGGCTGTAATTACATGTTTTAAAGGAAGGTAGACATTACAATGTGCATCGAAGCACATAATATGGGACTATATTGTCGTCGTCAAGAGAAAATGGGGTTAAATTAAAATTGTTTGTGGGTATTTGGGTGACATCTCTATCAATAACAACGTATTTAATAGAACGTCATTGAAAAACAGACAAGGAGGCTGGCTTCACAACAAAATAGATTTGACAGTCAGAAAATCTTACTACAGGGGAAAGACCTCTTCTCATATAGAGAGATCACCACGTTTGCTCAAGACTAGATGGCGATTTTAGACTTATACGTACTTATATCCATAATTATCTATTCTCTAATTAATCAAATAGTAACGAAATCAAAACTGAAGATTAAATATTTTTAGGGTTCTGTAACAAAATTGTAAAAAGGAACCCTTATGGTGGGACTCAGTCTGTCTGTATATCTGTGTGTCACAGCTGGATATCTCAAGAACTACTAATGTTATCAATTTGTAATTTGGAACAGTTTTAGATGACATTTGACCAACTATTTTGCAAATAAGAAAGAATTAATATTTTTTTTTGCAACAGGGACTGAAAGGTGGTCTTAAAAATTCGAAGTGGGGCTACTAGAGCATGTGGGATATCATATGAAAGAATGCTGTTTACACATTATCAAACATTTTTTTTTCTTTTTTTAGGCCGCAGTTTTCGACTTTTGATGAAAAATGTAAAAAAAAATACCGTCCCCCCCCCCCTTCTCCGAAGTTTGCATAGAGAAAAATCTGAAATTATTACGTGGTAGAAATTTATGTAAAGATTACAGGAAAAATAAAACGATGTCTCTAAATAGCACACTTTTTCAGAAGTCGGAACGGAACTCTCGGTGCGTGAGTCCGACTCGCTCATGACCGGTTTTTGAAAAAGTTATTGCTATGAGGTGTGGGAACAAATCTGATGCCGAAAATATAGTTTTTAGAATTTTGGTCCGTTTATCTGGAATTCTGGATGTATGTTCCGGATTGGCGCAAAAACAGCTGAACGGATATGGATGAAATTTGGCACACAGATAGTTTATAACCTGTATTAACAGCACATACTGCACACTGCACTGCAGCATTGGATTAACACATGGGGTACTTTTAATCCCGGTAGTACGTTCCTGTGGGATATTTTTCGATATCCAAGCAGGCGAAGCCGCAGGCAAAAGCAAGTTAACTGCCAGTCCAGGTTTCCTCACTATGTTTTCCTTTACCGATGTCAGTAATGTCCAAGATATACACAGAAAGTTTCGCCTTTATATTAGATATTCCCAAATGTTTCACGCAACTATTTCAATGAATGACGATGTCGATCATTATTTCGCAAATCACTGCGTTGATTAAAATTGAATTGAAACAAATGATTACGAACATTGATAGCACCATTGTGGCAGTATTGCCGCCTTTGTCTTGCGGACAATGTGGGGCAATCATAATAAGAGTGGTAATAAAAGCTATTATAAAAGATTTGGTAACAGCTTTTATAAATTAAGTTTAATTTGTTAGCTGGATGCAGTCTGTTCTGTAAAATTCTGTACTTAGACTAAATATATAATTACTACCCTATCTACATTTATTTTTGATAACCTGATGATTATGAAGTAAAAGCTGATCTGAACAACATCCAGAATGTTTTCTGCAAAGTTCAGTGACTATGGCGAGTCCCATAATGGCCCTTCTCTCTTTTATTAATCCAACCTTTGATAATAGACATCTAGATCGAGCCACCGCGTGGCCGGTCATGAGACAGCAATATAATACTTTTTCTATAGGTTATGTGGTATGAGAAATGAAGTTTAACGTAAGAAATCTTCAATTTTTGGACTGAAACCCATGTCAATACATACGCACAATGCAAAAACTGTTCAAAAAAGTTAAATTAATCGACGCAAGATAAATTTTGTAACAGTGAAAGCACTTTGTCTGGCTAACATTCAAAAGTTCGCCAAGCAAAAATACGGCACGCCGTAAGAGACACAAGATACGATGCTTTGTATCAATTTTGCTATTAATTTCGTATATATGTATCTCACTTCCACACTTCACACTGTAATCATGGCAACGTCTAGAGGTTCAAGTCTTTGCATAAAACTGAGACTATTAAAATGACCACTGTAAATCAGTGACTGGCTATTCAAAACAAAATATCACATCATTACCAAGCCAGAGGCAGAAAAACTAGAATTTGTAATAGAAACTTATTTCCAACTACGCTGGCACTACTAAATTATGTGCCGAACCAAGTGACCATGAACGTGGAACCATGTATGAGTTCCGCTAGTGACCAACACCACCTTACCACAATACCAACATATACCACGCTTGGGTTAAATAGAACACGCGTGTACGATATACATTGCTGCTATAAAATAAGAACTAGTGTTCGTTTGCCGGGCCACCCAGCAATGGTGTTAGTGTCATTCGATTTTTACGCCGGCAGAATGCATTTTAGTACTCCTAACATATTAATTGAAAACAAAGAGTGTTCTCCCACGTCATGCAAGTGTGACCATCGCCTTATGCGATCTAAAATGAATTATTAATATTGAACAATAACTAATAATAGTAGTATTTACGTGTTATTGAGGTAATTAGAAAGCAAAAAAGAAAAGTCCTTAGCTAGGCTTGTGGAGGAACATTACATTGTACAGGCCTTAAAAAAAACCGGCTAAGTGCGTGTCGGACTACGCAAAATGAAGGGTTCCGTAGTTGGGATGAAATTATCCCAAGAACAAACTTAACATTATACAAATACAAATACAAAAATCTTTATTGCAACAATAAGTGTTAATTTCATGTGCAAGCCCTGTTTCCCAAACTAGTATTATAGTTGAAAAACATTGTCTCCCATACATTCCAACAGTAAATGCATAAGTTTGTACTCACAGTATTGAGATATTTACAATGTTATTTTAGGACCACAAACTTCTTATAGGTTTTCCTGTAATATACAGGTATAAAACTATTTTCTGTATTTTTTCAAAATTTTAGTCTCAGTAGTTTCGGAGATCAAATCAATCTGCCTAGCCTTTTCCCAACTATGTTGGGGTCGGCTTCCAGTCTAACCGGATGCAGCTTAGTACCAGTATTTTACATGGAGCGACTGCCTATCTGACCTCCACAACCCAGTTACTGGGTAATACGATACCCCTTGGTAAGACTGGTTGTCAGACTTTTGGGCTTCTGACGACCCGTAACGACTGTCAAAGATTCACGAATAACAGCCGGGACCAACGGCTTAACGTGCTTTCCGAGGCACGGAGGAATCTCGGTATCTAAAGATGGTCACCCATCCACTGACCAACCCCGGCAAGCGTAGCTTAACCTGACGGATCGACCCGTGCGGCTGTTATTACTTAGCCACGAGCTCCTCTCAGTAGTTTCGGAGATAAGGGATAAAATAAAGAGAAAGAGATAATGGTAAATTATCGTCTATTTTCGTAAAAAACTTTAAAACGATTTATTTTAAAATTATAAAAAAAAATATTTGAGACCCTCATAGTACTTAAGCCCTTTTATTTAATATGTCACACAGTACAGTTTGAAAAACTTTTTTATTGATTTTCTTATTTGACCCCCAAAAGTGACCCCATATTCAAAATTCATTTATTTACTTTACCCGTACGTGTTTGGGTCACAGAAATCCATAAATGTACCAAATTTCAACTTAATCGGTCCATTAGATTCGGATCAAATCGGCTGTGACAGACGGACAGACAGACACACGAGTGATCCTATAAGGTTCCGTTTTTTCTTTTGAGGTACGGAACCCTAAAAAGGATAGCACTGTCGTAAATCTCATGAGTTTGAATTTGATCCTTATGCTCTAGACAAAGAAAAATTATACTTTTTAAACTTTCGCGATTTGTACACATTATAAAACACTATCGAAAACGGGTCTTATCGCGATATTCTTTTTAACGAGGTAAACAGGTACCTACTTGTTTCCCGACGTTTCGACCGCCTTGCAGCGATCGAAACACACACATACCCGCACTTTACGAAGACGTCGCTGAGCTGTCATCAGTCCTCCCGTCACCACGATCGCTGCAAGGCGGTCGAAACGTCGGGAAAGAAGTAGGTACCTGTTTACCTCGTTAAAAAGAATATCGCGATAAGACCCGTTTTCGATAGTGTTTTATAAAGAAAAATTATAGTAGCGATGATGGAAGAGTCAAAACTTGGATTGACTTAGACTACCCAAAAGCCGGCCCTGACGGCAGGAATAGCTACGAAGCTGGTGTGGCAATTGTTACAGGCCCCACGCTTGGAAGTACAAAACAAAACAATCATGGTAGCTACACCATTGGTAGATCCAAATGGAATATTATGTACTTTGTTATGAAATAAATGACTTATACTTACCTACCTCTCCGAGGTGGGATGCTAAAATTGTCGAGCTCGCTTCGCTCGCTCTTGCATTCTAGTTTATCTTAATACTTTAGTTTTTCTGTATAAGTCGACAAAGCAACTCCTATTTCTGTAAGTATTTAATAGTCAAAAGAGATGTATTCTTTCCGAAGTGGGATGCTAAAAATTTTTGAGCACGCTTCGCTCACTCTTAATTCTTAGTTAAGTCTTAATTCTTAGAGTTTTCTGCATAGGGCGAAAAAGTAATTGTAAAAGTATTGTTTTACATTTAACTCCTAAACTTTAGAGCCTTAATGGAATTTGCAAGAGGCCCTGCACTGGCTTAATCCGGTACTGGCTTATGTTAAGGCCCTGGTTCCAAGCTTGGTTTAGCTCGGTGTGTGAGTGACATGGCGTTATGGCTGTCTAGTTTAACGCACGAGATAGAAGATTCTCACGCGCACCGGAATTATGTCGTAAAAGTGCAAATAAAATAGTATAAAATTAGAAATTAACTATTTAATAAAAAGTAATCCATCACTGGATGTAGTTTGGAATTTGACATTTCATGGTATATTTTTAATTATAAATATAATTGCTAATGAAGGGATAAACAGATTTTAAAGATTATTAGGAGGTATGTTTAAAGATTTTTTTGGTGCATTAAAGTATGTTTAATTATGTTTTGGCTTCCATCTACAGTGATGGAAGCCAAAACATAATTAATGCGAAAAGGACTTGAAAATATCATATTTTTTTTACATGTCAAAATTATTTACGGTTTATGAGATACACAGTTTTAAAAAACCACCTTTTTGATCGTTTTCAGGAAATCTGCGCCTTAAACCTGTTGAAAGTCGTTGTAAATACGAAATGCTTTGAAGGCGATTGTGACTTGTCTAGGCCTATAATCCACTACAATAATCTACAATGAAAAACCTCCTACCATGAATTTAATTTTGCCTCGTTGGTATATTGGTCGCAACAGCTACTGCTGATCATGAGGTCTTGGGTTCAATTCCCGGGTCGGGCAAAGTGTTATTGGGTTTTTCCATCTGGAATGTCTCGATAGCAGCCCGGAGTCTGGATTTGTGCCCGGTTGATGGCAATAGGCTCTCCCCCTATTACATGGGAAAACATAACTGGTGAAAGGTGGGTGTAGGTACTATGAAATTATTTTTAATAAATCAACGGCTCCAAAACCATACAGTTCCCGCCCACATTTCTAAAAGGATGGTATTTAAAAGTACTTCAATTTATTCCCATTTCATTTACCTAATTTTGCCTGTGTTCCACCAAATATACTGAATGTGCACCAAAATATGTTCATTAAAATATGTCATAACGAGCATCTATTGGATATGGCGCTCGGCGGCCGCTGCCGCGGCACCGCTCGCTTCGCTCGCTCGCCGTCGCGCGTTAAGGGTCACTGTTCTAACCTAACCTAACCTAACCCAAATGATTCACCAATGTGAAGTTTCGGACGCGCGGGTGTTTTGTGTAACATTCAGGAATATTTGGTGCACGATCAGTATTTTGATGTACGGATAATATTTTTGGTGAACACAAAAATATTATCCTTTCTAAAATGGCGTCAACAGCCATGTCACCTGTAAACTGTAATAATAAGCCATTTAGTGGCAATTTATATGTCAAACACGTTATGGGCCATATAGGTAATTGTTTATTTTCAACGGTACATGATGTTAAAATTTAACGACGTTCAACTTTATTAATGTAGTAATAAAGATCATTGTTGCTATTAGGTTATATTATGATGAAGTAGACATCTACCGAAGTGAAATGGGTTGAGGCTATCAGGCGTATAGGTATACTATCAGAAAATTTAATTACCGAAATTTAGGTATATGTAGGTATACGGCCCACTCCCTCTCACAGAGAGGAGGCCTGTGTCCCAGACGTGGGGAACAATATAGGCTGAGTATGCTATGTATGCTATATATATGTTGGTATTTGAAAATGTGCGGAGTTTTAAGAAACTAATCCTACTGGTAGAGGTATTGCTCGTACCTAGATTGAATCGATTAAAAATCTGTTAATTAAATTAAACTATTTAGAAGCACTAAGTATATTATGTGCTTTCTCTGTTTGACTTACCTATCATGGCAAAACAATGAAATTATGGACGAACTAAAACGCGTCAGAAAACAACAACTTCATGAAATCTGATACAGACCTACTTACAAAATTGTTTATAAAGACAAAATTAACGCCATAACAAAAACTAAGAATGTGTCAGATATCTGATATATACTGGCGTGTTGCGATATTGCCCAACAGACATATTCAGGCATTTGTGCCCCATTCGTGAACAATCACAATAGCGAATAAAAAACCTAATGAATAGATTCGTCGCTCGTCGCTGCTTTGAAGCCTCGCTTGAGGTCATAAACATTCTATTGAAATAGAGACGAAACGACAATGTGTATAATTTTGCTGTTTATGTGAAAATTATTCGATAAATTCCACTGATATTGAAGTTTCCGTGACCGAATAACGATGCGTTGTTCGATTGCAGAGAGAATCTGTGTAATTTAAAGACTAAGAATAATGCTTTAACCATAGCGGAAGCATCGTATTTTAGATATCGGATGAGAAATTTTTGTTTCGAATCATTCAAGTTTTATAATGATGGCGAATAGGGAATAACAATTCTAACTATAATATCCTTACTAATCCTAATGTAATCCTAACATAATATCATAAATGCGGAAGGGGGTTTTTTTTTGTTTTTTACCCTTTCACACTAAAACGGCTGAACGGATTTGGATGACAATTGACAGATATGTAGCCTGGAACCTGGAAAAGGACATAGGCTACTTTTCATCCTGGATTGCAGACGAAATCGCGGTATTAAATTTAAAAAAAAAATTGTTTTCGAATGGTTACGAGTCTAGACTTTGAGTAAATGG
This sequence comes from Cosmia trapezina, assembly GCA_905163495.3. Taxonomy (NCBI): domain Eukaryota; kingdom Metazoa; phylum Arthropoda; class Insecta; order Lepidoptera; family Noctuidae; genus Cosmia; species Cosmia trapezina. Next base: position 7,766,568 of record LR991028.1, read on the forward strand.
CGACTAATCGCAATAGTGACAAGATGGGCAAATCTCGAAGAACAGTGAAGAATAAACTCCATTATTTTGCTAACTAGAAAGCTAAGATAACTCTGAAGCAGTCGCACAACTTATATAAACTAGATTACAAGAAAGCATGTTCAGTCGGCACAAAACGAAAAAGTTGTATTCGAAACTCGCCCAGTTTAACCTGTAACCAAATAATAAATCAAAGCAGTGGTTACCACACAGGTGTTCCCCTCATATTCACTACATATCGAATTTGAAACACTTTTAAATCAATAACGCAAATTGTGCACGAGACTGGTTTTTGTTCGGAGTGCGGCCGGTAAAAGACAACGGTTTGTGAATCGCCCAATATCGCAGCAATTCCAATTTGGAGCATTCCATCGCTCTGTTATGAGGAAGTTATTGAAACATACAGGTACGAAGATCTGTGTTGATTATGAAGCTTGCATTCTGCTATGGTGTGAGCAGAATTGAAAGTGGGAAATGGGACGTGCGTGCGCCCCGCGGTTTCACCCACGTAAAGCGGGATAAAAGCCTATGTTAATCCAGGGTATAATTTATCCACTTATCAAATTTCATCCAAATCGGTCCAGCCGTTTGAGCGTGGAGAACTAACAAACATACAAACACACACACACACTATCACTATCATAGCTCAGAAGTTAAGTAAACTGAGGCTGAGAGGCATGTGAGAGTCAGACGCTTCCAGAAAACGGTTCGTTCCGGTTCAATGCTCGGCTGTGGTAATTGCGATAATTACTGTTAGTCTCAATCAATGAGTGTTTTTCTTTCATGCTGCCAATTGGTGAGAAACAGTGCCTATTCACACTGTGGTGTCTCATTTGTGCTGGGAACGATGCCTACTTTCACGATGAGGTATTTTTTCGGAACCAAAATGATCATGAGAATGATACCTGTCGAGGTGTTACTTTCCTCAAGTGATGTGTTATGTTAATTTTTCATGCTGGGAAACCAATTTACTTTCTATAATTTGGGTTCATAATATTAAATTACGTTTCATTTCGTGTAATCGAAATAAGGGGGTGTTCATTAATTATGTGAGTTGTTTAGGGGGGGAAGGGGTCGAGCCAAATCTCACTCAATCTCAAGTGTAGGAGAGGGGGGTGTCGGCAAATCAATCTGCCTGGCCTTTTCCCAACTATGTTGGGGTCGGTTTCCAGTCTAACCGGATGCAGCTGGATACCAGTATTTTACATGGAGCGACTGCCTATCTGACCACCACAACCCAGTACTGGGTAATACGATACCCCATGGTAAGACTGGTTGTCAGACTTTCGGGCTTCTGACGACCCGTAACGACTGTCAAAGATCCACGGATGACAGCCGGGACCAACGGCTTAACGTGCTTTCCGAGGCACGGAGGAGTCTCGGTATGTAAAGATGGTCACCCATCCACGGACCAACCCCGGCAAGCGTAGCTTAACCTGATGGATCGACCTGTGCGGCTGTTATTACTTAGCCACGAGCTCCTCAAATGCCTCAGTGTCGGCAAATATCACGTATTTTTTTTTTCACAAGAAACTGTTTAAAATTGCGTGAAATCTGGGTAGTTATTTGTGAAACACAAATAACTACACAAAATTAAGGGTTATAAAAAAACTTTTTTAATCATTTATGTTTATTAAATAAATCCGAAGAAATCAAGCATTGATTAACGTAATTACACTAAAATTACGCATTTTGAAAATCTTACGTGACATTAGGGGGAGGGAGTGGGACGAGCCAAATCTCACGAGATCTCACCAAAGGGAAAAAAGGGGTCGAAAAATCGTCATATTCGCATCACGTAATTAATGAACACCCCTAACTGAAAACCTGTCAAGATGTCATTAGGTAATGAACAAATTTTACAATAAGGTCAACCACGAAAAAAAATCAGATGATCCCTACAAAAAAATGTCTATGATATTGCTCTAGATTCTAATTGAGAAACTCAGTAATACCTACCACGAAATTCACCGTTTTACAGGTAGATAAGGCACTCGATTACTCCAGACATAGATATCGCTTAATTTACCGGTGTAGCTATATAGGTATCTGGTGAATGCAATCTCGGAGGAACACATAAGTTAAACGCGGGCACGCAGCTGCGCGCGAGTCGCGCCCGTCGGCGGCGGCGCGCGCGCCTGTTCGTCAGCTTTAGGCGGGATGCATACTTGAACAACATTGAAGAATATTTGTTTAATTCCAGTGTTTTACCCTAAACAAATCAAACTAATTAGATAATTACAATGTACAAGCTAACACTAAAATACAAAGTACAAGTTATTAAAAAAATAAAAACGGGAAGGGCTCATTAAAATAATTCGACCGCATAGCTGTCAATGGTAAAAGACCAAAAGGATGGCAGCATTTAAAAATGTCCAGTAATACCTACCAAAATATTTTCTATTCAGATTTGTCATGAATCAAATAAACAATCCAGATGCTTCATCCAAAATTAATTTAGAACATGTGAACATTTTTAATTTTTTGTGCCTGATGCTTTGCCAGCATTGTTTGTGAGCTTGTTTTGAAAACATAACTAAACATGAAACTCTGGCTGGAGCTCTGAAACAAACAATGTTTTAATTTTTAATTTAGCAATATCATCGAACAATATGTATAAAAAAGCTTCGAACGCTCTGAATTGGAGAATGTTCGGGAGTTAAAACATTTATCCTGCAGACTGGATATAAAATTTCGTATTCCATATTTTATATCTTGAATTGATTAAGAATCATCCAGAGACACAGAAGAGACATCAGAAGACGTCAAAAGAGACATCATGAAACAAGTGAATGCTTATCACAAATAGTGCCCGGTTTCCAAAGTTTTTTACCAAAGTTTATCCACTCGGTAGTGGAACACTTTGAATTTATCTTAAAAGTCAAGTGAATTACTATCGAGGTTATATCTGAGGAGCTTAAAAACCGAAGGAAAAAATTTGCTGAAGTAGATAATTTTGCCGAATTAATAGCTCTTATGAGTTTAAGAGCGATGGCTCGGTACGGCATTTCATACAAACTTTCAAGTCCTTTTTTATCGAAATGAATTAACCGATTTTAATGAAACTTCATACGCATAAGCAAGATACATATGTGTAAAAAGTTAGTTATGAACATTTTCGAAATGTCTTATTTAAAAAAAGATAAATGGAAATCTCTGTTTCTATGGAATATTTAAAATCGGTCCAATTTAGCTGCAACACTATTTTTCGAAAATGTTCTTAATTAACTTTTTAGACCTATGTATCCTGCTTATGCGTATGAAGTTTCATTAAACTCGGTTCATTCATTTCGATAAAAAAGCACTTGAAAGTTTGTATGATTTGCCGTACGGAGTCACTCTTAAAATCCGTTGAATTCTTCAGAAACCGGGCATTAGAAGTGCGTAGATAAAGTTAGAATTGTTATATAACAATTCTAACTTTATCTACGCACTTGTATAATCTTCCTAACCCAGGCTCTTTCAAAATCGCAGACACATATTTCCTCATCGCAATAAAAATTTGAAAGGTCTCCAGACACGTAGGGACGTTGTTGACTATAAATGCTTGATTGAGCATGCAAGCGGCTGGCAGATGTGGTTCCGTGGCACGTGACATGGTCTCCGAATTATCTGAATACAGTGAATATACAAGCAGAAGGAACAAATGTTTGTTTTGTTGGCAGCTATTTAATTTGATCTGTTTTGAAGGCTTTGTAAACCAATATGGTTGGCAAATAGAAGGAACTTATCTTTCCCGTGTTTGAGAAACAAGTGTTAATGAACAAACATGTTTGTTAAACATAAAACCATTGGTACAATTTATATTTGGTACATTTTTACAAACTTAATAGATAGCCTTGGATATGATATGGTCCGTAGTTAAGTAATTAGTGGAAAATATACAAACCTTATTGCTAGTCGTATGCGATTATTGCATTTTGAAGACTTGAAGAACTTCTATTCTTGTGTCACGTACGGCCGATGTAAAAAAAAAAAAAAAATCATACAGTGATAACTTGCGTGAAGTGACCTGTCAATAGTGTCAATCCCTAGCATCAAGTGGAATGACAGCTCGCTTCAAGCTGACTTCAGCCAAGTTTTCACGGTGAGTTTTATTACAGAATAGACCGACAGGTATACGTAGGTAATAGGTAATTAATTTGAAATCGTAATTTTTTTCCTGTTTGATTCACTTTTAACATTTTTCTTTTATTTTCTTCTTGCCTGTATTTCTTTTATCCCAGTGGTCGGAATTTTACTTAAGTTCAACACAGTGGGTATGATGACTATTTTTTTTTGTCCGCCATTTCGATTATTAAAAATAATATTGGACACGATTTTTTTTTCTTTTTTTACGTACTAATCAAAATATTTCGGCGATACATTGAGTTAAAATGTGCTATGACGTCGCTCCTTGCTGGATTTTGTACGTAGTTTGTCATAGTTGAGACGTTAGCGAGCCCCCACTCCCCAACTTTAAAGCATTTTATCTATGTCCTTGTTTATTAATATGATAAAGCAAAAAATACGTGTCTAATTTTTTTTTATTATCTAAATGACGGACTCTTTTTTTTTTACTCATGCATCATCCCTATTTTGCCCACACACGGCACAACCTAAGAAATATCACATTCGATCTGACTGGCGTCTGTGCAACGCCTTCTAAAGTTGTTTATTTTATGCACCAGCGCACTAGGCGTGTCGGTTCACGATAGCCTGGAGGCTGCCCGTAGCCGCTACTTACGGAGGCCGGTAATTTTGCATCCGACGTGGCCGAGACTTAGATTTAGTGATATACATAGCTAGGTAGCTATTTTAGATTATACACCTGTGCAATTTTAAAGAGCACAGGCTGCGAGTAGTGGTGTGCTTTCGTTGTGTTGGGTCGGTTTATGTTGATGATACTGATAAATGCTGTTTCTGAGAGTGGCTTTTAGACACTAGATGGACATAAACCTCGCAAGTTTGTATTCCTTCTTCTTTGCTTTGTGTTTATAGTCTACTTCAGAAACCGTAATACTACATAGCAGGTAATATAAATGCAAAAATAATAGCATGCAATGTAGTAGCATAAAAGCATGCTAGTTCGAACAGATGCTTCCTACTGGCACACAATAAGCATGTGGCTACGAAAAAAGTCTGATCAAACTCAAACTCAAAGCATTTATTTCAAATAAACCAGCTACAGGCACTTTTGAATTGTCAAGACAAGAGAACGGGCAAGAAACTCCACGGATCATTTTAAATAAGTACACGGAGAGCAAATTAATAAGCATGCTATTTGTTAGGAAACAAGCATGCTTTTTAATAGCATGACATGTGTATTCCAGGCTTAACGTAATACGTTAGTACTATTATTTATTCTGTGACATGAGGCAGAAAGTGTGTTCGTTTCAACCGCGCGGCCATGGCGTTAAAAAAAAAACTATGCCCACATTTTGTAACAATTTGTAAAAGTTGACTCCCAAAACCACAAATTTGTCAAAGCTATGGTTAAAAAGTTAGAAGGGTTTGAACGTGGCCGCGCCATCGAAACGTGGAGAACCGCGCGGCCACGGAGATCTCAGAAACTAAGCGTTGCACAGACCTGAAATTTTGGTAAATAACA